>CM029271.1:2172451-2772451 GCA_016920895.1 Vaccinium myrtillus | reverse complement strand
ACTGTAGTGAAAATGTGATACATATTGTGTGTATATATATTGATGTGACATGTCTCATATAAGGTGTCACACAAATACATATTTGAGCCCACATTGAGTCATTACGAAATGTTCTCATATATGCTTCGAAGAACACTCATATAAAAAGTTATTTGATACGAAAGTTTTTGGTTTTAAAAATGAGTATTTGTGGAAGAATATATGAGTGTTTTGTGGACCACTACAGTCCAAAAATATTGTTGTGACGTGTCTATTTATTCATATGTATTGATAGTGACATGTCTCATATACCTAACCACACATTCTCATATGGAAATCCATATTTAGTCATATTCCTAAATTTCGTATATCAGTCCACAAAATCTCACATACTCAGCCACACATTCTCATATGGAAATCCATAAAATTTATTTACGATTTTTGGACTGTAGTGGACCACAAAAGTTTCATATTTTCTTTCACAAACACTCATTTTGAAAGTCACAATATTTTCTTTCACAAACACATTCTCATATGGTTTTTTTTTTTAAAAAAAGAAAAATTGCCAAGTGGTGGGTCCGGTGACAACCGGCTGCCATTTTTTTATTTTTATATTCCAAAATTTTCTGATATCCATATGAGATTTTGTGATCCTTTTTATTGCATTTTGATGTTCCAATATTTATTGTTGTGATGAACGATATGAATGTTTACTTTACTAAATATGAGATTTTGTGGACGTATATGAGACTTTGTGACTCTCCATATGAGATGCGCACCATATGCCAAAAGGGCAGGTGCGCACAGTAGCATTACACTTTTTTTTTATTTTATATAAGTCTCAATTCACCTATAGATTTGTAACGTTTTTATGTGAACCACGAATCAAATTGTGAATCGTGCAATTCTGACAAATATGATCCATAACCTCACACAAGAATAGGAAAAATTATCAATATTAAAGCCTTCCAAATCCATGCCAAACTAAATCATTCATATATATATATATATATTTGGGTAAGTCATTTAGTATATTTCCAATAGAGCATTTCGCAAAATATTGACCAACGGATTACATATAACAGCAACATAAATGCAATTTGACTACAATATATGTATATATATACACACACAAATGATAGATTGACCAGAAGGCAAAAACACCCCAAACTAAAAGGTGTGCTCTTGCTTGCAAAACTCAATGACTGGGTACTCGACTATCGTTCTCTTGTTCTTCTGCGTAGCTGTGGTTTCTGCTGTGAACCCAACTCAAAGTCTCTGTAGGCTGCCTGCAGGAGAATGCGGCTATGGATCCTGCACAGGAAAAGCATGCCCAGATTTGTATCCAGGTATTGGTTTAATTGGCAGAATCATGCACTCTATGGGAAATTAATTATGATTAACCAAACACCTTAATCCCCCATAACATGTCCTTTTCTCCTTTGTAGATGCAAATTTCCCAACTTGATGTTGCTCTCTCTGTTATCACACACAGGATAACGTGTATAGTTTGGCTACCAATAATGCAAAATCTGTGTAAAGAAGCTAGCCAGCATTACTACATACCCATAATTTCTACCCTGAAAATTACCCAGAAACTGAAATCAGTGGCTTAGTATTTTTCGAAGCCAAAACAAAAAAGTATTGAGGCACGGTCCACTAAGAAGAAAGTTTGGGTTCCGACAATTGTAAAATGAGAGCCACCTTGGTTGGACATTGATGGGTTCAAACTCAGAAAATGTGACACACACACACACACACACACACAACAAAAAAAAAACATTTAAGTTCATAGATATGTTCTGCACGTGTTGGCCTTGAAATAGCTAGTTTTGCAAATCTTTTCAGTCACATCGATTGCATAATTTTTTTTCTCTGAGTTGCAGGATATAAATCCCAGTGGCCTGAACTTAAGGGAGTGAGTGCAGTAGCAGCAAAGAATATCATTGAGAGGGACAACCCGTTTGTGAAAGCATGGATATATCCAGAAGACTTCTTATTTACGTCCATCATATGCTCCAAGCGTGTTATTTTGCTAACTCCAACGAATGACTGCCCTAATGGTCGAGTCACCAATTCTCCTTACGTTGGATAATATGAATATCCTAAGATTTGGTGTACAAAAAGAAGCTAGACCCTACAATCAACTCCGGCTTAGCTCTCCAAAGATCAAATTTTCTATTTAACAAAGTCAACAATGCAATTCTCCTTATGTTGGATAATGACTATTCTAAGATTTTGTGTGCAATATAAAGCTAGACCTCGTCTAGCCAACAATCAATTCTGGCTTGGGTCTCCACTCTCCACAGATTAAAATTGATTACAATTTTTGACAACTTGAAAAATTATATCAAACTCTAACAGTAGAGCATCCAATAAGAACCTGGTTAAGTCGGGAATTGGCTTAAGTCATTCTTTGTTTAGCCGGTTAGCCCGACTGGAAAATAAAGGTAAAGTAGAAAATAAGGCAGAATTTGTATGTGATATTGTAGTTCTAATCCTTTCTCATGTCTGCTTTATCAACTTTTTAACATCTTAAGTAGGAGGGAGGAGAGGAAGGAAAACAGTTTTCCTTTCTCACCTTGGTTTCTTTTTCATTTCGTCTTCCATTATAGGTCCAAAACAAAGGGTCAGTAAAAGGCCACACACAACATCAGTTTCACTTAATTTTGTGTCCATGACTATAGCAGCTAAAAACTATATAACTTCAAGGAATACCATATAAAATCTTCTTGGCATTGGGTATTTCAACATTGGCATAGAACTAATAGGAGCAGGGTTACCACAATTCACTCTAAGGGTTAAGTACTGTGCCCCAGGATCAAACGATCCGAATCAGGAATTGATAGAGAATTTGTAAGGGGATTCTAGCAATCCGACGATACAAATGGCATACAGATGAAGGTCTAAAAAATTAAAATGACAAGATTTCAAATATATCCATACCCTAACACAGAATTGGAAAATCATTAATATTAAAGACCTCCAAATCCCTGCCAGCTTCCTCATTTACTATATTTCCAAGGGAGTGTGGCTATGGTAACTGCACAGGAAGAGCATGCCCAAATATGTATCCAGGTATTGGTTTAATTGGCAGAAACATGCACTCTATCGGAAATTGATTAACCAAACACCTTAATCCCCCATAACACGTCCTTTTCACCTCTCTGAAGGTCTCAAAACTTAAAATGATGACTCAAGGAATGTATTAAATGGCCTTATTCTTCTTTTTAGATGCAAATATATTGCCAACTTGATGTTGCTCTATCTGTTATCACACACAGGATAAGTTGTATAGTTTGACTACCAATAATGCAAAATCTGTGTAAAGAAGCTAAACCAAAAAGGTATTGAGGCTCGGTCCACTAAAAAGAAAGTTCGGGTTCCGACCACTGGTAAAAAGAGAGGTTGAAACGCAGCAAATGTGGTACATACATACATACATATGCATGTACATATATATGAAGAAAAAACATTTTTCACACAGGTTCTGCATGTGCTGGCCTAGAAATACATCTCTCAATGGTATTTTTTGCAATTTTTTCAGTCACGTCGATTAAGTAAAATTTTCTCCCAGTTGCAGTATATAAATCCCAAGGCCTGAACTTAAGGGGGTGAGCGCAGTAGCAGCAAAGAATATCATTGAGAGGGACAACCCAATTGTGAAAGCAAGGATATGTCCAGAAGACTTCTTGTTTACGGCCATCATATGCTCCACACTGCCCTAATGGCCGAGTCACCAATTCTCCTTATGTTGGATAATGAGTATCCTAAGATTTGGTGTACAAATAGAAGCTAGACCCTACAATCAACTCTGGCTTGGGTCTCCAAAGATCAAATCTTCTATTTAACAAAGTCAGCAATGCAATTCCCCTTATGTTGGATAGTGAATATTCTAACATTTCGTGTACAATAAAAAGCTAGACCCATCTAACAATCAACTCTGGCTCGGGTCTCCAAAGATCAAATCTTCTATTTGATTACAATATTTGACAACTTGAAAAATTATATCATAAACCGTAGAGCATCCAATAAGAGATTTTAAAATGAATTGAAGAGTTCATAAGGCTACCAATAATAGCAGGTCTGGAAGAGGTAGTAGGCAAGTAGCCTTAGAGCTATTTTTCAGTGAAGATATTTTGAATCTCACAGTTCCAATTCTAGTGGCAAAGCGGAGGCAGATAGAAGGAAATGAAATTATGCTAAACAGAGAGAATCATACAAATATGTATCATCTTGTACCCATAAAACCAAAAGAAAAGAATGTAATGGGAAAACTCCACTTGTTACGCGCATTATTCCAATAAAACCTGAACTTGAATAGAATTCGTAGTAGAGTATAGAAAACACGCGTCCACTTATCACACAAGTACGCCATGAACAGGTAATTATTTACTCATTCAAAAACGCTAATCTTCCAGCTGCCACAATCTTATGCTTGACGAACAATTCACAAAAAAAATAAGTAGATCGGTAAACATCCTTGGGGCAGTACTGAAGTACTTTAACATAATGGTAACCGAATGGTGTCCATGTTAAGCTGTTAACAATCAGCTTAACTGGAAGCACCTGCAGTGTACTGTACTTAAAATTTGAATACTAATTGTACGGAACTTCCGTACAATTAGTATGTACAAATAACCCTAGATACAGATTCTTATCCAAGAAGAAAAAAAATATAGGATTCCTACTTGACCATTTGAAGTCTTGCATTATAGCCTCCTTACCAGTCACTGCTATCTTCTATAAGCTACGTAGCACCGAGACGGACACACGTCACGACATGGACACAACCTGTTTGGGACGCATTTTAAATAATATTTATGTATCATAAGAATAAAAAGGCACTAATTCCTAATATGTAACATCACATATACCTTAAATCCTATTTATCATTACATGATTCATGCAAGTGTACCAACACAAAGTGTTTCATCAATCTATGTGTAGTTATAATCAATAAACTATCATCTATTACACAGACAGAGAAAAGACATTTCTAAACTTCAACATTAGTCTCAACTATTTGATTAACACCGCTGGGGTTTCTTGTAAGTGTATAGAGTGTCTGGAGCATTTTTTAGAGTGTCTCCAGATGTCCAATCAAAAAAGGTTCGAGAAAACATAGGATAATTCGGATTTGAAAGCCGCTGTCAGTGTCAGAAAAGTGTTCAACATCGGGGGCCCTGTAGAGGAACAATCACCGTTCGATGCGGTAATTAATAGTCCAGATTTGGAATAAACTCTTCCATGTAAGAATAGTCTCTTACATGGAAGAGTTTATTTTAAATCTGAACCATTGATTGCTGTATCCAATGGCCACCATTGCTCACTACACCCTGTAGTGAGTGCCCTCACTGCAAGGCCCCCAGTTCCCGATTTTTGTAGTAGTGACATAATCCAACGTGATTCTAACAATATTGCATACTAGCAACATAAATGCATTATCAGTATAAATATTGACCACTGTAGGAGCAAGAGTAATAACAAAACCATATATACCAAGCAAAATTCAATGGCTCGGTACTCAATTGTCGCTCTCTTGCTTCTTATGGCGGCCGTGATTTCTGCTGAGAACTCGACTCACAGTCTCTGTAAGAAGCCTGGCGGGGAGTGTGGCTTTGGTGGTAGCTGCACAGGGCTAGCATGCCCAGATACGTCTCCAGGTATACATATAAGGGTACTGTAATTGGTTGTCTTCTTGTCAGCCTTTCAATTATTTGGGTCTCAAGAGGCAATTTGTTGTTTTTCTCTTGTCCCGTTTAATCTTGTATTTTTGATATTTAATTAATAAAATCTTTTTCGCCATTCAATAAAAAAAAGGGTACTGTAATTGCAAGTGTATGATACATGTTACACTAGGGATGCTCAAAAAAACCGGTCAACCGTGAATCCGATCCGGACCGAACCGATCCGTACCTTTTGGATTTTAACCGTGGATTAATGGTCCGGACATGGATTCAAAAAATAAAAAACCGTGACTTTTGGATCCTAAGGACTCCCTTAGCCAAATTTGGTGCGGACCTCACCATTCCGGATCAAATTTTGACGATCCGAACCGCTCAATATTTTTAAAATGCATTTTTAAGGGTCTACGCGGAAAATCTTCAAAAAAAAAAACCCGGAAGGGCTTGATCCACACAGTTTTCGGTAAAACTGTACATATCGCGTAGACCTTGGAAAATGCATTTTAAAAACATTGAGCGGTTCGGATCGTCAAAATTTGATTCGGAAAGTTGAAAAAGGCCTTGGTCCGCACCAAATTTTGTATAAGGACTCCCTTAGGAGATCGGCTTCCTATATATATATATATAATTTTATCACTTTTATAATTATAGTTATATAGATATTGTTAATTTAGCAGACTTACGGTTTGGTTGCACTGTTGTAGGAGTTATGATGCGAATATTGTTATCTCTATAAAATTTAGGGGGTAAAGTATTATAAGTGCTACTATATATACTCTCTGTTTGTGAGTGAACTGGAAGTAACTATCTGTCATTGTCTTTGTGAGTGAACCGGAAGTAACTATCTGCTATCCTTTGTGGTAATATAAGTTTGTGCCTTTGTTTGTTCAGTTATATAACTATCTGTCTTACTGCCTTTGTTGTTTTTTTTATTGGGATTTCCAACTTTGAACTTTCTATTTAGTGCATTTGCTACTTGCTAGTGTCTTACTGCCTTTGTTTGTTGTTTTTGCCGAATAAGTTGAAAATCCGCGGATTAATCCGGAACCGATCCGTGACTCGTGGTTCGGATTGGAACCGAACCGTGAGACTTTTGGATCGGACACGGATTGTATTTTCAAAAAACCGTGACTCACGGATTAGGATTGGATTCATGCCAATCCGGACCGATCCGGACCGTGAGCACCCCTATGTTACACTCTCTCTTTTTTTGAAAAAAAAAATCAAATTAAAAATCACTCAAAAAGCCATCTTAACCGCTAATAGTCATCTTCCTCTCTTTTGGTTTTCTCGCTCAGTAGGAGCCAGGAATTTCATTACGCATGAGCAAATTTTTTTTCCAAAATACTTTACATGGGTGAGCCTATATAATTAATAGGAAAATTTTTATTTTATGGACACGGGGATGCTAGTGATCGCCCCTGGTGACCGCATCTGAGCCGTCCATCTCGGCAATCGACAATCTGGATTTTTCCATGGAAGAGTTAACTCTTCCATGGAAAAATCTTGGCCATCCAAAACACTTTTGGACGGCTCGGATGCAATCACCAGAGCCGACCACAAAGGGACGATCACCAGCACCCCCTCTTACTAGAGGTTTTCTTTTCTTGCAGGGGCGACTACGGCCCCTAGTGGTCCCCCTCTGGCGCGCTCCCTCCCTGCCGCTCAGAAAAATAAAATATAATAAAGCTTTCAAAGGAGATCATTGAGAGGGAGAACCCACACGTGAAAGCTTGGATATTTCCGTATCCCGCACATTGGTTGGCTGTCATATGCAGCAAGCGAGTTATTTTGCTAACTCCCAAGGATGATTGCCCTCAGGGGCGGAGGGAATGAAGGACCAGGGGGGTCACTTGCCCACCCTGGAATTTTATCAGCTAGAGCCTTTTTTTTTTTTTTTTTTCAAGCCTACTCAAATGGGGATTTGTGCTTGTTGTTCCAACCCAGCAAATCTATGGGGGGCTGGGCCCTTTTAGTTAATTACTACAATAATGCCATCCATATAAATCAGTAAAGTCCAACAAAATTACTTCGCGTACGCATGTCTGCGTATGCGATATGCACGGACGGTGCATCCTGACCGTCCGTGCATGAAATCAACGCTCCGGATTTTAAATAAACTATTCGCACACCGTTGGTGCATATCGTGTATGCACGCATCCGTACACGTAGTTGCGTTCAAAGTCCAAAATCCATCCCACTGATCCCAACTGTTTCTCTCTCTAGGGAAGTGTGACCAGCAACGATTCAGCATTTCCATTTAGGCCACCGCACGCCATTTTAATCATTGACTATGTTTTGTTCTTGAAATTAACTAGGGCTTTTGAATTTTTATTGTGAAGTGTTTACTCCATATGATGATTATGATTTCTTCAATTATTGCTGTTATTATGTGAGATCATTGAGGATTTTCACTTGTCATCATGTAGAACTTTTAAAAAAAAATTAGCAACGAATATTTAGAATTTTGTTCATATGTTTAGGAGTTTTTGGGATATATTATTCTACAACTTTTGTATCTAATGGAGAATATTTGAACTTTTGTGCTTAGGTACTTTTTTAATCGTATTTTATTGTCGTTCATTGTAAAAGGTGCCCCCTCTATATAAAATTCTTGGCTCCGCCAGTGACCCTAATGGTCCAGTCCTCAATTCTCCTTATGTTGGATGATGATCCTATTCTTCGATGTCGTGTGGAATGAAGGTTGATCGACCATATATTTAACAATCAACTTTTGCTTCTTGGTCTCAAGAAATGAAGTCCCGACTATTTGACAGTGATCATGCCGTATCGTAAGCTTATAAAAACTAAGGATTTATAACTACTACTCTAGACCAAGTGTTGTGAGAAACACAAAGTGTGTTAGAGAGAACACCAAGTGTGTGTGAGATACACAAAGTGTTGGTGAGAGACACCAAGTGTGTGGTGAGCACCAAGTGAGTGTGCATAAGTGAGTTGATTGAGTATTGACACAAACTCTAGTGTGAGAGTGAGGTGTCTTGTATACTAGTGAGTGTACTTCTACAATTTTGTATTGAATAAGAGAGAAAATATTCAATACAAGTGTCTAGTTTGGGGTGTCCAAACTCAACAAGAATAGTTCGAATATCGTATCCATGGTGATAATTTGGCTGAGTTACGATGAATTCAATTGGTTTCTAAGTTAATTCGGAAGGAAAAGAGTTGATTGGTTTGATTTTGAGAATTATTAAACTAAACGAGCAATAAGAAAATTGAGTAAAACTGATAGAAAGACGATCTAGGGTTTAAGGACCAAGTTCCAGAGTTCTTTGTTTTGGCAATTCCGTTTGACAAAACACACATTTAGGTGTGGAAAAGAATCATCTCTATATGTAATGGTTAAAAGTGCAGTAGTATGTAGTTTTAGTGGTGAGTTGTGTGGGTTATATTGCTAGTTCAGGAGTTGCTCAACGACTTACTCAAGCACCTTGTCCAGCAACTTTTCTGCCAAGAATGTGTAGACAAATTCTTCAGGACTTGCTCGAGCAACCTATCGAGCAAGTTGGGCGTGCACAACTCTCTATAAATACTGATGTGCTACGGTTTTCTTATTATCTCTCATAACTTACAGCAGCCGCACTTTTTGGCAAGAGAGAGGAAAAAGTTTTTTGATCTTTTGAGTGATAACCTTGGAGTTTTTACGCAATCGAACGATCGTACAACTGCATGTTCATCTCCAAGAAGTTCTTTACAATCTAGAAGTGATTTCTAGGGAATACTTTTCGTGGGATTCCGAAAGTATTCAACGAAGGCTTGTGCGATTCAAGGTGTTGGTGATCAAGATCACTGGGTGCGGTGTACGTGTGACTCAGCAGGTGATACTTAGAACGTTGTGAGGATTTACATCGTTTGGATAGGTATATCTGTAACTGCACAATGAGTATAGTGATTTTGATTCCTTCCTTTTTTTACCCATTTAGGGTTTTCCACGTGAATTTCTGCTGGTACTATTAATTAGTGATTCGCATTCATACTGTTAGGGTTTTTACGGATTTTTAGGGAACCCTGATTTTTCATAGGGTTTCGAATCCACTTCGACCACGTAACTATTCTATGCATAGGCTAGGCTCATTATTCAATGTTGAGAAAAATACGCCGCGATAACAGAATTCCAAAGAACAATTTCCTTTATAACATGAACAAAATCGAAGAGCATAGAGACTCTTCTAGTACCGCTATTTGCAAAAACAAAACATACGTCCAAACCATTAGGATTTTTTTATAAGACAAACCAAACAACAAAACCTTGCTAACAAGATGCTAACAAAAATAACAAAACAAAAAATGATCCCAAGTCCTCCAAAAAAAAAAATTCCACGTAAACATATCTGTCTCGATTTAGACACACGAACCCATTAGCTACAACTAGCACAAAATTTGTAAATTAAATTTTTATTGAATGAAAAGATGGATATAAAGAGTAGTACCAAATATGCATTCTAAAAAAAGACCAAAAGCCCCTATGAAAAAAACCTCCATCTAACAGCTAAGGGTAGATACAAAATGTCTCATTTTTAATACAAAGGAATAACCTCTCGTAAGCTAATGCCATTTTTCCAGCAGTAAACATGGATGCTGCAAATGTCTGGCATGCCTTTCCTCTACGCCTCATCCCATTTGATCCTTCCGCAACTGCCGCTTCTAATGCTGTAGCCAACGACTGCACGTTCGGAGCAAACATGAAACCAAACTCGTCGTCGACCAAAAGTGTACCTTTGATGCTAGGAAATCGCGATGCCATCAAGGGTTTTCCACTCATTAGTGCCTCCATGAGAGTGAGGTCGAGGCCCTGAGGCCTCAACGTCGGGTTCACGAAGATGTCGATTGCATTGTAGAAGGCTCTCAATTCGGCAGGCTTCATGGACCCAAGAACTATGACTTGATGCCCCAACTCTTCATACCTGTTGGCAGTTCAACCGATCAATAAATTAACAAGTATGAGTAAATTGCATGGATTAGAAACAGCGATCCACAAAAACGAGGAGACCGGGTCCCTGTAGTGTGCAAAGGCACTATAGTCCTGTAATACCCACTTTGAACTGTCCAAAAATGTTTTTTTTTTTTTTGTTCTTGATTCCTAATAAAATTGTTCCGCTTTTCTTTACTATGCTGTTAATTTCTTAATTGGTGTGTTGCTAGCATATCAATGTAGGCTTTAATTGGGATTCCCCAATGGATGTATGGTTGGTGTTTGTGCCTCTGGAACCCTGAATAACTTTTTAAAGGTAGAAGTGAATAGATCTGGACACATAAGTTCTTTTTACCTGTCCAATGCACTTGGGTCCCACACAAGATATGTGAGGTCCACACATATTAGACGATTTCAATCAAATTTGTGTTAGATTTTGTGCAATTCTATCTATGTCCGTAACATTTTTGGTGGATAAATAGAGAATTGTGTGTAAGGAGACTTGCTAAGGGTACTCCATTTGGTGCACATCAAATGCACACTACGTATGAGATCCATTTCGGGATTCCACACAAATGATCGGAGCTGCTCGACCTATTTAAAATATGTTTCTAAGAATTCCTGGAAAAAAAATCTACTCAGTGGGATATTGGTAAGAGTTTGATCAATTATTCATTTTTTTGGGGTAAATTTGATCAATTATTCATTCAATTTCCTGTCAGAAAATTGATCTACCGATATCCAATCGAGCTGATTTTTTATTTATTTATAGAAATCCTTAAAAAATATTTTGAAACAAATTGTACGGCTTCGATCATTTGTGTTAAACTTGAGATAAGCTTCACACAACGCGGTGTGCATTTGGTGTACGTGCAGCAATGGTGTACCCATAGTTTTATTAGAGTGTAAATGTGCATGTAGGTCCCAACATTACCTCTGTTGCCAAGGTCCGGACCCAGCCACAACCAAGTACACATCCGAGTGCTTTTCTTTGATCATCGAAAATGCCTCAAATAACAGCGGATGCCCTTTATCTTTCACTAATCTTCCAGCCACCCCAAGCACCAACCTAGCATTACCCGGGACCCCAATTCTAGTTCTGAACTCAGTTCCCAACCTCAAGTCCACCCCAAAATCACTGTCATCGATTCCGTTGACGATCACGTGAACCCGTTCGTTCGGGATTTGGTACACATCCCTTAGCATTTCACCACAGCTGTCGCTTATCGCAATGTGGTGTTGGTAGTTTTGGAAGAATTTTATTTCCTTTATAACTTTGGGGATTACTCCAGATAGGCTGTGGTTGAATACCGGCGATATCGGCTCGCTGGGCGGTCGGATCAATTCTTGGTAGATGGACGAGTGGACGCTTTCCAAGGCTATACCTGTTGGCGATTTATACATTAAATTGTTTAAAATGATGTGCAAAAGGTCTAAAGACAAAATCCATAATTAGTTGAAGTTCGTGTGATCAATTAAAGTTAATTTATACGAAAAAGGTTAAATAAAAGATGAAAATTAAGATAAATTAGATGGGAGACAAATGAGTTGTGCTAATTAGATGTATTATTCCCGGTCACTTGCAAAAATAAAATAAAATTAAATGCACAACTATAAATCTCACTAATTTACACCATTGGTGCCAATATTTTGTCAAATTTCACTTATAAAATCTCAATATATATGCCAAAATTATAGCGTTGAGAGGAAGATGAAATGGGATAGACCTGCAAATACGAGATTAGATATTATAAGCAAGTCTACCACAAAAGCCATGAGAAAAAAATTATTATATTTACATGACACTCAAATAATTGAAATAGTCATCTTTTGGTGGCATTTTGAAAAATAAAAATCATGATAATGAATGTCTATATTGAGCCACGTCATTCTGTACTGAAATTTGAATAAGAGTTCACTATTTACATATCACTACCTACTTAATAAAATTGTCTCCCGGACCGAATCGATATTGCAATAATTGTAAGTTTTCAATCTTTTTTCTTCATGTTGGAATTTTTTTTTCTTTTTCAAAAACTCAATTCCATTAATGAATTTGTTGTAGGATTCCAACATGAAATCAACCAATAGTAGTAATATTATTAGAGTAACTTTAGATTGAATTGACCAAAGTTGATGGTTCACATGAACGATACCATGCCATGTGACTGCAAGGTTGGGAAGTTTGACAGCCAACCAATGAGGCAGCGCCACGCTCTCCGTGTGAACCACATCAAACGGTTTAGTCCGGTTCTCCTCTTCAAACTGCTCCCAAGCCTTATTATATCTCCACTTGCCCGGTTCACCCTCATGACAGTGAATTATCGGCTCACCCTCACCCGAACTCCCCTCCAAAGTGCTCTTCACCACCTCTTTACCCGCGCTCTCCAAAGGCGAGGTGAAAACGTGTACCATGTGGCCGCGGCGGGCCAGCGCCCCGTAGAGCGTGCGTGCGTGCCGCTCCATCCCGCCGGGCGCTGGCCCCACCGGCCACTTCCGCGAGAAAACCGCGACCCTCAGTTTCACCGGGGGAGGAAGGCGGCGGCTTGCTCCCCCGGCGAACTCGAGGCGGTTCCAGGAGAACTCGGCAGCGCGGAGGTCGCCGGACCAGCCGTCGGCGACCCCGGTGGCTCCGGAGAGGGTGGCGCAGAGGGGAGCGACGGGGGCGTGGAGGAGGAGCAAGGTGGGGACGGTGAAGAGGACGGTGAAGAAGAGGGTGGTGGAGAGTTTGGATTTGAGGGAAAGGGTTGGTTTCTTTGGTTTGGTGTTGTGAAGGGCCATTTGGGACTGTTTTTTGTTTTTCAAAAGTGGGAAGTGTAAGAGAGGTCTATAGAGAGAAATTGGGTAAATGCATGTGTTGTGTTTTTGGTTTGTGTTTGTGATGTGTTTGGCGTGAATGGTGAATAATTTGCATGTGGGGAGGTAGGCACGCACTAAAGCAAGTGGGGGGTGGAAGTTTGTGCTTTGTGAGTGCACTTCTCACGCATATAAATACGAGGTTGAAAGTTGGATTAATCCTCCCCTGGTCAGTGACTTAACATTTTGTGACTTGTTATTTTGGCAATGGTTCAATAATAGAAACCAAAAAATACTAATTAATAATCTGGAATTAAGGCTCAGTTTGCACTGTCTTAACTTAACTTTTTGGTTAGCTCATTTTTATTTTTTTTCTTCATGAACTTATTCTTTGTTTTTGGTCAATTTATGTAAATTGTTGGATGGATGAGAGAAGTTTTAAGTAAAAAGTGTACAAAATTATAGATAGTCCTAAGGGGTTGGCCTAGTGGTCAAAACTTGTAACTTAGGTGTTTGGTCCATCTTAAAGTCTAGGTGCTATTAACTCCTTTGAATGCCACTCAATGCATGGTCTAGCCCAACTTTTAAAGTAATCGGAGAAAAGTGGGGAAATTTTTTGAAAATAGATGAAGACACTTTGAAGGAATCCTCTTATGTCAAAGCAAAAATTTTGATAGCCACAAATCAGATTCAAAAGTTAGAAGGTTATGTTGATCTGATCATTGATGGGCTAAAATATTCAGTTAGAGTAATCGAAGAAGATTCATTCAGGTTTATCATGCAAAACTTATTTGATCCCCCGTTGGAGTTAATCATAGAGAATAAGAAAGATTCAGTGGAGGAAAATGGTGACAAGGAAATGTACAAGGATGAGGTGGAATATGCAGTTGAAGTGGGGTCAAAATATGGGGAACAAAATAGTGACAAGACTATGCACAAGAATGAGGTCGAAATTGTAGCTGATGTGGGGTCAAAATATGAGGAGATAAATGACCCAATCACTGAAGTTGTGGAAAATTCAAATAAGAAAGAGGACGTGCCCGATTCAATTAATGAAACGGCTTGTTCCTACATGGGTTTAGAAAATTCTTTAGTGGGATGTGAGGTGGTGGCTGATAGTTTTGAAAAATACTCAAAGGAAAGCCAATCTCAAACCAATACATCAAATGCAGGAAATCTTATTTCTGTAGTCGGCAAAGAAATGGTAGATGAGAACCTGGAGCAGAATGACAATGTTATTATTGAGGAAGATTTGAACCAAGATCACTTTGAAGCTCATCATGTGCCCATTCAAGTCAAAGTAAAAGGAATTAAAGGAAAGAGTAAGAGAAAAAACATCAATGACATTAGGATACTCAAGAGTGGACAAAAGGTACCACCAAAGGGAAGAAACAAAAACAAATGTGTAATGTTGAGATCTGCTTTGTAGCCTCTTTATCATCACTATCTTCGTGTGGCATCAATAATAGAAATAGAATTCCTTGATGAAGCTAAGGCAATGCGGGAGGTGGACAAATTGTTTGGATTACGGTATGATGGTGATGAGAGGAGGTGATCGGTAAGATTGAGATATGGAAGCCCTAAACAAAGCCGGGAATGACTTGTCATCCTTAAATTGTCTTATATTTATGATTTCTCGGGGTTTAGTGGGGTGTCTTTGTGGTTTTGCCATTGGGTTCGGGGTGTTGGTTTGGGTGCTTTGGAGTGTCTTGGGGCGATCTATTTGGGATATTTTTAGGTTGTCTGTTGGGGTCTTTGGGTTTTGAGTCTCTTCCGCATATTTTTCGGTGGGGTGGAATTGGCGGTTCTTTTTGTTTGTTTTTGTTCCTTTGGCTTTGGCTGGGTCGGGCTTAGTTTTACGTGGGTTGGTTGTCTGTCTTTGGGGCCGTAATCTTTGGCGTGTCCTCCTTTGGTTTGTGTATGTGACCTTGGTCCGTGTATGCATTTTCATGGGTCTGTCTTGGAATGTGTGTGGCTTGGAGAAAAGAGGCGAGAATAATGAATTTGTTGAGGCATCATAGAGTGGATTTGATTTTCAAGAAACAAATGGGACTCCCATTTTGAATTCGAATATGGAAGTAGGGGGATTCTCAACCAAAAAAATTTTTCACATTGATGGAAGCTTGTGGCTCTAGTTTCTTCATTTGGTTGAAAGTTCTTTTGCCATACATAATAATTTCATTGTTAATTTTGTTCTTGCACCTCATATTTGGTTACGCTAGAGATGCATTCCCATGTTTTGGTTTTTCCGGAGATACATATCTTTCTGCCTCTTGTGTTTGTTTGCCTTTTGTTTGCTTGCCTCTTGGTTCTCTTGGTGATGCATACCTTTTGGTTCTTCAGGTGATGCATACATTTTGGTTCTGGCTGGAGTTGCATACCTTTTGGTTATGCTCATCGGTTGTTTTGCTTTTCTTCTACTTGTTTGGTATTTTTGTTGTCATCTCTGTGGTATTCTTTGGATTGCTAGAGGTTTCTTTGCAAGTTGGGTTGTCTTTGTTTGGGCGAAGATCTTATCACAATTGGCCTCTTTTGTCGCTAGTCTGCGGTTGTTCTTTGCTAACGATGATTTCTGTGGTGTATAAGGCTTTGGGGTGGAATGAAAAATCCCGAATGACTCAACCACTTTTTGGTTTCAAAAGGGTTTCTTTCTTTGGAAATAGAGCCGCAAAAAGATCAAAATGTGAAGCAATTCTTCAAGGCAAGTCTTTTGATCGGTAGGAAGTTTGAGAGGTATATTGAGGAGATCATTGTGGGAGTGTGCTGGCTTCTCTGTCATTTTTGAGATCTTTCTCAGACTCTATGGGAAGCTTTGGAGTTTTTGTCGTTGGCTTGGAATGAAGGGAGTATGCTTGGTAGGGAGCCGTGTCTTGTCCCATTTTTGGGCTGTCTTTTTGATCTTCTGAATCAGGGTTGGATTTTGTAGTGCTGTGTATTTAATTTTTTCGGTTGATGTCTTATCAATCTTTTGGGTCCAAGTGGCATATGATTGTCGCTTGAGTGGGTGCCAACCTGGTTGGGATGCTCTCATGCGTTGTGATGCCGCTATCTTGGTTCCTTTTAATCATTGTAACTCGTGTTTCTTTGATTAATAAAATTTCTTTGCCTTGCAAAAAAAAAAACTCCTTTGAGTCCAATACATACGGGAAGGATATAACTTATCTAGTTCTAGCTAGAAATTCTAGAATATTTAGCTTTTAGAAGCTCTAGAATATCAAATATCTAGATTTTTTTTATGAGACTTAGTCACGTGTGTAATTCTAGAATCTATCTCAAAATTTATCTTGTACGTGTGAAAATATCTTTGGACTAGAACCATCCATAGTAATATAAATAGGTCTGAGTTAAAAAAGTTTGAGATCAAGTTTAAAAGAAATACTCTCCTACCCCTCTTGTCTTAAGTACTTCTCCCTCTTCCAAAAACTTGTTTGACAACCTATTTTAAGATACACGATATGAACCTCGATACGATTTATACAACGAAAAAAAATGATACACGATAAGTATCCAAATTTGAAAAATACTGATTTCGAGGTATTTAACCTCTACAGTATTCATCATAAAATTGTTGCAGAAAAGAATAGGAAGTTCGCTTAAAAAAATTAACAAAAATAAATTAAAATTAAAAGCATTTTAGCTAGAATATCTGCATTCTTGTTTACTTCACCCCACACCAACCAGACTTTCACAAATATGTTATTTGGGGAATTAATTCTCTAATAAAAGAACCACACAAAAAACAAGGCCAGGGAATATCCTTGAGAGCCCAAAAAAAAAAATACAAACAAACAAACAATAAGCTATATATCCCTAACAAGATACACCAAAACAGCCAGCTACCTTCTATACAAATTTCACTCTCTACACAACACCCTATTAGCATAAGAGACTCGAGGATCTTGTTCCAAGATAAGAGACAAACCCTAACATCATAATCTATATTATTTACAACCCCAAAAAACTTGATGATTCCTCTCTCTCTCTCTCTCTCTCTCTCTCTCTCTCTCTCTCTCTCTCTCTCTCTCTCTCTCTCTCCATCCAGATATGGTAAAGAGAAGCAAAAAATGACAGACGCAACACGGAACTAGCAATACATTCCCAGTTGCATATCTTAAGCATCCATGGATTAAGCATTGAGAACTTCTTAGGGAATCCTTTCTTCTGAATTATATGAGCGCAGATAGGAAAAGAATAATTGCAATCAAAGAAGAGATGGTCATGGTCTTCCTTCCAAAACTTTCGCAAATGTTAATTACTTTGATTTTCCATGTACTAAAACTTTATTTCTTGCAATTGGATGATTGGGTTTTGTGCAATATTTACAAGAAAGAAGCATGAAAAAAAAGGTAAAAGATGGTGAAGTTCAAAACCAAGTAGTATCCCAGAAAGGGAAAACGCTGAAGTTCAAGACCAATACAAAACTTTGTTGGAGGAAAGTGTTCCCTGTGTTGAAGAGAATGATCTCATGGGAGAAACCTCTGAGTATGAAAGATACATTCAATCACCTCAACTTCCTCAATCTCGTAACCTACAGATGATTCCTTCCCGAATCACAATATATATGTATTCACTGATTCTAATCCACAACGATCTATCTGTTGCGGGGCTTGTCAAGTTGCCATTAGATCTCTCCTCCTCCTCCCCCTTTTGTTCATCACCTAGATAGCTAGTATTTTCAACGGTATGATTTGTATCCTACCCAAATGGGGTCGAAAAAGGATTGCGGGTTCAATCTGAACAGCCTTCTGGCCAATTATCCCAATCTATCAGGCCAAAACTATGATAACTTATTGGCTTAACAATGGTGCAATTAATCCTTCAACACCACCACCACAAATTTGAAAAGCTTAGATGTTTTTCATTTTGTTTTTTGTGGTCTATAGTTTTTTAGGTTATCGACTGGCTATCCTTTTTGGTTGAGATTTTCTTGTCTTTTTTTTTTCGATTGGCAAAAGAATTCTATTACTCTTTGAAGAAAATAAAGAATAAACGGACCAAGGACACAAAGGCAAGTGCCATCAAAGGACCAAAAACAGCCAGGAAGCAAGACGCCAGACAAAAGAAATAACAGCCAAGAAGACAACACCCAAAGCCAAAGACCAAGCAGCACCAATATCCAAATTCAATATCCATTTTTTTTCTTCGTATTTATTGGTGGTTTTTCTTCTCTTGTTCTCACCTCTTTAGTTGTCAATTGGACTCACATATGCTATCTTTTCCTAATTTGTTTACCAGAGGAACTCTCTAGTCCGGGACCCTTGGGTCCGGAACTCATAGTTCCGGATCAAATTTTCATGATCCGAACCGTCCAATGTGTTCAAAAGGTGTTTTCCAAGGTCCACGCGGGAAATCTTCAAAAAAAAATACCGGGAAGGGCTTGATCCACGCAATTTTGTAAATATGCAGTTTTTGCGAAGAATTACGTGGATCAAGCCCTTCCCGGTATTTTTTTTGAAGATTTCCCGCGTGGACCTTGGAAAACACCTTTTGAACACATTGGACGGCTCGGATCATGCAAAAACATCTTTTAAAGGCTTCAAAACGCTTCAATCCGGGATTTCCGGGATCCTTGACAGGATCCTTCTCGTTGTTTACCATATTTAAATTTTGTGCAATTAACCCATGAAAATACACTTATGAAAAAAAACACACGAATATACTGGTTGTGCTCCAACTGAATGATTATAGATTCAGGTTGTATGATTGAATGGAAGACCAATAGTTGAATGATTAAAAAGGAAGCATCCAATGTAAACGACAATGAGACTATCATGTCATGATTCTAAAATATGAAACATCGTCGAATCCAATTGTAGAAGTTTGTGTATTTTTTTTTTTTGCGTAAAATTGAAAAGAAATTAATAATATTCCTTTCAATGCTTTTGTTCAAGTTGGAATGCTTGTCGTGCTTTAAATGCGTTTTTTTGTTGGAACTAGATTATTAGTTGTAGTTTGACGATGTTGCTTTCTCTTACCCTTGTCTTTCCACCTTTGCTATTTCGAAGAATTAAATGCCTCAAGTTTCCATCTCTTCGCTTTTTCAACGATCTTTAGCCACAGCAAACCACATTTCTTTAGCAAATCTTGAGTAATACAGATAAGCTTCGTTTGATGTGTTGAATTCCATTCCCACTTTCGGTTCATCCACTCTATCTTCACAATTTTATGTTGCCTCCTTTCCATCCTCATTAGTATCTATCTCATCACACTCTTTTTTTTGAAGAATCACTTGATAAGACTTCTTCTTCTTCATTGTCTCCACTCCATACCTCTTCTTCTACAACTTATTCATCTCTGCAAATTTGTGAAGATAGAGGAGGCATTGCTGACGGAACAGACTTCAGCAATAGAAGAGACAATGGTGATGGCAACTGAAATATCACCTACTGCTTCAAAAAGAAAAAAACAAAACTAGTTAACTTTTTAAATCAAAATACTAAGAAAATACGAAACAATTTTCACTGCAGAAAAATGATAAGGTAAAATTTCCACGAAACCCTTGACCTTTGGACTCAACATCCCTTACACACCTGAACTTCAATAAACGTTAATTAAACCCTTGACCATGGCATTCAGTCATCAATCTCCTCCAATACTGAACAGAGACTCCTAGCTAGCGCTTACATGGACATTTGTAGGACCCTCTTGCCATTAGTTTCTTACATGTCGTCTTTTGAAGCCAACTTCGGGGTCCCACACAAATGGTCTGAACTATTCAATAATTTTAAAATAATTATTCAATTGGTCATGGAAAAAATCAAGCCCACTGATATTTGTAAGTAATTGATCTAATTAGTTCAATTTTTCATTCATAATCAGGACCCTATAATCTGAAAGAATTTTGAAAGAAGTTATACAATTGTGTGCTCGGTATCTCCTTAATCTGAACTGTAGATATCATAGCACTTGTTAAGATTGAGCATTCACTAAAAAAATCATCTTGATCGGACATTGATAGGTATCAAAAGACAACAATTATAAACTGTTTTGATACTTATCGAAGTCCGATCAAGATAAAAAAATTTAGTGAATGCTCCTCTCAACAAGCGCTACGATATCTACCGTTCAGATCAAGGGGACACCGAGCTCACAATTGTACAAACTTCTTCAAATTCTTTCAAATTGTAGGGTCCTAATTTGGAATGAAAATTAAACTAATTAGATCAATCACTTATAAATATTCGATGGGCCTAATTTTTTACAAGACCACTTGATTAATTTTTTTAAAGTCATTTAATGGTTCAAATGTTTAGGTGGGACCCCAAAGTTGGCCCCACAAGAAACATGCAACGAACAAATTTGGAATCCCATGACAAATTAACCCCCAGAACAACATCGTTTTGGGGGGCTGCAACCTGCATGAAAGTGCCAACTAGAAGTCTCCATTAAGAGAGAGAGAGAGAGAGAGAGAGACTTTTGTCGTGGATTCAAAGCTCGTCTGGTCATGGTGGAGGGGAGGCGTTGCGGTTTGTGGTGGTCGCGGTGGTGGAGGGCAGCCTTGGCGTCGTCGCTCCTTTCAGTGGTGCGTCTAGTTTGATCTTCTTCATGTCTCCCCTTTCGTCGAACTCTCTCTATGGATCATAAAAAGCAAGGGTGTGTTTTTAGAGCTTTGAATTTCGGTTGTTTTTTTTAGCTAGTAAAGTGGTGGGGCCTATCGCCTACGTGGAATGCCACGTAGGACGGTATGATTTGGGGTGTCGCTGATCAGTGTAACCCTAGCGTTTTTGCTTATTTTAACGGCCCAAAATAGATGGTGTTTAGACCGGGACCAATTAAACACACATTTGTGACGTTGGAGACTAAATTGACGCAATGTCTAGTTTAGGGATGAAAATTGTACTAGCATGACACTTGGGGGACCTAAAAAGGTAAATAAGCCATTCTACATATATCTCTCCACTGGGTTAGGTGAGATAATAAACAAAAAATGGTGAACAAGAGTGGTCATTGTTTTGTTACTGTACTTTTTAGTCCTCAATAATTTTCCAATTGAATCCTATGGGTTGGCCAAAGCAATAAATGTTTTTGCTTAATGAGATCTCTCATGTTCGAATTCCATAGGCCAAAAATTCCAAATTAATTTTAGGATTACTGGAGGGTTTACTCGGTCGTTAACTCTAAGTCCTTGAATTAGTTGAGTTGCGCACAAGCTAGCCTGGACATCTAGATCTAGTTACGAAAAAAATATTCATAATTCCTCCATGTGAAGCTATTCCATCATTCCATGCAATTTTTAAGGATTTTTTAAAATCTTGTATACAAAGATAATTAAATACTGCAACCAAAATACTTGGCAGTGAGTCAGGCTATCAACTCAGTCTTGACAAGTGATCTTTTCTTTTCTCTCTCTTTTCGTTGTTTTTTTTTTGTGTGGCAATTTTCTCATTTATAATGTCAACTATAAGTACCTTTAGCTCAAAAAAGATGTACGTATTTGAGTGTAGATTTTGCCCAAAAAAGAGCCCTTGGGTGATTTGTGATGCAAGTATTAGATTTGAACCCCATGCATATATAGTATTCTTGACTTTTTGCTTGGCCTCAAAAGCACTTAATTATTTACAACCTTTTTTTTTTTGGCTTGTTGTCTGCGTAATCACCGTTTTTGGATCACTTTACGTATGCTCAAGTATTTGTTCCTTTTTCACATCCATTTTCTCCCTTTGTCACTTTTCGTATGCTTACGCATATGTGCTTTTTAAATATGTATCAGAATCGGAAAATGCTACATTTTTTTTTAGTAATGAAGAGTGTCCCGATGAATCAGACCAATCGATCTCTTCAACTCATCTTACTGGACAAATCTCTTAAGTCCTCCCACAACCCTTTCCATGCGTTTCCGTGAGGTGTGGTGGCCCCAAATTACATAAGTATTTCATAACATTCAAAAATAAATCCATAACATTAATTAATCTCGAATCCATAACTTTTATGTGAGTAGTTATTATATCATTTGGACATAATACTATACCATCAGCACTGAATTAATAAAATTCGTACGTTACGATTTTTTATTTTGATGTTACGAATTTTGAAACAAAGTCTTGATAGTATTAATATTTAGCAAATGGTAGTATGAATTTCTATGCAAAAAATTTTCGTCTAGTTTCTGGCCAAAAAAATGACCCAGATCCGGACTTCCATCATCGGTGGCGGCGTGACAACTCCGGCGAAGCTCCGACGACTTTCTATCCTTGTACTTTTGGTTTCTTTTTTCTGTTTTTCTTTGTTTGTTTGTTTTTTTTTTTTTTTCCAGTTTTGTAGGTTTTTTTGGTAGGTTTTATTAGAGTTTGATTTTGTTGGGTTGAATGGATAATCTTTCTTTTTCGCTAAAAAAAAAAAGTTGAACAGGATTTTTCATATGATCAGTTCCAAAAAAAAATAAAATAAAATAAGATTAACAGGATTCAAGAGGATGCCACGCCACACACTCAAATAATTATATTATACCCTTTCCCTTGTAAATCACATGAAGGACCTTATTTTTGAAGCAAATGGCTCTTTCTAATGCATGTGCATGATTTTGTACGTATCGGCAATTTTGGTAAATACCTAAAGTAAACGTATCTAGAATACGTGCCACGTTATTTGGAGTATGTGACAAGTTGTAGAAAAATTTGAATCTACACCATAAATTCCTTTTTATAAAAAGAACTAAATAAATATTCCAAGTACCTAAGGTAATTGAGATGGGTGTAAGCTGGTTCAAACATCTGAATTATAAAATAAAATTGGACGAAATAGGAGTAAATTGTTCAACAAGTGGTGTAAATATTGGTATAACAGTAGTAGTACAAATTGATATAAGAATCACACATTATAATTTGAAGGACTACATGTTTGGGTTATGTCAATTGTAATTTTTGTTTGGCTAATAATACCACTTAACAGGACCTGGCCCTTGCACTAATATACGTCGGATTCGATGGAGAAAAACTTGGGTGCCGGTCGGGTATGACCACGTGGTGCCCAATCGCACATCTCGGCCATCTAAAAGTATTTTGGACCCCTAGATTGCAAATAGAGAAAAAAGAGAGAAAAAAAAGGAGAGTGAGGGGGGAAAAATTTGGGCTGTTCAGTACACTTTTGAATGGTCGAGATGAGCGGTCAGGCACCACGTGGCCATACCTGACCGGCACCCAAGTTTTTCTCGATTCGATGGGACTGGCAAGCCCTGAGGCTTGTGGATAAGCATTCGATTAGGTTTTTTTTTTTTTTTTTGGACATGGATTTTAGGGATAATTTCACTTTTTCCTAATTATAGGAGTGATTAGCCTGATTTATTTTATTTCTTCTTATTTGCGTCTTACATGGTTTTTTTTAATTTTGCTTTAGTTTTTTTCAAATTTTTTATTGCTCTCGTTGTGATTAATAATTTCAAAGCAATATTCAAATAAATTGATAAGAAAAAAATTCAACAATAATTTTAAGCTTTTTGTTACAACATTTACAGATGGATAAAAAAATTCAAATAAATAAGTAGTAAAATTGATAAGAATACAGAACACAACATATATATAGAAATATGGAATTGAAAATTAAGTCAGGCCAAATGGGCCCTAAGAGGCCTTAGGACTATTTTGCGTTAGGCCTCGTAAGATTACTGTTGCACTAATTTTGGAGCCAAGGTCTAGCAGGGAACCTGGGGGTGTTGTGCATCCCCATGCACAGCACCGTGCTGTGCAGCCCCGTGTTGCCGCCGCGCCGGCATTTTTTTTACGATCGGAGACGTTCACCGTGTAGTCCTCGTTGAATACTACAAGTGTGCCAAAAATCAACTTGATCGGATATCCTTTAGTGCCTCATCGGAATACAAATAACATGAAAAGTGGTTTTTATCCAGTGTTTGTGTCCATTTGTGTTTCATTTGTTTCAAAGTATTTATGTTCCGATAACCTATTTAAAGATATCCGATCAAGTTATTTTTTTGTATACTTGTAGTACTCGACGAGACCTACGCGGTGAACGTCTCCGATCGTTGAAAAATTGCAGGCGCGGCGGCGCCACGGGCTGCACAGCACCCCCCTCAGTTCGTCTAGCAAGGTCAAATTATTCTTACATGATTTAATTAACTTAAGGTCCGTTTGGTTATAAATTTGCATTACATGGCAAGAACGACAAAATAGTCCTTAGGCCAAGTTATAAAAGATAGTTGGAACAAGTAAATTCAATACTAGGGCATCGAAATCCGTCACATGCGACATATAAATCCATGGTATTTATTGTTTTTTTTTTTTTTGAACAAAATTTTTATTATTATTAATCACATAACTCAATTTCAATGATTATACGGACAAGAGAAAATTATCATATCGAGAAGTGCATCTCAAAAAGGTTAGCAACCCACTCAATGGCAAGGGATTGAATAAATATGTCTCTCCAGACCCAAGGGATTGAATTCTATTCTCTAATCACTCTAGGCAATAAATTGTGGCAAAAGCCTTTTATTGTGAAAAAATAAATCTTTGACAACTCTTTTTGAATAGCTTCATAACATATTTCTTCTTTTTCAAACAAATATTTGAATCAAACCATTCACTCATTTGTTAAAACACAACTTACATCCGTTTCTCACACATCATAAGATGAATCCAACAAAACACAACATGAAATTTCAATTTCTCAATGAAAAATATGCAAATGAACAAGAAGAACTTTATCATTAGAAAACATGTTATTTTTATTTAGAGAAATTAAGTCACATACATAAAATTGATATCTAAACAAGTAATTTCATCCTAGCCCTAACAACAAATTTAGATTTAAGCTAACAAAGGAATATTCAAAAGAAAGGCAATAAATAAGAACAACTTACTTGAATTCATTGACAAATGATAAGCTCCTTCTTCTCAATATTTTGCGGTGTTTAGAGCCTCATTTTTAGCTTTTCATTTTCGACTTTTTGGCTTTTCAGATTACGGTCAATGTATTTTGAGTCTGATAGGAATGTTTGGAAGAGATATTCAGAATGTATTTTGCAATAGTAGTATTTCGGAGATATGCGCAGAATATATTCTGTAGGTCATTTTATTAAACAAAATGGAAAAGGCAAAAAATAAAGTTAAAAAGCTCCTCCAGATCTCCATCCCTTCTTGCCTCCAATGTCAAAATCCGAAAACGTGTTTTGGCATAATGGGTTTTGGTATTCGGTAGCCGAACACCCAAAAGTTAAAAAGGATAAGTTGAAAATGCAAAAAGCCAAAATGATGTCACAAAAGAAATAAGGAATGAAAGAGCAAAAACGAAGAACTCTTTTTACCTCTACAGATGTCTAACTAGAGCTCTCATAAGCAGTTTCTTTTATAGGAATGTTTTGGAAAGAAATACGCAAGGTATGTTGGCCAGTGCAAGGTATGTTGGCCTGTGCAAGTGGGCTAACTTTTTGACCTCTTCACTCCAATGCATTTTACTCAAACAAATTATTTTCTTAACTGGCTATATTGATACGATCTGATCCAACCAAAATTCCGTTCATAGGGATCGCAGCGTGCGGTTCGGTCCGGTTCCGAACCGTACTAAAAAAATCTATACACAAAATCGAATCCGACCCGAAACATGTCAGGTACATGACGGGATCGGTTCAATTGGGATTTTCCCCGAATCTGGTTTGTATGTTTGTGTCTCTAAATATATTAGGTCATGTAATGTAAATATGTATGAGGGCAGATATCATGACTGTGAATATTTATACATGAGTATTATATATGTAAATATACTTTAGGATTTGGGATCGCGTTGGGTGTAGATACTGGATGAAACTGATCCAATGGCATTTTGCAATCATTTTTGGGTGAAAATTCAAGATAAATGGTAAGAAATTTGGAGCCATTTGGCAATAGCTGAAGTCGTTTCTCTAGCACTAAACTTGCTGACTTGATGGTTTTTCTAAAAAGACTTGAGCCAATGCCAATTTTTTTGCAATGAATAGTGACATTTTATCGAAAAAATGACATTATTGGCGCAAATGCAATAGTTCAATGACATTCGTAGTGCCAATTTTGTTGCAAAATACCATTTACATCCCATTTTCAAGTAAAAATGTCACATCATTTTGGGTAATGATGTAGCAGAAATGGCCGTGCAATTTTTGCAACCATTTTTGGGTGAAAATGGTAATTAACATGAGAAATGGTTGGAGCTTGTGGTAGAAAAAATGGCACATCATGGTGACACCAAATTTTGCGAATTTGGCCCCTTTTGTTTTTCTTGCGATGGCTCAAGCCATATTTTTAGGGTGATTCTATCCACAGCCCTACATTTACTCCATGTAACCCACAAAAAACTCTCCCATTTCCATGAATGTGCAAAGACGAAAATGACCCTACATAACCCCTTGTACAGCCAAACTCTTCTTCTTCTTCTTCTTCTTCACTTCACTGTCAGACAAATTTGAACTCTCTGTAACACATCCCGCCCCACCACTCCTCCTCCACCGCCACCCACACCGGCACCCCTTTTACAGCTGTTAACTTCTTCTTCTCACTGTCAATGGAGAATGAAGGACTAGATAAACAATCAATGGTGGGTTCTTCTCCTTCCATGGATCTATTTGAAGGTTTATATTCAATTGAAGAAGAAACAACAGAAATGCAATCAAATTTGTTGGTAGACAATACAATGGTGGAAAGCCAAGTTGTTGTGATGAACAATGTTCCTTTGGTGGAGCCAAAATGTCATGAAGAGGTAAGCATTCCGATTCGAACACGAAGAACAATTCTGGAAAACTGCGTTTTTTTTCCGACATTCATACCCCAAAATATGTTAACATTTTCAACATATCGATGTTGAAACGTTTTACTTAACCTACATTATGCCAGACAAAGTTCAGTAATAAATTGTCGACTTAATTCACTTTTTTCAACATCATAATATCGAATTCTACATATTATATCAACATTTTCATTCCGAAAAAGATACAAGGAAAATTCGACAAATTACAAGTTTCAACACGACAATGTTGAAATTATTTTCTTATTTCGACATTTAGATTCTGAAAGTTGTACTTGTAAATTTTCGCAACGTCGTAGTACAATACCTTTCGACAAGATAATGTTGAAATTATTATCTTATTTCGACATTTGGATGCCGATGTTTGTACTTGCAAAATTTCCTTTTCTGGTAGTACAATACCTTTCGACAAGATAATGTTGATAATAATCATATTTTTCGTCATGTTGATGTTGAAAATGATACAATTTTTCGACATATTCATACCGAAATAAATATAGAGCTTCACAGTTTTGCTACTTGCAGGGTTATGCGTCAACGCATGGGAGCGACACAGGCCTACAAGCCTTATACGATTATACTGAAAGTTTTACAACGGACTCGGTGAGTGCTTTGAAAAGGTCAATCTGCTTTTCCAATTATGGATTTTTAAGTTGTATTGAATTATGTTCTTGACCCATGTTTTATAGGTGTTTTCGACCGAAGAAAAGATGATATAGTGGATAATATCAACCAGTAAAGAAAATGGATTGGTCATTATGATAAAGGCGTCCGAGTTACAACCAATAAACCGAAAACCTAGGATTAGATTTGGTTGTGAACGGGGTGGCAAGTACAGAATGTCCATGAACAAGAACAAGTCAATTGGCAAAGGAGTAAACGAAAAGGGGATGAAGAACATACCACGCGCCACCGGGTCCAAGAAATGTGAATGCCCGTTTGAGTTAAGGTGTTTGAAGGAGTTAGATGGTTGGACCGTGAAAGTCGTCAACGGCAATCATAACCATCCTCATGCGGATCAGCTTGAGGGGCATCCTTATCCTGGGAGGTTGTCTTCCGAGCAAACGACTATGCTGGTTGATATGTGCATTTCTTCTTTGTCGAAACCTAGAGAAATACTAAGTGTAATGAAGGGCAAGGATGAATTCAACGTCACCACAATTAAATCCATATATAATGCACGCCACAAGCACCGGGTTAAGGAGCGAGCGGGAAGATTGCAAATGCAATACCTATTGGCTAAGTTACAAGATTGCCAATACATTCATTTTCACCGGACCAGTGACGATGGTTGTGTGAGCGACTTGTTTTGGTCGCATCCTATTGCTGGCGACATGTTGCGTGCTTTTCCTAAGGTGTTACTGATGGATTGCACTTACAAGACCAACATGTATAGGTTTCCTTTGTTTCAAATAGTCGGCGTCACATCGACGGAGATGACGTTCTCCGCGGCCTTTGCATTCATGGATGGGGAGAAGGAAGACAACTACATGTGGGTATTAGAGAAGTTGAAAGGCATGATGGATCCGGACTCACTTCCCGAGGTTGTTGTCACAGACAGGGAGTTGGCTCTCCTGAATGCCATTGCAAGAGTGTTTCCTAAGGTCACCCATCTCCTATGTCGGTGGCATATTGAGAAGAATATTTTTGCCAAGTGTAGAAGGAAGTTCGATGACAAGACCTGACAACAATTCAAGCATGCCTGGTGTAATTTGGTACACATGTCAACTATATCGGAGTACGAGCAGGGGCTTGCTACTCTTAAGCGTGACTTTGCAGTGTATAATAGTTCGGCAATTGAATACATTGAGAACACTTGGTTGGGACCGTATAGGGACAGATTCGTAGCAGCTTGGAGGACAACGTAATGCACCTTGGCAACCTAACTAGCAACCGGTAATTGGTTAACACTTCATCACCTTTTTTGCATACTCGTTTCATTTTATTTTCCTACTCTAACTCTATCATTTTATCCACAGGGCCGAGTCTACACATAAGCTTCTGAAAGGGCATCTTGCATCTTCCCAAGGCAATTTTGAAAATGCTTGGGCGAAGATGCACGACCTGAGTGTCAGCTGCATCCTCTGCATCCTCCTGCTCCTCCTCCTCGACCTCATCCTGAGTCAAAGATTCAACCTCTGTCCCAGACTCCTCAACCTCTGCCTCCGCACGGAACCTACCTCCTCCTCGAGGAGGTTCGTCTCGGCATCGGCCTCCGCCTCGGCGGGGTGGACGAGCCATAACCTATATAAAAATAACAAAATATATGTTAAAGTCATATATATATATATATATATAGGAAGCCGATCTATTGAGGGAGTCCTCAAACAAAATTCCGTGCGGACCTCACCTTTTTTCGACTTTCCAGATCAAATTTTGACGATCCGAACCGCTCAATGTTTTTAAAATGCATTTTCCAAGGCCCACGCGAAAAATCTTCAAAAAAAAATACCCGGAAGGGCTTGATCGGATCAGTTTTTGTTAAAAACGCTATATATAGGTTACCTCTTCTCTCTCTTCCCTCGTTCGATTGTCCTTCTTCTCTCTTCGTTTTCGCCATTTTGGAAGTTGATTTTTGAAATTTTTAGGGTTTCCACCATCAGAAATTGCGGTGGTACGAACTTGGGGTTTCATCTGTCTAACCAGGTTTCCTCCCTCTCTCTCTCTCTCTCTCAGTTCACGTTTCTGTTTGTTAGGGTTTCCGGAAATTCGTTTTTGAACTCTCCATTTGTATTCGACTTTTTTAGGGTTTATGTTCTACTGTATGTACTGCTGAAAACTCGAGATTGGGTGGTGAAATCAATTTTGTGTGTGGGCATGGTGCTGGATAAGATCTGTTTCATTAAGCTTCATTATTGAGTTGTGCATTTGGGTTTTTTTAATACTTCATTATCGAAGTAGGGTAATATTAGTATGGAGCCTATCTCACCATTGTGGATTTGGGATCCAATTTCTAAGTATTACAAAATATCAAAAATGTTGATTTGTTCTATCCTAATAGCTTATTATGCTTTTACTCTCAATGCTTATTCTCATACTCATCTCTACTTATTTGTCCTTGTAAACTAAAGTTAACTAGACAATAAGTAGGATGGATACAGGGAAAACTGATTTGTAACCTTTTGTTTTGTAGCTTGGTTTGTGGCTTCTTCTAGATATGGATTATGGAGAGGATTATGTTGTCACAGAGACAAAAGTGGATAGGCATGCTTTCGATGCAGTGGGAGGTTTTATGGAGGATCTTGCCAAGGAATTCGAAGTCCTGTCGGATCGGCCGGAGAAGAAGCAGAAGACCGAAGTTCATTCCCTCAATGTTGTATTTGATACAATGAATTCCATAAATGAAGCTGAAGAGGTTCTACTAGTGAAGCTGAAGATGAGAGCCCAGACATGGAAAAGTGGACTACTGGCATTGCTCTCAATTTTTTTGTTCCAAATGTTTTAGTGGACTGTGTTGTCAAGTGTTATTGGCATTGAAAGCCAAATTACTGCTCAAATTCAAAAAATGTATGAGCCATATTACTGAGCTTTGTGTTTATATAATGAATCTGGAAATCTGTTTGAGATGCCTTTAGTTAAAAGCATTGTAGTATATTCAATTTCTTGGTTTTTATTGAACTTGTGTTGTGCTTTGGCTGCACTTGTGTTGTGCTGTTTGAGGTCCAGTGGCAATAGTAAAACTCTAAGCACCTATTTGTTGTCTATTCTGCTGGGTTTTGAAATCAGAAACAACAGAGAGTTTTCGGCATATTAGACTTTGCATAATGACATCACTGAGCCGTGAATTATGATAAAGGATATGCTATATTCTGTTGCCATAGATTTTGTCCAGATTTTGTCCATTTTATGTTTGTTGTTCTTATGCAAATATCCAGGTTGCAGCAAATTTATGAGATGACCAATTTTAATCATAGCATTAGCTTGAAACGTGATACCCACTACTCCCCTTCGATAATTTTGAATTAAGAAAGGTCAATGAGGTATAATCGACACCTTGTGGATTAGGAAAGCCAAGCCTGATGGAAATCTGTTTGAGAAACACCATGATGAAAGGCTTTTAGACAAAACTGCAGAAGTTCCATGATGAAAGGCTTTTAGACACAACTACAGTGATAGCTTATCAACTTAAGAGACACAAAACTCAAATGTCTGAAACCAAATATTCTGGAAAAACAAACAGCAAGGTGAAATACAGCATGTTGAAGTCAAATTTTTTTAATGAGATAAAGAATTTCCGCATGGTTTCACGGTAATTGATAGAGAATTGAAGAATTCATTGTGAATTTCTTAACCTTCATGATAGAGCAGCACTTGAATCATCAAAAAATCCAATTCCAATACCAATTACAAAAGCCAATCCTAATTCCAATTGTGAGACCACCAGATCTACAGAAAGCACCTTAAAGTTCATTACAAATCTAAGTGACATATTTCTAAGTGATACAAATGTAAGTGACTGCAAATCTAAGCAAGTCTTCATCTCCATCTCCGCATGTCTCCATCTTCTCACGAGTCGTTTTCCCATCCTCAAACACGATGAAACACGAATCGAACCAAGATCTCTCTCTCTCTCTCTCTCTCTCTCTCTCTCTCTCTCTCTCTGGTTCGATTTCTCTGATCCGGGCATCCTTCTTTCTATGTTTGAGAAGTCGAATATGGGCCTCAATCTGTGTGGTACTTCAAGACTACAATAAACATCATACATAGTTTGAGTAGAATGGAAAAAGTGCAACATTTTGAAAGACAAAATTGATGAGAATGAAGAATGATTTCTTCTTAGGCTTGTCAAACCTTAGATGAGTATCTTTCACGAAAAAGCATAGAAAAGCAACATGTATTGGGACACACGACCAATGTCAATTTATTAAGCACTCGCGGGTCGTTAGGTTCTGTTTCTTTCAACGCCTTCAAATGAAATCACCAGACATGAAATATGTTCACAAATTGCAAGCATTCTGTTGTACAAGTGACATGAATGCAAAGAAACTAATTGGAATGATGTCAAACCAAGCTGTCAAACCAAAACAAATGAACAAGTACTGAATGGAATGATGGGATATGTATGCCACTGAGAACAATGGAATGTTATCTACTGAAGAAATTTCATACATACCATGACATGAACTCTAATAAAGAATCCAAGTCTTGGCCCTCCTGGGTATTCTTAATCTATTAGATATTTCAAGTTATGCAAATAGAGAAGACCATCTAATGAATGGAATTAACAATAAAGGATTATAAGTGGCAAAATTGATGGCTAGTACTCAGCTAATTAAATCAAGGAAATGGTTCTTCTCTAGTTCAAGGAGAAGGCAGTATAGATTGAACCATTGAGTATAGACAGTATAGATTGACCTGTCTCTTCGGGTCCAAAATATGAAAATGCAGAAGCAGAAGCAAATCGGAGAAAATTCATTGATTTCACTGATTTCAGTACACAAACAGAGAAATTCAGTACACAAACAGAGAAATCAGTGTTTCAATTGTGTAAAATACTAAAATTTACCATTGTTTTTAATTACCATTAAAACAAACATGGTAAAAAATAAACAATAAATTGAATTTTCACTGATTTCAGTACACAAACAGAGAAATTCATTCACATGCATCTTATCTAGCACCATTGCAATACATACAGTAGAACATAAACCCCAAAAAAGTCGAACACAAATGGAGGCCAAAAATGAATTTTTGGAAACCCTAAATCGATTTCAACATAAAAGAAACATGAGAGAGAGAGAGAGAGAGAGAGAGAGGAACCTGGTTCGACAGATGAAACCCTAAGTTCGAACGACTTCTTCTTCTTCGAAATCGCATTTTTCGGAAACCCTAAAATTTGAAAAACCCACTTCATAAATCGAGGTCAAGAAACGAGATACAATGAGGGAAAAGAGAGAAGAGGTGAATACCTTCGATTTCGTCAAGATCTGGAGTGGTTTGGTTCGACCTCGATCGATTACGCGAGAGGTTTTCGAAATCGCCTCTTCTCCTTCTCTCTCTGGTTTGAAATCAGTGAAATGAGGGGTCAGGACCCGGTTGGGGGGTTTAAACCCGGATCCTGACCCGGGTCTCTCTTTTAACCAAAGGTCGACCCGCGTGTCATTTCTTAAGATCTCAGCCGTTGAACTCGATTTAGCCATCCAACGGCCCAGAGTCATTCGACCGCACAAAATTTGTGAGGGCACCCTTACTAGAACCTTGTTGTATATATATATATATATATAATCACATAACATGGGGATGTTGAAAATATACTTAAATTTTGACATGATGATGTTGAACATAGACAATCTCCAATGTTCCCACAAAATTTCACAACAACTTCGTTTGACATGAATAAGATGAATAGAGGCATAAATTTCGACATGGGTTTGTCGAAAACATAGTTAAATTGCGACATGATGATGTTGAACATAGACAATCCCCAATTTTGCCACAAATTTCACAACAACTTGGTTCGACATTAATAAGATGAATAGAGGTATAAATTTCGACATGGAGATGCCGAAAATAGCCAATTCGACCTTGGAGTGTAAATCGACATGTGGTTGTCGAAATTTGGAGTGTATTTCAACATTCAAAGTACGAAAACAAGAACAAGTGGGTTGAAACCCGAACTCAATTTAACAGACAATGTATATGTCCAAACCCCAATCCAACAACTCACATTGTTCAATTCGATCATAAAATCCTCAGATTAGTTCGCTATATACACATATATACGAAAAATATATATCCATTCAAACTCCTTAGATTCAAAGTGCAAAAAACACCTATATATACACATATATACGAATACGAGAGAGAGAGAGAGAGAGAGACGAGGGAGAGAGAGAGACGAGAGGAGACACTTACCGGACTGTTTCAACGGTGGAGGTTCGACGGTGGCGGTGGCTATGGCAGTCACGGTGGCTATGGTGGTGGCTATGGAGAGAGAGAGACGAGAGAATGGAGAGAGGACCAGTGGAGGTCGGCGGTGGCTAGGCAGAAGGCGGAGAGACACAGAGACGAGAGAACGAGAGAGAGGGACGATCGGTGTATGAGAAGGGTATTTTGGGTAGTTTAGGTTCATTTTGTGGGTTGTATGGAGTAAATTGGTTTGAGGGTTTTTTGGGTGTGGGTTACATGGAGAAAATGGGTTACATGGAGTAAATGTAGGGCTACGGATAGAATCACCCTATTTTTATTCTTTACCGCTAAGTACAATTTCACTACTTTTGCCATTTTGAGTTAAGTTAGTCCCAAAAGATGGAGACAAATAGTGCAATCTGTGTTCCATCTTTTCTTTTGTAGGCTGTCCTTATGTGTTTTGGATGGTCCAGATTTGATAGGTGCTGAATACACAATGTGACGGTCGGGATGTGCTCCACAGAGCCTGCCGAGCATTGCGCTCAGTAGAGCCCGGGGTTCTTCTTTTGGTTGGTGGTACCACGCATTGCCGCACTTAATCTTCATTTTAATTTGGATCAATTTGCCGCACTTTTGGAGAATTGTTTTTAGTGTGATTATATTTGAATTTTTGTTAGGTCCATTTTTTCGTGTTAAATATGATAATTAAATATTATGACCAATTCATATGTTAAAACTTTTATACTCGTGTCGTCAAGACTACTTAATTTCAAAACTTTTTAGTGAAAAACGAAATAAAAATTTACAAAACTCTAATAATATGCCTTTCGAAATACTTAATTTAAAGGGCCACTTAGCCAAAAATCCAAAACATTTGACATTTTTAAAGGGAAGGACAAGGAACTTTTGCAATCGAACATAAAGACAAAAAAAATTAGTGAGATGTCACTAATTTTTGAAAATACTAATTTCGAACATAAAATTTAATAAAATCTCCATTGCACCTCCGGCCGAACACCACCCACCCTTAGTCGACCACTTCCGGCGACCAAAAAAATTAGTGAGATGTCACTAATTTTTAAAAATTCTAAATTCGAACATAAAATTCAAAAAAATCACCACCCCACCTCCGACCAACCGCCACCCCACCTTTGGGCGACCACTTCCAGCGACCAAAAAAATTAGTGAGATGTCACTAATTTTAAAAAATTCTAATTTCAAACATAAAATTCAAAAAAATCACCACCACACCTCCGGCCGGCCACAACCCCACCTCTGGCCGACCACTTCCGGTGATCAAAAAACTTAGTGAGATGTCACTAATTTTTAGAAATTCTAATTTCGAACATAAAATTCAAAAAAATCACCACCCCAACTCTGGCCGACCACTTCCGGCGACCAAAAAAATTAGTAAGATGTCACTAATTTTTAAAAATTCTAATTTCGAACAAAAAATTCAAAAGAATCACCACCCCACCTCTGGCCGACCACTTCCGGCGACCAAAAAAATTTGTGAGATGTCACTAATTTTTAAAAATTCTAATTTCGAACATAAAATTCAAAAAAATACCACCCCACCTCCGCCGACCACCACCCCACCACTGGCCGATCACTTCCGGCGACCAAAACAATTAGTGAGATGTCACTAATTTTTAAAAATTCTAATTTCGAACAAAAAATTCAAAAAAAATCACCACCCCACCTCCAACCAACCACAACCCCACCTCTGGCCGACCACTTCCGGCGACCAAAACAATTAGTGAGATGTCACTAATTTTTCAAAATTCTAATTTCGAACATAAAATTAAAAAAAATACCACCCGACCTCCAGCCGACCATAACCCCACCTCTGGCCGACCAGCGACTAAAAAAATTAGTGAAATGTCACAAATTTAAAAAAAAATCTAATGTTAGGGGCTTATTCTTTGGTGAATGCTTAATTGAAGCCTTTTGTTAGATCTGTAGGGTTGTTGAGCTCATTTTTTATGGAGAGTGTTGGAGCTGATACTGCCTCGGCGGCAGTGCCTTTGAATCAATGGAGACACGATATGTGGAAGCTTTTCCTTATGCTCTGCGGGTTTATTATGTTCAAGGATTCTACATTGTTACCTATGGCTTGGGTATCTACATTGTTACCTATGCCTCTTGTTGATCATTTATTTTGGTAACGGTAGTGAAAGAAATTATTATTCTAAGTCCTAACATCAAATTCAAAAATTCTAAGTTTTAAGGTTACAGATACTTTCTTTTGTTTTTCGCAAAATTTTGGGAAAATATTGTGTATTTGTGTTAAGCTGACCCATTAGTTGTTACTCTAACTCAAATATTGTAATCACGTTTAGTGGCTAGATATTCCTAACTAGATACACCAAAACAACCAGCTACCTTCTATACAAATTCCACTCTCTACACAGCACCCTATTAGCATATGTTGTAACGAACCCTATGAATGCGACTAAGTTGGGAGAAAGCAAACAAAACAACAAGCAATCACACGACACAAAGATATACGTGGTTCCCCCAAGATTGAGGTACGTCCACGGGCGAGGAGAGAGAGAGTTCACTATCAGTGGTGAAGAAGAGATACAAAGAGCCGACTATGATCCATAACTCTGGAGAGGCCACAATATGAGAGATAATCAAAGGATCTCTAAAAGCCTCTATTTATAAGAAGCACAATCAATAGGAAATCCTAAACACAATAGGAAATCCTAAACATAATTGGAATTCTCCCAAAAAAGGAAAATTCAAGGCACAATTCCAACAATTCTCCACCTTGACTTGAATTCCACTGAACCTAAATCACTAATTATAGCAACCCTCTTCTGCCTCTACCTTGCCGCAATGCCCCCAAGGGGCGATCAACTGCAAATACCAACCAAGCCCAAGCAATGCTTGAACTTGGCAACCGAAACGGTTTAACATGTCCGGTGGGTTATCCGCTGTTCCCACTTTCTTCACCTCAATTTGCTTCTGTGAGATGATCTCTCGAACGAAGTGATACCTGACATCAATATGCTTGGTCTGTTCATGATACATCGGATTTTTAGTCAGATGTATAGCACTCTGAGAGTCACAAAATACTGAAGTAACCCTTTGTACAAAAAAAAGCTCGCAAAGAATTCCCCTCATCCACAATGCCTCTTTTACAGCTTCGGCAATGGTCATATACTCCGCTTCTGTTGTAGACAGCGTGACCATAGCCTGCAAAGTTGCTTTTCAACTAATGGCACTTCCAGATAGAGTGAACACATAACCTGTCAGAGACCTCCTCTTATCATGGTCACCGACAAAATCCGAATCAACATAACCAACAACTTGATTACCCGGATTAGAAACCCCATACAAAAGACCCACATCTGCAGTCCCTTTCAAATACCCAAGTATCCACTTCACAGCCTCCCAATGTGCCTTTCCCGGTCACCCCATATAGCGACTTACGACACCAACTGCATGTGAAATATCAGGACGAGTACATACCATGGCGCACATAAGGCTCCCAACTGCGCTCGAATATGGAACCTGAGACATATATTTCTCCTCATCCTTCGACTGAGGTGACAATTCTGCTGAAAGTCGAAAGTGTGCTGCCAAAGGGGTACTGATTGGCTTCGAGTTCTGCATGGCAAAGCGCTCAAGCACTTTGAGAACATATGACTTCTGATTCAAGAACAACTTGCCATCTACTCGATTTCTTCTAATCTCCATACCCAAAATCCGTTTTGCTGCACCCAAATCCTTCATCTCGAATTCACCACTCAACTGTTGCTTCAACCTATTGATGTCTGATACACCTTTGGCAGCAATAAGCATATCATCAACATACAACAGTAGATAAATAAATGAACCATCAGGAAGTCTCCGAAAATACGCACAACTGTCATATTCACTCCTAGAATATGATTGGCTTATCATGAATGTATCAAACCGCTTATACCATTGCCTAGGAGACTGTTTTAAGCCATATAAAGACTTACGAAGCAAGCATACATGATCTCCCTTACCAGAAACAACAAATCCCTCTGGTTGACGCATATAAATCTGTTCCTCAAGCTCCCCATGCAAAAATGCCATTTTGACATCAAGTTGCTCTAACTCAAGGTCATAACAAGCAACAATAGCAAGTAAAGTGCGAATGGAACTGTGCTTTACAACTGGTGAAAATACCTCATTGTAGTCAACACCTTCCTTTTGGCTGAATCCTTTCGCCACTAGCCGAGCTTTGAACCGTGCCTCTTCAACCCCTGGAATACCTGGCTTGCGCTTGAAGACCCACTTGCACCCAACAATCCTCCTATTTTTCAGTGGTTCCACCAACTCCCATGTCTGGTTCTTCTGAAGAGACTCAATCTCCTCATTCATAGCAACACACCTGTGGACGGTGCGATCCACGCGACGCGCTCTTGAAGTTCGGACGTGAAAACAAAAAAAATGAGTCGCCACCCGGGGTTTAAATTTAGAAAATGTTTGGTACCCGAGAAACCGTTTTAAGAATGATTGTTGACTCTCGTGCCGTTTTGGAAAAGGGTTTGATCTGCGAAAAGATTCTTTTGGATTCGGAAGCCAGGTTACGCGCGGGGAAGGTTTTATTAAAAAGCACCCCTCTCGCCCGAGAAATTCTCGGTTTCTACTAGATAATTTGTGGGATTTTTGTAGAAAATATTTTGTTATGGAAACCTTTTAAACAAATATACGAATGTAACAATGAAACAATAACGGAAATAAAATTTAAACAAAGAGGACTAAATAGTAATAGTAAGAAAGTAAAAGGGAAAAAGTGTAATAAACAAGAAAAATTGCAGAAAAGATCAGAAGAACAGAGTACGAACAGGGGAAAACAGGGGAAAAATTTTGGTTTTAAACGGGAGCCGCGCGGCTCCTACGCAGGGGCCGTGCGGCCCTGCACTACAAGCCGCGCGGCTTGTATGCAACCCTTTTTTCAAAACTTTTGTTTCAGGACCAGTGAGTCCAAAAACCGTTCAAAACTTGATTTTCTTCTTCAAATCTACTCTAAATAAGTTGTTTTTGTTCGTAAACAAGTTATTGAAGTGAAACTCATTTCCGGTACGGATCGTACCGTGCGTTTATCGAGAAAAATCGCCCGGTACGGCCCCGAAAAGCCGGTTTTTGTTTTGAAAATGGTTTACCGAGTTAAGATACAGTTATTGAAACCGTTATTAACTCGGGATGCCCTCAAAGAGCCACGGTTTGAAAATCGAAGTTTGAAAATGATTTGTACCTTTCTGGAACTCAAAATAGAGGTTGAAAACTTCGAATTCTTCGGGTTTGAACTTGTAGGATCAAGATTTGGTATAGTTTGGAGTGGTATGGAAGGTTTTGGTTTAGAGAAATTGAAAGGGGATGAAAACGAAACACGGAATTTCGGGGATTTTACTGGCGGTTTCGGACGAGAATTTCGCCGGAATACTCGACGGAAATTCTTTCCGGTATGATTTTTGGTGTGTTGAGAGATGAAGAGAAGGGCTCTATTTATAGCCGGTTTTGAGGGAATATATATGATGATATTCGGCGGTGGCTTGATGATGATATTCCCGAACTGGTTGTCAGGAATTTTTCAGAAGATAAGAACACCAGCCGTGCGGCTCCCAAGGGGAGCCGTGCGGCTTGCAGGGGGGAGCCGCGCGGCTTGCATAGAAATGGAGGAGCCGTACGGCTTGAGGGAGGGACCGTGCGGCCTGTGAGGCTGAGTTCCCAATTTTATGGACAAGTTCCAAGGCAGTTTGATCGTTTTATTCGTCATCGGGCATGCACGGGTATCCAAAATTGGGGTGTCTACAACACCATTGTGCACACTCATTGCTCGAAATAGCTTCCGCATAGCTAGAAGGCTCATCATACTCCACTGTTTCAGCAACTAATAAAGCATAGGCCACAATCTCATAATAAGCCGAATATCTTTCAAGAGGCCGAATCTCCCTCCTTGGCCTATCTTTAGCAATAGTGGTTGCTCTGCCGGTACATCATCATATGTGTCTGAACTCTTGAACTCCTCTTCAATTGGCTGATTACTGTCATTCTTCCCTGAGCCAGAAGATTCACATAACAACTCCACCTGCTTTGGAACCCTTGGTTCCTCAATTGCACCTTTAACCTGCTTAAACCCCTTAACCATAAAGTTTTCATCAAAAGTAACATTTCTACTAGTTAAAAACTTAGAGGTTTCCGGACACCATAATATGTACCCTTTCACACCTGTCTGATAACCCAAGAAAATACACTTCTTGGCACGTGGCTCCAACTTACCCTCATTCACATGAGCATAAGCTGGATACCCAAACACACGCAGTACGGAATAATCAGCCTTATGACCCGACCATACCTCAAACGGAGTCTTACACTCAATATCAGTCGACGGAGACCTGTTCACCAAATAGCATACTGTGGAAACGGCTTCAGCCCAAAACTCTTTTCCCAACCCGGCATTGGACAACATACAACGCGCCTTCTCCAAAAAAGTCTTGTTCATTCGTTCAGCCACACCGTTCTGTTGGGGGTTTTCCTCACTGTGTGATGTCTCACAATGCTCTCATCACTGCAAAACTTATCAAATTCGCCAAGACAAAACTCCATACCATTGTCAGTTCTCAAACGTTTTATTTTCTTACCCGTCTGATTCTCTATCAAAATTTTAAACTGTTTGAATGTACTTAGAGCATCACTTTTATGTTTTAACATATACACCCAAACCTTACGAGAGAAATCATCGATAATACTCATAAAATATCGAAAACCACCTTTAGAAGTTACCTCAGCGGGACCCCAAAGATCCGAGTGAAAATAATCCACCGTGCCTTTGGTGCGATGAACAGCTGTACTGAATTTGACCCTGCACTGCTTGCCGTAGACACAATGCTCGCAAAAATCCAGCTTCTCAGTTTTCTGCCCACAAAGTAGACTCTGATTGCTTAAAACTGTCATCCCTCTCTCGCTCATATGCCCAAGACGCATATGCCACAATCGAGTCAAATCCGAAACCTTTGAAGAAGCGACCGCTGTTGCAGAACCCGTAACTGTACTGCCCATGAGTGAATAGAGATTGTTACGCTTCTGACCCTTCATCAGCACCAAAGCACCCCTTGAGACCTTCAAAACTCCACCTTCACCAGTGAAAGTACAGCCAATGGAATCTAGAGCACCCAAAGAGATAAAAAATTTCTTCAACTCCGGAACATGCCGAACATCCGATTAAGTCCTCACAATACCGTCGTGCATCTTGAGTTGGATCGTTCCACAACCAACAGTTTTGCAGGGCATGTTGTTGCCCATTAAAACTGTGCCACCATTGACCGCCTCATAAGTGGCGAACCACTCCTTATGCGGACACATGTGATATGAACACCCAGAATCCAAAATTCACTCGGTATCACAACAAGAATCTCCCACTGTAACTGATAAAACAGTATCTAACTCCTCCGAACTTTCGGCAACCCCAACAATATTTTTACCCCTTTCTGGTCCTCTTTTTCCTTCTCCTTGAGTTTTAAACAGTCTCTTGCCCAGTGCCCCGGTTTCTTGCAATAATTGCACTTTCCCTTTTTCTTATTTTTAACTGCTGATTTGGATCTTTCCCTATTACTCGTACCACACTTTTCTGTCGTTCTTCCCCTAATAAACAATCCCTCCGCATGATCATCAACCTCTCCTAACACCTTCTTCCTCAACTCTTTCGAATGAAGACTGGCCTTAACATCCTCCATGGATATGGTGTCCTTCCCATACAATAAGGTTGTAACAAAATGTTCATACGATGGCGATAAAGAACATAACAAAATTAGGGCTTGGTCCTCCTCCTCGATTTTACAATCAATATTTTTCAGGTCCATCAAAATACGATTAAACTCGTCTAAATGATCCTTAATTGGCATACCTTCACGCATACGAAAAGTATACAACCGTTGTTTCAGATATAACCTGTCCGTTAGCGATTTCGTCATATAGATGCCTTCCAACTTCAGCCAAATACCTGCAGTTGAAGTTTCTTCCTCCACCTCGCGAAGAACATCGTCTGCTAGACTTAACTGAATCAAACTCAGAGCTTTAGCATCCATGTCTTCCCAATTTTCCGTGCTGATGCCGGATTTTTCCTGCCCCTGCAAGGTCTTGTGTAATCCCTGTTGAACTAGCAAAGTCTTCATCTTAACCCTCCAAAGACTGAAGCTGTTGCTCTGCCCATCAAACTTTGCAATCTCAAACTTAGCCGCCATAGCCACAATCGGAAATGAAACCCTAGTTTTTCAACCAGAAGCTCTGATACCAGTTTGTTGTAACGAACGCTATGAATGTGACTAAGTTGGGAGAAAGCAAACAAAACAACAAGCAATCACACGACACAAATATATACGTGGTTCCCCCAAGATTGAGGTACGTCCACGGGCGAGGAGAGAGAGAGTTCACTATCAATGGTGAAGAAGAGATACAAAGAGCCGGCTATGATCCGTAACTCTGGAGAGGCCACAATATGAGAGATAATCAAAGGATTCCTAAAAACCTCTATTTATAAGAAACACAATCAATAGGAAATCCTAAACACAATAGGAAATCCTAAATGCAATAGGAAATCCTAAACATAATTGGAATTCGCCCAAAAAAGGAAAATTCAAGGCACAATTCCAACAGCATAAGACTTGGGGATCTTGTTCCAAGATAAGAGAAACCCTAACATCATAATCTATATTATTTACAACCCCATCCGCCTCCAGCTTTTGATGAGAAAAAACTTGATGATTCTTCTCTCTCTCTCTCTCTCTCTCTCTCTCTCTCTCTCTCTCTCTCTCTCTCAAAGATGGTAAAGAGAAGCAAAAAAATGACAAAATCTCTATGTTGAAGAGAATGATCTCATGGGAGAGACCTGTCCGGTACGAGATTCAGGTAGTACCGCTAAATTCGAAACGGTACCGGTACCGGTACCATACCGTACCAGTAAGAAAATCGGTACTCTGTCCGGTACGAGATTCAGAACCTTGGTTCCCTGTGTTGAAGAGAATGATCTCATGGGAGAGACCTCTGAATATGAAAGATTCATTCAATCACCTCAACTTCCAAAATCTCATCACCCACCGATGATTTCTTCCCAAATCACAATATATATGTTGTCACTAATTCTGATCCATAACGATCTATCCATTGCGAGGCTTGTCAAGTTGCCATTAGATCCCCCCCGGCGTCACAATATATATGTTGTCACTGATTCTGATCCATAATGATCTATCCATTGCGGGGCTTGTTAAGTTGCCATCAAATCTCCCCCGGTTCATCACCTAGATAAACTGTATTTTCAACAATATGATTTGTATCCTTCCCAAATGGGGTTGAAAAAGGATTGTGGGTTCAATCCGGACAGCCTTTTGTGTGAATATCCCAATCTATCAGGCCAAAAGTATGATAACTTATTAGCTTAACAATGGTGCAATTAATCTTTCAACACCACCACCACAAATTTGATTTGGTGCTTTCAACTTTTAGAGGTTTAGACTTTTTTGGTTCTTTTCTGGTTGAGATTTTCTTTTTCTTTTTTTTCGTTTGGCAAAAGAATTCTATTAATCTTTGAAGAAAACAAAGAATAAACGGACCGAGGACACAACGACAAGCACCATCCAAGGACCAAAAACAACTAGGAAGGTAAGACACCAACCAAACAAAAGAAACAACAGCCAAGAAGACAACACCCAAAATCAAAGACCAAGCACCACCAATATCCACACACAATATCCATTTTCTTCTTCGTATTTATTGGTGGTTTTTCTTCTCTTCTTCTCACCTCTTTAGTTGTTAATTGGACTCACATATGCTATCTTTTTCTAATTTGTTGTACCATATACAAATTTTGTGCAATTAACACACGAAAATATACTTATAAAAAAACACATTGTAGACACCCCGATTTTGAACCCGGGATGAGCTCGAGCATTCCCGATGAAGAAACGGACCAATTACGACTACCCGAAACTGGTGAAAATGACTTGAACTTGATTAAAATCAACCAAACATCGCCAAACAGTCCAAAATCACCCAAAAATAACCTTGAGCGCTCAACCCCTGGACCTTGAGCGCTCAAACCCAAAAATTCCACCTTGAGCGCTCAAGCCCATGGCTTTGAGCGCTCAACTCTGATCCCAGTCAGGAATCTGCAGAGTATCTCATCATGAGATTTCAAGCAGGGAGGAGCGTCTAACCGATTGTATACGTCTTCTACACGTAAAATACATCCTACATTGCCCTAATCTACTCCTAAAACTACTCCTAACCCATTTCAAATACAAAACCCACTCTCTCTCTCTCTCTCCTCCCTTCCCTCCCACTCACTGCCTATTTAAACTAGCCATTGCCCACTGGTTTAGGGGTTACCAATTTACACACTCCAACCCTTTTACAGCCCACAAAATCGTTCACCACTTTCTCTCTCTACAAAACCACCTACATTTCATCCAAACCATCCATCAAAACCACTTCTAAGGTTCGAAATACCACCTCTGCTCATTATCTGAGTAATAAACAACCACCTCTCTACTGTTATATTCATCTAGCTCACCAAATAAACACTCATAGTCTTCATCACCAAGCCAAAAATCAAAGTTCAAGCTTTCAATCAAGTTAAAAAGGTAGTTAATATGTGAAATATCACATTCTGGTTCTTCTGAGGGAGACTAGTAGGTCCAAGCAAGTTCTTTGTATTTGCATTGGGCTTACAAGGTCCAAAATATGTAATCAAAACGTTTTTTAAAATCTGCAGTTGCAGCAGGGGTTGAGCGCTCAAGCTTCAATCCTTGAGCGCTCAATCCCAGTTCTGGTTAGTCACTGTTTTTATGCTTTTGGGCTTTATACAGGTCTTTGATCAACATAAAAAGGCTATTGAGGTGTTTATTTCATTTTCCAAATAATCTTTTACATCTTAAATGTTCATGCATGTACACCTTTTAGTCTTTTTATGATTTTAATGTTCATAAACCTTGTCTTAAAGGGGAAACAGTGACTGAACCACCATTAATCACTCTTATTTAATATACTGGAGGTCCTGAGAATCATCCAAAATCTATTTTCAAGTCAGAAACCAGAAAGCCACATTATGGCTTGAGCGCTCAAGGTCATGCCTTTGAGCACTCAAGCTGTTCTAAGGCCATTTGCTGGTTGCTGGTTGTTTTGATGATGGATCATCTTTAAACTTCTTTCTGGTGTGTGTGAGTTGTTGTACTCGTGCTTATAATCTGAATCTCTCTCTCACATCCTATTTCAAGCATTTCCTTTATTAATTTGTGGTGATTCTCCTCTTTTCATCATTCTTTAAAAGATCAAACCACCTGTTTTCACTTGATTCTCCATGAAAAATGTTTCGTTAATGTTTGATCTTGTAAAGAATGAGAAAAGAAGCTGTAAAAGGGTCAAACTCACAGAAACCAGAAACTGGTTTGAGCGCTCAATCCATGAGTCTTGAGCGCTCAAGCTGGTTTGGAAGCAGATTTGATTTTGACATCATCTGGTGATTTTTGAAGTGAAAAGGCGTTTGTTTAATGTTTCTGAGGTGGTCAAGGGTCTTAAAAACCTCATTAAACATGAAAAACCAGCAAGGAAAATGCATGAGAGGAATGAGGGTTGAGCGCTCAAGCCATCACCCTTGAGCGCTCAATCCTTATTCTGGGATCTAGATTGCAAGTCAGATTATTAAGTCTCATGTTCATAATTCCTTGGGTTGTCGTACAATTTCTGTTGTAATTTACTTTTGTGAATGTTTATAGTAATTTCCATTATTGTTATCATCATCACCCATGTAGATCACGTACACGAGCATCCACCGTAGATTCGTATCTTTTGTGTATATATTGTTGTTATGTGATTCCTGTCCCCGATTCCCCGTCTACGTGGATAAATCGAATTTCAAATGTTTCCAAAATCCCACAAAATGTTGAGTAGAGACCGGTTCACGGACCGGGCGAGGGGGGTGCTGTAAAACCCTTCCCCTCTCGTAACCAAACCCCCGAATCCGAGCAATCTTTGGTTCCATTATGATCGGTAAAATCTTTTTTTTCAATGGGCAAACGAGTCACATTTTTAATCGGTTTCTCGGGTTCGGACCTCAAATCCGGGTGGCGACTCTAACAATCACAATCTTTTCAAACGCAAAACAGAACCATCCGCGGGCCGTCCACACACATGAAAATACTAGTTGTGCTCCAACAAAATGATTATAGATTCAGGTTGTATGATTGAATAGGAGACCAATAGTTGAATGATCGTTTAGTAAGATTGTATGATTGAATAGGAGACCAATAGTTGAATGATCGTTTAGTTAGATTTCTGAAAAAGGAAGTATCCAATGGAAATGACAATTAGACTATCATGCCACGATTCCAAAATATGAAGCATCGTCGAATCTAATTGATAGAGCTTGCGTATCATTTTGATACCTATCAATGTTCGATCAAGATAATTTTTTTAATGAATGCTCATCTCAGCAAGTGCTACGCTATCTACGGTTCAGGTCAAGGGGAAACTGAGCGCACAATTTTATAAACTTTTTCAAAATTCTTTCAAATTGTAGGATCCTGATTCTAAATTAAAATTGAACTAATTAGATCAATTATTTATAAATATTCGATGGGCCTGATTTTTCCAAGACCAATCAATTAATTATTTTAAAATTATTTTATGGTTCAGATCGTTTGTGTGGGACCTCGAAGTTGGCCCCACAAGAAACATGTAACAAACAAATTTGGAATCTCTTGACAAACCTCCAAAACAACATCGTTTTGGGGGCCTGCACGGTACACGTAATAGGTATTGAATGGCAAATGGACCGCGGGGGGTTACTCACCGTGCTTTAATTAACCTTTATTGAGCGCAAATGACATCATTTTGGGGGTTACTCACCGTGCATGTAAGCGCCAACTAGGAGTCTCTGTTAAGTACTCCCTCCGTTCCATTTTAAGTGGCCATTTTCACTTTTTGACTTTATTTTTAAATTGTCTATAACTTTCAATCTATAATGTATTACATACTTTTGAAAAGATTGTATTTTAGAACTCATTGATTTTTATGAAACAAGATCCATGTTGCATATTTTCTGTATTATAGATTGAAAATTATAGAAAACTTTCAAACCGAGATGGAATAGTAACGTGGCCACTTAAAATGGGACACATGGAGTATTAAACAACAAATGGACTGGGGAATTGATGAAACAGTGTCAATCTTAGGGGTTCAATTAATGTTTATTAAAGTTAATATGTGTATGAGACATTGAGTCCAAAGGTCAGAGATTTTTTGAAATTTTTCCAAATGATATAAAGTACAAAACTGAAAAAAAGAAGGGGGAATAATTTTTGAAAAAGCAACAAATATATATAGCTTCGGTGGAGGTGGCAACAAAGGCAGGAACCAAACAAAGGGAAAGGAGGCGGCAACCGTTCTCAATCAAGGGATTGTACTTTCACTTGCTAATATCTAAATGATGCTTCTGAAACATTGAAATAGTCGGTTATTATATTTTGTATTCTTTCTTATTGATGCTCTTTTGTTTAGGGAAAGTTCTAAGTTTTTTTTATGCCTATCTTAATAATTCGTAAATGGCCCATTTTTTATTGTCACTTTAAGCTCTTAAAAACTCAGGGTTGGCCCTGTCTCCCCCCCTCCATTTAAAGAATCTTCCACATTGCTATTGAGTACCACTTCGTTCAGTTTCTGTCTTAAGAGAGCTAAATGGTTGGCTCATTATTCAATGTAGAGAAAAATACGCCACAATAACAGAATTACAAAAAACAATTTTCTTTATAACATGAACAAAATTATCGAAGAGCACAAAGATAATTCTGTTATTTGCAAAAATAAACATACGTCCAAACCATTAGGATTTTTTATAAGACAAACCAAACAACAAAACCTTGCTAACAAGATGCTAACAAAAATAACAAAACCAAAAATGACCTGATGTTCCCAAGTCCTCCAAAAAAAAAAAAATTCACGTAAACATATCTGTCTCGGTCTATACACACGAACCCATTAGCTACAACTAGCACAAAAGTTGTAAATTAAATTTTTATTGAATGAAAAGATGGATATAAAGTGAAGTACCAAATATGCATTCTAAAAAAGACCAGAAGCCCCTGCGAAAAAACCTCCAATCTAACAGCTAAGGGTAGGTACAAAATGTCTCATTTTTAATACAAAGGAATAACCTCTCGTGAGCTAATGCCATTTTTCCAGCAGTAAACATGGATGCTGCAAATGTCTGGCATGCCTTTCCTCTACGCCTCATCCCATTTGATCCTTCCGCAACTGCCGCTTCTAATGCTGTCGCCAACGACTGCACGTTCGGAGCAAACATGAAACCAAACTCATCGTCGACCAAAATTGTACCTTTGATGCTGGGAAATCGCGATGCCATCAATGGTTTTCCACTCATCAGTGCCTCCAAGAGAGTGAGGTCGATACCCTGAGGCCTCAACGTTGGGTTCACGAAGATGTCGATTGCATTGTAGAAGGCTCGCAATTCGGGGGGCTTCATGGACCCAAGAACTATGACTTGAGGCCCCAACTCTTCATACCTGTTGGTAGTTCAACCCGATCAATTAATTAACAAGTATAAGTAAAAAACAAGGAGACTGGGTCCCTTTAGTGTCCAAAGGCACTACATTCTTACCTAATCTGAACTTTACAAAATGTTTTTTTTTTTTTGTATATCTGGTTCTTGAATTCCAATTTAATTGAACTGCTTTTCATTACCATGCTTTTGATTTCTAAATTGATGTGTTGCTTGAGTATCAAAGTAGGCTTTCATTTTGACAAATTAAGTGCCCACTTTAATTGGAATTCCTCAATGCATCTATGGTTGGTGTTTGTGCCTATGTAGCACTGAATTACTTTTTAAAGGTAGAAAATAGATCTTGACACGTGTTTGTTTGGAACTGTCCGACACACCTGGGTCCCACACAAAGATATGTGAGGTCCACACATGTTAGACGATTTCAATCAGATTTCTGTAAGATTTTGTACAATTCTATCTATGTCCGTAGCATTTTTGGTTGATAAATAGAGAATTGTGTGTAAGGAGCCTTGTTATGGGTATGTCATTTGGTGCACACAACGTTGTATGGACCCATTTCGGAATTCCACATAAATTAATGATTGAAGTTGCTTAACTTGTTTAAAATATGTTTCTAAGGATTCCTAGAAAAATCTGCTTAGACAGATATTGGTAAGAGTGTCATTGATTATTCATTCAATTTCCTATCAGAAAATTGACCAAGGAACTGATCAAGCATTTACCAATATCTGATCGAGCTGATTTTTTGTATAGAAATCCTTAAAAAACATTTTAAACAAATTGTACGCTTCAATCATTTGTGTTAAATTTGAGATGGGCTCCACACAACGCGGTATGTATTTGATGTACGTGTAGCAATAGTGTACCCATAGTTTTATTGGAGTGTAAATGTGCATGTAGGTCCCAACATTACCTCTGTTGCCAAGGTCCGGACCCAACCACAACCAAGTACACATCCGAGTGCTTTTCTTTTATCATCGAAAATGCCTCAAATAACAACGGATGCCCTTTATCTCTCACTAATCTTCCAGCCACCCCAAGCACCAACCTAGCATTACTCGGGACCCCAATTCTAGTCCTGAACTCAGTTCCCAACATCAAGTCGACGCCAAAGTCGCTGTCGTCGATTCCGTTGGCGATCACGTGAACTCGTTCGTTTGGGATTTGGTACACATCCCTTAGCATTTCGCCACAGCTGTCGCTTGTCGCAATGTGGTGTTGGTAGTTTTGGAAGAATTTTATTTCTTTTATGACTTTTGGGATTACTCCATGTAGGCTGTCGTTGAATACCGATGATATCGGCTCGTTGGGCAATCGGATCAATTCTTGGTAGATGAACGAGTGTGCAATTTCTAGGGCTATACCTGTTGGCGATTTAGACATTAAATTGTGTAAAATAATGTGCAAAAGGTCTAAAGAAACAATTCATAATTAATTAGTTGAAGTTCACGTGATCAATTAAAGCTAATTTATACGAAAAAGCGTTAAATAAAAGATGAAAATTAGGATAAATTAGATGGGAGACAAATGAGTAGGCTAATTAAAGGTATTATGCCCTGTCACTTGCAAAAATTAAATTAAAGGCACAACTATAAATCTCACTGAGGCTCCGTTTGTTTCGATGTAAAATGGTTTTGCTGAAAATAAACTTTTTTACTTTTATTTTCTAGTGTTTGGTTAGCACATGACAAATATTTTTCAAAATCCACAAGTATTCTTCAGAAACCATCATAAATCTCAACAAAAACCCACCCGTGTTCTTCAGAAACTACAACGTGGACTCAATCTTCACTGCCTTTCCCCTACGCCTACTGGAATATTATTCTGCCCCTCGAATAAATCATCATCTTCCAAACTACCATAACTGCTCATCGTCATCTCGTTTTGCTTCGCTGACCAAACAATCCAACCTTGTTCTTTTGAAAAAACCGATTTAATCAGAGCGACAATCGAATTCTGCCTGTGAAATCGTCTTCGATAGGACCCCCTTTGAAGGACCCGAATCAACAAGTCTTTAAACTCGATTTGGATCGGATTCGGAAAGATCCATGCGAATAAGACAATTTTGTTCATAGTATATACACACACACGTTTTACAGAGAGTACAACCTCTTGTAATTGTAGAGAGAGAATTTTTGTCGGTTTTAAAAAGTTTATGTCGGTTTATTACATTTCTGATGGGAAACGAGTGTGGGAAACAAGTGCTTTTGTGGGAAAGGAGTACTGGGATTCGACGGGTAAGGGATGATGATCAAGGTTGTTAAATTTCTTGGAGGGTTTCACCCTAAAACCAATTGACAATAGGTGGAGTAACCTCAAGAATTTATTAACCAGACTTGGGTGGCTTAGATGAGCAATGTGGGATAATTTAACTAAGGTTTAGGAAAGAACCTTACCGCCATTTCTGGCGTAAGTTATTTTACACCGAATTAAGGAAAATAATTTGCAAGTAAAAATGTTTTACTTGCCATTAATCTAACCAAACACCGGAAAATAGGTAAAATATTTTTGAGGAAAACATTTTACTTCCAAACAAACGGAGCCTAATTTACATCATTGATTCAAATATTTTGTCAAATTTCATTTATGAAATCTCAATACAAATGCCAAAATTATAGCGTTGAGAGGAAGACAAAATGGGATAGACTTCTTTTTTTTTTTTTGGTAGTAATTCGGAATATCGAAATGGGATAGACTTGTAAGTACAAGATCGAAAATATATTTTTAGCAAGTCTAGAAGACATACCACAAAAGCCATGATTAAAAAAAATTCATTATATATACATTAGGGGTGTCCACGGATCGGATCCGGACGGATCGGATACGGATCCGATCTGATCCGCTCAGAGCGGATTATGGTTTTTAAGATCCGCAACCGAACCGAACATTCACGGATCGGTTACGGATCGCTTACGGATCGGATTGGGCGGATTTGACATATTAAAGAAGGATTATTGAGCGGATCGAGCGGATCCGATCCGATCCGGATCCGGAACCGCCAGATTAGAAATTCTCGATCCGGAACCGAACCGAACATTCACGGATGGATCAACGGATGATTCAGATCGGTTCGGATTGGTCGGATTGGCGGATCGGATGATCCGCTGGACAGCTCTAATATACATGACACTCGACTAATTGAAATAATCATATTTTAGGGAAGTGGGGATGGTGCAACGCACTTAATTAGTTGTACCGTGCAATGCATATCTCAACCGTCTATCTTAGAAATCAATGTTTCGGACTCGCTAAAGCTTTCGTACAAATAATAAAGCACTTTGACCGATAAGAAAGTGTCTATGAATCTGGACCATTGAAAACATTTTGAACGGTTGAGATGATGCTGCAAGGTCCCCGGGTCCGTCTCTTAGTTGCATTTTGAAAAATAAAAATCATGCTAATGAATGTCTATATTGAGCCACATCATTCTGTATCGAACCTGAAATCGACCAAGAGTAATTGGAGTAACCTTTAAATTCAATCCATCAAAGTTGATGAAACGACGTGGGATAAAGTCTAATATTATTATTCTAACAAAAAGTTACCATGCCATGAGACTGCAAGGTTGGGAAGTTTGACAGCCAACGAATGAGGCAGCGCCACGCTCTCAGAGTGAACCACATCAAACGGTTTAGTCCGGTTCTCCTCTTCAAACTGCTCCCAAGCCTTATTATATCTCCACTTGCCCGGTTCACCCTCATGACTGTGAATTATCGGCTCACCCTCACCCGAACTCCCCTCCAAAGTGCTCTTCACCACCTCTTTACCCACGCTCTCCAAAGGCGAGGTGAAAACGTGAACCATGTGGCCGCGGCGGGCCAGCGCCCCGTGAAGCGTGCGCGCATGCCGCTCCATCCCTCCCGGCACTGACCCCACCGGCCACTTCCTCGAGAAAACCGCGACCCTCAGTTTCACCGGGGGAGGAAGGCGGCGGCCTCCCCCGGTAAACTCAAGGCGGTTCCACGAAAACTGGGCGGCACGGAGGTCGCCAGACCAGCTGCTAGCGCTGGCAACCTGGGTGGCACCGGAGAGGGTACTGGCGCAGAGGGGAGCGACGAGGGAGTGGAGGAGGAGGAAGGTGGGGACGGCGAAGATGACGGTGAAGAAGAGGGTGGTGGAGAGTTTGGATTTGAAGCAGAGGGTTGGTTTTTTTGGTTTGGTGTTGCGAAGGGCCATTTGGGACTGTTTTTGTTTTCAAAAGTGGGAGGGAAAATGCATATAAATACGAGGTTGAAGATTGGATTAATCCTCCCCTGGTCAGTGACTAACATCTTGTGACTTGTTATTTTGGCAAAGGTTTAATGTTGAAATCAAATTAAAAATAATTGATAATCTGGAATTAAGGCTGAGTTTGAACTGTCCTAACTTAACTTTTTGGTTACCTTTTCCTTTTTCTTTTTCTTCATAAACTTATTTTAAGTTTTTGGTCAATTTATGTAAATTGTTCGATGGATGACAAAAGTTTTAATTAAAAAGTAATACAAAATTATGGACCGGGAAATTAGTTTAAAAGGTCAAGTACGCTAAATTAAAGTATGTGTATTTTGACATTTTGACGCAGCGGGAATTCACGAGAGAATCGTTAACGTACTATTCCAAACGATGATAGAATCCTCGAGAGTTCTTGAATCCATAAAAAGAAAGAGATTTAACTCAGAACTTGTTATTGAATAAAAGGTTAATATGTCCATAGGCTACATCCTTATTTATAGGCTAAACCCTAACTCAACTAGGAAATAGAATAATTTTGCTAACCAAGAAAAATAATAATTGAAACTAAACATAAAATAAAAGACTAATACAAATAAAAGATTCTGCTTAACCTACTTATGAAAATTAAGACTAATACCTAATATTTGCAATGATATCTTCTCTGCATGCTTCAAGTGATTGATAAGATCAACTAGATGAATATTGGAAATCCAATCATACTGTTGCACTCCAAGAAAATCAACAAGGGAAACTTAATATTGTGGGTCCTCTTTATCTTGCCTTGTAGCAATAGTTGACACATCAATAAGGCTGCTCAAAAAAACCGGTGAGCCGTGAATCCGGTCCGAACTAAACCGATCCGCACGTTTTGGATTTTAACCGTGGATTAATGGTCTGGACACGGATTCAAAAAATAAAAAACCGTGACTCGTGGTCTGAACACGGATTTTGATTTTGAAACCGTGGATTAACCGATCCGGACCGTGAGATTTTTATTACATGTAATTTTTTTTAAAATAAATAAATATGTATAGATAAATAATTTTACCACTTTTATAAATATTGTAAATTTGATATTTTGATATGAAGGGTTATACTATTATCTTCTATACTAAATTCAGTAGTTTTTTTTTCCCTGTAGTTTTTTTTTTTTTTTTGTATTGGACTTTGATGTTTTATTTTTATTGGACTTTGTAAACTAAACTCAATTATTTTGTTCCACTAGGTGATGAACTGCCTTTGATGCCCACTATATTACTACTGCCTTTGAGTTTGGGCTTTTGAATGAAAGAATAAGTTGAAAATCCGTGGACAAATTTGTTCGTGGACTAGGTGATGAACCGTGCCTTTGATGCCCACTTTATTTTCAAAAACTACTCACGATTAGTGTTTATTTCAATGTTGAGTTTGGGCTTTTGAATGAATTGATGATTTTTTTAAGAATAAGTAAACCACGAAAAACCAAAAAACAACTTTAAATGTTTTTTTTAAATAAAGACAAACGAATAAACCAAAAAACCAGTTTAAGTTTTTTTGCCAAAGGAGGCCAGTCTTGACAACAGTCATTTCTTTTTTCTTTCTCCTTTCGTTGTTTTTTCTATATTTAATTGCCCTACATCAACTATATACAGATTTTGTTTATTATTTTTTTTTTTTTCTGGCAATTTACTCATTTATAAAGTCAACTGTAACCTTTAGCTCAAAGAAGACGTATTTGAGTGTAGATTTTGCCCAAAAAGGAGCCTTTAGGTGATTTGTGATGCAAGTATCAGATTTGAACCCCATGCATATATAGTCAACAATCAACAATGTAAGCCACCGATCGATCGAGTGCTCTTTGCTTGGCCTCAAAAGCACTTATAATTATTTACAGCTTTTTTTTTGGGCTTGCTGTCTGCGTAATCCATTTTTTCCCTTTTTCACTTTTCGTATGCTTACGCATAGGTGTTTTAGTAAATATGTACTGAAATCGGAAAGTGCTGCATTTTTTTTTTTTGGGTAACGAAGAGTACTTTACCGATAAATCGAGCTAATCTCTTCAGCTCATTCCACGGACTAATCTCTTCAGCCCTCCCACATCCATTTTCATGCGTTTGCGCGAAGTGAGGTGACCGCAAATTACATCAATATTTCATAACATTCAAACATAAATACATAACATTTAATTAATCGTGAACCCATAACTTTTAGGTGAATAATTATGATATCTTTTGGACATCAATACTTAACTGATAAAATTTGTACGTTACGAGTTTTTATTTTGATGTTACGAATTTTGAAAAAAAGTCTTGATTGTATTAAATATTTAGAAATTCAGACCATTTTTTAATTTCTAGAAAAATGGTATGAATTTAATGTTTATAAATTGAACCGGATTCAAGAGGATGCCAGAGTCCAGACTACACACTCAAATAAAAGATATATGTATATTATATCCTTTCCCTTGTAAATCGCATGAAGGACCTTATTTTTTAAGCAAATGGCTCTTTCTAAATGCATGTGCATGATTTTGTACGTATCGGCAATTTTGGTAAATACCTAAAGTAACGTATCTAGAATGCATGCACCACGTTATTTGGAGTATGTGACAAGTTGTAGAAAAATTTGAATCTACACCATAAATTCTTTTTTATAAAAAGAATTAAATAAATATTCCAAATATATACCTAAGGTAATACGTAGTAAGATTCAAAATAACATCGAAGATTAAAATCATACCTTGGACTTAATGAGTTGAACAAAAATTTTGTGGCCAACCGAATTTAATTGGACTCCCGATAAGTTGACAGTGGGATTAGGCCCTCAGAATTAATTGAGGTGCGTGTAAGCTGGTTCAAACATCTGAATTATAAAATAAAATTGGACGAAATAGGAGTAAATTGTTCAACAAGTGGTGTAAATATTGGTATAACAGTAGTAGTACAAATTGATATAAGAATCACACATTATAATTTGGAGGACTACATGTTTGGGTTATGTCAATTGTAATTTTTGTTTGGCTAATAATACCACTTAACAGGACCTGACCCTTGCACTAATATACGTCGGATTCGATGGAGAAAAACTTGGGTGCCGGTCGGGTATGACCACGTGGTGCCCAATCGCACATCTCGGCCATCTAAAAGTATTTTGGACCCCTAGATTGCAAATAGAGAAAAAGGAGAGTGAGGGGGGAAGAATCTGGGTTGTTCAGTACACTTTTGAATGGTCGAGATGAGTGGTCGAGTACCACGTGGCCATACCCGACCGGCACCCAAGTTTTTCTCGATTCGATGGGACTGGCAAGCCCAGAGGCTTGTGGATAAGCATTCGATTAGGATTTTTTTTTTTTTTTGGTCATGGATTTTAGGGATAATTTCACTTTTTTCTAATTATAAGAGTGATTAGCCTGATTTATTTTATTTATTCTTATTTGCGTCTTACATGGTTTTTTTTTATTTTGCTTTAGTTTTTTGCAAATTTTTTATTGCTCTCATTGTGATTAATAATTTCAAAACAAAATTCAAATAAATTGATAAGAAAAAAATTCAACAATAATTTTAAGCTTTTTGTTACAACATTTACAGATGGATAAAAAAATTCAAATAAATAAGTAGTAAAATTGATAAGAAAGCTTTCACCTTAACAATTTATCAAATTTGGATAGAGAGAAATGCACGCAAATTCCAGAATAAAGCATGTCCAATATCTGTGGTTGTTGGTAAAATTCATTCAATGGTTAGATACAGATTGTTATCACTGGAAAAACTACCTAAAGGGACTCAGTATACTAGGCTCCTTGCTAGTTGGGGCATAGTTTGACTTAATTGGATTTGATGCATCATTGTGCTATTATTCTCTGTTTAATGGATTCAGGTTCCATCCTAAGCAGGATCCTTCGTGGTTAAAGCATCAGACATATGCACACTTTTGCAATGGACCATTTGTCCCTTACCAAGTGGTTCACAAACTGTTGTTGCTCACATTCATTTGGAGGGAGTCCTTATGTCCCCAAATTCTTGCACCTGACTTAAAGCTCCTGGCTACATATATTTACTCTATTATCAGGTAACATAACTTAAATCCTTTATGCCTTAAAGTTTTGAGTTTGAGCCTGGTATGGGCTAACAAGCATCTTGGTGATACGGCTGGATTGATTTTGAGTTGTGTGCACCACTATACTACATTGAGAGCTAGTGTGAGCTGAGTGTTTAAGCCCCTGAGTTTCCTTGTGAGAGGAGATAATAATTAGTGGGGGCATCTGGTGAGATAAGTTTGAGGGTGTTTGGTCCCTAGAGAGAGTAAGAAGTGTGAGGTTTCGAGGGTGGAGCAGGGTGAGCACTATACAAGTAAGGGTGTCATGTATCATTCACACTACTGTGTTGTGAACTGCTTCTACTACGATTAATTTCATTACAGTAATGTTGTTATGATCTGGTGCTCTGTAGTGGCTTGTTCATGCCACTGCTGTAGTGAACTGTCATTGTTGTGCTAATGTCTGTTACTGTGGAGCTGTTATGATCAGCTATTTTGTTACTGCGTTCAATTTCTGCTGCTTATGTAGTACACGGCTGCTAATGTGCTATAATTGATGTGTACTGCATCCTAGTTATTAATGCATTTGGTGTAAATTGATGTTGTGGTAAAGTCAAATTCTATTGGGTTGATTGCTAATGGGTTAGATGCTGTGTAAATTAATGCATCTGGTCACGGGACAGTCTCACATTTGCTCCTCTGTTTGTGTTACGCCCATCTCTCCATTCGCGGTCACCTTTTTATGTTGGCTTGAGGGGTCTGTCCCTCTAAATGTCCAATCTCCTATCCTTGGGGGGATGTCCCTTAGAAGATTTGAATCCCTTTAGGAGGGGGGTGTCCTCCCGTTGGATGCCCATCTGGGATGTGATTCTCATCTCATCGCACATTTAATGTTGGTTTCAGCTTCCGGAATTAGTTCCCTTCTGGGCCCTTCTATAACATTCAGTTAGTTGTGCGCTTTTAAGGTTTAACAGCCTTTTAGCCCTTCTCTCTTAGCGTATGTTGCGTGCTCGGTTGGAGGCTTATGCTATAGCAGCAAATTGGCAGTGCACCCGCTCTCGGTGCAACAGCATTTGTCAACATACTCTCTTTGATGGACCTGAATCTCTTAGGTGTGACTTTACTTACATCTTGTATAGGATTTACTATCCCTATCCTCTCCATGTAGCCACTTGGCCTCCCCACTTTTATTGTTTTTTTATATATTTTCCTTTCTTTTGTTTTCTTTTGTCCTTCTGGGGTATGCCCCTTGTAGGCTGTATATCCGTTTAGCCCCTTTTATTTTCAAGCTTGGTTTACCCCAAAAAAAAAATTTGATAAAAATACAGAACACAACAATAGAAATATGGAATTGAAAATTAAGTCAGGCCAAATGGGCCCTAAGAGGCCTTAGGACTATTTTGGGTTAGGCCTCGTAAGATTACTGTTGCACTAATTTTGGAGCCAAGGTCTAGCAAGGTCAAAATATTCTTACATGCTTTAATTAACTTAAGGTCCGTTTGGTTATAAATTTGCATTACATGGCAAGAACGACAAAGGGATTTAATCTTGCTGATAAAAGCTGTGGGAGAGTTCAATGATATATTATGAATTTATTTCCTAATTTAGTTCAACAGTTTTTGGGATTTTGATGAAACAAACTTGCAAATTATGAAAGATAGTTGGAACAAATAAATTCAATATGGGCATCGAAATCCATCACATGCGACGTATACATCCATGGTATTTATTGTTTTTTTTTTTTTTTTGAACAACAAATTTTTTATTATTAATCACATAACTCAATTTCAATGATTATACGGGACAAGAGAAAAGCATCATATCGAAAAGTGCATCTCAAAAAGGTTGGCAACCCACTCAACGACGGGGGATTGAATAAATATGCCTCTCCAGGCCCAAGGGATTGAATTCTATTCCCTAATCACTCTAGACAATAAATTGTGGCAAAAGCCTTTTATTGTGAAAAAATAAATCTTTGACAACTCTTTTTGAATAGCTTCATAAAATATTTCTTCTTTTTCAAACAAATATTTGAATCAAACCATTCACTCATTTGTTAAAACACAACTTACATCCGTTTCTCACACATCATAAGATGAATCCAACAAAACACAATATGAAATTTCAATTTCTCAATGAAAAATATGCAAATGAACAAGAAGAACTTTATCATTAGAAAACATGTTATTTTTATTTAGAGAAATTAAGTCACATACATAAAATTGATATCTAAACAAGTAATTTCATCGTAGCCCTAACAACAAATTTAGATTAAGCTAACAAAGGAATATTCAAAAGAAAGGCAATAAATAAGAACAACTTACTTGAATTCATTGACAAATGATACTTCTCAATATTTTGGGGTGTTTGGAGCCTCATTTTTAGCTTTTCAGATTATGGTCAATGTACTTTGAGTCTGATAGGAATGTTTGGAAGAGATATTCAGAATGTATTTTGCAATAGTAGTATTTGGGAGATATGCGCAGAATATATTCTGTAGGTCATTTTATTAAACAAAATGGAAAAAGCGAAAAATAAAGTTAAAAAGCTCCTCCAGATCTCCATCCCTTCTTGCCTCCAATGTCAAAATCTATAACGTGTTTTGGCATAATGGGTTTTGGTATTCGGTAGCCAAACACCCAAAAGTTAAAAAGGATAAGTTGAAAATGCAAAAAGCCAAAATGATGTCACAAAAGAAATAAGGAATGAAAGAGCAAAAACGAAGAACTCTTTTTACCTCTACATTCCGTTCATAGGGATCGCAGCGTGCGGTTCGGTCCGGTTCCGAACCGTACTAAAAAAATCTATACACAAAATCGAATCCGACCCGAAACATGTCAGGTACATGACGGGGATCGGTTCAATTGGGATTTTCCCCAAATCTGGTTTGTATGTTTGTGTCTCTGGTCCAAAGCCAGGGAATGGAGGCGGTTGAGGTGGAGTCAGACTCTGCTACAGCCATAGCTTTGATCGAAGGGGAGGCTCCTGCTCACTCACCTCATAAGACTCTCATCCAAGAATGCAAGGCTATGCTTGCTGCCACCGGTTGCTTCTTAATCCATACCTATCGTGAAGGAAACAAAATCGCGGATAAACTTGCCAATATCGGAGTGGATCAGGAGGACAAATGGGTGTCACACATTGTTCCTCCCACTGATATCATCCCCCTCCTTGAAGCCGATATGAGGGGGGTGGCGTATGAGAGAGTTTAGTTCTGTTTGTTTTGTTGTTTTCTCTATGTACCAAAAAAATATATTAGGTCATGTAATGTAAATATGTATGAGGGCAGATATCATGACTGTGAATATTTATACATGAGTATTATATATGTAAATATACTTTAGGATTTGGGATCGCGTTGGGTGTAGATACTGGATGAAACTGATCCAATGGCATTTTGCAATCATTTTTGGGTGAAAATTCAAGATAAATGGTAAGAAATTTGGATAAAGATACAGGTACAGAGCATTTGGTACAGAAAACGTACCGATCGCGTTCGGGGACCCACGTTTGGGTCCCACACGAGTGATGAAACAGTGGGACTTTGGTTGGAGCACTTCCAACCGTCCGATTGAGCTGAAATTTGGTGGGGTCCCTCGGAAAAATGTTTTAAGAACAATGAACGGTTCGGATCACTCGTGTGGGACCCAAACGTGGGTCTCCGAACGCGGTCGGTACGTTTTCTGTACCAAATGCTCTGTACGGGTAGCACTGTCCAAGAAATTTGGAGCCGTTTGTGGCAGCAAAAATGTTACACCATTAGCCATTTTTTTTGGCAATAGCTGAAGTCGTTTCTTTAGCACTAAACTTGCTGATTTGATGGTTTTTTTTTAAAAGACTTGAGCCAATGCCAATTTTTTTGCAATGAATAGTGACATTTTATCGAAAAAATGACATTATTGGCGCAAATGCAATACTTTTTTGTTGCAAAATACCATTTACATCCCATTTTCAAGCAAAAATGGCATTAATATTGATGCAAGAGGTACGAAAAATTGGTTGTTGGGTAATGATGTAGCAGAAATGGCCGTGCAATTTTTGCAACCATTTTTGGGTGAAAATGGTAATTAACATGAGAAATGGTTGGAGCTTGTGATAGAAAAAATGGCACATCATGGTGACACCAATTTTTGCAAATTTGGCCCCTTTTTTTTTTTTTTTCTTGCGATGGCCATATTTTTATTCTTTACCGCTAAGTACAATTTCACTACTTTTGCCATTTTGAGTTAAGTTAGTCCCAAAAGATGGAGACAAATAGTGCAATCTGTGTTCCATCTTTTCTTTTGTAGGCCGTCGTTATGTGTTTTGGACGGTCCAGATTTGATAGGTGCTGAAAGGTGTTTTGGGTATTTGAACCCCTTCAAATTTAGACCGTTCAAAACACAATTTGACGGTCGGGATGTGCTTCACAGAGCCTGCCAAGCATTGCGCTCAGCAGAGCCCGGGGTTAATGGGTTATTTGCTTGTAGTAGTAAGTTACAATAGCAGACCGATATCACTGTATCAACCCGAACCTGAGACTTCTCACTTGGGCTCTAAGACCGTCCTCCATGACCACTTGGGCTAAAACTCTGGATCAAACAAAAATTGGGTTGGAGCTTGCAAGATTGGGCTTATTAGTTTTGATTTTGGACTGAAGTCAAAGTTGGGCTGGCAGTAATGGATACTAATGGCAAGTTTGGCCTAAGTAGTAAACTAACTTTTTACTATTCCTTTTTTTTTGTCCTTATTCATTTTTTTTTTTTTTTTTTTGTTTTGCGTCAAACTTTTGCCACCTATTGATCCGTCTCGACGAGAGGAATCGGAAAAGTAAAAAATTTTGACCGAAACTCTTAAATTTTTTAAAAAATATAGAATAAGTCCAAATAAGCTGCTTATTTTGACTTATTCTGTATTTTTGAAAAAATTTAAGAGTTTCAGTCAAAAAATTTTACTTTTCCGATTCCTCTCGTCGAGACGGATCAATAGGTCGCAAAAGTTTGACGCAAAACTAAAAATACAAAAAAAAAAATTGAATAAGGACAAAAAAAAGGAACAGTAAAAAGCCACTTAACTTATTATGCCAAAACAAGCCTAAACGGCGTAGTATGGAACATGGAAAGTAGGCAACAAAATCCCAGCTTTATCTCTCATATCGTTTCCACTATCCACTCTCTCTGCGTATTTCCTCAACTCCGGCGGCTTAGATCCGAGGAGTTTGGAAAACCCTAACCCTAGAAAATCTGATCGACTCGCTCTCTCTCTCTCTCTCTCTCTCTCTCTCTCTTCGACCCTTCTTCTTCTCTCTCTTCATCCAGAGATCTTCAGACTTCACCGACCTTTAACTGCTATCAAGTATGCTTTTTTGTTTCTTGGTCTGTATGTTTTTATCTTCATATGTATATGTGTGTGTGTGTAAATCTACGTATAAGGATTCGATTCATCACGTAGACTCTATGTTGAGAATTTGAAATAGTATCGGCGCTGAAAAGATGTGTTATTGAAGTTTCTTGATTTTTTACATTTTTTTCTGGATTGAGGATCTTTGTGTGTTGCTCTAGCTGCTTGATTTCTTTTGAGTACAAGTTCTGTTAGATAATTCTGTGTTTCCACCCCTGTGTGCTTTGTAAATTGTGCTTATAAGATGAATATGTTGTATGTGTATTTTCACCCAAAAAAGGGGAAAAAAAAAGTTGTATGTGTATGTAAAGATTAGTGCTTTATTTAGTTACTGAAATTTGTCTATGAAGGGTGAGTGGGTAACAATGAAAGAGTAAGTTGTAAAGGAGAATTGGAGGATTGGTGGTAGTAATTATTCAAGAATGGTTTGGGGCTAGAGTTGGTAGGCGGAGACGGAAGCTTCTGATTTATATCCTGATTCGCTTGATGTGGCTTATTTGGTAAGAGTGAAATAGTAGATATTTTGGTAGTGTGGTGGAGAGGCCTATGTTTAGGCTTAAGAGTCTTTTACTCTCTAGTTTGCCTAGTTGAGAGCCAAGGGAGTATTGCTTGGTACGTAGATATTGTTCAAGTATAGAGGGAGTACAGTGGAGTATAGGGCAAAGGTTGGTTTTTTTTTTTTTTTGGCATCCCCTCGATGTCTTTTCTATAAATTTACTTATTATCAAATAAATAAAAGGAAACTTGAATGGAGGATGGGTGGCCGGTTGCAGGATAGGTGAACTATGCGTTGGTTATGAAGAATTTCAATACACTATTTTTTTGGTCATTATATGATTTATCATTTATGAACCCTATACTAGCGTCATATAAATGCCTCTTGAGTCCTGGTTGACGCTTGTCAAATTAGAGGCTTTGTCTCCACCTCCTTTTTCAAAATTGAACCTGAGCAAGCAATTGCGTTTTATTCCCCATGTTTTTATTACCTATCGGAAGTCTGTTGATTTGTTTAAAAAATATATTGTTTTTTCTGTTAAATTTTAGGCTTCTTGTATGTTGAAGTTTCTATTTGACATCTTTGTGAATTGCTATTATACTGGTTCACCACGCATGTACCTTTTTGTGTTTCCAACTATGAATAGGTGTTTTGATTTTTTTTTTCCAGTCAAAATTTGTTAACATTTCAGTTATTGGATATAGCTTTACAATGAAGGATTCTTTGGTTTGTGAACCTGACTGAGTTTTCATTGCCGAATGTCAATTCTTACTTGCTCAATTTCATGATCATACTTGGAGGGACTTGTCCCTGAGCTGAAAGCTTTTCTATGAAATTGTGCTTATGGATTGTATTATTTTCCTATTGATTGCAGACATGGCTGGCTTGGTTCCCGAGGGTTCTCAATTTGATACTCGTCAATATGATACCAAAATGAATGAGTTGTGAGTTCCTGCCCTTTGATATATTAAAAAATTGTTGTAGTTTGGCTGACATTTAGATGGGCTTTTGTCTCTCTCTGTGTCTCTTTTTGTTACGTTGTTATTAAAAGATACTTTTTCCCTTCTCCTTCCCATGTGCAATTATAATGCTCATTTTGGTGATGTGGTTTGGTGGGTACAGACTTGGCACAGCTGATGGAGAAGAATTTTTCACCTCATATGATGAAGTTTATGACAGCTTTGATGCAATGGGCTTACAAGAAAACCTTTTGAGGGGCATCTACGCTTATGGTATGGTGTTTTCTATGAAAAAATAAACACGAATAAAAATTAGCATACGCAATGATTTCTATCAAATTAAATTGGCTTTCCTTGACTAGTTTAGCTTTCATGTGCAAATAGCCTTTTAAAATGTCTGATCAGACCTTAGTCTCTGCTTAGAAAGTTGCGCATATTAGTGGATGACGTTCTGCATAGCTTCATTTGGTCTGGTTCTGAGGCCTATCTGGCAACTTTAAGAGCTGAAAGTTTTTCTGAATTTTCTTTGAAGGTTTCGAGAAGCCGTCTGCAATTCAGCAAAGGGGAATTGTTCCATTCTGTAAAGGACTAGATGTTATTCAACAAGCACAATCTGGAACTGGGAAAACAGCCACTTTCTGCTCTGGAGTTCTGCAGCAGCTTGATTATACCTTGGTTGAGTGCCAGGCATTGGTTCTTGCACCCACTCGTGAACTCGCCCAACAAATTGAGAAGGTTATGCGGGCACTCGGTGATTATCTTGGTGTGAAGGTTCATGCTTGTGTTGGAGGGACCAGTGTGCGCGAGGATCAGCGCATTCTCTCGAGTGGGGTTCATGTTGTTGTTGGTACCCCTGGTCGAGTTTTTGATATGCTGCGGAGACAGTCACTTCGTCCTGATTACATTAAAATGTTTGTCTTGGATGAAGCTGACGAAATGCTTTCACGTGGTTTCAAGGATCAGGTCCACAACTTTGGTCTCTTTATTTGTTACTTCTCTGTTTTTCTCTTCTATCATTTCGGTAGAAAAGCAACCCACATAAACACCCTTCCATTCTCCCCTCCCATGTGTAACCCATCTCTCTAACCCACAACACAAACAATTCATAAAATGACAATAGATGCAGAAAGTATTAACACATTTTGAATTGAAAAGAAAATAGAATTATTGGAGAGGAAAACAAATTACAGCCACATGAAAGCATTTCTTGTTGGTTTCAATTTTTGGTCCTTTTTTTTTTTTTTGTCTCCACTCTCCAACCTTCTTAGTGTTGCAGATTGACTTTTCTTGTTGGTTTCAACATAAATACATCATGAATGGAATTGCACAGTGGTTACAGAGCTGTGGCTCGATTCCAAATCAGTGCCATGGAAATCCAAAAGCTATCCCTGATCATGTGGGGAAGGAGAGGTTGGGTTTGCATCAGATTGAAATCAAACATCTCAAATCTGTTAAACACTCCAGTGATTGACCCATAGAATAAGGAATTTGAGATGAGAACAGGGGAAAATGAGGGAGGAGAGGTGATGTGGAGAGAAGAATCAGGAGATAAAGATTTTAGGGATTATGTAGATAAGAGTATTAGCCTTTTAGGGATTATCTATATTCTCATTTAGATAAGGATGAGGATATAATAGTGAGAGAAACCATGATAAAAGAGAGGGAATGATGGTATAATTGTCAGACAAACAGAAAAGTCGCGGCAGTAACGATTACTGTCATGGAATTATCTCTGCCCTTCTATTATTAGCTGATATTATTACTATTGAATTCATCATCGTCTGTTTAGAGTTTCAGTAACTTTTCTGGGATATTTACACAATTTTTAGGTATAACATATTTCGCTTGGGATGTTTTCTTTTAAGTATTTGAGCCTTTCAGGTGCATATATGACTTTGATCATAGTTTCTTAAGCTTATCTTGCAGCTACAATTTCCTGAGACACAGTTCAATTCTACTGTTGGAATTTTTGTTTTATATCTTATAAGAGAAATTTTGTTGTTGTCAGATCTATGATATTTTCCAGCTGCTGCCACCCAAAATCCAGGTTGGGGTGTTCTCTGCTACTATGCCGCCTGAGGCCCTCGAAATCACTAGGAAATTCATGAATAAACCTGTGAGGATTCTTGTGAAACGTGATGAACTTACTCTCGAGGGTATTAAGCAATTTTATGTCAACGTTGATAAGGAGGAATGGAAGCTTGAGACTCTTTGTGATCTCTATGAAACCTTAGCCATAACCCAAAGTGTCATCTTTGTTAACACTCGGCGCAAGGTTGACTGGCTTACTGACAAAATGCGCAGCCGTGATCACACTGTGTCTGCTACGCATGGAGACATGGATCAAAACACGAGGGATATCATCATGCGGGAGTTTAGGTCTGGTTCCTCTCGTGTGCTCATTACCACTGACCTCTTGGCCCGTGGTATTGATGTCCAACAAGTCTCCCTTGTGATCAACTATGACCTCCCAACGCAGCCAGAAAACTATCTACATCGAATTGGACGTAGTGGACGGTTTGGGAGGAAAGGTGTTGCCATCAATTTCGTCACAAAAGACGATGAGAGGATGCTCTTTGACATCCAGAAGTTCTACAATGTGGTAGTTGAGGAGCTCCCGGCAAACGTTGCTGATCTCCTTTGAGTGGTTTTGATCTGGTGAAGTAAATTGCTTCGTATTTGGAAGGTATTTATCATCGTATTCTTTAGGCTTTTGAACCTTTGTTAAACATGTATGTCACTAAGATTCTAGGTGCAAGTTTTGTTTGTTTGCTTTTGTGTTGTACTTTCAGGATTCAGTGTTGCTTTTTTGAACAACTGTTATTGAGGAGTTCTGTTTTAGAGATACCAAGGCTTGAACACATGACGTCGCAAATGACGCCACAAAGCGTGCTACCATTGCGGGATTTCTGTGTTTATGTATGACAGTGATAACAAATTATGCTCTTGCTTTCCTTGTAAGACAGACTGCAGCAGGTATATATATGGTTGCTGAATTGCATCTGTTCCTGTGTCCGACTGTTTTCTTACAAAAATGCTGCGAGTACGCACACCCGTGCACGTCAAATGCACGGACGGTGCATCTTAACCGTCCAAAAGCATTTTCATCCGTATATTAAATAATGTTATTAACTCTTAGGGTCAAAGAATGTTTAAAATCCGGACCTTTGATTTGTTGAATAAACGGTTAAGCCACGTTCGTGCATGTGGTGTACGGGAGTGTGCGTACCCGTAGCAGGACTGGTTTTCTTATCACTTAGGCAAGTGGGCTTATGTTGGGTGTTTTGCTCTGAAGGGAATTTCTCAAGCCTCTTCTACTAAGAGCTAGTTATGAATGTCTTGGGTGAAATACTTAGGATACGACACAAATTGGTATTAGAGTTGCACTGCAATAGTACTGGTCTTGGCTTGCTTAAGAAAATAGTACCTATTATTAAGATAAATTCTTTTGGCTTATTTTTGTCTATAGTTAGAAAAATTGAGTGTGGATTATAATTTTTTACTTTTTCGATTCATAATACACCCAAAAAAAAAATTTACAGCAAAACTAGCTAACACAAAAAAAAATCAAATTAAAAATAAAAAGTCCTATAAGGCAATATAGAAAATATGACAATGTGTTGGTTTGGGACCATGTGGGCCCCACACGGATGATCGGAGCCGTTGATATTTTTGTAAACTAGTAATGTTTACTAGGGCATTGTAAAAAATTAGCTCAATCGGATATCGGTAAACACTTCATCGATTTATTCGGTTTTTTATTCTGAACGAAAAAACTGGATAAATCGATGAAGCATTTCCTGATATTTGATTGAGCTAATTTTTTATGGGGTACTAGTAAATATTGTTTTGAAAAATATGAACAATTCCTTTCATCCTTATGGGACCCAGAGCGGTCTCCAACCAACTTATTTGTACATTTTCTAGACAGAAGTTATGTACGCCTAGTATTGACCATGTAGAACCCGAGTATTAACCTAGCAAATTGGATTAAAAAATTATTGTAATAAATTACGGTGGGGAATGTGACGCATACATAGATTCGTGACAACCTGTTGAAATCTTTTTTTTAGTAGCATATGATACTACTATATTTTATGTTTTTCTCTATTTTTGGAAGACGGCTAAAACCATTTTCAACTTCGGCCTCAAATTTGAATGCGTCTTTTTTTTTTGTGACAAATTGAAATCTTTAAATTTAACACCAACAAAACTGTCCCATCCAATTGTCAATTATTATTATTATTATTATTATTATTATTTTGGAGGGGCACTTAAATAATCATCATTTATTCCCTTGAAATTAGAAAATCATCCTGAGCTTTTTAGGGAGTTATGTTTTCATCCCGAGATTCAAATAAACCCTAAATTGCCCTTTATATTATATATATAATATTAGGGGATTAAGGACTAAAATCAAAGTTGCATATAGGTGATGAAAAAATTGGACTAATTTCAATATTTGGAGGTCCTACCTTGCAATTAAGGGATTGGGGATAAAACCCAATCCCTGATATTATGCTTCATTAGTTGTTGTTCAACCTTTATAACCTAGCCATAAAACTCCCCAAATTGCCGCCTCAAATCACCTCCTTGCCGTCCCAGTGGACGAATTCTTCAAGCCGTTCATCCTATGTACAAACCTTTTCGATTTAAATAAAGGTTTTTTCCCCAATTCTAGAATCAGCATATGCTGGAAATATTGATTGTATTAGGCCAAATATTCAATTGGGCAACAGTTACCACCTATTCATCTAGGTCAATCAACATTCATTCTCCCAAATTGCTGCCTCCAAATCACCTCCTCGCCGTCCCAGATTTTGATTTATGGACGAAATCTTCACGCCGGCGGTCCCAAATCAACGTCCCAGCCTCCACTCCTCGCTTCCCAAGTCGCTGGCGACAATCATCCTTCTCGACTAAATCGACGTCGTCTTTTCGCCGTACCGGTCTGATATTTCCATCAACCGGACGATTTTAAGACGTTTCTCTTCGTTTGCGGCATCGAGGTTCATTGCAATGATGGTTGGTTGGACCGCATCCGTTCACGGGGACCTTGCTAAAAAGTGGATAGAAATATCCAGACCCTCTGTTTGAGGCCTTTAGTCGGCGGCGCAGCCTTTGCAGATGTTGGCTCTACTTGTGGTTCCGCCGGAGGGTTGAGCGGTAAAGCGGGTGGGGCAAGCGATTCCACCGGTGGGACGTTTGGGACAGGAGTTGATGCTCCGGTTGGGGGAGGGCTCTCCCCTTGGGTCTTCCAATTCCCTTAAGGACTCTACGCTTATGCCTGAGGAAGAGATTTGGCTCGAACCATGAAGCTGCTGCAACTCCGTGAGAAGACTGTGAATTGTTTAACATATTTTTACCATAATCATTATGATGTGAGCATGTATTTACCATAATCCAATATTCCTAGTTAACAAATACAGTAATAACAAATTTATCATATTCAATGTTCTAAGACTAATTTTTACCATGACTCTTCAAAGATATTGTGGTCATATTTTTCACATAAATCAACAAAATATTACCATGTTTATTGTGGCTTCCTTATTTACCATAGTTTTTGACATTTTTTTTACCATGATTCAAGATAGGAAAATGCTACAGGCGCTAACTAGTGTACCAACTATTACACTAATTGTCCATGTAACACTCTTTTAGTGGATGAATCTATCCATGTATTGAATAGTGCATTGATGTGGTAATGTCATGTGTGCATTTAGTGTAATAATTGGTACACTTGTTAGTGCATGTAGCATTGCTCTTCAAGATATCAATTCAATAATTATTACCATGTTTACAATTCATTAAGTGTTTTTTACCATAAAATTGGAATTTGTTTTGATATTTTTACCATGATTTTTGATCTTTTTTTATTTTTACCATGAAATGTCGATTATGTGGTTAATATGTTTTACCATGATTCAAGTTCTTAACTTAACAATTATTACCATGTTTATAAGTGATTAAATATATCGGTAAACACTTCATCGGTTTATTCGGTTTATTATTCTGAACGAAAAACTAGATAAATCGATGAAGTATTTAATGATATTTGATTGAGCTAATTTTTTATGGGGTATTAGTAAATATTGTTTTGAAAAATATGAACAATTCTGGTCATCCGTATGAGACCCGGAGTCGTCTCCAACCAACTTATTTGTACATTTTCTAGACAGAAATTATGTACGCCTAGTATTGACCATGTAGAACCCGAGTATTAACCTAGCAAATGGGATTAAAAAATTATTACAGTACAATAAATTACGGTGGGGAATGTGACGCATATATAGATTCGTCACAGAATCCGTTTTTTTTTTAGTAGTATATGCTGTATATTTTACATGTTTCTCTATTTTTGGAAGACGGCTAAAACCATTTTCAACTAAGGCCTCAAATTTGGATGGGTCATTTTTTTTTGTGACAAATTGAAATCTTTAAATTTAACACCCACAAAACTGTCCCATCCAATTTTCTATTATTATTATTATTATTATTATTTTGGAAGACTTCTGCTCTCAAATGGTAATTTTTGCAAGTAAAAAAATTGGCATTAACTTCAAAATGAGAGCCACTCATCCCGTGCCAAATGCATCGCAAAAGACACTGTTGGAAACTGGATCCGGGGTGCATGTTGTCCGATCTGGGCCGTCCGTGCTCGGCAATGGACGGCTCGGATCACATCTTGTCCAAACACTGTTGGAAACTTTGTCATGTTGGATTTTGGCAGTTAGTTTGGAGTTTTCATTTTGTTTTTTGTACCGATAAAAAAAAAAAAAAACTTTTGTTCTAAAATGGTCACTTTTTTCTAATAAAATAAAAAATGGACGTTGCTTTCAAAATTTAGTCATGCCAAAATATCTACATAAGATTTGGCCTTTCAAATGACAGCTGAGTTGGAATAGTGTTGACTTCAAAGCAGAGGCAGACTAAGGGGTGCAGGCGACCGGCCCCCCTTAGTCTAACCTTGTTTGGATTGAAAAAAAATAATTTACGGATCAAACAAAAGAATTTGAGTGAAGTTTCAGAAGTTTAAATTTTTTTTTTTTTTTTGAGTTAGTGGGATAAATCCGAATCCGATTAGTAAATGGATCGCATATATCTGAATCCCCATTAGGCTTTGGATTTTTGGATTCGGATCAAACAAATTATTGGATCGGATTTTAACAATCGAATTCTGATTTTTTATATTTTGTCCATCGACAACCCAGCTTATGGATGACAAACTCGACCAAACCATTGATTAACCGAATCATACTGAACCGATCGGTGCGGTTCTTTACCATAGTTTTGGTTTTGGTTTTCGCTATTGAAAAACCAGCTGATTCGATTCTGGTTTTAATTCCATATCAGAACCACACCGAAGACCGAACCGTAATCGAACAGTAGATAATTACAGACACATACCCTCAGATGGATCTATTCAAATGGTTCATTAAAGCCATTCAACTTTACCTAGCCAAGTATGAGAGATAAAACCATGTTCTAATATTTTTGTAGTGAACAATAACTCAGGTAATCAGAGAACAATTTTTTTTATAGATAGAAGTAATGAAAATATCTAATAGAAGTGCTCACAAAGATACGTTGACTCCAAATCATGCTTCCATCATTCTATTAAACATGTTAATTTTTTTTTTGAGAAAACATAAACATGTCATATATAAACAATACAACCAAAGTTATACAATACATACAAACGATCCCAAACAAAACCAGCACAATGCAACCCAGCAAAAAAAAAAAAACTAACTTTTTTTTTTAACCCATTCCCGTTTCTGCTTTATGCGATTGGGGTGTCGAATGGCCTTCTCACAACCACCACTAACTTTCACGGTGTCCATCTTCTTCCGTTTTTTGATTGTCAGGATGCTTAACAAAAGTAGGGCCCTAATCCTCCGCTCAATTGCGCCAGAAACCCATAAATCCTTAGTTCGCAAATTCCGAGGTCCAGAAGCAGTATCCTGGAGAACACCTCTCACCTTATCAGACGAGGATTCCTCAAAGCTAAGTTGAGGAGGGTCACTAATTGGAGATGCAGTCACACAGCTAGACGGGGAAAGCGGAACCTCCTCCAACAAGGATGGATGATGAAGCTCTGGCTCATCAACCAAAGGAGTATCACCATTTTGGGCATTGAGACAAATCTCTCAGGAGGACTCCTTAATTAACTCTACCGTTTGGCCCCCTATTTATCAACTTATTGATTTCTCATTTTTGCATTCTGGGTGTTTGGGAGCAACACCCAGAAACTACTTCTCCAAAAATCGTTTTTCCATTTTTCCATTTAGAAGCCAGAAATCAAAAATAGGTTTGGAGGTGTTTTTTGATTTCTACTTCTCATTTTCCCTTCCAAAACACATTCTGCACATTTCTTCCAAACACTCCTCCCATATCCAAAACTCATTCTGACCAAAAGCCAAAAAACCAAAAAACCAAAAAGTAAAAAATCAAAAGCTAAAAAGTAGGCTCCCAAGCAACTACAGGAGCATCACCATCCCGGACATCCATAAGAAGAATTAATTACATCCATATCCTCTGAACTTGAATAGCCCATATCATCATGCACTTCTTCCCACGATTCATAATTCGGGTCAAAGATTTCATGCAACCGAGTTAAGGCATTAACCTTGGCTTTAGCGACACGTGCAGCTAAACCTCGATCAAAGCCAAAATCATCATTAGATAACATATCCATAACGAGGGCTCACTCCCTATCCATAGACGAGAAGATTTTATGTTGTAAGAGTTTGTTGGCTTTTTTAAATATTTTTTTTATTGGATTTTAAGTGTCTAACTTTATTAAACACGTTGAACATTGGTTTTATGGAAAATCGAACCGGTAACTGTTGTTTTAGTTATGGGTGCAATAAAATAAAAGCCGGTGATTTTAGTTTTGGATATTCATTTATTTCAATTTCAGTTTCAATTTTACTAACGGTTAAAATATGGGTACAGACGAGAATGTCCAGAAAATGTACCGATCGTGTTCGGGGACCCACTTTTGGGTTCCACACGAGTGATCCGAACAGTTCATTATTCTTAAAACATTTTTCCGAGGGGCCCACAAAATTTCAGCTCAATCGGACTGTTAGAAGTGTTCGAACCAAAACCCCACTGTTTCAATGAATTTTTTTTATTGAAATGGTGGGACTTTGGTTCGAGCACTTCTAACCGTCCGATTGAGCTGAAATTTTGTGGGATCCCTTGGAATTTTTTTTTAAGAATAATGAACGGTCGGATCACTCGTGTGGGATCTAAAAGTGGATCCCCAAACACGATCGGTATATTTTCTAGACAATCCCGTCTGTACATGTAGTCGGGTCCTTTTACTAATAACCGAATCAAACGGCACCGTTGTCGTAGTACGGTAGTAGATGCCCTTGCTCAGAAGATTGGGCTTGGTTTGTTTTAGGCCTCGCGTCAAGTTGGGCCGGGTCTAGTAGATGCCCGTCGACGTAGATATCTGTCTATACTTGCACACACTGTCCCATTCTGTATCTTTTTCACTGTCTGCATTCCTCAACTCCGCGGCTAAGATCCGAGGAGTTTCAGAAACCCTAACCCTAGCCAATCAGATCTCTCTGTCTCTCTCTTCCTCTCTCTCTACAACGCTTCCTTCTCTCTCTTCAACAGCAGATCTTCAGATTTCATCGACCTTTAACTGCTACCAAGTATACCTTTTAATACTTTTCCTCTCTCGTTCTATATATATATTTTTTATATCTTCATGTACATCTGTATAAGGATTTGATTTTGAGTATCTATTGTGATCGACGCTGAAAATATGTGTTATTCTCTTTAAGTTTTATAATTTTTGTGTTTTCATTGATTTAAGATCCGTGTTTGTGTCTGTAGATGTTTGATTTGGCTTGATTTGATTTCTTTTGATTACACGCTCTATGAGATAAATCTTCTTTTCCTCCCCTGAAAATCGTGCTCGATGTGCCTATAAGATGAATTTGTGTCTATATTACGATTGTTGCTTTGTTTGATTAATGAAATTTGACTATGTGAGAATTGGTGACAGAGCTGATGAAGGACCGGTGGGGGGCTAGACTGGGTAGTTAAACTGAATCTCTGGATTTTGTATTTAGTATTACACATTTTGAAGGGTTGCAGAGACCTATGTTTAGGTTTAGAAGTTTTTTTTCCTCTCTAGGTTGTATACTTTTTCAAACTTTTCATCTATCGGTCCATTTGTTTTTATCTTCGTATGTATCTGTATGGGACTTGATTTAAAGTTACATTTTTTCTTCTTGAAGTGATAGAAGATACATATGTTTCTGTAGATACTTGATTTCTTTGCGTTTCATGCTCTATGAGAGAATTCTGTGTTTCCTCCCGTGAAATTTGTGCTTTGCGTGCCTAAGATGAATATGTTGTATGTGTATCTAAAGATTGGTGCTTTATTTAGAAATTGTAGACTAAATGGATGCCCTGGATTTTTTATCCCTCTTTTCTTGATGTGGCTTATTTGGAAAGAGCAGAATAATACATATTTTGATAGTGTGGAGATGCCAATGTTTAGGCTTAAGTGTGTTTTCCCTCGAGTTTCCCTAGTTGGGAGTCTAGGGAGTCTGGAAGTGTCATCCTACCCTTGACCAATTTCTTAATATAATTGGCAGTTTTGGAGTATAGAGGGTAGTAAGGTGGTGCATCGGGTTTTTCCTTCAATTGGTTTTTAGGCTTTTTGATGTTTTGGGCCTTTTTTGTTTTTGGCCTTTTGTACATGAGTGGCACCCCTTGATGTCTTTCCTATACATTTATTGATGATTGTCGAAAAAGAAAAACAGGAGGATGGGGGGCCTGATTGCTGTAACCATGTCCTGATGTTCTCATAATCGATTTGTAGAATTTATCAGCCTGTTCTGATGCACGTCGATATGTAAAGCAACTTGCAGATAGGTGAATTGAGTTATCGGGTATCTAGTATATCGTTTTTCTGTTAATTATCAGCTTCTTGTACGTTGTAGTTGTTATTTGACATCTTTGTAAAGTGCTAACTAACTATTTCACAAAGACTTTGACTGTGTTTGGTTAGATAGTTTAGTTTAGTTTTGATGATGTCAGCATGTGTAATTAATGGAGAGAGATAGAGAGAGAAATGAGGTAAATGATGATGTCATCAAAATTAAAACTAAAACTAAACAAAGAAACGAACAAGGCCTTTATGTTTGTGGTTCCAACTGTAAATAGGTGTTATGATTTTTTTTTGTGGTCACAATTTGTTAACTTCTTAGACATAGGATGTAGCTTTACCAGGGAGGATTCTTTGTATTGTGAACCTGACTGAGTATTCATTGCAGAATGTCAGTTATTACTAGCTCAGTTTCATGATCATACTTTGGTGGGGCTTGTCCCTAAGCCGAAAGTTTTTATATGAAATTTTGCTTATGGGTTGTATTATTTTCATATTGATTGCAGACATGGCTGGTATTGCTCCTGAGGGTTCTCAATTTGATACTCGTCAATATGATTCCAAAATGACTGAGCTGTGAGTTACTGCCCTTTGATTTATTAAACAAACATTGTAGTTCATTGTGTAGGTATTGAAAGATATTAACTTTCTCCCTTTCCTTATAATGCTCATTTTGGTTCTGTGGTTTTGTTAATTGGTGGGTACAGACTTGGCACAGCCGATGGAGAAGAGTTCTTCACCTCATATGATGAAGTTTATGACAGTTTTGATGCAATGGGCTTGCAAGAAAATCTTCTGAGGGGAATCTACGCTTATGGTATACTTGTCTATTGTGGAAAATTAAATATGAATAAAATTAGCATTGACACAATAATTTTCTATGAAATTAAACTGATGAGTTGCCTTGACTGGTTGAGCTTCCACGTGCAAATGTAGCTCTTACACAGTCCAATCAGATATTAACCATCTGATTGGAAAGTGTCCCTTTTGAAATGGATGACGTCCTGCATAGCTTTCTTTGGTTTGCTGTGAGGCCCATCTGACAAACTTTCCCCTTTGGATTGAGGGACTCCATGAGAAAAGAAAAGAAACTGAGAGAAAGAAGAATCTTTCCCACGTTTGGATGTCTAGAGAGGTGAGAAATGGGGTTGGAATGGTGAGAAACAGAAGAACTCATTTTTTTTCTCAGCATTGTTTATGAGATTTGGTGAGAAGGGAATATAAGAGAATGTTAATCTTTTAAGTTGCCCATTTAACCCTCTTAGATTAGAAAAGTACTCAGTTGTTCTGTGACAATTGTATAAACACATGAGACATCTACCTTCCACTTTTCACCTTTCCTTCCTCTTCCATTCACCTTACCTCCAGTTTCCCTCTCCACCACCACCCTGCTATAATGCTATACTAGCTTGTGCCCGTTCAATGCACGGGTAATGGTAAAAATATTGATTTGAATATTTTTTTTTACCTTGTTGGCCTTGCCAACGCATCGAACGGGTGCAACGCTAGTAAGGGAAAAAGGCAAAATGCGTAGGTAATTTGGAGATATAGACCAACCTTTGAGCAATTGTTATGTGCTACAGATTGTAATGTTAAACGGAGCCAAACTTAGTATCAAAAAATTTGTGAACAAAATCCCTTAAACAAACGGAGTTGAATTTGTTTCTCAAAAACCTATGAATAGAGATCACAAAAACCATCAATGGTGGATAAACGTCTGCATTCAACACGGGATCGGTGGAGCGGTTTCTTTTTCTTTTTGTTTGCTCGCTTCTTTTATATGTATAGGTCACGTGTACCCATATAAAGAGACATGTGAAAGAAAAATGAGTACTCCCTCCGTCCCAATTTTATGAAAGAAAAATGAGTACTCCCTCCATCCCAATTTTATAGTCCACTACGTTCTATTTTCGAATTAGAAATAAATGTATTACCAAAATATTTTTTTTTTGAATTTTTTGTACCGTATTAAAGTTCTCAATGAGATCTATTAAACAAATTCATATTGATTAGAAAGTTATTTTTGTAAGTACATTATTTTTTAGTTTGAAAATTGCATGTAGCTTCATAGTGGACTATCGAATTGGGACTGAGGGAGTATGTGGTCACTCTCTCAAAATTCCCCTCCCTTTCTCTCATAATTTAAAGGATATGAAAAATATAGAAAATTAGAATTGAGTTTTTGGAGGATTGGGAGGAGCAAATACATTTGTATGGGCTATGTATTGATGATTTTCTTGATGCATTTATTTTAGAAACTAAGTATGAAAGGTTATTTTTGGAGAAAACACAGGACACTTTGGTTCTTTCTCTTATGTTGTCTAGCTGAACAAGAGTGTGGTAAGAGAATGTGAAAGTTCATTCTCTCTTTTATTTTTTCTGTCCAAATGAGATGGTGAGAACATATATTCCTTTTTATTCTTTTCTCACAAATGTGTGGAACCATAATCCTTTCCTTTCATTTCTCACATAGTTAGCCAAATGGTAAGAGCCGAACATTGTTTCTTAATTTCTTTGAAGGTTTTGAGAAGCCGTCTGCAATTCAGCAAAGGGGAATAGTTCCATTCTGTAAAGGACTAGATGTTATTCAACAAGCACAGTCTGGAACTGGAAAAACAGCCACATTCTGCTCTGGAGTTCTGCAGCAGCTTGATTATCAAGTGGTTGAGTGCCAAGCATTGGTTCTTGCACCCACTCGTGAACTCGCCCAACAAATTGAGAAGGTTATGCGGGCACTGGGTGACTATCTTGGTGTGAAGGTTCATGCTTGTGTTGGAGGGACCAGTGTGCGCGAGGATCAGCGCATTCTCTCGAGTGGGGTTCATGTTGTTGTTGGTACTCCTGGTCGAGTATTTGACATGTTGCGGAGACAGTCACTTCGTCCTGATTACATTAAAATGTTTGTCTTGGATGAAGCTGATGAAATGCTTTCACGTGGTTTCAAAGATCAGGTTTGTAATTTTGGTACCTTTACTAGTCTAGTTGACCTGTTTTATTCTATTACTAGCTGCTATTTTTATTATGGGCCGTCTGTCTATTTAGGGATTAGAGACTGTTTGGGATTTTTACACAATATCATGGTAGATGAGGACTAATCTTTCACCTTACTATCAGGGGAAGAAAAACTTTTAACAGATGGGATGTTTTCAATCGAACAATGATACATACACTCCCTCCCAACCACTCCCTACCACTCCCCCTCTCACATGTGGTGGGACCCATCACATGTGGGACCCATGGTGGGACCTACCACATGTGAGAGGGGGAGTGCTAGGGAGTGGTTGGGGAGGGAGTGTATCTATCATTTTTGTTTTCAATTAAAGTATTTCAGCCTTTCATTAGTATATGTCCATGGTGGTCATAGATTGTCCTGAGACAGTTTCAGTTGATTTATATCTGTTTAGGGATTAGACTCTGTTTGGGTTTTTACCCAATATCACGGTAGATGAGGACTAATCTTTCACCTTACTATCAGGGGAAGAAAAACTTGAACTGGTGGGATGTTTTTGGTTAAAGTATTTCTGCCTTTCATTAGTATATGTGTACGGTCATAGTTTATTATCTTGCTGCTACATTGTCCTGAGACAGTTCAGTTAATTTGTATCTAATGCGATAATTTTTTTGCTGTCAGATCTATGATATTTTCCAGTTGCTGCCCCCAAAAATCCAGGTTGGGGTGTTCTCTGCCACTATGCCGCCTGAGGCCCTCGAAATCACTAGGAAATTCATGAATAAACCCGTGAGGATTCTTGTGAAACGTGATGAACTTACTCTTGAGGGTATTAAGCAGTTTTATGTCAATGTTGACAAGGAGGAATGGAAGCTTGAGACTCTTTGTGATCTCTATGAAACCTTAGCCATAACCCAAAGTGTCATCTTTGTTAACACTCGGCGCAAGGTTGACTGGCTTACTGACAAAATGCGCAGCCGTGATCACACAGTCTCTGCCACCCATGGAGACATGGATCAGAACACGAGAGATATCATCATGCGGGAGTTTAGGTCTGGTTCGTCTCGTGTGCTCATTACCACTGATCTCTTGGCCCGTGGTATTGATGTCCAACAAGTCTCCCTTGTGATCAATTATGACCTCCCAACACAGCCAGAGAACTATCTACATCGAATTGGACGTAGTGGACGGTTTGGGAGGAAAGGTGTTGCCATCAATTTCGTCACAAAAGATGATGAGAGGATGCTGTTTGACATCCAGAAGTTCTACAATGTGGTGGTTGAGGAGCTCCCGGCAAACGTTGCTGATCTCCTTTGAGTGGTTTTGATCTGGTGAAGTAAATTGTTTCCAATTCAGAAGGTATTTATCGTCGTATTCTTTAGGCTTTAGAACCGTGGTTAAAACATGTTTGCGACTACAATGTTAGGTGCAAGTTTTGTTTGTTTGCTTTTGGGTTGTATGGGTTATAAATACTTTCAGAATTCAGTTGTGTTTGAACTCCTGTTATTGAGTTTTCCAGTTTTGAGAGATTCCAAAGCTCGAACACGTGACGTCGCAAATGACACCGAAAGGGTGCTACCACCGTGGATTTTTCCAGTTAATGTATGAGAATGATAGCAACTTATGCTCCTGCTTTCCTTTTGGGACAGACTGCAGCAGGTACAACCTGCTTTACAGAAGCTTTCTGAACTATATGTTTTGGTATCATGTAGGCAAGTCTGTTTGTGTTGGTGTTTTGCTCTGGTGGGCATAACTCAAGCCTCTTGTAGTAAGAACACTAACGAAAAATACCAGCCAGATTGACTTGGCTCGAGCTAACCCTCACTGCCGCCCGCGGTCGGGGAAGATGAACGAATTGGGTTGGACGGGTGATAAGCAATGTGGTGAAGGTTCGGGTTGACTGGTGTTAAATCTTGCCAATCCGTCATGAACTCGATCCAAACCACCATGTATCTTGATTAATTTAGGAAAGTGAATCCAGTTATGAAATAGCCTATAAATGCATGTATATAAAAAAATAGTAACAGATTTCAAGATGTTTAATTGACCAATTATGAAAAGTTATGAAGCCGCCTATAAGCTTTAATTTTGTTGTTTATATTAGATAGATTGTGAGTTGATTTTTTGAGCTAGGTGTTCAAATTTTTATGGATCCGTTCAACTACTTATTAAAATAAAAGTAAAAATATTACATGTATTCTAACAAAAAAATTTGTTTAGGGTGTTCATGTGACCATTTGGGTAGAGCCATCTATGCCCAAGGCCTCGTTAAACGTTTTCGCTTGAGAAAATGATTTCTGCAAGGTTTCACCAATTAGAAATGCCTTTTTCAATAGCTCAAGTAGCATATCAAATGAGGTATCAGTTAAACCACTAAGCATATAATTTTGAAAATACATCCAGGGGTTGTCCCAGCAGTTAGGGCGAGTGCCTGACTTTAGGGGAAGTCCCTTTGGTCAGGTGTTCGATTCCCCACAGGGTGAGTACTTGTGCTAAGTGGGGGGCCGTGACTGGTGTGGGTTGCGTCAGTTCCCCCGAGGTTTGGGTCGTATAGTGGGTCCAATTAGTGGCCTGTTCCTCGGTTATCCAAAAAAAAAAATTTAATCTAGTTGTTTTTCTCATAAGCGAACAAAATGATTTTTTCGACCCCTCGTATATAAGGTCTAGCCTATTTCTTATATGAATGCTCTAATCCATAAGAGTCAATTTGGAGAGAAACCTGAAATGGTCTTTCGAATGTTAATATACCTAAATTTCCCTAAAAATACGATATAACAACAAGAACCTTATTCATTCCAAATGTAAATTTATTTTTTTTAGTTACAATAGGATATTAGGTTTAGGGCCTGAATATCTTGAGATGGTCTCCTCCAAAGACGGAGCCCGTGTATGAGGGGTCACTTGACCCCATTAAGGTATAAATTTCTGGCTGATTTCTAAAATTTGGCCCACAAATTCGATACTCTTGCCCCAAAATCATTGGAATTTAAAACCCTTTGCCCTTTGGTTCATATATAGTGTGATATGAATTTCTGGGGAACCATATATATATAGTGTGATACTCTTGCCACAAAATGCAAGTATGTGCTCTTGTCTCTCCCAGGCTGGAGTAAGCAAAGGCAAAAAGGGGCCATCTGGTTACAGTGGAAGCTTGGGGTTCATAATTTAGGTTCATAATTTACAGTGCAAGTATGTGCGTTGATAAGTTTGAATTATCCAATGTAAGAATTTACTTGATTCATCTTGCAATATTATACAATTTTTTTGAACCAACTGTAAACATGCAAATGCAATCTGAAAACCTGAAAACCTCATGCACGGTGAAAAATTGGAAAATAACAAACCCAATCTGAAAAACATAAATGAAATTGTCGACACCCAAAACTCTAAAACAGAGAGAGGGGAATGAGGGTTTTTTTTTTCTTTTTTTTTTGTCATTCGTCATTCCTAATCTATTACATAGGAGGAGGAGGGGGGGAATGAGATTCAATCCCGATACACAGTGTGGAGCGTCAAGAAAGATCTGCAAGAAATTTCACCGTAAGACTTGTACCACTTGCACCACTTGCGGAGTGAGGGTTTAAACCGACTCAATATTTTATGTACTTTAAAGATTGTTTAATAGCCTCCTAATCACGATTTTAATTAACTGACTAACTTTCTACCACAACTAATTTTATATGCATCCCAACAAATTATTTTCGTGCTACATAGTTCGTTTACGTGGAGAATCCATAATTGTTTTGGTTTGAGAAAACCCAACACAATTAATCAATTTATAGGGCACTAATATTACCATTAGAAGAATCACAACGGTAATCTCAATCACACCGGATAATTTTTTCCCCTTGATAATATACCGACAGCAGCTCTTCTTCCACTTGACTTCCCTTTCATTAATCTATATAATATATATATATATATATATATATATATATATATATATATATATATATATATCATTGACTTCACTTTCCATAAATCATATCTGCGAATCCGATCTTCTCTCTCTCCCACCAATCAACGTCCAATTAGTGGAGCTCCGGCGACTGGAAATCAAGTCCGACGATTGGAAGTCCGGTGAATGGAAATCAGCTCATTTTTCTATCGATACCTACTTTGATATCAAGTAAGTCTAAATCAGATCTGTACTTTTTAGGATCAAGTATATTTTTGAAGGTATTTTTAGGGTTTGAAATCAAATATCTGAAAATTTAGGGCTGGAAACATACTGGGAATAGATGTGTACCACAACTCCTTTACTCAAACCTTACATACAGTTATATAGTATATGTGTGTGTGGGCGCGCGCGCGCTTTAAATGATATAAATTGAATATATTTTTAACATAACTTCACGGATCGATTACTCACTAGTAAGCAGAGCGCTCTCTGGTTTTGAGCCTATGGTTGGCCTAATTCTTTTGAGTCTTGGTGTTAAAACATTATGTTTATGTGAGTGTTTCTACGGAGTTTTGTGTGTGTGTGTAGAATGGGGTTTGGTATTTTTGTTCTTTATGTATGAATTATTAACGAGATCGTTGAGAGATTACGGCATCTATCCCAGCAACGGGAGGATAACAAAATAGTTTACCATCCGAAAATGTATGTCTCTTTGTGTGTTTAGAAATTACTCCAGGATTTCGTTGGTCTTCGTAGGCATTTAGTGTCTCAAACCAACGAATCAAATTCAAGCTCCCTCATCCCCCAAATTGGCTGTTTGATTTTGTGTAATCTATATATTGTCTGATTCATTGCTCAAGATCAGATTACGGATCCATTGTCTTCTTCTTCTTATAAGCTCTTAGTAATGGAAGAGCAGTTGGACGTCCTCATCCCCCAAATTGGCCGCGCCCTCTCTATAAATTGTCTATCCCGTTGCTCAATATCAGATTACGGATCCATTGCCAAAGTGAATCGAAGCTTTCGGTCTTTAATTAGGACTGGGGATCTATATAGGGCGAGGCGACAAATGGGAATTATCGAACACTGGGTATATTTCTCTTTTAACCCTTTTGAATGGATGTGTTTCGATCCTGTTGGCATTCGATGGATGCATGTGCCTAGGCTAACAGAAGGCGAGTTCTTTGCGAACTTTAACGGAACGTTGGCTGTTGGTACTGAGCTGCTTTTATTTGAAAGGGAGGTGACTAGGTTGCGCGCGATCTACAAATTTAGCATATTGACGAACTCATGGTCATTGGGTACAGCTATGAACGAACCGAGATTCTCGTTTGGGTCTGCAAGCCTTGGGGAAATTGCAATTGTCGCAGGAGGTTTTGACGCAAATTGTAATATCTTGAGTTCAGCAGAGATTTACAACTTGGATACGGGTACATGGGAGTCTCTTCCAAGAATGAATAGACAAAGGGAAATGTGTTCTGGGGTGTTTATGGATGGGAAGTTCTATGTTGTTGGGGGAAATGGAGTAGATGGAGTAGATGGAGTAGGTGATCCAATTGTGCTCACATGTGGGGAGAAGTATGATTTGGAGACGAGAACATGGCATAAGATTCCTAATATGTTCCCAGCACAACGTGTGTATGAGGCGCCGCCTTTGCTTGCTGTGGTGAAGAATGAGCTATATGCAGCTTTTTACTCGGAAAAAGAAGTGAGGAAGTATGACAAGGGGAGGAATCTGTGGTCAACTGTTGAGAACTTGCCTGAAAAGGCTTTCTTCAAAGACGATTTGGGCATGGCGTTGAGGGCATGCGGGGACAAGCTTATTCTAATTGTTATTGATCCAGATGTCGGAGGGATTGAGGTTTATGATTGGGAACCAGATGAAGGGCCCCCACAGTGGAACTCAATGGCCTTTGACGATGAACTAAGTCGTGTCCATAATTGCACAGTGATGAGTTGTTGAGATGTGTAATTTTGACAACAATGTTGTGCACTATGGGGAAGGTTGCGTTGGTCTCGTTTTCGCTTTGTGGAGGCTTCGTCGTTTGGGGGTTTCATGCTTTTCAGGGTGTTTTCGTTGCTTCTGGCTTTGTTGTGCTCTTGGTTGGCTTTGGGGAAGGTTCTCTTTGTTTGTTTTGCTGTCTTGCTGTAGTTTTGGGCGTGTCTTAGGTGTGTTTATTCTGGTTTTTTGGTGGTATCTTGCCACCCTTCTTGTTTTTTGTTTTTTTCTCCCTCTGGGCCTTGGCGTTTTCAGTCTCGGGTCCCTTTAATCTTTGTAATTCGTTTTCAAAGTTTAATGAATTCTTTGCTTAGCAAAAAAAAATAAAAAATGTTGTGCACTATATTCAAGGTTTTTACTTGCAACACCACCTAAGAATACTCTTCTCCAGGAATTTTTTTTGGGCACCACGTGTCCATGGCGAGCACAATCTCGGCCGTCCAAATGTGTTTTGGACGGTCCAGATTGATTCCCTCTCTCTCTTCTCGATCACCCGACCACTCTCTCTCCTCTTCCGGACCGTCGGATCGCGTTTTGGACGACTGAGATTGCCGAGTAGGTACCACGTGGGCAATACCCACCCGGCACTGAAAAATTTCTTCTTCTCCATATATAGATCTTCTCCTCTCTGTTTCTAGTAAAAAATAAATAAATATTGGTCTAAAGACCAAGTTTGATGCTTAACTTATTTTAATGCTTTCAATACATTGATGTGAAATTGTTGAGGGTTCAAGGACAACAATAGACAAAATTACCCTTAATGAAAGAAAAAAAAATTCAAAAGAAAGCCAACACGCGTTGGCCAACCATGGAATTTGATGGGATCGGAGGGAGATGTGATGACACATCACTGTCATCCCGACAGTTGTCCCCATTTGTTTAAACAAAAAGTGAGCACTTTTCAATTGATTGACAGTTGTCCCCAGTTGTCCCCGACATATTTTCATCCGTGTGGGACAAATTGATCGTCCCTCTCTCTCTCTCTCTCTCTCTCTCTCTCTCTCATCCGTGTGGGACAAATTGATGGGCTCCGTGTGGGACAAATTGATGGGTGAGACAAAATTATTTTCTCTCCCCTTAATTTTAGGGTTCAATTTTAGAAGATTTAGACTCTTTAGAGATATGGCCATATAGTGGGTTTAGGAATTTTGGGTTTAGGCATTTAGGGTGCACTTTCCAATTATAGGGTTTTAGTTGTTTAGGTACTTTCATAGGGTACCCTAGTATTTTTGGCACTATCATAGGGTACCCTAGTATTTTAGGCACTATCATAGGGTACCCTAGGGTTTAGGTTTAGGGTGCACTTTCAATTATAGGGTTTTAGTGGTTTAGGCACTTTCTGATGGGATAAAATGCGGAAGCACCCAAGCACCGAGATTCAAACACAACCACAACACAATAAATGGAAACACGATGAAAAATAAAATGGAGAGAGACACGCAAGATTTACGTGGTTCGGCAACAACCTGCCTACTCCACGGAGAGGATCCCGTTCTTTCACTATGAGTAAAAATGTACAAGTACACTTGAGTATGAATATCCCACACCCAAACCCTTATACCCCACTCATACAAGAACTCACTCTCACCCCCAAGCCAAAGCTTGACACTTGCACACAACTTTATAACTCTTGGTTGCACCACCACCCTCTCTACATAATCTGCCGTACCAAACAAATATATATAGCTACCCAACAACCCATGCATTAAAGCTTAAGCAGGTTTCAAAAAAAAAGTTGGAAAGCCACCTGTTGGAAAGCAACAAGAAAGTACACGACAATATAGGGAAAATGTCCATCTATTGCTCCGGTATTCCCCGAGAGTTAAAACCTGTGCAAGTAAAAAATTAAATAAACTCATTAGAATTGGAACCAATCCCAACACTTTCTTAGGGTACCCTAGGATTTTAGGCACTTTCATAGGGTGGGTTTAAGTTTAGGCACTTTCATTAGGTTTGGGGGTTTAGGCACTTTCATTGGCTAGTGGGGGCATTTTTGGAATGTGTAGGTGATTTGTCCTCTTGGCATTAAGGAAAAAATTGATGTCCTTATTGCAATAAAGACTCCTTTACTATGTCCTCCAAAAAAACGGACCAAAAAAAAAAAGAGTATTCTTAGGCAGTGTTGCAAATACGCATGTGATTGACATGTAAAGAACTGGAAGTGTTTAGAATCAATTACAGGGAAAATGGGAACAATGACATTATAGAGAAGCATAACGATAGGTAATTTGGTTCAAATCAAAATATTGTAACAATCACCATCTTGATATTACGAAATGCCGAACCCGTTTTGTTTTTTCCCATTTTATGGAGGGTGGCTAGAACATCTTCAACTTCGGTTTCAAATTTCAAGGGGTCAAATATTTGAAGACTTGCTTAGCAAATTGGCATAACGCCCACAAAACCATCATATCCAATTCAAATCTAAGTCATCAACCTTTTAAAAAAAAAAAAAGATTCTGTTCTCAAATGGTCATTCTTCCATCTAAAAAGATATGGCATTTGCCTTTAAATCCACGTGGATCTGGTATCCCAAAAGGCAGCTGGATTGGAGTTATATCATGAATCAACGATCATCCAGAGTTATATCAACGATCAAAGATTTCTGTTAGCTTTGTCATGTAATCATGTCGGATAAGGCAGTTGGAGCCGCTCTAGTATCTCTAACAGGCTAGGAAAATGAGCCATGTTGGCTATTTATCTCTTCTAGTCCAAATGAGCCATGTTAGCTAGACAATTTACCTTATTCTTCTTCATCATTTTTTTTTTTTTTTTTTGTGATAACCAAATGTCTGGGTCAGTTTGAGCATATTTCGACTAATTCCGGGGCTCTAAAGGTTGACTGGGCATAACCCCCAGCGATTCCAAGAGATTTCTGGCAAGAAGAATTGAACCTCAGTCCTTAAGTGGAAGCAAACCCCCAAGTCTTAAGGCAAAAATGCTAACCCCTTGGGATTTAGACAATTCACCTATTTGCATTTGGACGAGCTATGTGTAGTTAGTCATAAAATGCTAGGCAAATTTTTTAACTAATCAATAGTACCACCTAATCAAAACTCTCTCCAATAAAGTGTTGATCAACTTTTTTGTGTACCTTAACTTGGCAAAATAGCTCGTAGTGTTTGAGCAGTTTGAGCATATACATAAAAAGTGACTAAGCAAAATAGAATAGTACTTGTTGTGTTCTTTTCGCTAAGTGAAATAGCTATGAGCGTTGGAAATGCTCTAAGGTGCCTAAAGCCTCCTCCTCACCACTTGCTCGGCTGCTCCCTTATTCCCTTGATTATTTTCCTTTGAGGAAACAAGAACACATCATATCATTAAAATGAAAATTGTGTGCCGAAGACAAAACTCAAGACCGAGCTGGTCAATTACTCAGCACACCAGCTCGGTCCTGGGTGCCATCTTAGATACATGACCGAACATGAATAGATCGATAACACTACATCAGCGTGTCACGTGATGTCACTTATCATAAATATACTAGTACTAGTATTTTTCAGTTTTCCAGAGCATTGCTCTCTTCTTTTTGGAATGAAACAATAATCCACAAGCAAAGCAATTATGACTATTTTATGGAATTGTTTGTAGGGTGGTGGTTGTCGTTCACCACGGTACCCTTTAAGGGTGAGTTCTCCAATGGATTTTATCAAGATTTTGATAAAATCAACCCTTTAATTTTATCCATTCGTGAAGACCTTTGACAAAATTTGTAGATTTTTGAATGCAAAAATCCACAGATTTTCACATGTCTTCACGAATGGATAAAATCAGAGGGTTGATTTTATCTAATGTTGATAAAATTCACTGGAAAACTCACCCTAATTTTCCTCCTTTTGGCGTAACATGCTGGAGCACAATCTCGGCCGTACAAACGTGTTTTGGACGGCCTAGATTGATTCCCTCTCTCTCTTCTCGATCACCCGACCACTCTCTCTCCTCTTTTGGACCGTCGGATCGCGTTTTGGACGACTGAGATTGCTGAGTAAGTACCACGTGGGCAATACCCACCCGGCACAAACTTTCTCCTTCTCCACAGATACCTTCTCCTCTCTCCTTCTAGTAAAAAAAAATGAGTATTCTTAGGTAGTGTTGCAAATACGCATGTGATTGACATATAAAGAACTGGAAGTGTTTAGAATCAGTTACAGGGAAAATGGGAACAATGACATTATAGAGAAGCATAACCATAAGTAATTCGGTTCAAATCAGAATATTGTAACAATCACCATCGTTATATTACAAAATGCAGAACCCGTTTTGTTTTTTCCAATTTTATGGAGGGTGGCTGGGTGGCTACAGTATCTTCAACTTCGGCTTCAAATTTTAAGGGGTCAAATATTTGAAGACTTGCTTAGCAAATGGGCATAGCACCCAGAAAACCATCATATCCTATTCAAATCTAAGTCATCAACTATTTTTTTAAGATTCTGTTCTCAAATGGTCATTCTTCCAACTAAAAAGATATGGCATTATAATAACAAAATTACAAAGTGCAGAGAATTAATAAATAGATTAGACAAGCCGAAAACCGAGTTGAAACCGAGTCAAGTAACAAAGATTTGCCGCCTACCGTGGGTGTTGTAGGATTCACCGGCGTCTTTGTCCCAGGATAAAACGGCTAAAGCCACAAGCCGACGGGACACCACTGTCGACTGCCTTGGCGAACTTACTTGCGTTTGCCTCTCTCTCACAAAGAAATGTATTTTCGGAAGTGAATTATAGAGTACGAAGTACTTGACACAACAAGACGGAGGTGACCAATTTATAGGCAAGCTGATGAGCTAGTCAATGGCAAGCCTTGGCCAAGTCTCCCCAAGTCTACCTAAGGTACTTAGCTTGCAAGGAACTATTGGGGAAAATGAGTCACCTAATTAATGAAGTCAATGAACCTCACCACAAGGGGAATGTACTGCAGGACTTCCTTCCCATTCGTCCTGATACAATGTACACGTAATGGAACACATCAGTTGCCTCGAGAGACCCTCCGCGTGCCCATTTTAATTCATACCGAAATTGTAAAATTTCCAAAAAACAACCAGATGTTCGGGCCATCTTGCGTGCACCTCGAGTATTTCCCGGGCTCTGGAGGTAACAACCTAGCATAACCCCCAATGAAACTTGCGAGGAGGTACTTTGCTGCACTGGTTCTTATGACCGTAAATGGGGGAAGCTAACCTCCCGCTAGAGCTACAAGTACATGAAGAGGTAAATGGCAGTCCTCACAAGAAGAGAGAAGAGACTCTTTCTTCTCCTCAGCTCGCTGACCAGTTGCCCATCTTATCCATTCTTATCTAGCCTAGCATGCTCTAACACTAAAAGCAGTTCTTTTGTTGAATTTTCGTAAGTGATCACTGAACCTCCGATCCTGCTCCAAGAGATTGCTCGCAAGGGAAATCGAACTTGACACCTTAGGTGGAAGCAAACTTCCAAGTCCCAAGGCAAAGACGCCAACCCCTTTGGATTTAGACAATTCACCTATTTACATTTGGACTAGCTATACGTAGTTAGTCATAAAATGCTAGGCAATTTTTTTAACTAATCAAAAGTACCACCTCATCAACTCTATCTCCAATCATGTGTTGATCAACCTTTTTGTATACCTTTACTGGGCAAAATAGCTAGTAGTGTTTGAGCATATACATAAAAAGTTACTAAGCAAAGGAGGTTTTGAGAGCCTCATTTTCAATTTTTTATTTTTAACTTTTTGGCTTTTTGGATTATGGTCAGAATGTATTTTGAATTTGGTAGGAGTGTTTGGAGGAATGTATAGAATGCATTTTGCAACAAGAATAGTGTTTGAGAGATATGTACAAAATACTTTTTGTGGGTCTTTTTGTTAATGAAAATGAAAAAAGTGAAAAATGAGAAGTCAAAAACCTTCTCCACACCTCTTTTTCACTTCTCCTCTCTAAAGTCTAAAACGAAAAACTCATTTTCTAAAAAGTCATTTTAGCCCAAGTCTCTCAAACATCCAAAACTGTAAAAATAAAAAGTAGAAAGGGACTCTCAAACACCCCTAAAATAGAATAGTACTTGTTATGTTCTTTTCGCTAAGTGAAATAGCTGTAAGCGTTGGAGATGCTCTAAAGGTGCCTAAAGCCTCCTCACCACCACTTGCTCGGCTGCTCCCCATTCCCTAGATTATTTTCCTTGGTGGAAACAAGAACACATCATATCATTAAAAAGGAATTTAGTGTTAATTTGGTTTCATCAGTTCTTTTTTACTATTTTTTTTTTAAAGTTACAAAAAGATATTAGGTTTAGGGCATGAATATCTTGAGATGGTCTCCTCCAAAGACGGAGCCCATGCCCGTGTACGACAAGAGGGGTCACTTGACTCCACTAAGTACCCCCGAAGTTGTTATAAATTTCTCGCTGATTTGTAAAATTTGCCCCACAAGTGCGATATTCTTGCTCCAAAATCATTGGAATTTTAAACCCTTTGCCTTTTGATTCATATATATAGTGGGATACTCTTGCCCCCCAAATCATAGCAGCCGTTTGACCTTTGATTCATACCTAAATACATTCACTTTCTATGTGTGTGTGTGTTCAAGTATGTGCTCTTGTCTCTCCCAGGCAGGAGTAAGCAAAGGCAAAAGAATTTACTTGTGCATTGATATATAGTGGAAGCTTTGGGTTCATAATTTAGCTGGACCTTGACTTATGCATTGATAAGTTTGAATAATCCACTATAAGAATTTACGGAATGGGGGCCTGCTGTGCACCAGCCGCATGGCACCGTGCCATGCGGCCATCCGAGCTCAATTAAATCCGAGCCGTGCGTTGCTTGATCAAATCCGAGCCGTGCATTTTCGCAATGGACGGTCGGATGGCCGCATGGCACGGTGCCATGCGGCTGTGCACAGCAGGGCCCCCGCCTCCAAGAATTTACTTGGTTCATCTTGCAATATTATACTCTCTCCGTCCCCTTTTTAAATGACCCCTACAGGAATACGTGCAATTTCAAACCCCTTAAAAACATATTTCTTTGTATAGTTTTTTAATTTGTTTTATACCAAATTAAAATGCTCATTGAGTACTTTAATTTGGTGCAAAAAAAATTTAAAAATGTTTTACGAAAGTACATTTTTTAACGTCTATAAAAATACACGTTTCCCAACTGGATCACTTAAAAAGGGACGGCGGGAGTAATTTTTTTGAACCGACTGTAAACATGCAAATGCATTCTGAAAACCTTATGCGTGGTGAAAAATTGGAAAATAACAAACGCAATCTGAAAACATAAGTGAAATTACAGAGAGAAAATATTCTTTACACCGCCGGTGTAAAACCCCCGTTTTCGACCACCACTTTTGTGGGCCTCATTGTTAATTAAATGTTGATCTAAACCGTTCATCTTGTAGGACCCACAAAATACTTCATCCTTGTAAAAAATCATCTTGATCGGACATTGAAATGCATATCAAAAGTTGAATTTTGTTTTGTAAAATGGGTGGTCATAGATTTTAAAGTTAAGTTGTCCTCGACCATCCATTTCGCCAAACGAAATTAAAATTTCATATATCTATTGATGTCCGATCAAAATAATTTTTTGCATGGATGCAATACTCTATGGACCCTACAAGATGAACAGTTCAGATTAAAACAATAAACTCACCGTGGGACTTACATATGGCGGTGGTGGAAAAGGGGTGTTTTACACTAGCGGTGTAAATAATGTTTTTTAAATTACGGATACCCAGAACTCTGAACAGTGAGAGGGGAGCGAGGGTTTGAACCGACTCAATATTTTATATACTTTAACGATTGTTTAACCACTTCTTAATTAAGATTTAATGAACTGACAACCTTTCTGTCACAACTAATTTTATATGCATCCCAACACAACTAATCAAATTATAGGAAACTCAAATTTCCCATTAGAAGACGAAGAAGAAGAAGAAGAAAAAAAAAACACCAAACGTCTAAGTTTTTTTTACCGTCGGAAGAATCACAACGGTAATCTCAATCACAGCGGATAATTTTTTAACCTTATTATTCCGCCAGGCGACATCAGCTCTTCTTCCTCTAGACTTCCCTTTCATATCTATACATCCACGAATCAACTGAGTCCGATTAATGGAGCTCCGGCGACTGGGAATCAAGTCCGACGACTGGAAGTCCGGCGAATCGATAGCAGATCATTTCTCGCTCTATACCTACTTTGATATCTAGTAAGTTGAAATCAGATCTGTTCTTTTTAGGATCAAGAACTTTTTTTAATGAATTTTTAGGGTTTGAAATCAAATATCTGAAAATTTGGGGCTGAAAATTTTGGGAGCAGGGGGCCTGTAGTGACTGAATGGGGCCGTCCCACCGTGGTTCATCTTTGATCCGTTACTCACTACTAATCAGCGCTCTTTGGTTTTGAGCATATGTTTTTGTGAGTGGGTAGAATTGGGTTTGGTTTGCTTTCTACAATTGTGCTAAAAGTTTTCTTATTCTGGTGCATTTTGTAGGGCTATTCCTTGGTGTGTGTTTTCAGATTGGACATCAGAACAGAGGGTATTTTTGTTCTTGATGTATGAATTGTTAACGAGATCTTTGAGAGATTACGGCATCTATCCCAGCAGCGAGAAGATAACAAAATAGTTTACCATCCGAAAATGTCTTTCTGTGTGTTTAAGAATTAGGATATACTACTACTTGTTTTCGTAATTGGGTATATATAGTCTCTTGTCTTCTTCTTCTTATAAGCTCTTAGTAATGGAAGAGCAGTCAAATTCAAGCTCCCTCATCCCCCAAATTGGCCGTGACCTCTCTATAAATTGTCTAATCCGTTGCTCAAGATCAGATTACGGATACATTGCCTCTGTGAATCGAAGCTTTCGGTCTTTAGTTCGGACTGGGGAGCTACATAGGGCGAGGCGAAATAGGGGAATTGTCGAACACTGGGTATATTTCCCTTTTAACCCTTTTGGATGGATGTGTTTCGATCCTGTTGGCATTCGATGGATGCATGTGCCTAGGCTACCGTTAAGCGAGCCAATGTTGTCGGATAAGGAAGCGTTGGCTGTTGGTACTGAGCTACTTGTATTTGGAATGGAGATGACTGGGTTGCACCAGATCTTCAAATTTAGCATATTGACAAACTCATGGTCATTGGGGAGAGAGATGAACGAACCAAGACTCTTGTTTGGGTCTGCGAGCCTTGGGGAAATTGCGATTGTCGCAGGAGGTTGCGACTCAAAGGGCAATATGTCGAGTTCAGCAGAGATTTACAACTCGGATACCGATACATGGGTGTCCCTTCCAAGAATGAATAGACCAAGGAGAAATTGTTCTGGGGTGTTTATGGATGGGAATTTCTATGTTGTTGGGGGGATGGAAGTAGGTAATACGAACGTTACAAGTGGGGAGATGTATGATTTGAAGACGAGAAGATGGCATGAAATTCCTAATATGTTCCCGGCACGAATCAACAAGACTGAGGCACCTCCTTTGCTTGCCGTGGTGAAGAATGAGCTATATGCAGCTTTTTACAAGGAAACTGAAGTGAGGAAGTATGACAAGGGGAGAAATCTGTGGTCAACTATTGGGAGGTTGCCTGAAGGGCTTTTCTCCGTGTACGGTTCAGGGCTGGCGTTTAGGGCATACGGGGACCGGCTTATTGTAAGTGGTGGATCAAGTCTTGGAAGAGGGATTGAGGTTTATGATTGCGTGCCAGATGAAGGGCCCCTACAGTGCAGCTTACTGACCTTTAACAATCAACCAAGTTCCGTCTATCATTGCGCAGTGATGGGTTGCTAAGGTGTGTAATTTTGGCAACAATGTTGTGCGCTATATTCAAGATTTTTAGTTGCAACACCACCTAAGAATACTCTTGAGCCAATGCTCTTCAATGCATAAAATTTTATTCTTATTCTTATATTTTTATCCTTATAACTAAAATACCACAATATATTGTAATTATTTTTCATTTTCTTTCTAAATAGTAGATTTTGGTTAAGTTATACTCCTTATTTTGTCAACTTTTTATTACTTGTGCTCTCTAATTTTGGAGTTTAAAAGTGAAAAAGGTGTATTGGAATTTGTGTTTCTTTTGTTTGTTTGTGTACTTATTGTTTGCCCATTGAGTACATGTTAGCAAGACCCTTTGTTTGTGTACTTATTGTGTGCCTATTGGACACACGTTAGCAAGACTCTTTCTTAATACATAAAAATTAGGGGCGGGGTTGGTAAACCCATTACCGATAGGGATGGGTGCTAGGGTGCCCATGTATTATTCGGTCGGGTTAGGGGTCATCCGAAAATTTTAGGGTCGAGGTAATTATCACAATCCGCCCCAACCCATCTATCTTATTGCCATCCCTACTTTTCTCTAAGTGAAATAGCTATGACTCTATATGAGTGTTGGAGATGCTTTACGGCGCCTAAAGCTCCTCACCACTTGCTCGGTTGCTCCCCCACCCACTTGGTGTTTTTTTTCCTCCGGGGAAACAAGAACACATTTGTATCATTAAAACGTAATTTGTCATGGATTCATTTTTTTTCTGCCTGTGTGCTCAAGACAGAGCACAAGACTGAGCTGGATATTGGGCACGTTATGGTATTTTGGGGTCCTTGGGGGAAATGGAGTAGCTAATCTAAATGTGCTCACATGTGGGGAGATGTATGATTTCAAGACGAGAAGATGACATGAGATTCCTAATATGTTCCCATCACGAATCAAAATAATTTGTTGGGATGCATGTAAAATTAGTTATGAAAGAAAGTTAGTCAGTTAATTAAAATTGTGATTAGGAGGTGGTTAAACAATCGTTAAAGTATATAAAATATTACTAGAAAATTGAAAAGTTAGTTGAGAATTCGTAGTTGAAAGGTATAGTTGAGGAAGGGTGACAAAATTTGGCACTTACTCCACTAGAGCAGTTTGGCCAACAAAAAACCGTTGGAGTGTCAAATTTGGGTTTGGCACCCCAAAAATGGTACCCACCATTAAAGATGCTCTAAGAAGTAAATTAAGGGCGTGAGCTGGCATCGGTCCACTTCCAAAGCACCGGGTCGATGGTTCGACATTCATCTTGGAACGGTTTTCACACGACCAGAAAATGTGGCTATATCGGTAACATGTGGCTTTATTGGCATAAAAGAAAATGTGGTTATATCGGTAATACGTGGTTTTATTAGCATCCACCGATCAATAAAATGCCGGTAAAAATACTTATTTTTGGAATTAATACTAATGCCGGAAAAAAATTACTCCACTTTGAACCCGCATTATTTATAAACTGCTGATAAAAGATTACCCAAAATCAGCTTTACTTATAAAATGTCTGTTTTAGCGGAACTATTTGCAGCCATACTTCCATGAACACATTGGTTTCTTCTTCATCAATCTCTCTTATTACTTTGTTACCTTATTTGGAGTGCACATCGGTTCAAACCCTCACTTCCCTCTTACTGTCTAGAGTTCTGGGTACCTATAATTTCCCTTATGTTTTCAGATTGTGTTTGTTATTTTCCAATTTTTCACCGTGCATAAGGTTTCAGATTGCATTTGCATAGTTACAGTCAGTTCAAAAAATTTATAGTATTACAAGATGAACCAAGTAAATTCTTACAATGGAGAATTCAAACTTATCAACGCACAAGTCAAGGTCCAGCTAAATTATGAACACCAAGCTTCCACTAATCATGGGCCCCTTTTGCCTTTGCTTACGCGTGCCTGGGAGAGACGAGAGCACATACTTGCGCGCGCGCATACACACACAGAGAGAGAGAGAATGTATTTAGGTATGAATCAAAGGGTAAAGGGCAGTAAATTCCAATGTTTTTGGGGCAAGAGTATCACACTATATATATATGGTACACCGGAAATTCATATCACACTATATATGAATCAAAGGGCAAAAGGTTTTAAATTCCAATGATTTTGGGGCACGCGTATCGCACTTCTGGGGAAAATTTTAGAAATCAGCCAAAAATTTATACCAACTTCGGGGGTACTTAGTGGGGTCAAGTGACCCCTCTTGTCATACACGGGATCCGTCTTTGGAGGAGACCATCTCAAGATGTTCATGCCCTAAACCTAATATCCTATTGTAACTAAAAAATAATTTACATTTGGAGTGCATAAGGTTCTTGCTGCTATATCATATTTTTAGGGCAAATTTAGGTATATTAACAGTCAAAAGACCGTTTCAGGTTTCTCTCCAAATTCATTGAGTTTGCTTATGAGAAAAACATCTAGATTCAAAATTATATTGTCCATGCAAGAAATGTAATAACCTTAGATTTGAGACAAGAAAGGGAGTCAAGGAACATTCAATTATTAATGGAATTGACACTAAGTATACAAGATGGACTATTCATGAAGAGCCTGTGGCTTCATCCAGTGGAAATGAAGTGGATGCAAATCAAGGCTCATTTTCGAGATGATATGGTTGGTATGGTGCATGATGCATTTCGGGTTCCAAGACCAGAATGTGTAGTACTTGACGCCCTGTTTGTTAGAGGGATATGTATATGAGGGGGAAAGTGGGATACAATAAGAGGGGGATATAGAGGTGGATATGGTTGGAGGGGTATTATTTTAGAAGGGAAGATTAAAAATTACTTTGTTTGTTTTGTTGTTGTAGAAGGGGGATATAAGAGGTTGGATAATATAAAATGTCTTTTTTGTCCCAAATAAACAAATACTAAAAAAAGGAAATGGTGGGCCTTTTTCCTTTCTCTCATCCTGCACACTACTCTCTCTCTCTCTCTCTCTCTCGCCACATATTGTACAATGCGGCAGTGGAGGTGGGTCCAGGGAGGGATGGAAAGGTAAAGGGCAGCCGGATATATTATAGACAGGGTAGGGTGTGCCTAAAATTAATCCCCCTGCAAAGGGATATACATATCCTAGCTAAATTATATCCGGAAAGTAAAACTCAAACAACACAGGATATACTTAGCCTAGATATGGATATCCGGGTTCCCTCTATATCCCACCTCTATATACCTCAAACAAACAGGGCGTGAAAGTACAAGTTTAAACTTTAAACTGCTTGTAGATGCACAACGTGAGTTGTACCCAAATTGTACAACGTACATTCACGAAACCCTCTCTCATAAAACTGCTTTGTGGTTGGACTTCTACCTCATTTGATATGCTACTTGAGCTATTGAAAAAGGCATTTCTAATTGGTGAAACCTTGCCGAAGTCATTTTCTGCAGCGAAAATGTTTAACGAGGCCTTAGGCATAGACGGCTCTACCCAAATGGTCACATGAACACCCTAAACAATTTTTTTTTTGTTAGAATATAGTACAGGTAATATTTTTACTTTCATTTTAGTTTAGTCCCTTTTCAAACACCCAACCCAAAAGTAGTAGAACAAACCCGTGAAAATTTGAACACCTGGCTCGAAAAATCAACCCACAATCGATCTAATATAAACAACTAAATTAAAGCTTATAAGCTGCTTCATAACTTCTCATAATTGGTCAATTAAACATCTTGAACTCTGTTAGTATTTTTTTATATACATGTATTCATTAGGAGTTTTGTTTAAACTCTCTCTAGTGCAAAGTGTTGGAATTTTGTGAATGAAACTGGGGCACTTGGAGGGTCTCCCGAGGCAACCGAGACCACCCCACGGATTCATAACGTCTACGTGTTAATGCTGGGTAACTCCCCTCTTGAAAGTGGAGATAATGGCAACAATCAAGTCCCATTCAAATTCGGATTAAGGGCAGGGGTTACAAAATCGAAATTGAATTGCACAATTCATTGGCAGCATTTGATTTCGTAATGAATGGGGAGGCTCCTCCTTAATACCCGAATTGATGTTTTCAGCTCCTCCTACAACTATAAATTGATAGCTCTGCCTTTTGGTTCTTCATCAGAAAATTCGTCCATCAGTAAAGCTCTGAAATTCGTGTTTGAGAGAGAGAGGCAGACTGCAGTCAGTTCGCCAAGGCTTCCAGCGGTGGTGTTCTGGTGGTTGTGATTCTAGCCGTTGTATCCTGGGACGAAGACGTCGGTTCAACCTACAACACCCACGGTAGGCGGCACATCTTTGTTAAGGAGAGTGTGTTATCACACGACTCGACACTGTTTGTATCTCTGTTTACAATTCTGTTAATTTCCAGTTTATGTAATTTCGTTGTAATCTGTTCACGTGTAATTATATCAGAGGTTTGGATCTATGATTGCCACTGTAATTTTTTAACACAAAGTGCCCTACTTGGCTGATATTTTTCGTTATATCAACAATCAAAGGTTTCTGTTAGCTTTGTCATGTAATCATGTTGATTATGGCAGTTGGAGCCACTCTGGTATCTCTAACAGATAGACAAATGAGCCATGTTGGCTATTTATCTCTAACAAGCTAACCACTTAGCTAAACAATTTACCCTTTTTTTTGTGATAACTACATGTCCGGGTCAACTTGCGCACACCTCAATTATTTCCGGGGCTCTGGAGATAACAACCGGGCATAACCCCAATGGAACTTGCGAGGAGATACTTCGCTGCACTGGTTCTTATGATCATAAATAGGGGAAGCAAACCTCCCACTAGAGCTACAAGTACATGAAGAAGGTAAATGGTAGTCCTCACAAGAAGATAGAAGAGACTCTTCCTCAGCTCGTCGACCAGCTGCCCATCTTATCCATTCTTATCTAGCCTAGCATGCTCTAACACTAAAAGCAAGTAACAAGTTTCAGGATTCCCGAACCCCCGTTGTTACACTTCCAACTCTTAGATCGGAGTTTAGGTTTATTCTCAGTTCTTCTTTTGAATTTTCGTAAGTGATCACTGAACCTTTGATCCTGCTCCAAGAGATTGCTAGCAAGGGAAATCGAACTTGAGACCTTAGGTGTAAGGCTGTAAGCAAACTTCCAAGTCTCAAGGCAAAGATGCCAACCCCTTTGGATTTAGACAATTCAGCTATTTGCATTTGGACTAGCTATACATGGGTAGTCATAAAATGCTAGGCAATTTTTTTAACTAATCAAAAGTACCACCTCATCAACTGTCTCTCCAATCATGTGTTGATCAACCTTTTTATATACCTTTGGGCAAAATAGCTAGTAGTGTTTGAGCATATACATAAAAAGTTACTAAGCAAAGGTGGTGTTTGAGAGCTTCATTTTCAATTTTTCATTTTTAATTTTTTGGCTTTTTGGATTATGGTCAGAATTTATTTTGAATTTGGTAGGAGTGTTTGGAAGGAATGTGCAGAATGCATTTTGCAATAGGAATAGTGTTTGGGAGATATGTACAGAATACATTTTGTGGTTCTTTTTGTTAATGAAAATGAGAAAAGTGGAGAATGAGAAGTCAAAAAGCTCCTCCACACCTCTTTTTCACTTCTCCTCTCTAAAGTCTATAATGAAAAACTCATTTTTTTAAAAGTCATTTTGGCCCAAGTCTCCCAAACATCCAAAACCAAAAAATGTAAAAATGAAGAGTAGAAAAGAGACTCCCAAACACCTCCAAAATACAATAGTACTTGTTATGTTCTTTTCTCTAAGTGAAATAGCTACGAGCATTGGAGATGCTCTAAGAGCATCCTTATCAGGAGCACCAAATTTAACTTCAAAAACACTTTTTACAATTTAGCAAGCCACTTTTACAAAAGTTCACAGAATCAGGCTTTCTATTCTAACTTTACTGTATTAAACTATTCTTTATTTCTACTCCTACTCCCCAAAAGTAAAATGAAAAAAAATGAACAGTGCGTGAATAGTGCATAAATAGTGCCTTGGTGAGTGAACAGTGCCGCACCAAATTTGAGTTAAAGTAGAGAGCCACATAAGGATGCTCTGAGGTGCCTAAAGGCACCTCACCACCACTTGCTCGGTTGCTCCCCCATTCCCTAGATTATTTTCCTTGGAGGAAACAAGAACACATCATATCATTAAAATGGAATTTAGTGTTAATTTGGTTTCATCGGTTCCTTTTTAACTATTTTTTTTTATAGTTAGAATAGGATATTAGGTTTAGGGCATGAATATCTTGAGATGGTCTCCTCCAAAGACAGAGCCCGTGCCCATGTACGACAAGAGGGGTCACTTGGCCCCCCGAAGTTGTTATAAATTTCTGGTTGATTTGTAAAATTTGTGCATTGATAAGTTTGAATAATCCACTATAAGAATTTACTTGGTTCATCTTGCGATATTATACTCTCTCCGTCTTTTTTTAAATGACCCTTATAGGAATACGTGCAATTTCAAACCCCTAAAAAACATATTTCTTTTTATATATTTTTTTAATTTGTTTTATATATACCAAATTAAAGAGTTCATTGAGTACTTTAAGTTGGTGAAAAAAAATTAAAAATGTTATACGAAAGTACATTTTTTAACGTCTACAAAAACAAACGTTTCCCAAATGAATCACTTAAAAAGGGATGTAGGGAGTAATTTTTTTGGCCCGACTGTAAACATGCAAATGCATTCTGAAAACCTTATGCGTGGTGAAAAATTAGAAAATAACAAACGCAATCTGAAAACATAAGTGAAATTACAGATACCCAGAACTATGAACAGTGAGAGGGGAGTGAGGGTTTGAACCGACTCAATATTTTATATTCTTTAACGATTGTTTAACTACCTCCTAATCATGGTTTTAATTAACTAATTGGTCACAACTAATTTTATATGCATCCCAACACAGCTAAATTGAACTGACTCAATATTTTATATACTTTAAGGAGTGTTTAACCATTTCTTAATTGCGATTTTAATTAACTGACAACTTTTCTGCCACAACTAATTTTATATGCATCCCAACACAACTAATCAAATTATAGGGAACTCAATATTACGGACTACCATTTAGAGAAAGAAAGAAAAAAACACCAAACGTGTAAGTTTTTTTTACCGTCGGAAGAATCACAACGGTAATCTCAATCACAGCGGATAATTTTTTCCCCTTATTACACCGACAGGCGACATCAACTCTTCTTCCTCTAGACTTCCCTTTCATAGCTATACATCCACCAATCAACTGAGTCCGATTAATGGAGCTCCGGCGACTGGGAATCAAGTCCAACGATTGGAAGTCCGGCGAATGGATAGCAGATCATTTGTCGCTCTATACCTACTTTGATATCTAGTAAGTTGAAATCAGATCTGTTCTTTTTAGGATCAAGAACTTTTTTTAATGAATTTTTAGGGTTTGAAATCAAATATCTGAAAATTTGGGGCTGAAAATTTTGGGAGCAGGGGGCCTGTAGTGACTGAATGGGGCCGTCCCACCGTGGTTCATCTTTGATTCGTTACTCACTACTAATCAGCGCTCTTTGGTTTTGAGCCTATGGTTGGCCTAATTTTTTGAGTCTTGGCGTTAAAACATTATGTTTACAGCCTCTCGTTGGCCTAATTTTTTGAGTCTTGGTGTTAAAACATTATGTTTTTGTGAGTGGGTAGAATCGGGTTTGGTTTACTTTCTACAATTGTGCTAAAAGTTTTCTTATTCTGGTGCATTTTGTAGGGCTATTCCTTGGTGTGTGTTTTCAGATTGGACATCAGAACAGAGGGTATTTTTGTTCTTGATGTATGAATTGTTAACGAGATCTTTGAGAGATTACGGCATCTATCCCAGCAGCGAGAAGATAAGAAAATAGTTTACCATCCGAAAATGTCTTTTTGGTAATTGGGTATATTGTTTCTTGTCTTCTTCTTATAAGCTCTTAGTAATGGCAGAGCAGTCGGATTTCGTTGGTCTTCGTAGGCGTTTAGTGTTTCAAACCGACGAATCAAATTCAAGCTCCCTCATCCCCCAAATTGGCCGCGACCTCTCTATATATTGTCTGCTTCGTTGCGCAAGATCAGATTACAGATCCATTGCCTCTGTGAATCGAAGCTTTCGGTCTTTAATTCGGACTGGGGAGCTATATAGGGCGAGGCGACAAATGGGAATTGTCGAACACTGGGTATATTTCTCTTTTAACCCTTCTGGATGGATGTGTTTCGATCCTGTTGGCATTCGATGGGTGCATGTGCCTAGGCTACCAGGAGGCGAGTTCTGTGCGAACTTGAACGGAGCGTTGGCTGTTGGTACTGAGCTGCTTTTATTTGGAAAGGAGGAGACTGGGTTGCAGGCGATCTACAAATTTAGCATATTGACGAACTCATGGTCATTGGGTAGAGAGATGAATGAACCAAGACGATGCTCGTTTGGGTCTGCAAGCCTTGGGGAAATTGCGATTGTCGCAGGAGGTTATGACCCGAAGAATAATATCTTGAGTTCAGCAGAGATTTACAACTCGGATACCGGTACATGGGAGTCTCTTCCAAGAATGAATATACCAAGGGCATTGTGTTCTGGGGTGTTTATGGATGGGAATTTCTATGTTGTTGGGGGAATTGGAGTAGCTAATCCAAATGCGCTCACATGTGGGGAGATGTATGATTCCAAGACGAGAAGATGGCATGAGATTCCTAATATGTTACCAGCACGAATCAATGCGATTGAGGCATCTCCTGAGCTTGTTGTGGTGAAGAATGAGCTATATGCAGCTTTTTACGAGGAAAATGAAGTGAGGAAGTATGACAAAGGGAGGAATCTGTGGTCAACAGTTGGGAGTTTGCCCGAAGGGGTTGTCTCCATGAACCGTTGGGGGCTGGTGTTTAGTGCATACGGGGACCAGCTTATTGTAATTTTTGGTGGAAGAATGGATTTAGAAGAACCTCCTGGAGGGATTGAGGTTTATGATTGCGTGCCAGATGAAGAGCCCCTACAGTGGAGCTTACTGGCCTTTAACAATCAACCAAGTGATACAAGTTGTGTCTATAATTACACAGTGATGGGTTGCTGAGGTATGTAATTTTGGCAACAACGTTGTGCACTAAGAATTGGTGATTTGTTTTCTCTCATTATTTGGATGGTGGCCAGCGCATCTTCAACTTCGATTTCAAATTTGAAGGGGTCAAATATTTTTTCGACCTCAAATTTCAAGGGGTCAAATATTTTTAAGACTTAGGTAGCAAATTGGCAAAACGCCAAATTTTTTTTTTCTTTTCTCTGTGATAAACGAATATCCGGGCGAGCTTGCACGCACCTCGACTATTTCCGGAGCTCTGGGGTTGGCTGCAGTATTTTCATTGATGAGGCAGTTCCGGTCGCCGTTGCTTGACGCATTCTTCGTGCTGGTGGATCTGACCGATATGGACTGGTGGAAACCAAGGCCGTAGTGACCAGCTGCTGCAAGGTATTCGCCTATTACCTTATTATAGTCCTAAATTTGGCCTTGGAAATAAGTCAGAATTGGTGAAAATTCAGAAAATAAATGCTACATATTTTTATTGGGATCGTATTAATAACGGGTTTTTGCTTTTCATTTTTTACGGGGCTAATTTTAGGGAGGTTGATATGATTGGAGTCTTCCGAGAGAAGAACACATGGTTCCGAAGAAAGAACATATGGCCTCTATGCATTGAATTTCTGAGAAGTGGTAAGATTGATGTGAAGCCATTGATAACCCATAGATTTGGGTTTTTCTCAAAAGGATGTTGAAGAAGCCTTTCAAACCTGTGCTCGCAATGCCACTGCTGTTAAGGTCATGTTTAATAGGAGTAAAATTTGAGAGTCTAAGCAATCTGCCTCTTTTTGTTTGTTGTTCCAAAAATTGAGTGTGAAAAAATAACAGTATGAAGTTTGAATGGAACTAGTTGTATTCATACCATGTAGGGGGTTTGGTAGAGTTTGATAAAGGAGGGAAAGAGAGAAATTGGGTTTGGAACTGGTAATGGAGAAGAGAGAGAGTGAGAGAAATTGGGGGAGTCGGAAATTTAGGTTATGGAGAGGATTTTGGCCTGGTATAATGGAGGGGAGAGAGAGAGAGAGAGAGAGAGAGAGAGAGAGAGAGTAGATGGTAATTGTAAAGTGAAGGGGAGTACATGTCATCGTATTTTAGTCAGGTAAACGCCCAAGAAGTCCACCTCAGCGATTTCCAATAGGCATTTGATAGAATTATACGGTGGGGGGTAATTTAAATAACGGAGTAATAGCTTTGGAGTGTAATTGAAGTTTATTGAAGTTCAGGAGTGTGGGAGATATTGAGGTCAAAGTTTAGGGGTTTTTTTTTGAAATTTTCCCATTTTTTTACTTAGGTCTTTACCTATCTGTTGAAGGGGTAGTTTTCTTGTTTCCCTAGGTAAAGTAGCTACACTTGGGGGTAAAAAGAGACTATTGTTCTTGCCTTCAGCAAAATAGAAATTGTACTTCATATTTTCTTTTCGCTAGGTGAAATAGCTATGAGTGTTGGAGATGCTAGGCGACTAACGCCTCCTCACCACTTGCTTGGCTTCTCCCCACTCCTAGATTTTTTTTTCTCTCTCTCTTAGTAAACAAGGACACATCGTATCACTAAAACGTGATTTTGTGCTAATTTGGTGTCATGGATTCATTTTTTTCCACCTGTGTGCTCAAGACAAAACCCAAGACTGAGCTAGGCATTTACTCAGCACACCAGCTAGGCCCCGATTGACATCTTGTATAAATGACCGAACATGAATCGGTAACACCACATCAGTGCGCCACATGATGTCACTGTTCTGTACTCCCTCTGTCTTCATGGTTATTGGCGTGAAACAATAATCTACAAGCAAGCAATTATGACTCTCTTTTATTAATATGGTATTGTTTGTACTTTGTAGGGTGGTGGTTATCGTTCACCACAATACCGTGATCTTTATGAAACCTTTGGCCATAACCCAAAGTGTTATCTTTGTCAACACTCGGCACAAGGTTGACTGGCTCACTGACAAAATGCGCAGCCGTGATCACACTGTCTCTGCCACTCATGCAGGCATGGATCAGAACACGAGAGATATCATCATGCGGGAGTTTAGGTCTGGTTCCTGTCGTGTGCTCATTACCACTGATCTCTTGGCCCGTGGTATTGATGTCCAACAAGTCTCCCTTTGTGATCAATTACGACCTCCCAACACAGCCAGAGAACTATCTACATCGAATTGGCCGTAGTGGACGTTTTGGGAGGAAAGGTGTGGCCATCAATTTCGTCACGAAAGATGATGAGAGGATGCTGTTTGACATCCAGAAGTTCTACAGTTGAGGAGCTCCCGGCAAACGTTGCTGATCTCCTTTGAGGGGTTTTTCGATCTGGGATAATGACATTTTAGAGAAGCATAACAATAGGTGATTTGTTTTTTCCCATTATTTGGATGGTGGCCAGCCCATCTTCAACGTCGAATTCAAATTTGAAGGGATCAAATATTTTTGAAGACTTACGTAGCAAATTTTTTTTTTTAAAGATTATGTTCTCAAATGGTCATTCTTGCAACTAGTAAAAAGAAATGGCATTTGACTTCAAATCCACGATCAAAGATTTCTGATAGCTTTGTCATGTAATCATGTTGGATATGGCAGTTGGAGCCGCTCTAGTATCTCTAACAGGTTTGGCAAATGAGCCATGTTGGCTATTTATCTCTAACCGGCTAAACACTTAGCTAGACAATTTACCTTCTTCATTCCGGGGCTCTGAAGGTAACAATCGGGCATAACTTCTAGTGGCTCCAAGAGATTGCTGGCAAGAAGAATTGAATCTCTGTCCTTAGTGGAAACAAACCCCCAAGTCCTACCCTTTGGGGTTTAGACAATTTACCTATTTGCATTGGTACTAGATATATGTAGTCATAATATGCTAGGCAAAATTTTAAACTAATCAAAATAGCACATCATCAAAACTCTCTCCAATCATGTGTTGATCCTCCTTTTTGTGTACCTTGACTAGGCAAACTAGCTAGTAGTGTTTGAGCATATACATATAAAGTAACTAGCAAAATAGAATAGTAGTACTTGTTGTTATGTTCTTTTCGCCAAGTGAAATAGCTATGAGTGTTGGAGATGCTCTAAGGCGCCTAAAGCCTCCTCACCACTTGCTCGATTGCTCCCTTATTCCCTTGATTATTTTCCTTTGAGGAAACAAGAACACATCATATTATTAAAATGAAATTTAGTGCCCAAGACAAAACTCAAGACCGAGTTGGTCAATTACTCAGCACACCAGCTCGGTCCTGGGTGCCATCTTAGATACATGACCAAACATGAATAGATCGATAACACCACATCAGCGCGCCACGTGATGTCACTTTTCATAAATACTAGTAGTATTTTTCAATTTTCCAGAGCATTTGCTCTCTTCTTATTGGCGTGAAACAATAATCCACAAGCAAAGCAATTATGACTCTAACCAAGGGCTTGTAGCCTAGCGGTTATCTCCTGGTACTCCCATAAGGGAGATCAGGGTTCGAGTCTCGACAGAGGCGTTTGAGGTTTAGAGCTATGGATAGCCTTAGTAGACCCCCTCAAGGACTAACTCACTAACTTCCCCGCTAACCCCCCACTAATGTATATCGAATGGAAAAAAAAAAAAAAAACTATTATGACTCTCTTTTATGGAATTGTTTGCACGTGGTTGTCGTTCACCACAATACCCTTTAATTTTCCTCCTTTTGGCGTTAACATGCTGTATCGGTCCCTTTATTCCACATTATACTTTCCACTTTCCAGACAATGATAATCCCTTTATTTATAACTAATAAAAAGGAGAAGAAAAACTCAAAAGATACTACCCTTTAATTTTAGTCCATTTTAAGAAATTCAACTATTTAAAGGAGCATTATCATTACATCACAACAAAATTCGAGTTTTCCAAATTGCCCTTCATTTTAAATGAAGAGAACATCCTAAAATAGAAAGATGGACTAAAATTGTGGGAAGCGGGGAGCGTGCTGTCCCTGGACGAAGGGAGTAAATCTAAACTCAGACTCAAAATATTATCTCAAGCCACACAGGCCCCAATAATTTAACTATCTCACTTGTTTGATAAAGTTTTAATTCCACTCGTCGAGTCTAGAATTTTTATGATAATGTAAGAAAAAATCACTAAATACCAAAAATACTATCATTAAAAAAAATTAAATTAATGCAAACTTACACTTAATTTGTGAATTGATTTCGAGATTTATCTTTTAAAAAAATATTGTGAATGTTTGTCAAAATTCATATCAATGAATTTTTGGGTTTTTACGAATTCCTTGAAGTTGAAAAATGGTCTAAAATGAGATTCTAAAGAGTTGGGTTAGGGTACTTCTAAAAATCAGATTTACCTTTTTATATAGTAAACATCATCAAATTTTACTACAATTTAACTATAATTTCACCGTTACGATAAACAAATTTATCTTCATCTACAAAAATCTAAAATAAATCCAAAGCTATAATAAGCCAAGAAAAAAGACAAATAAAACATATGCCAGACTGGGGTACCAGTGTACTTTTTAGTTTTTACACCTTTTTAGAGCATCCCTAATGGGATAATCAAAATATTTAAATAACCAAAGTTAGCAATGTTTGTCCAAAAATTGGCATAATCAAAGTTAACAACCTTTTAGCCAATAACCAAAATTTGGTATTTGGATAATCAAAAGTAACAACATTTTCTCAATAACCAAATTTTGGGGACCACACCCTATTTATAAGTCTTTTTTGGTAGAATGAATTCAAAAGTAACAACATTCTCTCTCCATTTTTCAAATACTTACTTCAAAACTCATTTTTTTGCACTTTCTCTAAAAAATTTGAAATTATCAATAATCAAAAAAATTTGAAAATATGTACAAGATTGTCTCATTTTAAAGGTATTGTGAATATCTTTTAAATGATACCAATATTATAAAAAGTATATGTACAAATTTTAAGTTGTGCCCATTTTATGAATAAAAAAAGAGTGAGTAGTACTTTTTTTTTTTATTATGGACACAAAATACCATTGTGACATTCCACATTCTTAACTTTATAAATGTCTGTATGGATAATCAAAGTCTGATGTGACAACTTTTGATTATCCAGTTTTGTTTATACCAGTAATACCACTAGTGATGCTCTTAATATATACTTTCCCGAACTTTGATATATACTTTTTACATATTTTTAAAATTTTAACGACAGCATAGTAGACTGATTTTAGCATTTTCGCAATTTTAAAATCTGGTGGGCATTTTCGCAATTTTAAAATCTGGTAGGCATTTTCACAATTTTTGCCTTCAAGAACTTTTTTGGGTTGGGGCTCCTAAAAGTTTGGGCTTAGTTTGCTTTAGGCCTCGCTTCAAGTTGGGCCGGCAGGAGTTTCCAAACGACGTAGTATGGAGTGTGGATATCTCTCACTACGTAGCTATATCTGTCGTTTCCACTCACAGCTCTTCTCACTCCGCGGCGTAGATCCGAGGAGTTTCTGAAACCCTAATCCTACCCAATCAGATCTTACTCTCTCTCTCCAGCGCTTCTTTCTCTCTCTTCATTCGAAGATCGTCAGACCTTTTAACTGCAAGTATACTTTTTGAAACTTTTCATCTCTCGGTCTGTATGTTTTTATCTTCTTGTACATCTATTTAAGGATTTGATTCATCAGATACGCTTTATTTTTAGTATCTGTCGTGATCGGCGCTGAAAAGATGTGTTATTCTCTTGAAGTTTGTTAATTTTTGTATTTTTATTGATTTAAGATCTGTGTATGAGTCTGTAGATGCTTGATTTCTTTTGATTACATGTTCTATGAGATAATTCTGCGTTTCGTCCCCTGAAAATTGTGCTCGATGTGCTTGTATGATGAATTTGTCTTTGTATAAAGATTGGTGCTTTATTAAGTTATATTGAATTTTGTCTATGAGAGAATTTGGGGAAAGTTTGGAAGCTGGACATTCAAAGAAGGGTAAAAATGAATAAAGTAGGTTTTAGAGGAGACGTGGAGGATTGGCGGTATAGCTGATTCAAGAAGGGTTGGGGGCTAGAGTGGGTAGACAAAACAGAAGCTCTGGATTTGTTATTTTGAGGGGGTCACGGTGGTGAGGCCTATGTTTAGGTTTAGGAGTCTTTTCCTCTCAAGTTTGCATAGCTGGAAGTCAAAAGAGTGTAGTCCTTCCCTTGACCTATTTTTTGTGTCGTATAAATTACTACTGAGTGGAGTTCAATGATGGAGTATAGAGTTTTTCATTGGATTGGTTTCTACTTTTTAGGCTCACTGATGTTCCGAGTCTGTTTCGTTTTTGGCCTTCTTTTGTACACGTGTGGCACCTCTTGATGTCTTTTCTGCCACCTCTTGATGTCTTTTCTGCCAATTTATGCATTATCAGAAAGAAAAATGGAGGATGGAAGTCCAGTTGCAACAACCATGTCCATCCCTCAAACTTATTCTGATGCAAGTTGCTATGTAAATCAACTCGCAGGATAGGTGAATTGTGTTTCTGGGTATCAAGAACTACAATACGCATTTATTTTATCGGTATTTGACTTCTGGTCTCTATACTAGCATCTTATAAATGCATCCCGAGTCAGTGTTGACTCTTGTTAAAATAGAGGTTTTGTCTCCACATATACTCCCTTTGCTTTCAAAATTAAAACCAAGCAAGAAATTGGTTTTATTCCCCGTGGCTTTTTTTTTACCAGTGGGAAGTCACAAGTCTGTTGATTTGGTCTGAAATAGTATGTCTTTTCTTTGTTACGTTTCTCTGTTATTTGACATCTTTGTAATATGTGCTACTAAACTAGACAGCAGAGCATTTATCTGTTTGTGGTTCCAACTATTAATGGGTATTTTGATTTTTTTGGTCACAACTCGTGACTCCCTATGTCCCATGGTGCTTGTCCAGTATTGTATTTTGGGATCTCCCAAAATTCTTGTCCTCTTTCAAAAGTTGAAGTGAAAAGTGTACAAAATTCCATGAACTAACCATCATAAATGATTAAAAGTAGTTTTTGATAAAGAGAATACTAAGCGTTATGTTGGGAATCTAATCAACCTTTCTAAGGAGGCATGCATTAATTGCATGTCCCCTTAAAAAGTTGAGCTCCCCGTACAGGACAACCAATATGGGACCGAGGGAGTAACATTTCAGTCCTTGGATGTAGCTTTACACTGGAGGATTCTTTGAATCATGAGCCTGGCTGAGTTTTCATCACAGAATGTCGTTTCTTAGTGGCTCATTTTCATGATCATACTTGGTGGGACTTGTCCCTGATCCGAAAGCTTTCTATGAAATTGTGCTCATGGATTGTACTGTTTTCGTATTGATTGCAGACATGGCTGGATTGGTTCCCGAGGGTTCCCAATTTGATACTCGGACGTATGATTCCAAAATGAATGAGTTGTGAGTTCCTGCCCTTTATTTTATCGAACAATCACTGTTGTTTGAATGACATTAAGATGGGTTGTCGTCTCTCTCTTTCTCTTTTCATTATGTAGTCACTAAAGATAATTAACTTTTTCCCTTCTTCTTCTTATGTGCAACTATAATGCTCATTTTGGTTGTGGTTTGTCAATTGGTGGGTATAGACTCGGCACAACTGATGGAGAAGAATTCTTCACCTCATATGATGAAGTTTATGACAGCTTTGATGCAATGGGCTTACAAGAAAACCTTTTGAGGGGCATCTATGCTTATGGTATGGCGCATATTGAGGAAAAATGAACATGAGTAAAAATTAGCATATGCTATGATTTTCTGTCAAATTAAACTGACTTTCCTTGACTAGTTTAGTTTCCATTTGCAAATAGCCTTTGAAAGTGTCCAATCAGACCTAAATCTCTGCTTAGAAAGTTGCCCATTTTTAGTGGATGACGTTCTGCATAGCTTCATTTGGTCTGGTTCTTAGGCCAATCTAGCAACTTTAAGAGCTGAAAGTTGTTTCTGAATTTTTTTTAAGGTTTCGAGAAGCCATCTGCAATTCAGCAAAGGGGAATTGTTCCGTTCTGTAAAGGACTAGATGTTATTCAACAAGCACAATCTGGAACTGGGAAAACAGCCACTTTCTGCTCTGGAGTTCTGCAGCAGCTTGATTATACCTTGGTTGAGTGCCAGGCATTGGTTCTTGCACCCACTCGTGAACTCGCCCAACAAATTGAGAAGGTTATGCGGGCACTGGGTGACTATCTTGGTGTGAAGGTTCATGCTTGTGTTGGAGGGACAAGTGTGCGCGAGGATCAGCGCATTCTCCAAAGTGGGGTTCATGTTGTTGTTGGTACTCCTGGTCGAGTTTTTGACATGTTGCGGAGACAGTCACTTCGTCCTGATTACATTAAGATGTTTGTGTTGGATGAAGCTGATGAAATGCTTTCACGTGGTTTCAAGGACCAGGTATGTAATTTTTTTTCGCTTTACTGTTTGTGTTAATCGTTTTTATTCTGTTAATAGCTGGTATTGTTAGTATAAGGTCATCATCTGTCTGTTTGGGGATTCAGTAAACTTTAGGGGAAGAAAAAACTTCCGCAGGTTGGATTTTTTGTATTACATATTTTAGCCTTCCAGATGCATTTTGCATTTGTTTGTGTACAAATCATAGTTTCTTAAGCTTATCTTGTAGTTATATTGTCCTGAGACAGTTCAGTTGAAGCAGTTAAAATTTTGTTTTATACCTAATGCGAACTTTTTTTGTTGCTGTCAGATCTATGATATTTTCCAGTTGCTGCCACCCAAAATTCAGGTTGGGGTGTTCTCTGCCACTATGCCACCTGAGGCCCTTGAAATCACTCGGAAATTCATGAATAAACCTGTGAGGATTCTTGTGAAACGTGACGAACTTACTCTCGAGGGTATTAAGCAATTTTATGTCAACGTTGACAAGGAGGAATGGAAGCTTGAGACTCTTTGCGACCTTTATGAAACCTTGGCCATAACCCAAAGTGTTATCTTTGTTAACACTCGGCGCAAGGTTGACTGGCTCACTGACAAAATGCGCAGTCGTGATCACACTGTCTCTGCCACCCACGGAGACATGGATCAGAACACGAGAGATATCATCATGCGGGAGTTTAGGTCTGGTTCCTCTCGTGTGCTCATTACCACTGATCTCTTGGCCCGTGGTATTGATGTCCAACAAGTCTCCCTTGTGATCAATTATGATCTCCCAACACAGCCAGAGAACTATCTACATCGAATTGGACGTAGTGGACGATTTGGGAGGAAAGGTGTTGCCATCAATTTCGTCACAAAAGATGATGAGAGGATGCTGTTTGACATCCAGAAGTTCTACAATGTGGTAGTTGAGGAGCTCCCAGCAAACGTTGCTGATCTTCTTTGAAGGGTTTTTGCTCTGGTGAAGTAAATTGTTTCCTACTTGGAAGTTATTTATTATCGTATTCTTTAGGCTTTAGACCCGTGGCTAAACATGTACGTGACTGCAATTTTGGGTGCAAGTTTTGTTTGTTTGTTTTTGTGTTGTATGGGTTATTAGTACTTGCAAAATTCAGTGTTGGTTGAACTTCTGTTATTTTGTTCTGCAGTTGCATTTTCTCTTTATGTATCAGAATGATATTAAATTATGCTCTTGCTTTTCCTTTTCAGACAGACTGCTTAGCAGAAGCTTTCTGAATTGCATTTTCTCCTGCGTCCTAGTATATATTTTTTCGTATCACTTGCATTTTTGTCACATTGGTCCGTTCAGGATCTGAATTGTGATTTTACGTTACTCGATTCCTTTGGCAATCGTGTGTACCTATTGTGAAACTCGGGATGGTGGATGGGGTGCTTCCATGTTAAACATGATTTTGTAGTTGTGTTCGAAACTGTGGCTTCCTTCTCCTGCTCATTATTTTCTGTTCGTTATTTTTTGATCCTTTTGACATCGATCTCCAAGTTTATGTAGCTTCTTTTCAGGTATGCGTTTATCTTATTTTTCTGGTATTGCTGGTAATATTGTAATACTTGTTATGAAGGGATGACGGTCATCTTTTTGCCAAAAACTAGACAAAAAGAATGTTGATTTTGGTGTTGCGGTGAAGCAACCATGTCTTCCAAGTTGAATGAATTTGGTGCTAACAAAATTACATAGCACCTGCCTGATGTGAGATGGCTGGTTTCTTGGTCCCTTTTTTTTCTTTTTCTTTTTTAACCTCTTTTCTGTTTATGAAGACAAATATGTCATCACAGATTCACGAATTGAAATAACATCATTCTTTTTTCCAGGTTGGCAATTGTCGTGCCCAATCCGGCGCAGACACCTGCATTCCATCATTTTTTTATTTTTTATTTTTTATTTTCAGGTTGGCAGAAAAGAATACTGGTTGTGATGCCCAATCCGGCATGGATACTTCCATCATGTTGGAAGCAGACCAAAGAAAGGGTAGTATGGGTAGAGGTTGAGCTAGCAGCCCCAATGGAGACGATCCCGAAAATACTGGATCACTATTTGGGGAAACATAATTATTTATCACTCTCGGAGTATCATGTGGCATGTTTATGTAGGACTAGGGGGAGGTGCTGTGCGCAGTGCTACAGCCTCGCTCTGACAATCGAAAACGTTCACCTCGTGCAGCTCACCGAATAGATCAAGTGTTCCAAAAATTAGCTCGATCGGAGATCATTAAGTGCCTCATCGGAGTACATAGAACTTGGCAATAATGGGTTCCAGTGCGTTCAATCTAGTGTTTCGGATCCATTCTTGTCATAACACTCTAAAACACCGACAATATGTCATTTATACCTCCTACTATGGTTAGCTCATTGGCTGGGCGTAACACACAAAGGTACTTTGGGAGAACTTAAACTATTTTTTCGTACCCATGAAAATAACTCGATCTTGGATTAAAAGGGTAGGGAAGACTTGGCTTAGTTTTGACACAGTCAAAAACAGTTTTGGCATTAACATTTGCTTGACTCTTTATCCTAATTGTCATTTCTGTTTCATTCCCACTAGCTGCAATTTTGGTGGTCTTTATTGCCAGCGGGAAAACAGATCGAAATAAAAATGTGCTTGAATTAGAGTTGGTTTTCTCTTTCTATACTCTTTTTCCTTCTTCAATTTGTTCACACGGTTCATAAGTAAAAAAAATAGTAATTCACCAAAGCTGTTTGCGATATCTACTGGGTACGTGGCCGAGCCTATATGGTACTCAAACGTTGTATCCGAACTGTCCAAAAGTGTCTTGAACAGCCGAGATTAAATCACCCTCTCTCCTCACTCTCTCCAAATCCGGACCGCCCAAAAATCAAAATGGACGCCTAGATGCACCGAAGGGGTACCACGTGGTACCTTCCCGACACTGAAAAATTGCTCTCGAGAATGAGATATTGACTTTGGAGATAATTATAAAACAAACTATATAAACAATTGGGTCAGGAGTCGTTTTATGCACGTGGATCTACATGTATCGAACGATTCTAAATACAGTCCGGAGTTATGTTTTAAAATTGGGAAAGGTACCTTTTTGGTTCACATGAAGAAAAGGGTGTTTGATGACTCATCCCACATATGTTGACATGTTACTGATGAAATCTCATCCTCAACTTTTGTTTATCTTTTCACTTTTATATCTGACAACCACTCAGGTAGTCAGGTAGGCCAAGTCAATGAAAAAAATGGCATGTGATTCTGGACTAATTATTAGGTAGTATCATATGACATTGCAATGAAGTATTTCAAACAAATAAAAGACCGCCACCACAGTATTTGTGTCGCTCATAGTCTCTCAACCACCCAACATAAGTGAATGATGATTGTCTTTACTGATTAATTTGTCACTACGTAAATTGTTGGAATACCATGTAGGCAAATGCCACATGATGTTCTGGGAGTGCTAAATAATTACTCGTGATTCATTCTCCCAAAAATGTTAGCGACACATCAAAGTGTACATAAAAGTGATGGTTGGACTCTTTTAAATCGTGTTGTAGATTCTATAATCACTCGTGAGATGAATGTAAAAATAAATGTACACTTTTTTGATGTGTCTGTTGTAGAATTGCTCTTTCAAGTTTCATTGTTTCAACTTTCAACAAAAGGCAAAGCCATTCTCATGTGCAAATCAGGTACGCATGGATGTCGCCTCCTTTGGGTAAAAAACTTAAACCGGATTATTGATTTTTTGGTTTTTCCTCAAATAATCCAAAAAACCGGATTATTGGTTTTTTGTTCTGCACATGACACGTGGTAGCAATAATATGGATTATTGGATGATAGTTTTTGATGCGCATGATACTCTTCAATACTTTAATCTTAAAGGAGATGATTCGATAATTTTTGTGCAATAAATTTAAAAAAATGGGGAAGGATTGTGAATGAGTTTTTTTCCTTTTTATATTTAGAGCAATGCTACATACACATATGTATACAGATCCGAAAACAAGTGTATCCAGAATCGTCCAATATAATGGAGTCTTCATTATTTTATTAAGACACGCAACACGTTTGGCTTGCAGACAAGTTGAGCAATTAAATTCGATCAAACTTGCATACATATATTTATGGGGAGCAGAGGCTATGTAGCAGTCGTCCCATCATCTTACACTTTAAATAAACATTTTACATATACTTTAAGCTCCATTTATCCGGACCATCGATCGTCAGTCGGATGGCCAAGTAGAACTCACTACACCCTCGGCTCTCTACAGGGTTCGACTCCGATATTTATGTACAAAAATTTAAATAGACTTGTATTCAAAATTGTCCAACACACACAGAGTGGTAATTACTATTTGTAAGGTCTACTTAGATGGACAGATTTCGACCACTTAATTATTTAGATTTATTCGTAGACTTGATCTTGTACTAATAAATACATACAGCGACATACAGCCCATCTGGCGGGGCGAATAAGTTGACTAATTATATTCCGTTTGACTAGTCAATTGATGAAATACGAGAAATTTTTCAGTGTCGGGTGGGTATTGTCCACGTGGTATTCGTTCGGTAATTTCAATTGTCCAAAATGTGAACTGACGGTTTGGAAGAGGAGAGAGAGTGTTCGGGTAAGAGGAGAGAGAGGGAATCAATCTCAGCCGTCCAAAACACTTTTGGACGGCCGAGATCGTGCTTGGCATGGCCACGTGGTACCCACTCAGTACCCAAATTTTTTTCGTGAAATACAATGAAAATTGGTTCAGACAGATGATTCCAAATGTCCCATATCCCCTTTGAAAAAAAATTCGTGGAATCGTTTGACAAATGCATAACGAATCCATATTTTTTACTACTCCTACCTAAATTCGTATGCACACTCAGCAATATTTATAGGAAGTGGGAACAGGAATCTTGTAGGTCAGTTCGTTGTAGGATACGTTTAGAACGTTTATTTCCGCAATCGATGGTTCAGATTTATTTGTTACTTGACCGCTCAAAACTCGTTTGTGATTTGAACTATCGACTATCGATTATGGAGATAGACGATCCAAATGTGCCTAGAGGACCCTGGGTCTATATTTATGTGGTAAATCCATGGTATCGATGAGCCTTGTACAGATGGGGTACGGACCGGCTCGGAGATCCATTAGTACTGGGTTGTTTTGAGTGAAACAGGGGATTTTGGGATCAACCACTTATGCACGTCGGATTGAGCTGATTTCTCACAGAATTATTCGAAAAATTATTGTTTAGAGCATCAATATCAGCAAACTCCTCCAAAACCTCAAAAATTGGCCTCACCAAATTAACAAACTCACTAATTTGAAATTTTTTTAACTTTGCTACAGTAACTTAACAAATTTGGTGACCTACTATTCACTCACCAAAAGAGGAGAAGGGAGAGAAGAGTAAAAGTTTGAATAGAGGTCTGATTCTGTGAGTTTTTGATAAAGTGATTTGCTAAAGTTCAAATAGAGAGTCTGATTTTGTGATTTTTTTTAAAAATGACTTGCTAAATTATAAAAGATGTTTTTAAAATTAAATTTAATGTTTTTTGTGGTGTGTCAGATAAGAATGCCTTGAGATGAATAAACGGTCATTCGTGTGGTTGATATTTATAACCCCATCTGTACGTATAGTGGGGTTGATATTTATGAGGGTAATATTCGGCTAGTGGCTACAGTCCCCATCAAAAGAAAATTAAACCTGGCTACAGTCCCAAAACTCCCCACTACAAGAAAATCAAACTTGGGTACAAATATTTAATGGTCTTTGTTCTCCCTCCCCCATTGTAGAACTCCATTGGTCCAACCTGCCAAAATAAGGATACCCAAGTCCTGAACTTCTTGATCAAATCTCTCAGAGAATCCATGGGGGATTACAGATCAAAGTCATATGGTGATGGCAGGATGCAGATGCAGCCCTATTATGGTCCCAGACCCACTTCAAATCCTCATGACATAAGGTCTTACAGCTCTTCATTTGATGCTTCTTATGGACTACCGCCACCATTAGCAACGCAGATGGGTGGTATGAAAGACTTGAAGTTGAAAAAATCCAAAACCTCAATTGTGTCTTCTTGGGGTTTCAATGATCCAGAGTTACAGAGGAAGAAGAGGGTTGCTAGCTACAAGGTTTATTCTGTTGAAGACAAGGTCAAAGGATCTTTGAGGAAGAGCTTCAAGTGGATTAAGGATAGGTACAACCATGTGGTTTATGGGTGGAGGTGAATTTTGATTTAATCAGCTAATAAACCCTGAGCTACTTTGGTTTCATGTTTTGTGCCTGATAACTGTTTGATAAATGGAATGTATTGTGTCACGTGCTGCTTTCATAAGAATTCATGATTTGGGTTGTCCAGAAAATGAAGTAAAACATTTTATTTTGTCAATTCTGTTATTGGTAATATTTGTTTTGGGATCCTTTAATAAGGGATGAAATCTTTGTATGGTTGGGTGATAAACTTATGTTATAGGCTTTGATTATGATTTCTTTAGTTGGGTTCTCAAGTGATTAATTGCTTGAAACTCTAAACATGTTCATTTTTAATTTAAATTTAAACAAAATGATTCTTTGCACATTCTTGTTGGTTTTTTTCAATGTATTTTGAGGCTGCTAGTTATGAGGATATGCCATGGTGATTCCATGGAGGAGCTTCAGGTAGCTCAGCGTCTGATGTTTTCGGGTAATAACTACTGTGGTTATTTTTTAAATTCACCTAGAAGTAGTCTGATAACCATATGATTGTGTCTCAGCCAAATCCTTTGGTTTTTGCTTGCTACCACAAATTCTAGATTTGGGTAATCTGGTGTGAAGCTTGAACTAATTTCTTTTGTAAGCTTGGTTAATAGTAAATCATCAATTTAACCTCCATTCTTAGGCAGACTGATCAGAAGGAATTTGATCAAAGGGGAAAAAAAGGGATTATTTTTCTCACTTTTTTTTTTGTTGGTTCCTTTGTCTTTTGGCTGTTTGAATAGCTGATTTCTCTCCTTCTTCTTATCTTTTTGTTTGTTGGGTTTCTAGATAGGAGTTTAACCTTGAAATTATCAATTCTGACGGCTTGGTATGTCTAACTTTTCTGTTTTCTAAGGTTTGATTGGCATTTGGTAACTGCTATTGTGGACCATTGACTTTCTAGATTGTAAATTGCCTTTGATGTTGCATAAGTTGAATATTATACTCAGTTGCTATCTTCTTCTTCTTTTCTTCCGCTTCTTTCCGGTTGTATGCATTGAGTAACGCACCTCATATGACTTGCTCAAGGCATATTATGTATACTGGACACAATTGGGTTCACTTTTGCGTCAGTGGATGTTGTGTATATCTCTCTCATTTTCCGGTTTGACTTAGCATTTTGCATACGCTTGCTCCAGAAGCTGATTTAATAAGGAGCTAGGGGGCCAGGGGCTGGATGTTCTATAACTTCTATGAGATCCCTGCAAATTTATCTTCTTGTTCATTTACCCCCTTAAGAATCTACACTGGTGCCCCCTAAGTGCTTGAAACTTATCAAACTAGCCCACCTATAGTTAGAGCTTTGGATTTGTTCAGTAAGCAGAATATAATTCAACTTTGTATTGGCTTTTGATTTTAATTGCCCTGTTCGTTTCCCAGTTTAGTTTTAGTTTTAGTTATGATGACATCATCATTTTTCTCATTTCTCTCTCTATCTCTCTCCACTCATTACATCTGATGACATTATCAAAATTAAATTAAACTATCTAACCAAACACCACCAATATAACTAGGCTTTTGGTTTCCAGAAAATCACTGTGCTTGATTTTATAGAAATATTTGTGAGGCCATGATTAATCAATGCTCCCCTAAAGTCAAATTCTTGGACCTGCCATTGTTTACTGCATACGAAACGCAGTGTGTTGGGCAATCACGTAACAACTGTCTATATTTTTTGGCATCACTTCAGTTAATTAATTGCTGATAGTTTGTGATTGGCTCCAATGTGTTTCTACAATATTGCTCTTTTTACCTTGCGATCACTCAGTTCTTTGGGGAGGGTCCTGTTGTATATTATTATGGGAAAAAGAAAATTAAGGATTTTGCATCCATAAGACATGGGAAGACGGCCTTATCTTGTGTTGAAGCAAGTATTGTGATCTTTCTGCTCTTCCTGTGATTTATTCGTCAAAAATCTGTTGGAAATTGGAATCCACTTAACAGTTAGTTTTTTACAGCATTTAGTAGGCCTGGTGATCTTTCTGCCCTTGCTGTGTTTTATTCGCCAAAAATCTGTTGGAATCTACTAAACAGTTAGGTTTTGATAGCACTTGTTAGGCCTCGTGATCTTTCTGCCCTTGCTGTGATTTTTCATCAAAAATCTGTTGGAATCCACTTAACAGTTAGGTTTTTATAGGACTTGGTAGGCCTCGTGATCTTTCTGCCCTTGCTGTGATCTACTTTTCCATATCTGTTGGAATCCACTTGAGAATTATTTTTTGATGGCTCAACTGAAAATACCCGTGATGCATTTCCTTGGACAAGTTATCTGAAACTTTAAATAATTCTTGACAGTGTCTTTGTGACCAACTCTAGTCTACTTACAAGTTATAACCACCTTCGAACGCCTAATTTCCGCTGGATATGTTGATTTCATATGAAAGGCTACTTAATGTTGAGGTTTATCTAGGAATTTGCATTTTAGAAGCAAATTCCACCCTTGTGCATTTCTCTTTCATGCAGTTCATAAGGCCAAAGACAATTAGTCAGGTAGTAGTATAACTGTAGGTACCAAAGCACATCTATTTAGTGTATCCTTTCAAGTTTCTTATGAAATTCTTGTCAAGGATTTTAGTACCTTTGGAACATCTTTGTGGGGTGTTTACTGTTCTTTTCCTCATAGTTTTGGCTTAATACCTTCAATGCGACCACGTGTTGTTTCTTGTGATGGCTCAACTGCAAATTCCAGTAAGTTACTTTTTGGCTTATTAAGCTTTAGTAGACAAGTCATTCCCCTCACACACATCAACTAAAAAAAAACGAAAAGCCAATAGTAGTGGAACACCTTAGTTGATGAAGATTGTTTCCGTGTCCTGAGTCAGAGCTAGTAGTGTGATTGAATTCCTCCAAATCCTGAAGTGTGGCATTTCCTACCTTTTTCTTTTACTACGTTGTTCACTCCCTAGTCCCTCATTTTGTAAGTTGCCATTTTCGATCTAGGTTTTTCTGGGTATTTCCTTTTTTGGTACTTCTAAGTGGGTTTCTGGAATTTTTGAGCTCATGACTACTGCTCATCTCCTATGTTCTGTTCTTGTGTGCCTATCAGTTTTCTAAGCTGAGAGTGGGTAATGGTTGTGGCAAAGGGGAAACTTCTTGGAATGAAATCACCCAACATACCTTTGTTCAAACCTGGTTCTGGAATGCGACTTCAAACTCCTGAACTATTTGTTCCAATTCCTGTTAAGTTAGTTTTTAAGTCGATGTATTGTGGGAGAATGATCTGTCTCGTAATGTGCAATAAAGTCAATTTTGAGTTTTAAGTTAGGAATTGGGAAAACAACATACCCTCATCAAGTTTTTATATACAATAAATTATTGTTTTTCATTTATTCTTGGTCTTCTTTTGGGGGGCTGATTATGTAAATCTTACACTTGACATGTAATTAGTGAACCATCTTAAGCCAAAGACTTAGTTTTCACTCTAAAGAGTTAGTCCGGTTGGTTGGTGGGTTTGCTTTCTACACAATTGACCAGGGTTCGCTTATCGGAGTCAGTTCGTATAAAAGTAATTTCTTGTGAATCTCGTAGTTCCTGCATGGATGACATGCCCTTAACCGGACCGGGATTAACTGAGCCGTCGAGGTATGAGTAAGTTTGTTCGGACACTCTGACCGTCGTAAAACAAAAAAGAAGAAGAAAGAGGTTTTTCACTTGAGATAAACAATGGAAGGATAATGCAGTGTCATATGGGAACATACCCTATGTTTGGGGCAAGTAGTGGAATTGCTTCAATTACAAGAAAAGAGGCTGTCTGTTGGGCACACCAACATCCAAATCCATCAGACAGAGAAAGGTCACTTGTCATGCGCATTAGCTAAAAGTGGGGAAAAATAATAAGCCCAGTGACATTTTCAAGAGAGATTCCTCAATGTGAACTCAAATTAAACTGAACCAGTAGGAGTTGAATAGCTAACTTTGGGTTTGCTGGTTAACTTCAGAATTTCGCTATTAGTCGAGATGTAAGTAAATTGATATAATACATGCACAAAAACTAAACTACTGGGAGAACTTTGACAAGAACTCAAAACTGAATAAGCGAAAGACCCTAAACTCTCGTTGTTGTTTTGGTAATAACTCTTATAACTGTCATCGGTGACGGAAAATTTTATTACCGCACCCATCTACACGTACAATTTATAAAAACTCACAGTCGTGTGGAGGACCCACACACCACCACTAGAGTGTGTGGCTCCCCTACATAATTGTGAATGTGTATGTAAATGTGCGTGCATATATTGTTTAAGTGTAAATTGTGAAAACTTGTGATATGAGATTGGTAATAGTAGGGCTTAATTCAATTCAATGACCGGAGTTGTTCATCTTGTAGAACTCGTCGAGAACTACATCCAGGACAAAAATCATGCCGATTGGATTTTCAATAAGTTACTGATCCAAATAAATTTATCTCCACGTTTCTTTTAAAAAGCGGGTTATATCTAGTGTACTAAGTTTATTTTTTCGTATATAAATGTAAACCGATTAGTTACTAATTGAAATCCGATCAATAAGATTCCTGACGTGAACAATGTCCTCAACAAGCCCTACAACGTGAACGGTTTAGATAAGTGAATTAAACCATCATTGGGCCAAAAAAATGCCCAACCGCACAGTGTGCAGTTTATCCATTTACTTTAGTGAAAGTTAAGAAAAAGGCTAGTGTAATTTTATTTATTACTTCTTCAAAAGATTAGTACAAAAAAATTCGCTTTATACCATCTCATTATTTCACCTGCATCACTTTACTCCGTGAATTACCCATTTAACAACATAAATTTTACTGTACAATTTTGAATAAAATGTCACATGGATAAGCTATTTTGTGATAGTGTAGCTCTAAAAAGAAAAAAAGTGATTGTAGTAGATATTAATGTAAAATAAATGTTTCCTCCTTTGTCTCAATTTGTTTGCCAACTTTCACTATTTTGGACCTCTCAAGAAATTGTCTCTATTTTTAATTTATAGTATTTTTATATGTAATATAGATCCTGTTTGATAAATCTCACTTAGTTTTATGAGACAAATTTTTTAAAACGTTATAAAAGGTGAGACACAAATGATTTTATAAGCAACATGTACGTCGAAATCTAACAAACTGAAACAGAGCAAATTTTCACGAAATCATTTAGTCCGGGCTGACAATAAGCAAAGAAAAAAAAATACACATTCCAATATACTTTTTATACATTTTAAAACACTTTCACAAAATTTTATATATTTTCCGTACTTTTCAATATATTTTTTAAATCTTAACGACAACTTATTGGGCTGATTTTAGAATTTTCATTCCGTAATTGCTAACCAAACAACAAATTTAAAACCACAATGCTTAAAACAGTAATCACTTTAACAATTTTGGAAAAATTGCGCCAATCTGATAGTTTGAGGGGCAAATGGAAAATTTCCCCAAAATTATTTTCCCTCAATTCACGTCCATTGTTCGCCTTCCTTTCTTTTTCCCAGGAAACAAACACAAACAGAAATTTGGAGGGGAAGAGGAAGAGATAGAAAGCGGAAAAAAACAAAAAAAAATTCCTGCCGGAAGGAGGAAAGAGATCTTGCAAAGAGGGAGACCCATTTTCTTGGGTATACGTATAAGTATATATATAGAGAGGGAGAGGGAGAGGGAGAGGGAGAGGGAAAGATGTGGGAATCGATCTTTCTGACGGTAGCTGCTACAGCCGGCAATAACATCGGAAAAGTCCTCCAGAAGAAGGGCACCCTTATTCTACCCCCACTCTCTTTCAAGCTCAAGGCAAGCCTTTTCTCCTCGATTCCTATATCCATGTTGATGACATGTACATGTACCTTTCTGGGTTTGTGCTATTCTTGTGTTTTATGATTTATTTCAAAAGATCTTGTTTTTAGACCGTTTGTATACCATGATTTAAGACTTCTTTTTTGAGTCACTAATTCGAAGGAAATTGTAAATGGTTTATAATGGGTTATGCGGCTTATGCCATTCCATGATCACAGATGGATATTTGATGCACTTGCTGTCATTGACCAAATTTTTTTTTTTAGGTGTGTGTGTGGGGGTGGGGGTGGGGGGTGTGAGTGAGAGAACATTTTCTTGTGGAAATTTTTTTTTGGATTGATTTATCTGAATTTAGATTCTTTGGTTGGGGATGATGTTGGTTCTTGTATTTCCGAAGTTTCGGGTGGAAAAGAGGCCTTACTGGAGATAGGGGAGGCCAGGAAATCTTTATTGATGATGGTTTGGTTGTTCTTGCAAGGAATCTACTCTTGTACTTATCGGTGTGTAGACACATTGGGACAACAAAATCACAATATGTTCGAGCTAATATACTTGCATTTGCTCCACAATCTTATCTTCATATTTTGAATCGAGGGATAGATACAATCCAATGGTGTAGATTCTCCATTTGCCATGAACAAATCACTATATGAACGAGCTAGTATACTTGTATTTTCTCTGTTATCTTGCCTTAATGGATTTTGTATCCACTGATAAATGCTATTCAAAGTGTTCGTTTTCCAATTTTACATGAACAAATCACTAACATGTTGCTAAGAAATTCAGATCTTTTAAGCTGAGTTGATGTTTTCTATCATCCGGTTGCTTGACTTTAAGGTGCAGTATGTATTTTCCGACTTTCTCACCTATCTAAGGTGGCATATCTTTCTCAAATGATTGCATTAATTAAGGGCTTAAGTGGGTGTTTACTACCATGTAAAGGATAGTGGATGGCCTGAATTGTCCTCCACATAGAAGTATTGGCGTAAATTTACATTGTTTCATTTTTGTAGGTGCTAAGAGCATATGCTTCAAACAAAGCATGGATCATAGGGCTTCTGATGGACTTACTTGGAGCCGTACTCATGTTACAGGCATTATCTCAAGCTCCGGTTAGTGAAACATCGACAAGCATGTGCGACCCATCTGTCTCTTATAGTCACAAATCATGTCACAATATTTATGGTCCTTTTTAACCTAAATTGTTTTGAAATACTTTCATTAGGTTATTTAGAGTGCGTTGAAAGTTGAAACGTTTTTTATTAAAAAGTTAATGTTTGACTGCAAGTTAAGACTAATCTTTAGGGCCTCATTAGGTTCATTGCTTTGTAAAGGAAATCCATGGCTTTAGCTTGAAGGAGTTGGGTATATTTGCATGTGAAATTATCAAAATACCGTCCACATGTAAAAATTCAGTGTAGAAGTAAGGATAGTTTAGTAAGCGTGAATAATGACAAGAAAAGGAGTGCATGGGGATAAAAGGGAGTGTGAAAATCATTTCCTGGAGAAAAGATAGAATTATAACTTATTGATGTAATTTGGTATTATTATGGAGGGTGTTTTTGTCTTAAAAGAAAGAATCTATTAAGACCTATTCTCAGCACATGGGCATGCACTACAACCCCCTGTAATTATAACAGAAATTGTAATGATGCATTTTAGTCCAGAAACCACATGGGCGTTACCGGATATGTAGTTACGTTGAAAAGTCAGGGAGGTAACTCACACATGCATCAAACCACAAAGGGGTAAAATTGACTTCCCCTTGGAAATAGGTGGATCTAGTAGCCAAATTGAAGTATAGTCTTGAGAAAATGTTATTTAGGTCTTAAAAATGTGAAGATTTATATTATCTGGTACTATGGATATTTTGCTTCACCTGGGATCAAGTGTCTGTACTCAGAACACATGTCAATGGTTTTAAATATAATGGCCGTCACTTAATGGTTTTTTGGCCCTCCGATACCATTACACCTTGATATATTGGTGAGGTGAAAAACCGCATGTGTATCGGCGCGTTCTCGTTAGGTATCGGTCTGTTTTTTATTCACGGACCAGTTCACGCCCAATACTCGACCACTACGTGTTATTTAGGCAATTGAAATTTATTTTTTCATTATTTTTAAAAATTCACGACCACTACAACCAATTCCCGCTACGTACCCTTCTATACTCCCTATACCATTACACCGTGACCGTTACCTTTACATGTTCTGATACCAGTATTTTTAACAAGTCAAACCAAATCTGTAGTTTGGACGAAAATAAAAGAGAATAAAATAAATCTGCATTAAATTGTTGTATTTGCTTTTGCATAGTGCTGGCGCCATAGCGGTTGATAAAACAGAAGTATGAGACGGCTGACTAAATGACTAATTGATGCTGTTGGTTTCATACGTATATGTCTCATTCTTAATCTCTATGCACCACAGGTATCTGTCATCCAACCGGTTTCTGGCTGCGGACTTGCTATTCTTTCTGTCTTTTCCCATTTTTACCTGAAGGAAAGGATGAATATTATTGACTGGCTGGGGATAACTTTGGCTGCTATCGGCACCATAGGTAAAGGATCTTTGCTAGTTTCTTTCTGAAACTTCTCATATTAACTTTCCAGAACAGGATAGTTATTCTTTATAATTAAAGAGCTGGCTTCCACAGAATTGGAGCAAGGAAGATATGTTCCAGAAAGTAATATCCTCTAGTTATTTTTTTAAGGCTTGAACTAGAATGATCTATGCTGGTATAAGGCTTGAATCCTGTTTTTTGAATTTTCAAAGCTGTATCTTGACAATGTTTGATAAGATTAACAACAGTCCCAGCCCTTAGTTTTATCAGATTTTCATCCCTTCAAATTAGTTATACAATTTTCTGGCGCTTAGGGAGGATACAGGAAATGATATATGCCACTTCTTCAATGTCCTCACGTATTGTGTTGGACTTAAAGGTTCATATATCTTGTCCTTTAATCTACTCAAATGCCTGGTTTCATGGTGTGACCAAGTTTCTAAAACTGCTCTCTGGCCTTTTCAGCTGAGGCCCTTCTCTTCCGAGTTGCATTTATTTGGGGTTTCTCTGTTCTCAAGAACATTTGGTTTAAAACTTTACTCAACATTGTAAAGTGTCGTTAAATGCTTTTGCGTGGAATTTTGCTAATGTTGCCTAAGTAATTGTTTCCTCAAAGGAGCACCTAATCTCTGCAATGTTTGTTTACTGTTTAAGTTTTTTTTTTATCTCTTTTGAACGATGTATTGACATTTTATAATTTAAATTGGTCAGAAATTCGCGTCTTAAATAAAATAACACTGAGATTGATGCGAATGAATAGGATGACCATGTCTCATTTTTTTAATGTTGAATTTCCTTTTCCTGATTTTGGCCAATTTTCTGTGATAATTAGTTTTAATCCTTCCATGTGCAGGAGTTGGGGCCGGAGGGGAGGAGCAAGAAGCTTCTTCAATATCTATTTTCCGCTTACCTTGGGTGGCTTTTATTGTTGCTATCTTGTTTGTAGGTATTCTATCCCATGCACCATCTGACATTCGTTTATTGAAACACTTTTTTATTGCCTGAAACGTGTCGCTACCTGTAATTGTATCTGAAATTCTGCTGGGGTCATTGGATTTAATCCTTTCTGCATGAGATGCTGCCTTACAACCATGTGTATAAACCAGTGTTACGTTCGTATAAGCTTTGCTGCCAAGTGCAAAAGGTCTCAGAAAGTCGGAAGCCTCTGTTGTATGGATTTGGTGGATGTGTGATGCAGAGTAGGAGCAGGACAACCATAGCAATTTTACAAATTTAAATTGTAGTGAATTGTGGATGCGATTTCTAATTTGTGGTTGTAACAACTAAAATCTGTGTTCACGTGTTTGCTTGCACTTTATCATGACACTTCTTTTACATTTGCCAAATGGATGCAAGTTTTGTAACATTTGATTAGCTGATCTTGGCACACCCGCTTTCTTTTTTAAATGAATAATTTTGATTGAGCATGTTTAAAACTTTAGCATGTTATGGCAATCAATTATCTAACTTTCCTTTCTTTGCAGTGAAAGGCCTCCTACGAAAATGGGTGAAACTGACTTTTTGATTGGGTCTGATGTAAATGCATATTTCAGAATTCTGCTAACTCGTCTAAGAAATCAAGTGCTAAACTACACTTTTGCAAGTACGATGTAAAATGTTTGGGTCTTGTAATGGATTTGCTGTTGCCACCCACAATTAAGTGATCCGCTTGATCTCCAACTTTTGTCCTTTTTACTTTCTGTTTTCTGTTTTAGAGTATGTATTTCATGGAAGATGAGGTAGATTGTGTATTCCCTGTTTCTGCTACTGATATAGCTACTTGAATGGGTGCATCACTGCAGCATAGTTTTGCTTTGCCTTTATTTTCCTATATTTGCTATATATTTTTGTAGTTCATGTCACTGTTATTGAAGGCGTTTGGTGTAGAGGATTCTATTATTCCTTGAGTTTTCGGATATAATTCAAGGCTTAACAGAAATGTTGTGCCTGTAGGTACTACTTAATGGATGGCTTCGCATCTACAGACGTCAGCGAAGAGAACAGGAGCTGGTATATTTTCCTAAGATTATGCACTGTTTTGTTGAATCACGAGGCATCAGCTTTTGAATATGATCTTTATGTTGTGACACGCTTTTTACTTCCAGATGCAATCTGAAGTTGTGGAGGAAATTATATATGGCTTGGAATCTGGCATTTTGTTTGGGTACTGTATCTTTGACTGATTGTAATTTGGAACTTTTTGAGCCTGTTAACACTTTGTTCCATCTTTCGGACAACTTGTATTGATCAATTCAAGAAATCTACTCCAATAAAGTCTGCTGGTGTCAACACTACAAGGATACTATTAAAGAGATAGAGGACAATAACTCTATAAATAAATAATATTGCTCATACCAGTTTGAAAAATTCTGTAATGTTTTGGTGGTTCATACATCTTCCATTACACTATGTGAATAAAGTACCCACTGCTGTTATTAGAGAGAGATCGGTGAACTCTGACAAGAGCCTAGTTGTTACTATTTTGCTAGTTGGTGGAAAAAGTCAAAAGACTTGAATGAGGTCACAGGGGCAAATTAGGACACTGGGTGACTTGCTTTTTAAGTTGGTCTAACCGTTTTGCTTACAACCAAAAAGAGCGCAATGCTATGTGCATGTGGGAAGTAACTGAAAGAACGATGTCATAAAATTTAACTGTTTCTTGTGACTTGTATTTCTTGCCAAAAATATATTGACTGGTGGAATGGATGTACTGATGGCAGGAAACACGTATTGAACTCAAATATCGGTGCTTTTATGAAGCAAAAGTCTTTTATTTGTTTGTAAGTGTTAGCACTTTAGTTGGAACTGGACACACAAAGAAAGCCGACAATTATTATGGAGGAAACTAAGGATGAAGGAAAAATAAGAAACAACTGCTGGACAGCTTTATTATTTTGTTTTTCCCTCATATGTATTTGCATTTTGTTTTCCCAGTCGGGTAGCTGATTAAATTTGATATGCAGGATTGCATCTGTAATATCAAAGATGGGATTTGTATTCTTGGAGCAGGGTTATTCCAAGTTGGTGTTTCCGGCATGTATCTCAATCAGTATGTGCTGTAGTGGTACAGGATTTTTCTACCAGGTACTTGTTTTACAAGCATCTCACTCTGGTTATGTATTTTCCGTCTCCCCCATGTCCATTTTCTTAATCTGTGATTTCAGAAAATATCAACTTTGGAATGTCAAAGCACATAACTTATCAGCTTTACTACCCCTTGCTAAATAATGATGAAATAACTAGGCAATTGTTGGAAATCACTACCTTTTGAGTTGAATTTGAGCATGTCCGTTTCAAAATGTTAGAAGTCCCTGGTCAAATACATAAAAGGAACTACATTGTGGGATTGTGGGACGGAAGATTAAATACACAACTAAGCAAAGCCTTTTATTCAATATTTCCAACTATTTTGGGTTCATAACTCAGATGTGCTCTTTTTCTTTTTCAAAACAGACACGGGGCTTGAAGCATGGGAGAGCAATTGTAGTATCCACTTGCGCTGCTGTGGCGTCAATTGTGACTGGTGTACTTGCTGGAATGGTTGCTTTGGGTGAACGGTTGCCTTCTGCACCAATGGCCCGGCTTTCACTTTTGTTGGGATGGTAATCTTATACAACATTATCAACTTCATCTCATATCTTCTACGAGAAGAAGTTTATTCCAAATCCAAACCGGATATGTACGCATTAATGATTTACCATGCATATTTAGATTGTGTATGACCACTAGCGACATGAGATGCAATTTATCATGATTGGAGAGTTCCAGTATATCTGATGTCGATAAGTGCTTCTGGCATATTGTCATTTAACTTCGTCACTGAAATTCAAATTAATTTAGGTCCATAGCCCCATTAATTAATTAAAGTTTAATTACTTTCATACTAATAACCTCCGAAGCAAAAATTCCAGATCAGCCGGTTTAATGAAATTTAATAATTTAGAAAAACCAGAAAACAAAAATATTTTGAGGACTGCAATACCTTCCCATGTTCCGTATTTTACTGGAAAATTTATGATTACAAATACTGCGATATTCATTGGGTTCTGAGTTGAGTATTCTTCCCAAAAAGATTGTTGTTCACTTGGACATAACATCCTGTTGCAGGGTGTGCATCCTTCTAGGTGTGGTGCTGCTTGTAACTTCGACACGGCTGGTGCGATACCTTCCGAGGCCGTTGCGCCGTTTTATGCCGGGTGGCGTCGATAGGAATTCCAGCCTCAGGCGACACGGATCGCTCCATGCTACTAGTAGGGATTCAAGTCCAAGTGCTGTCATCCATGCAACCACATTGCATCATTTGATGTCGTCTCCCCCGAAAGAGAAGCCTTGAATATGCAGTGTTCTCATTAGGGAGCTTCTATTCATATACAGTTATACACCCCCTGTTTGTCCATCTCTATACCCACTGTTTGATAAGTTGTACAAAAGGCCATCTGCTTTTGGGTTTTTAATTGGAAGGCATGAATCATCACCATTCCATCCTGAGACAATTGTTTTGGCAGAAATTTGTTTATTTGTTTCTCTTCCTTAAACATGATCAACACTTGAATTGTGCCAGCAAAATTTGTTTCAGCAGCTTTTAGCTGTGAACTTCTGCCAAGTTAGTTTCCGATTCATCGTTATATTACCTTTTTACCCTGCAGATACTCTTTAAACTTGTTGCTCTCAGACGAAATTCGGTATAGAAATGGAAGGTACTGAGCTTCACTAAGCACTCCGCATTTTGTGTCACCTTCCCTAGCAAAGATGTAATTACTACTCCCTCCGTTTGTGTTTGTTGGTCTACAAATATATATATTTTTGTCCTTTCAAATTTGTCCATGTTTGAAAGTTAATGAGTAAATTTTATCAATTTTACTTTTTTACCCTTGTCTCAAATATTTAACTAACAAATCAATGATGATTGAAGGGTAAAATTGGAAAGACAAGAAATGATGATTGAAGGGTAAAATTGGAAAGACAAGAATTGAACAAAACAATCATGATGTTCACTAAAAAAAGTTGGAAACTCCAAAATGGATCAACAAACACGGACAAAGGGAGTACATAGAAATCAAACAAACACGGACATATGGAGTACATAGAAATCAAAACTGAGAATGTTTTTGGTGGTATTAATCTAGGTTTTTTTTTAATCGACATTTTAAGAAGAGATGATAACGTTTGTTGAGTGGGCAACTTGGGGCGAGTGTTGTTTACCTAAGACACATAATTCGAGTGCGTGTTTAATTATGTGGGCAAAGCGCGATTATGAAAACTTCTTTAAATCACATCTCAATCTGCTAAGATCCGCGGGAGCGAGGATTGAGAGCGCGAGCGCAGTATGAGGATTGAGAGTGGGAGCACAATGAATTTTAAAGAATTATGTGACTATGATTTTTCCACATGCTGAAATAGGAAATCAATAGATTGGATTCTCGAAAATTCTTGTAATTTTCCATGCATTTCCATGTGATATACCAGGAGAGAGTACAGGTAACTGAAAAGCACATGGACTAGTTTTGGAGACAAAGGAAAGAAACCAACCATGTACTTCATGGGTTCTTAATTGCATAATGCAAAGCAGGGCCAGCAGGGAGTAGGGGTCCCCCCCACCCATAATCAGAGAACCCATATATCTAGACATGGCAGTACAGAAAGCAGACCCCAATGACCTACACCCAGTTGTGAATGAAATTCGAGTGTCCATGATATAACTACAACCTAAGGTCCACTATAACTCACATCTAGAAGTAATGCTACGTGCACACCATATTCGCGCACACCACATGCACACCACTCCATCCGGACCGTCCAAACACTTTTTGGACGTTTTGGATTGAAAATGCATTATGACCCAGAACGTCCAAAAAGTGTTTGGACGGTCCGGATGGGGTGGTGTGTAAATGGCGTGCACACATGTGGTGTACGCGTGGTTTTTTCCCATCTAGAGGTGTCAAATGGGCAGTAGGTCCACTATAACTCACAAGTCACATCAAGCTCCACATTCTAACCATTTCATGGGCATGGACCACTGGTAGGACTCGGGTCCACATCCTTCAGGGAGTAGTTATTCACTGTTCTTGGAGCACCGCCAAGTGATTTTCCATTTGCAGGGGAGACTTTAACACTTCCTAAGAATGTGGGTCCTAAGTGAGTATTTGATCCGAGGTGTCCGACCATGATTTCTTCAAAACCTTAAGAAAAGATGTTGCGGTAGTGTAGACTACACTGAATAATATTTCCTAAAAAGCTCCCTAAAGCAAGCCCAACATACAATTGTGACAATCCCTGAGGCACCTTAAAATTTCCTGTGGCAAATGATCAAGACAGGTCATGTCAAAGGCACTAACAGATGGTGTGGCTTTCTTCACCTGGACCAGACAGGTGGGAGAGGCTGCCTTGGGATATTTGGTCCCTCCTAAGGTAATACCTAGAGAATCCCATGTGTAGTTGCAGTTGGCATCTATAAATGTATACGGCCCAACCATAACTTAGTGCTCCAGGAGCACCGCCACATACTGCTCGGGAGTTTTTACCACCGCACATTCATGTGGGGACCATGCACTTAGTCATGGGCACGTGATGCTCCAGGGGCTTTTACCACCACACATTCACGTGGGGACCATGCATTTCGTCATGGGCTCCATGAGAATGTGTGGTGGTGAAGGCCCTTAGAGCACCACGTGGCGGTGCTCCAAGAGGAAATAATAATTTTCCCATAACTAAGAAAACTAACTTATGCATAGGGGTTTGGGACAGCTTTGGGACAAATGTGTCTCCTGTGGTACTATAAACTATGGCAATATTTTATTTATGCCTCCAATCTAAAATTACCCAAGCTGCAGAGTCTTCTGGTCCTCTTTTCATGGCCCTACTCTGCTTTCTTCAACCATTTGTAGTAAAAACTAAAGCTGTGTTTGGGTCTTTCATTTCTGGAGGGATTGGTTAAGGGAAACAGCGAAAACAGTATTCAAATGCATTCCTAAACAAATTTAAGATCCAAGCACAGCCTAAGGTGTCTGAGATGCATCAACAGGAAGGAAAACTAGCAGTTACCTACTTACATAACATCCAAAAGGTAGATAAGTAAGAACTTGTGTGTAAGATTAGAAAAACTTGCATCTCAACTTGACCCATCCAAACTGTTCTCACAATAGGGAAAGACTTGGTTACCCGGTTACTGGACGTTCCTTGGCTTGTGTTCTCACAATAGGGAAAGACTTGGTTACCATTAGAAGACAAGCCAAGGAACGTTCAGTAACCCATGAGTGGTATTTGAAAACCACCCTTCGCTTTGACGGCCCTGGGTTTCCTTTCGAGCTGCCATCCGTGTTCTTTCTGTCTGTGGCTACTTGCTCTTCCAACCTCCAAGAGACGTTATCTCAAGCAGGTGGTTTTACGAAATTTCTAGGTTTTAGCCAACATTGAGTTAAATCCTACAGAATTGGACCTTATATAAGAAGGTATTTAATCTCCAATTTCGTGATTGTAAAACACGAGACTTGTTCATCCTTTAAGTTGAAAACTAGTAACCGAAACTAAATAAAATATAACGGGGGTGGAGAGAAATTACTGTGCAACAAAATCACGGGGTTAGCCAGGTGATCATGCGCTCCCTTACTAACCCTTTAAGAAGTCAAAAATTCAAAAATGATGTGAACCCTTTGAATAACTTTGATATTAGAAATAGCCAATGGGCTTATGATGACAAATTTATTAGATTTGTTTGTGACCTTATGCAGTTTTCTGCTAATGAATCCACTTAAATTGCTTGAGATCTATGGAGCATGGGTACTTCTCAACCCCCAGCGTACTCGTACCCCTAAACGTAGCAAGCACCAGTCGTACTTCGCATGATACTCGTAAATACATACCAGGTACGGAAACCACGTACCATATTTTTCCTCTATGGTTTTTGCCATACACCAGAAATACTCTACTGCAAAATCAAGCCGTATGAATACATAAATGAAGCTAAGTTAATAAAAACTTCCTTTTTATGCGCTCAGCATGACTGTAGAATAAATATTTCGGTATATGGGTTTTTTAGTGCCATGATATTAAACTCTGATTTGTATGTTCAATTCTTAATTGTCCAATTTCCATTATTTGAAGTGCAATTGTTACGTATAACGCATTGCACTAAATTGTAAAAAGTACAATGGTTATAGTACCCAGCCATACCTGTTCCATATTTTTTTAGGTTTTGGCATATTGCCGCACCCTTACAGTAGCCGTAAACGTGCTTCTTTGCTGGAGATTCATTGAACCCGAAAGGAAAACAGAAGGAGAAAAAACACACAAAAGAATTACCTCGTGATCCAATAGTTTCAATGCAATGAGTTTAGTTTATCCTTGATGCAACCTTTTTAACTCACAATTGTCAAATCAACCAAAAGTGGTGATCAAGTCAGATAGGGACCATCCTTATTGCAGTGGAATATTCGACCCTCAAATTGTCCTATTTCCATTTCAAATCAACTTTGTGAAAAGAGGTAAAACAGCAAGATACGACTCGGCAATAGGGTGTTGATTAACCATTTCCATTATAATCCAATGTTTCTTGTAAAACAGCAAGGCAGATTGTACTAGAAATAAAAGTCACAAAGAATAACAAAAGTACAGATTAACACACAAGAAGGGGCCCCATTTTGAGCCAAGTTTTCAGAAACAACTCAAAAACTATGACAAAATCAAACCACTCATGGTGGGTTTTGTTCCTTGGGATAGTACCACTTTGAGCCAAATTTTCAAAAACAACTCAAAACTATGGCAAATCAAACCAGGAATGACTGAACAAATAGACCTACCACCAACAAGTTGTTCATTGGGGGTTTTGCTCCTTTGGGTATTTACCCAGTTCCTCCATCTGTTGCCAGCTTTCATGAGGGGCAACATGATCATGGGAAGGAGAATACTGCTGCAAAGTTAATAACAGAATTTAGAGCCTTCTTATCAAAGGGATTTCCTTATTTTCCGAAAACTAATTTTTTGACAGTAATGCCGAACTCAAATATTAATGACCAAGCCAATGGGCATTTACCCAAGCCATACAGTATTGTAAGTTCCAATTCCACAATAGTAGAAAGAAAGCACGAAGAAAAAGAAACAAATCCCACATCCCAACCCATGAGTTTCTTTATCTATAGTGCAGTGTTGACGAATAAGCCTATAAGGATCATGTGACTAAAGAACTTGAAGCAGGTGGGGTTGTTTCTATTTACAAACCAAACATGATTTTGTGTCTGCTTCATCAGAAATTGATCTTCCATTGACAAACAAAACCAAACAGGGCAAAATGAAAATAAAAATCGCATTGGCAATGAAGTGGGATCGATACCTCCATCTTTGCGAAAAGCTCTTTGGCAGTTGGAGCGGAAAGGATTATGTGTCGAGCACTTGGCTTGATAAAACCTTCTTCAACACCATTGTCAAATAATGCAAGCAAAGAGTTGTAGTACCCATCAACATTTAGCAGACCAACCTGCACGTTACAAATTTACAAAACTTAACAAAAGCCCTCAGATTAAATATTACTCTGAATGTAGATTGATGAACCACCGGTTTTTTATGAATTCCAAGTTGCGACCATGTAATCATCTCTAGAAGCTCTTCCATGGTTCCATATCCACCTAAACAAAATAAAATTCACTATTATAAGTGCACAAAATGCATGCAACTACACTGCCTCGACGAGAGAACAAAGGTAGCTAGTTATTTACCTGGAAGAGCAATAAAAGCATCAGCTTCTCTAGCCATTTCAGCTTTACGCTCATGCATGTCTGCAACAATTCTAACTTCTCCAACAGATTCACCAGATATCTGTCAATTTTTGCCATTTTATTGTCAGTTCATTCTACTTTTCGAAAACACGAGGTAATGAGGCACTCTCATCGTAAAATGATTAACCAGCAATTTATTTTCCTAAGTCATTCTTTCAAAGAGTTAGACCACCCAATGAGCAACTAATAAAAAAATGCAAAGTGAAAGAATATCACCAAGAATGAAATTAACCTCAAATGAGAGTAGCTTCATGAATGTGTTTTGATAAAAAAGACAATGTGATTGTAAGAACAACTCAAATTTTATTTGAGACATACTAACATTATTGGGAATGAAGTTACAGAGATCAGAAAATTATTGATACCTCGAGAGGGACAAGAGCTTTTGGAATGACCCTGCACACATTGAGCATTTAACAGTTTGAGTCATATGCTAAAACATGAACAACATACCCTAGTTTAAATCGATGAACAAGTCTGTCTATTAAATAGGTAAAATACAAATTGGCTCTAGTTACCCAAGAACATGGCAACCTCCATCATAAACTCTCTGGGAAATCAAACCCATAAGCCCAACACTTCCTCCGCCATACACCAAATCTATTTTCCTGTTGACCTGAAATCACAAGTCACAACATGTTATAGGAAAACTCCAGTGACAGGAATAAAAAATCAAGCATAGGCAACAATGGTCTCATTAGCTAAGGGAAGTAAACCAGTTCAAGATATCGAACACCCAATTTATCGAATCCTTGCCTATTCGTGTTCTGAAACCGAACACTGATAGAATAGTTAAAATTGACACTGTCAAACTCATGAAACCAGTTCAATACAACAAACCCACTTCACAACTCCACTTTTCAATAGCAGAAGACGAAAAAAACCAACAGTCTCATCATCAATAGTCACATTTTTGACAGGAAAATCCCAGTTCCATATGCACCAATTTGCAAATTCAACTGAAGTTCATCAAATTTAAATAAACAAAGCACTATTGTTAGTCAACGAAATAAGATTCAATCAGAGTGTATTTAGCAAGACAATGACTGAATCAGAGAGAGTGCGCGTATCAAAACCACAGATTGAAGGATAGAGTGAGTGTATCAAAACAAAGATTGAATGAAAGGAGTGGGTGTAGCAAAAGAAAGGTAAAAAGACCAACCAGTTCATTCCCCAATTCATCAGCAGCAATACGGAAGACTTCTCTATGGCCAAAGTGGCTTCCACAGAAGACACAAATCCTCTTGAATTTGCCACCTGTATTGCCTTCCATTTCAAAGATTCTCTCTCTCTCTCAATTCAATTCTCACCCAAGTGAAGAACTAATATAAAAAATCACAATGAAAGATAAGAGATAAACAAGACAACTGTTTCAAAAGGCAATCTGGGTATTTGTTGTAGCGATGAATAAACCCAAGAGATATCGAGCAGAATTTGAAGTGTCTTTGGTTTGCCTATGCCTTCGTTATTGAGATACATAGATATGTCTACTTCTTAGCGAAGCAAACACAAGAAGCCCATATGCTGCTTTTCCTTCTTTTCTCTCTCTCTCTCTCTCAGGCCCAGCCAGCTTACTCGAACCTAGGTTAATCCTCGGTGGTCCGCTCAAAAGCCGGCCATCCACGCGGGACTAAATTACGAGAAATTATTTTTTTTCAGCTTGAATTTTAAAATTGTGTAAGAAGCAAACTCGTAAAGCTAAAGCTAACTGGGCTATATGATCCCTTGTCTTTCTTACCCTCTTTGTCGTCTTTAAGCTTATTTAATAAAGTATAAATCTTAAGGTATTTGTTTTTCTTGGGCAGACGAAACACCCAAAGCAAATAGTATTTTCTATAAGCTGATAGAATTTCCACCCAAGATTCTAGGAGTATATAGTAATGCTATGTCAACTGCATTTGCGTAACATGTTTCTCTGATATTTTTCTTTTTTAATACTCCTTCGGTCTCTTTTTAAGTGATACGTATCAGAATACCTGCAATTTCAAAGCCCTAAAAAATATATATTTTTATATTTTTTCTACCAAATTAAAGTGCTCATTGAGTACTTTAATTTGGTTCAAAAAAATTAAAAATGTTCTATGGAAGCACATTTATTAACGCCTACAAAAATACACGTTTCCCAAATGTATCACTTAAAAAGGGACGGAGAGAGTAGTATTTAATCAAAAACTATTTTCCAGTTCATCTTGGATAGTGAAGTCAAAAGATTTTAAAAGATACCTCATTTTACACAATTTTGCTTAAAAAACAAATTTTATTTTGTACGTATTTCCTATTAATTTTTATGTCAAATATTCCTTTTTGTGTAGATGGCAAATTTTTATTTGTCTTTCGTCGTCCCTTTTGTTGTATTTGGTCTGTTTTCTTTTTTCTTTTTTTCTTATTAAATAAAGAAAGTTTGCAAAAAATTTCTTTCGCCTTTTGGAATGGTACGTAAGTAGCATTTGATGAGCACCGTGTAAAACCTTCGTAACATAAACCTTTTGTAGGACCTCCTCCATCGCTCTCAATCCTCATTTTACGCTTCCACTCTCACAAATTTTAGTAGTTTGGAATGTCTTTGGAAGACACTTTCACGCTACACTTTCGCTCACGCTCATGCTTACGCGCGCATTATGTGACTAAGTATAGAATTGTAGCCATGATTTTAGGAATTTCAAAGCCTTGACCTATTATTGTTTGATGGCATAGTGAATATACCACATTTGTCTTGAATAAACAAGTGGAAAGTCGGATCAATTTGAGTTTTTGCCGGACTATTTTACATATCAAGATTTACAAAGTGAATGGTCTCGATCACACTATCATGCTTTTAGGACGAGACCCATCTTGGATGACACAGCAGCATGCTGCTTCTGGTGAGCTCGGCTCAATTCGTTTTGTAAACAACTAAACGAGCCAAGCTCAACACTGTAAAGCTCGACTCGATTAGAAAAAAGTCGGCTTCTTGTATAAGCTGACTCTTTTACAAATGAGCCAAGATCAAGGTCGAACAAGCTCGTTTAGTAAACGAAACAAACTCAGATACTACAAAGCTCGACTCAGCTTGTTTCCAATATGCATGATTGAAGTCGTGAATAATGTCACTTTGAAAAACCAGCCTCACCAACACTTTTGGGTCAAGGCTAGCAAAAAAAGGATCAGAAAGCAAAACAAAAAGAGAGAAGAATACCGTACGGCACTAACTTTTCAAACGTAAGATTTACGTAAAACTCACTAAAGTTTTTGCCCGTCTGGTTATTTCCAAATTGGGACAAATGAGGAGTAAGAGAACACTTCTTACAACTAATTCTTGTTTTTTTATTTTTTTATTTTTTTTCTTTGTGAAAGAATAACTTGTCTTGTAAGACGCAGAAATTTAGTTTTGGAATAAGTCAGTTGTGTAGAACAACCCCAGTCAATAATCCAATTCATTAATTGTAACATAATATTAGTGAAATAAGTGTACATAATAAATGTACCGTTTTGCAGGATTAAATCTCAATAATCTCATGTTTCACCTACTCGAATCCGGAGAGGCGTTGTGCGGTAGGTGTTGTGCGGCAAAACTACGTCGTTTGCTAATTTTCTTAGTATATCCAAGGGCCCTGTTTGGAGAGTTAAGTGTGGAGTTTAATTTAGGGGTTCAATTTCAGGGGATTTATAGGCTCTTTGGGGTAGGTATAGTTGGTTTAGGCACTTGGATTTATGTACTTCAGGTTTAGGCACTTTGGGTTTAGGCACTTTGTAATTGTTTTTTCTTCCTCCAAACAAGGCCCTTGGAAACTTTGGAAGTGTGTACAAAAATCGAGCAAAATGACGTAATTTTACCGCACAACACGACGCACAACATCTACCGCATAGCACCCACCCCGGATCCCACCTACTCTATGGAGAAGATAAAGTAATCTATCATGATAAAGTAAACTATCATATCATAAAGATAACATCAATAGCAGGACACAATAAATTGCTAAAAAGGGTGTTTTGAATCTACACTTAACTCGAAAGACAAGACCCCACTTCAATATTGTGCCATTTGATGAAGTGAATATTCATTGCAAGATAATATCAATAGTAGGACACATGCACGAAAATTGCTAATAAAGTGTGTTTTGAATCTCCACTTAACTTGAAAGAAAAGACTCCACTTCAATATTGTGCCATTTTGTGAAGTGTGAATATTCTTTGCCTCAAGTGGGGCCACTAAAAATTAGATGGCTCTTACTTTTCTTTTTTTGGGTTCGATGGTCAGGGGTGTTTGGGTCAGCTTACGCGCACCTCGACTATTTTCCTCCCTAATCGGGTCAAATGTAGGTTATCTATACTATAACTAGAGATTCACAAGAAATTTCTCTCTTACGGTCCAACCCCAAGAGGTATGTCACATATGTTGTAGTTCCTTGATCGATGTACAACTTGACAATGGGATTAATGTGTGTTTGCCAACCAAAAAAGATGCTCGGCCTATGAAACTTACGTATGTGATCATATTTTGGTGTCACATACTTGTCATAGCCAAAACATGGCCCAATTCTGGCCCCAACAAAAGTTGGCCCCGAACTTGCTGCTTATTTAGCTGCTGCACGTGTGGACATTATGAGTTGAGGTCAAATACTCATGTGTTGAGGTCAAATACTTTGGCTAATTATAGGTTCCAAGGAACAGGAAAAACCAACCTAAAATAACCACAGAATGCCTCTCAGCCTCTAGTTTTGTCCATTCCATTCCTCAATTCAAGCAATCTGTTTCTAATACCAAGCCAAGAAACCCAAAAAATGTCCATTTTTTCTTTATCTTCAACCTTCATCACCATTGCAAAGGTTTCGTACCGCTGTGAAAATCAAATTTTAGCAGAGGAAAACAAGGAAAATAACAAGAGAGCTTGAGAAAAAGTGACAAGTTTGTGTTGTTTTTTTCCCCCTTTTCTTTACGCATTATTTACTATGGGAAGGAAACTTCTTACAGGTGAGAATCGATCAATCCATCCGATCATATCATTATCGTTGCTCATCGCGTGTATGGCCGCTATAGTTGCTTTAATTTCATCTTTATGCATATCCCGGAAAAAGCCAGTGCCAACAACTTCTCAACCAAAAACAACACAAGATCTCAAGGTGGCTACCGCGTCACCAAATAAGGCAACAACAATAGAAACAACAATGGAAGCACCATCCGCGGCATTAGTAGAATCAGACAATACAAAAGAGCAGCCACAATTGCCACTGCCACCACCACCGGGCATGACCCAGTTGAGAGGATCGGCTTCTTATCATTATAGGTCGAGCTCATCTGCATCATCAGAGAGGAAACTGTTGTCCAGCATGAGCGTAAGGGTGCAAGGAGGAGGTGGGATGAGACAAATGTCGAGGAAGGAGGAATCATCGCATGACAAGAAACGCGACAAGAAATTGAAGCACGAAGACTCAATATGGAAGAAGACAATCATTCTGGGGGAGAGGTGTAGAGTCCCAGACGAAGATGACACGGTTGTTTATGACGAGAAAGGAAATAGGATCTCAACTTATCACCCGAAGACCCCAAGTTCCTTGCCAGTTTCTCGACAAACATCGTTTATTGATCCGGATGCAATTCCTATCTCGGGACAAAAGTAGGAAATTAAGAAGAGCAAATGAATAAGGAGAAGATTTATATCATCCGGGGAGCTGTTCATCAACAAGATTATGATCTGCAATCATCATTATCGTTACATGAAAACGTTCACGACGGACACAGTCTTGATCTTATTCATACATCCACAACATCAATGTACATGTTTCTTGGGTTCTTGATCCTATTCATACTGTGGATTTCCCTGATTTTAAGCATCAGACCCGTTTCACTAAGCTTGACTTTTTAGTTTTGGAGGCTTTTTTTAGTTGATGTATGTGAGAAGAATGACCTATCTCCCGAGCTAGGAATCGAAGTTGGAGGGGGCCGAATTAATAAAAGAAATCTTGGTTTAATGATTTTTTCATGAATAAATCCAGTCATTTGAGTTTTTATAGGACGGTTTTGATGAATTGAAAAACTAATCTCGAGTATTATTATTATCATATCATTCATTGAATACAATATCATTATTGCACGGTTTCATTCACTATACTTTAGTTTTCTTGAAATGAAAATTGTTCTTACTTTTTAATTACATTCGTAATTTATAATTTTTTTTAAAAATATCTATAAAAAAATATGCAAAATAGGAAATTGGGGGGCAGGGCCACCCCCGGCCCCTATATTGCTCCACCTCTGCCAGTCTCGTAAAATTTAAAAAGTAAAAAAAGCCCAAGAATCCACTCAATGGAACGGGGCCTAAATCTTTCATTTGGGGTGAGTTTCCGAATGGATTTTATCAAAATCTGATAAAATCAAGCCTTTGATTTTATCCATTCGGAAACTGAGTTGATAAAATCTTAGATTTTTGCATTCAAAAATCTAAGATTTTATCAACTCAGTTTCCGAATGGATAAAATCAAGGCTTGATTTTATCAAATCTTGATAAAATCTAAGATAAAATCCATTCGGAAACTCACCCTTGAGCTGAAACAAATTGAAGATAAAAAAACAAGTACAGTGGAGGAGAAGAATACGATTTCATTTTCATTTTTCTCTGTATGAACAAGCTTATAGTATAGAGATGTATTTATAAGAGGGAAAAGAACCCCCTTAAATCTCTAACAACTCTACTTATCTAACAACTTCCAACAGCTACCTACCAACTATCGTTAGAACATCTACCACTTCCGTTAAGTACTAATAGCCACTAATGTGCCATCCTATCATCCCCCGCAAGCTGATGGGGGCAGCAGCAACCAGCAGCTTGGATGTAAGCATTTGAAAACGTTGGCTAGAAAGAGGTTTCGTGAAGAGATCAGCCACTTGATCTTGAGTACCAATATGCCGAACCACATTTTGCTTGGTCAAAACTCTTTCTTTGATAAAATGATAATCGACTTCGATATATTTAGTGCGAGCGTAAAAAATACGATTCGAAGCCAATGAAATAGTGGACAAATTATCGCAATAGACAAAAGGGACAGTAGGGAGAATGATACACAAGTCCTTGGGAAGCTGTTGGAGCCAAACAATGTCAACAGTGGTCAATGCCAAACTATGGTATTCAGCTTCTGTGCTGAATCTAGCGAGTGTATGTTGCTTCTTAGCACTTCATGACACCAAGTTAGACCCCAGGAAAATGCAACATCTAGAGGTAGAATTGCGGTCCAGATAATCCCCAGCCCAGTTAGCATCACAAAACGCATTAATATTCAAGGAACTGGGAGTAAAACCCAACGATAACTTTTTCACAGCAGTAATATGAGCTTGAGTTGCGGAGTCCGTCAATGACGAACATAATTGACAGCATGAGACACCTTTTTTTTTTTTTTTTTTTTTGAACACGAAAAGGGTGGGAGAGGGCAAACAACGTAGCAACCCCCTAGGCGTGACCATAGGGGCTCCCGACCCGCTATGGAATGTCCGGTTCGAGCCACAGCTATTGTCGGTGAGGACAGGCCGTGACCATAACACCACCTAGGTACTAGAAAGCAGTAGTCCAAGTGCCCCCTTGTTGAGACTCGAACCTGAGTCAAATGTGGGGGTGAGAACTGTCCTGCCATCTAGGCCACCAGCATTGGTGTTACCTCTTGTTTAGTTAAGATCAAGTAATGCAAAGAAGCAACCAAGCTTCTGTACAATTGAAAATCTGGAAAAGGGGCATTACAATCTGGTGCAGTAGAGGGTTTAGTAGTACCAGGACATAAACAAGGAGTGCAATCCATCATGCCAGCCTTGTTAAGAAGCTCTATTGCATACTTAGTTTGCTACATAAAAATACCATCACCATTTCGAAGGACTTCAAGAACCAGAAAGTAATGCAGATAACCAAGATCTTTAATAGCAAACTGACCTTGTTAGTTTTAAGTTTTAACCAACAACTCGGAGATAAAGGAAGATATGCATTGCCAGTAATGATTGTTGTGCTTCACCAATGTCGGATAATTTCCTTAATGATTTCGAGTATCTATCCACGTGGTTTGGTACGAGAATACATTGGAGAGGAAAAATGGTTAAAAACATTGTAGGGAGAGCAAGCGAGAAAAATATATTGTGAGAGTAAGGAAGAGATAAAAAATATTCGTGAGCTCATGCTTAGAGATTAATATTTTTCTATCTTGTTGTACTCGATCGATATAGTAGAATTCTCTTTTGTGGCGGAGTAGGTATTGAGACCCAACCACGTTAAATTACGTGTTCTTTATTTTTCTTTGTGCTTGTTTAATTTTGTTGCGTGTTTCCGTTTTAGTGGGGGACTAAAAAACCTACCAACAATAATGTAATCTACATAGAACAAGACACACACAACTACTGCATCTTGATAATAAACAGAGAGGTGTCAGCAAGACTGTTCATAAACTTGATACTAACGAGAAATTTAGGAAAAAGAGCATACAAGCCCTTTCTTCTTCACGTAAGCATACCTGAATCCACTTTAGCACCAGATTGCTTCATTGCTACACCTGACCACAGGAAAGCTCTTAACAGGTAATCAACTTCCATCAGAATTCTTTGAGGCAGAAGGAAGAGGGAGCTTCAATGAACCTGCACACCCAAAGAACAGATTTGAGCTGCCAACAAAATAGAGGAGTTTATTCGTCAGGCTAGAGATTCTACTTTAAGTGCCAAATTTTATTATCCTCCACCTTGCCAATATTATTGAAGCTTACCTTCCTGGAATTACTACTTGTAGCTTGAACCATATCATCTTAAAATCTGGAAGTTTGGGCAAATCGTGTTCCAGAATCAGATACTCGTCTGTTGTTAGCTAACTAGCTCATAGAACTTCGGCCAGATGTGGGATTCAAAGGGCGCCAGATGACTGAGGAACCGTTACCACCGAGCATGCCACACTGGAGAGGTGCAGCTTCTTACCGTTATAGGTCGAGCACATTAGCATCATCAGAGAGGAAAAATTGTGGTCTGGCATGAGTTTGAGGGTGTAACAAGGGCGTGGGATGCAATGAAATCGTGGAGGGAGGAATCATCAGATGAGAAAATGCGTGACAAGAAATCACAGCGCAAAAAGACATGATTTGGAAGAAGCCAATAATTCTAGGTGAGAGGTGTAGAGTACTCGATAAAAACGATACTGTTGGTTACAATGAAAAAGGAAATAAGATCAAAGCTTATCACCCAAAGACCCCAAGTTCCTTGCCAGTGCCCCGACAGACATCATATATCGATCCAGATGCAATTCCAAGCTGCAGGACAAAATTAGAAAATCTAGAAGCGAAAAAAAGTGCGGGGAGAAGATTGGGTTTTCGTTCAGGAATCATTTGCAAAATCATAGGTGTTGTTTATGCAATCACCCAACAAAGCTGATCAAGAATAATTTTAGTAAAAGTTAAGAACTCACGTGTGAGTTTGACATGTAGAATCAATTTCACTACTAATAACCTCACATGAAAAATAAATCTTCAACTCTTTAATACTTATGCTTGGGAAAATATAGTCCTTTTGTGTTCTTGAAGGAAATCAAACAGTATTATTTGGTAGTGGTTCAAGAAAATCGTGGGGTGGAAACTGCAGAGTCTGTGATTGATTGTGCTGAGGTGGATATGAATAGGCCAAATACTAAAATTCCACCACTTTAATTTTTACTAGTCAGTCAGTTAACTCAACTGCAAAATTATGATCCTGATCAAGCATCAAAAAGAAAAATAGATAACAAGGGCACAAGGACCAAAATCAAAAGTCCTGGGATTTCGATAGGGTGTTGAGTGCAATCCACAATTCTGCAATTTTCATGGTATAACACAGTAAGTTATGGTGCCTTGCACACCAAAACAAAAATGGACTAACACAAATTAAGCAATGCCATTATCCACAAATAAAGCACTGCAGCTGCTGGTGCTTGTGATGATCTCATCTCTTGTGCACTAGTTTCCTCTATTTGGTAAATGCTACCCAACCTAGTTTCTACAATTCTGCAATACGGTGCCTTATATGCCACAACAACAGGGCATTGCTATGTCAATCGGTCTTGCTTCCCTTCGTCTATGTGGTGAGAAGTAGCTTTATCTACTTAGCTAGCCAAACGAAGAGTTGGTCCCCATATATAGACATGTGACGAAGAAATAAACATTCAAAATAAGGGAAGCGCCCTTGATTAAGCCTGTCCCATATACACTTGAATATAAAATTTCATGTTGAAGATACATAACTATATTCTCCTATATGTAGCTGCAACCATCAAATAGACTTGAGACTGATATGCTTTGCTGTACATAATGACTCTTTTTGAGTTTCCAACCTATATGCTGATGTACCAAGCTGAAAAAACCAGGACTGAATTGTGGCCTAATTTCTCCTGGAGAAACCCAAGATGTAGCTTACTTTGGACAAGATTTAGCTTCATCCATGTTTCTTAGCTTGGTTAGAATCCATCTGAGTACTCATAAGGGGCTAGCATTGTGTGAGGCAAAACACTTTAATTGACATTTCGATTGCGTTCATACTTTCCAGATGTGAAAGTGTCATATGGGTTGCTCCTCAAGACATTACAAACTATTAAAAGGTGCTTATGGATCATCAGCAACAAACAAATGCTGCAGAAATGCACGTACAAACCAAAAACGATTCAAAGTCCAGGACTCGCTTATCTCTGTTTGTTATGAAATTCTCTATTTGCCCCCCACCCACCCCAAAAAAGGCCTGCTGTGCAGCCCAAAAGCTTCCGTCCACAATGCATCTGAATTGAGGCTGCAACCACTTCTGAACAAGCTGCAATCATACTGCCACCCCGAAGAGTCGAAGACATGAGAGCACCTGATGCTCAAAACCAAGGGATAGATATTAGCTTTTTAATGGTAGAAATGAGTGCATGTACATATGCGGATGCTAGCTTGTAAATTGCAATAAAGCAATGTTTTTGGATGGTTACTGTTGTTCGAAGAACCACAAAGACTCAACGATTATCTATATTTAATCGAACAAAATTAATGTACAAAGCAAAGTAAAACAAACATAGAAAATAAAGACCAAGAGAGACATAGATTTTACGTTCTTCGGCTTACACTAGGTGTAAAACAACTCCTCCAGCAACCAATCAATGGCTTCAATTAATGCGGGCAAATGAATGCTGGAGAGAGCTAAAAATGAGATTTTCTACAGCAAACCCCTCTCAAAATCTTACCAAACCCCTATGCAAGTTCTCTCTGCCAAACTCTAATTGAGACTATTATGTTTTTCTCTCACATATGCAAGTAAGGAATTCAATATACATGCCAAAAATAAAATCCCGTCCAAATAGGATTTGAACCCCTCAAAAACCCTAAAAAGTGCAAAACCAGAGTGTGGCATGTCCAAATGGACCTAACCACCATCTCACAGGAAAAGCAAAGGTTTCTGAGTGAAAATCATATCTGGGTGTCCAGACGGAGGTACGCAAAAAGGACCCAATCTTCACAATAATACCCCCAAAATTGTATATGAGTAAGTCATTCCATTTGCTTGTCATTTTCCTTTCAGTTGACGAATCCTAGATCCATTAACCAAGATAAAGAAAAGGGAAAGCAGAAGGAGAAGACAAACAAGACAATATGATGCAAATATATGAGAAAATAAATAAACAAGAAACATACAATTAATTAATCATCGGAGTCTGACTCGGACAATTGTTTAATCATCCCACAGCAGATCGCCTGTTATAGGAGAACACAAAAATCACACTATCAGCGTACGAAGTAGTCTCACTGGCATGTTTTTGCTTCAATCCCATTTAAAGTAAATTTGCAGCAAAACATGTGATTTTTATTCATCAAACAACTTCCTTCAAATACCTTGTTACAATAATCGATGCTATTCTATATGAACTAGGTTTAAATTAGACATGCCCCTGATCACCTTTTCATAAAAAGTTGAAAATTATTCTCACAATATCGATGCTACACATTGATGAACATGGGTGAGGATAACAAAGGTAAAAACACAAAGTCAATCTCATAGCTAAAAGGAGCTTCGTTAAGAACACTTAGGTTATACTGGCTACTGCTAAAATAAACCGAACTTACGGACACTTGGGATATTGAATTTCCCTTTTAACTCTTTCATCTTGTGATCTTCGCCGTTAAAAAAGAAAAACTCTACCCTTAGTTTTGATATATCCCTATTGGCTTGTGCAAACTTTCTTCTGATTCAACAAAAGAACTAAAATTTATGACAGAACACTTGCAAAACCAAAAAAAATTAAAACATAGAGGTGAGATAAATATAGAACAGAATTTTGGACGATTTCATGATGTTTTTTTTTTACATAAGCGGTACGAATCATCAAAGAGGTCCTAGTGCATTGTTAGAAGCCAAAAAAAGAAAATGAATTGCAAAATTTCTTAAAAAGTAATTGAGTAATGTGATTTTTGTAATATTATAGATTTTCTGACAAAAAAAGAGGAGCCAAAAATAACAACAATGCAACAATAGAGGGAAAGAGGGGCCTGAAAAATTGGAAGTTCATAAGTACTACTGAGGGCTGGGAATTAAACTCAAATCTCACATCTCACGAACAATTGTCAACCCATTGTGACCACCGAACCAGGTACCAACTTTGATTCTTCCTGGAATGCTTATTGATATTTTTAAAAAATTCATTAAGGTGGGGGCCCAATTTTGGGGGCAGTATTGGGCTAGAGCTGGTCCTGGGCATATCCCTTCTATTGTTGACAAGCTTCATGAAAGCACTAGAATCAAGGGAAAATTAATATGCAGAGTAAAATAAGAACCACTGTACCTTCGGCTTTGCAGGATAGTATGGGTCTACATGTACGTCTGGTATGTGTGCTATCTTATACCAATCCTCCCCATTCCCCTTCTGACATCGCCTAACCAATTCCGTAGAATAATCCCCAATGAACAAGGTTTTGAGTTTGGTTAGACTTTGAATGCTCTGCGGAAGTGATTGAATCTTGGGGCAGCACCTGATAGTCAACGATTGAAGGGAAGAAAAGTTTCCTAACCATTCAGGAAGCGATGAGAGCTCTAGACAAGAAGACAGCGATAGAGATTGCAGTGAGGTGGCATGTTGCAATGCTTCAGGAAGTGATTGAATCTTCCAGCAGTCGCTAATGGTCAACGATTGAAGAGAAGAAAGTTTTCCCAACCCATCAGGAAGCGATGTGAGCTCTAGATCATGGATCGAAAGAGATTGCAGTGAGGTGGCATGTTGCAATGCTTCAGGAAGTGATTGAATCTTCTGGCAGTATTCAATTGTCAACGATTGAAGAGAAGAAAGTTTTCCCAACCAATCAGGAAGTGATGTGAGCCCTGGATAACTACGGATCGATAGAGATTGCAATGAAGTGACATGTTGCAATGCTTCAGGCAAAGTCTTCAACTCTGCTACTGTAAGAAACTCACCCAGAATCCGAAACGTAGGCTCACCGTCAAGAGTTAGGTGTCGAAGGGAACTGAGGTGTTTAATGGTCTCCGGTATTGTCACCAACTTGGGGCAACCTCTGACATCCAATACCTCTAAGGCCGTGAGGTGTCCAAAACTTTCAGATAAAGAACTTAAGCTCTTGCAATGATTGATCTCCAAATGTTTCAAGGATTTTAGGCTTCGTAGCCTGTGCTCTGGCAAGGACACAAGCTCATCACAATGCTCGATTTCCATCGACTTCAGAGATACAAGGCTTGACAGGTTTGCAGGCAGCAATTTAAGTTTCCTAAACCCCCAGATTTTTAGAGATTCAAGACGAGTAAGGTTTTGCAACATTTCTTCTGGAAAGGCAGTGGCGTCGACGTTGTTCTCGACTGTAAGGGAAGTGAGGCAATCAAGATTTGAAATCGAACTTAGCATCACATTGCTGTTACTGCACCGATCAATGTCCAGCGTCAACGTTTCTGAAGATGAAAGGCGGGGCAAGGTCAATTTAGGGCAATTTCTGAGGAATATCTTACCAAGACGAGGGAGTAGATCTCTTCCTTCCTCTCTCGACAATCCTTTTAAATTCGGTAAATCAATGATATAGAGTCGTTCCAAAGACGGGAATCCTCTTACTGGTCCCCCGCCGGGGAAATCATCATCAATGTACTCCACATACTCCATTCCAATGATGTCAAGGCGTCGCAGGGAAGGCAGCTGTCCAAACGGAGGAAGTATTAAACAGTTACTACACTCAAATAGTCTAATAGTAACTACATTTTTTAGAGTTGACTCCCTCATCCAAAGCGGGAAGCGTGAACCTTTGTAGTGGTCGATAAACAACTCTTCAACATTTGGGTGAGGTTCCAAAGCTTCAAGTAGTTGTTCGACATTTGCTTGTGATTCCCAGTCACGGTTACGACTCCAGACCAACTTAATCATTCGAAGTTTTTGTTTCTGGATCAAATTAGCTTCTTTGGCGTCCATTGAATTCCTCACTCTCTCAAGGTGTTCTATGCGCAGTTCTCCTCCTAGATCCAAGTGTTGCAGTTCAGCTAACTGTTGATTTCCACTCTTACCAACGCAGAATAAACTTAATGTCTTCAAGAGGGTCAACTGCCCAATCTTTGGAGGCATGTTATGAATTTCCGTACATCCTTCCAAATAAAGATGTCGAAGGCTTCTCAGGTTCTTTAAGTTTTTGGGCAGCCTCCGAAGCTCATGACAGTAATTAAGATTCAATGTTTGTAAGTTGAGGAGGCTGCAAATCGATTTCGGAAGTGTCTGAATTAGTGTTTGTGAAAGGTTTAAGAACCTTAGATGTTTTAAATTGCCAATTGAAGATGACAACTGAACCGAGTTTGCACCCGTAGCATCAAATGCTCGTAGCAAAAGAAACTTTCGGAAGTCACAAGAAAACTGATCATATGGATTAACATACTTGGCGTCTGGATTCTTATATTGCAGAAGAATTGACCGTAAGGATTTGACACTTTGCAATGATTTGGGAAAGACAATTGTATTCATAGCGTCACCAAGCAACGTCACGTGGTGAATTCTCTGTTCTGGTATATAGCTTGAGCTTTTATTCTCCATAATATGGCATTCATCTCCCATAACATAGTGGGCAAGATCGTGGATAAGATCATGCATTTTGAATAAAGTGTTGCTGGAAGGATCTTTGACCACATCTTGGAAAAAAGATCTCCAATACAATTCATTCCAAATGTGATCTCCAATATCTTCCAGCTCCATTTTTCCTTTGCACGAAATATAACCATTAGCCATCCAAAGATTGATTAAATTTTCTTTTTCAATTCTACAACCCTTCGAAAAAACAGCACAATAAGCAAAGCATCGTCTCAATTCCAGTGAAAGGTTATAGTAACTTAACCTTAAGGCAGGCAAGATGGAATTTTCAGCATGAGGCAAGTTCCAAACTTCACTTTCTTTAACCAGAATCCATTCACTTTCCTCACTTTTGAAGCGCAGTAACCCTCCAAGGGCCTTTGCAGCTAAAGGCACACCCCCACACTTCTTCACTATCTCCTTTCCAATGTCCACAAGACTTCGACGTTCTTGATTTCCATGGCCAAATGCACGTTGCCTAAATAACAACCAGCAATCGTCTTCGGATAGAAATGACAAGTGAAGAGGTGTGAGAGTTCTCATGATTGAAGAAACATTTTCAAGACGAGTTGTGACGATCACGGAAGCGCCTTTTGATCCGCATGCTAGTACACACTTCAAGGTATCCCACTTCTCTTGATTGTCGTTCCACATGTCATCTAACACAATCAGGTATCTTTTCCCATGCAAGATGTCTCGAAGTTGTCTCTGTAAAGTATCTAGGTCTGATGCCTCACTTGCTTTTCCATTTACAGATTCGATAGTCGATTGTATCACCCTTTTCACATCGAAATCCTGAGAAACATAAACCCAAATTTTAAGCTCAAAGTGGCTCTTCACCCTCGCATCATTGAAGGCCATTTGTGCAAGCGTCGTCTTTCCAAGTCCCCCCATACCAATGATAGGGTACACAGAAACCTCATCCCTATCACATATATCCTCCACCAAAACTTTGACAATCTTTTGTTTTTCTTCATCTCTTCCATACACTTCTGGTAGATTTAAAAAGGAGCTAGTTTCTCGAATGTTCGCAAATTCATCACACTTACCCACAACCGCCTCGCGTAAATGAAACTTGCTACGCTCTTCAGCAATTGCACTTAATTCCTCCGTGACCTCCTTCATTTTATTCCCTATCTTGTGACGGAACTTGATGTTTTCAAACGGATGCAACATAGAAATGCTTACATTCTTCAAAGAACTAGAGGTTTCGCCTTTGGTTTTCCATCGCAGGGCTTCAGTTGCACAATCGTCCAAGATGTCATCCAAGTCATAGGCAACACCTTTGAGCTTTCGAAGCCAATCTTGAATTGCTTTGTCTTGCAATTGCTTTTGCTCTGCATCTTCAAGGACAGCCTCGATCGTGGACAACGTGCTTGAGAGCTTTTTCATCTCTTTGTCAACACCCCAAAGCAATCCCACCTCTGCTTGGATCAAGGAGTTGAGATTTTGGAGCACAACTGGAAGAAATGACAAAACCATGTTGATGATGATCACTTGATAATATCTCTCTGAATTTTCAAAGGTAAGCTCAGAATTGCAAAATCTGCTTGCAAACTGAATCACCCAATTTGAGTATTAGAGAAAGTAGAACAGTAAAAGAGGAAGACTTGGCGAAGACTTGAGAAAATGACTCGCCAACTCTCTGTCCCCCCACTGATGGACAAAAGCATGTGCTTTCCCTTAAATAAGTTTCATTAAAAAAAAAAAAAAATATGAGTATCTAGCTTCATCCCTTGACAACATTTAGTTTCATTGGTGGTTTTGGTTTTGTCTTATTTAATTTTTTTGCGTTTTTTGGAGTTTTCGGTCGATTTGTTGTGGTTTTTGGCTCTTCTCTCTGCAGAAAAAAAATAAAATTATTAGTAAAACTTAAAGTTTTGTGAATAAAGACGAAAAAATAAAACCGATGGTTTTTTTACCCAAAGCAGGCCTAATCAGATTAAAAGAGAATATACCCTTTTGGCTAAGATCAAAAGAGAATACATTTAGGCCTCCTTGACAACATTTAATTATTTTTCGCTTTATTCATTAAAAGAGAATATAAATCGACCCTTTTGAATAAGATCAAAAAAAAAACATTTTTTTTTCAATTCACCCAAAGGAGGCCTTAATCTTGGCAATTAACCAAATAAATAAGGACGAGATCTGATTTCTAAGTTTAAGCCATGTAGATCTCTCTCTGGAGACATTTTATCTTCTCGACATATTGACCTTTTTTATCCTTATAACTTAGTATGAGGCCTAATGGATCAATTAATTCGGGAGACCAATTCCTCAGTCCACTGGAACTATCTTTCAACAAAAAACAATAAATAAACTTTCATGCTGCCTCCTTTAGCTAAAAAGAAAAAAATGGTTTTTTTGGTTTTGTCCTTATTCAATTTTTTTTTTTGCATTTATTAGTTTTCAGTCGATTTTTTGTGGTTTCTTGGCTTGTCTCGACAAGAGGAATCTAAAAAGTATAAAATTATTAGCCAAAGTTAAAGTTTTGTGAATAAAGACGAAAAATAATCCAAAAAACTGGTTTATTTTCGGCTTTAGTAAAAAAACTATTACTTTTTACCATAAATTTATACTCTTTGGATTCGGCTCGACGAGACGAATCCATAAACCACGAAAACTTGACGCAAAACTAACAAATGCAAAAAAAAAAATTGAACAAGGACAAAACGAAAAAAACCAAAAACCCATTTAGTCTCCAATAATTGGGGGTATGAGCGGGAGATGGATAGGAGACAGACCTAACATTTGACAATAAATGCACAAAAAATTCGTTACAACTTTGGTACTTGTACCATTTTGAATGTATATGCCACTTGATCAAACACTTTCAATTCGGGAAATTTGATACTTTTCCAATCTCACAATTTAGTTTGTGCCATCTTTCTTCTCTTCCAACCAAAAAAATTACTGTAGTATAAATTAGCAAAAGGAACACCAACAATGATCACAAAAAAAATGAGTTACATATAATATGCTTGCAAACTGAATCACCCAATTTGAGACCACAAGGATTGGTTTCACCTCTGTATCAAGATAGACTTTAGCAAAGGCAAAGACTTGAGAAAATGACACCATGTAGACAGTGTCCCCCCACTGACAAAAGCATGTGTAATAATTCAGAAAGTAGATGGAAACTAGGGGCAGTTGAATGTTCATAGCTTAGAGTCATTTTAAGTTTCGAGGAAACAGCATGTGTTTCATTTCCATCTTCCTACATATTTTCTTCTCTTTTTTGTTAACTTTTGTTGGATTTTATCAGAATTCTTTTATCTAGGGAATTGCTGACTAGAGACTAGAGAGGTTTCTCAAGGGCCTTATACTCGGACACACTCGACCGAAACAATGTGTTAGAGAAAGCTCGCCACATGGCACATCTGGGCATCTGATATCTTTTTATTTGCATCCGGGCAATTGTTGGAATTTTTGTGAAGAAAACAAAAAAAATTATTTGCAGTATTTTCATCAAAAAAAATTAATCAGGAATGACTTGAGAATTTTTCGCCAATTTGAGCCCTATATCATCTTTCTAAACATAACTTGGAATATCCACTAAAATGGAAAAACAAGGCCTCTCTGATGAAAACTTGCTTATAAATGCGTCTTTATTATTTTCGACTAGGGTATGCCCCTTTGATTTCCTTTTGTAATTTCAATTAGGGTATGCCATCTTTGATTTTGTTTTTATTGTCTTGGTGTAATAAAATTTCTACTTACCAATAAATGCGTCTTTAACTCACCTTTTTTTTATAGCTTCCTAGAGAAAATTTCACTATCCATTAGCGAGTAGCCTGTTTATAAGTCAGGGCAAAATTTAACTCTCACAGAATTACTATTAAGCTAATACTCAATGGCGCAGATCACTAGATCAAGATGGGGAAAAAAATCAACCCTAAGCCATTCTAGGAAAAGCATTTAATGATCTTTCTTTAGATTCTTAAAGTAAAAAAACACCCTACAAAACTTATGAACGCCACCAAACGGTATCGGCTGATGAATAAACATGGTAAGATTCTCCATTATAGCATTCATGTCATGTATCTAAGCTAGTATTTATAGCAAATATATGGAAGATATTGAGGGTAACAGACAGCAACTATGCTATGGGTACAACAGTACTCATGCACATTAAATACACACCAAACTGGCTCTTACATGGAAAAGTCTAACTCTTGCTCGGAAGAGTCAGCTTGGTGTGCATGAGTGGTGTACGCATAACTTTTTCCAACAGACACGAACATCGATATCACAAAAAAAGGTGAAACAAAATTTTTGTCTTAAGCTTGATGTCTTTCTTTTCCACTTCCTCTCCCGAGAAGAGAGACCCGTTTGTTTTCTTGTGAATATCATTCATTGTTATTCTCTGATTGATCATGTTGTGCACAGGTGTTTTGTCTATTTGTTTACGAGAAGTTTTTCAGTGCCGAGCGGGTACCACGTGGCGCCGAACATGGAACCCTGCAGCCAATCAAACACACACCGTTTGGCGTAGTGACCTCCATTCAGTACCTCGTGGCGCGTGCCACATAGGTCATAAATGCTAGTTCCGTACCGCGTGGCGCGTTTTGATGGGCAGCACGGTACCAGGTCCGCGCGACACATGGTATCCGCTCGGCACCTAAAAATTTTCCTTTTGTTTACAAGTGTTCTCTACAGGTGTACTCTAATGAAGGTCCTAGTATTCATATGCACGTGTTAATTAGTTAGGAAGAGTTTTGGCTGCCTTTGTGGGATTAAAACGACCCAGTTTGAGTAAAGTGATTTGGCTGTCAAAAAGTCCCGCACGACACCGTTTTTGGATCCACCGTTTGGGTGTTGTGCGGGTCTGCGCAGCACAGACCCCTGACCAGATCCAAACGCAGCACCTGCATGCTATCGTAAAAACAACATATGACTTATATATTTAGGAAATGGCTACAATACACACCCCTTATTTGGGTGTACCATATGCACCTATTGTATGGTCCAGATTGTGCCACCTCATCGGCAATTGTAACATTTTTTAGTTTTTCGTAACTTTTCAACAATATGATTCGTAACATTTTCTATGATTCGTAACATTTTGGTGTGTCTCGTAACTTTTATAAAAAAAAAATCGTAATTTTTACCAAAAATTCGTAACTTTTATAGAGGTGTGTATCATAGGCACCCAAATAAGGGGTGTGTATTGTATCTTTTTCCCTATATTTATGGACAGAACTTCAATGGAAAGATTAAGTTTAGAGGAAAATGGTTGATGGAAAACATATTGTTCAGCGACCAATAGGACTCTGTAATGAATTTTAGCCAGCAAGATCATATCAAGAAATATTTTGACATAAGTGACAACATATATCTGAAGATTTCTTAAATTATTTCCAGGGGCGGAGGTAGTATAGAGCTAGGGTGGGCCCTTGCCACCCCGTAGTTTTTTTAGAATTTTTTTTTTTCCGATCATCTTAAATCTCCCAAGCTCGATCCTAGTGGTTTATTCAAGAAAATGAAGACTAAATATTATTTTAAAGTCAATCGTAGCTGATTTATGAGATTTGATAACAAGTCGGATTGCACCTTTTTTTTGGATAATTTCGGATTGCACTTTGATAAATTGTTAAGCTACTTTTGTTCTATTTTGATGGATGATCAATCTTGAAAAATATATTTTAACTTTTTCTTTGACTATGGAATGCAAGGACGTTGATAGTTTTTTTTTTTTTTTACTTATTTGTTGAGTAAGAAATAGAAAGATATTTGATGTTGAATTTTGTTTTCCCGTTGTATCTTAATCCTGTCTCCGCCGCTGAATATTTCACTGACCACACACTTGGATGAGTATAAAGACGCATTTTTTTCAACGACATGAACGAATTTATTCAAAAGAATACACAAAACTGTATCGATGATACTCCAACTTTAATTTTATAATCCAGAGAAAGAAAAAAAAAACTTAAAAAAACCTCTACATATCTCTGTTCCAGGCATGATATAGTTGCCATACATCATAAGAAGATATAAGTGTAGATTGTAGAAAATGAGTGCTGCGTTATATAAATGCAAGGAGTTTCCCCTTTCCATTTTTTGTGTATGCCTTCCTTCCCCCACTTCATAGCCCATCTATATAATAAGGGAGCTCAGTGTTTGAATCCCAAACATAAATCTAAGGGTCCAGACTTGACTTCCCTTAAATAAACGGCTGGGATTTGTTTTAACCAAAGAATTAAGGATCTGATTCAGTCTCACAAAAATCAGTGGTCAAGATTGCTAGAGAGATGCCGCCTAGAAGGCAGTTACTCCCAAAAATGCGGAACAAAATTGCAAACCCAAGACTCCACAACTGCTACCACCTCCGGACTCCTCTCTCTCTCTCTCTCTCTCTCTCTCCCCCCGACATCTCATGAAGCAATCAAAATCTCGCAATCTCTGGTGTGGAAAATTGAAGGCACAAGTACCCCAAACGGACAGGTACCTTTCTTCCCTCCCTCTCTTGATCAGTCCCATTACAACTGGCGTTCCAAACCCAGTTTTAGTCTTGAATATGGAATTTGTTTTGGTGGGAAAAAGTATGCATTTCACATGTTTGACGAAATGACTCACACACACACACGTAGCCTGAGTATGTTATCAAGTTTCTTTGATTTCAATTGATCAATTCCTTTATTATTTTGATTATTGTCCTGTGGTCGGCAACTTAAAGGTTATTGATTAGCAATGTTGTTTTTTTCCCTTATCCCAAATTAGGAGCAGCAGCCAATTTTTAGTCCATTCCTCTTTCTTCCTGTAGTGATTTTGTATACTTTTGGCTGAAGTAAGTCTGAAAAATGAAAACCAACCGATTAGCAAGAAAGAAAAAGAAATTGAAAACCAAGCCGTTTCCAGAAGTAGAACCCAAAACCTCTGCCCACCCCATGACGCAAATAGAAATGAAGGAAAGATTGAGAAAAATTATCAAATTGCGTACACACTTGCAAATTATGTTTAGTTTTCTGAACCATAAACTGACCAACGTAATATCGATATCTTATAGCATAGAGATAACCGTATTTTTAAGGTATTAGGATGCATCATTGTCGAGTTTGAGTTGGCTTGAAGTTGTTTAAAGATATGTTTCTTCTGCCTATAATTTTGGAGGTTTCAAGAGGAGTCATACTTGGTTTCTGGAGGAGTCGTACATGTAATGAACTTTTAAAAGAGAAAACATACCCAGAGTTATAGCAGAGAACAACTACAGCATGGATAACATTACTGACTCGATTAATAGCTAACATAACATTTGTCAGATACTTGACGAGCAGACTACTTCAAGGATTTAAAGGAATGGATAACATTACTATTTTTGGCCAGGTAAGAATCGCTTAGTGGGGCTTATCTGCTTGCTCGCTACTGTTTATATATAGGGGCTGAAGTCCACATTTAATTGTGTATGCTTGGTGTTGTTCAGTAGTAGGGTCTTTGGCCATGTAATACACATTATATACCACTTACCAGGAAAAGAAGAAGGCAGAAGCAATTGCGCAAAAAGGGCAAAAAGCGAGTCACGCAAGTAAGGGAAAAGGAAAAGTCATCTACGCCAATGAAAAAGAAATTTGTTCGGTACTATGCTTTTACATTTCTAGAAGAATTTTTATGTTGTTTTTTGGGTAAACGAATTTTTATGTTGTTTGTGTGTCTAATATCTACATAAACAGTTTTTACAATTAAGAAGACTCTTGCTTCCTACAACTGTTAGGATATAAAAATGTAAAACCACAATTCAAATAGAAACTGCCGCATGTCTTGCCAATAAAAAAAGTTGTGCAGTTTCCCAAATGGTTTTGAAATCTTAGGACTTCTCTACTTTAAATTCATCTTGGGTACTCTGTATTTTCTTATTGTGAAAGTTTAAACCATCCAGTACCCTCTCTATTTACAGGTACAGCCTCTCCGAGAAAGAAATGGTGGGGTAGTGATCCGTGATGAGGTCCACATCAACGCCACCCGTATCCGTGAGGTATTTCTTATCGCGCATTTGTTTTGTCATCTTCTACCAGGAGCCAGCCCTGCTTAATACTCTCATTTTGTCCACATCTCGGGGTTTTTTTTTCTTCTTGCTTCCTTTTGTTCTCTATTGCCATTTGCCGTTGTTGCTGTTGCTTGGGCAATTGATTTAAGTGCTTCGATTGTTCGAGTGCCTCCAGGCACGGGCATGCACTATCATTTTATACATTGAAACAGTTTTTTAGAATGGCATGTGTAAGCAACACGTTTTGGATTTGAAGTTTTTGCTGAAATGTGAAATCAGACAATAAGATGAAGATGATGGATTTTTGTTGGTGCCTTCAAGTTTATTACTAATTGCTTTTGTTTATGATATTGAGTTCATTCTATGTTATTCCATGGGGATTGTTACATTGACGTTTGTTTCGACAGACAAGATTTCAAAGAATGGTGTTGAAGCCAGCTTTCTGACATCCAAGGAATAATGCATGTGCACCATTGAAGAAAGAGCTCAGTTGTGTACGTTTCAAAAACTGATTTTTTTCTCTTTTCTTCCTTCAACATTTCTAATCTAAAACTTTCATTCTTTTTTTCTTCTTCACCCTCAGAATTGCACTCTCTTTCCAATGAAAACATTGAGTTTATTTTGTTAAAATCAATAAAAGCTGTGATGGATTATTTCCACTTATGACCTACAAAGCACCGACACGCCTACGGGGTGCCGTATCGCAGTGTCCCCACACGGGAACACGTGTCCCGACACGCCACGTGGCATGGGACACGGCTAACGTGCTTTTTTGGATGGGGACACGGCTGGGGACATGGGGGGACACGGATGGGGACACGGGAGGAGAGAGAGAGAGAAGCCGAGAGAGAGAAAACGAGACAGAGAGAGACTGAGAGAGAGAAAACGAGAGAGAGAGAGAGAGAGAGAGAGAGAGAGAGAGAAAACGAGAGAGAGAGAGACGACGTACGTACCTGATCTGAGATCTGATTTTTTAGGGCTGAAGCTGTAATGGATGTCGGCTGACTGGCTGAGGAAGATGATCTCTTATATATATATGCTAAATTACAGTTTTTACCCTTAATTTTCGAGTAATAATAAATTTACCCCTGAAAGTTTTAAAAAATTTCAATTTTACGCCTGAAAGTTTTTAAAAATTCAATTTTACCCCTGTAAGTTTTAAAAAAATTCAATTTTACCCCTGAAAGTTTAAAAAAAATTCAATTTGACCCCTGAAAGTTTTAAAATATATTATCAATATATATATATATGTAAATAAATATATAATTAAATAAATAAATAAATATACACGTGGTGTGTCCCCTGCCGTGTCCGTGTCCCCATTTTTTTAGAATTGCCGTGTCCCCGTGTCCGTGTCCGTTTCCGTGTCCGTGCATCATAGCTTATGACCTCTATTCCATTTTTCACTTTTGGCAAATTGGGTTCTTCTGATTTTCTTTATTATTGTTCGAGTGCACGCTAATTGTTCGAGCCGTGCCTTTAGGCACGGGCATCCGCTAGTGCTCCAATAAATGCAGTCAAGCCCACAGATACATAGCACGATAAGTACACGAGACACAAAGATTTTTACGTTGTTACTGTGCAGTTAAGTAGATCCGTCTCCCACTATTTTCCAATATATATACACTAGAGGCTGGGCACACGCGATGCATGTGCAAATTGAACTTTGACAAAAAAAAAAAATGCATATAATAAAGAAAGAGTACAAGTTACATCGGCTACTGCATATAACAAGTATTTACTACTATAACCTTGAGTTTACATCACTAATTATGGTAACACCCTCGACTAGTCAGTGAAACGCATCTCAATTTGAATCAGGCTTTGCAAGCCCAGCAAGCACACAGGACCCGATTCGGCTTTTGTGCAAATTTAGTTAGAAAAATAACGGGCCGGTACAGTTTTTGGAGGCCTCTTCCCGCGCGCTCCAACCCTAAACCAAAAAAGCACTTGTAAGGATAGAAAAAAAACTTCTATGCCAAAAACACCCCCATGGAGATCATGAATACCTTGACTTCGCCCTCGATCTCCTCCACCCCACACCGGCCCTTATCGATTTTTTCATCTGATTCGTTTCCTATGTAAAGGTGTTTGAGCCAGAATTTGATTGTGTGGTTTATAGTTATGATTGTGATTGACTGTGATGGTAAGTAATTTGGTATATTCATCACTCAAAATTAGTAGGTTTTTGACTGTGATGGTAGGACAGGAGTACAAGTACAGAACTTTTTGTACAGATTTTGGACAAATCTGTTGTTTTGGGCATCTTCTAGGTCTCACACGAATGATCTGTTGTTTTGGTCCTCTTCTGGGTCTCACACGAATGATCGGAGCGATTCATTCATGTTTTTCAAAATAATGTTTGCTTGTATCCCGTAAAAAAATCAACTAAATCGGATATCAGGAAATGCTCATTCGGTTCACTTAGTGAAGGAGCATTTCCTGATATCCGATTTAGTTGATTTTTTTTTATGAGATACAAGCAAACATTATTTTGAAAAATAGGAACGGCTCCGATCATAAGTGTGGGACCCCGAGGATGTCCAAAATAATAGATACGTAAAAAATCTATACAAAAAATTCTGTACCTACGGATTTATCGGTTAATTAGTGAGCGTGATGGAAGAAGTGGAACAGGGGCGGTTTTTCCTCTCATGAAATTCACGAGCTCCACTTGTTCGATAAATTTTTTCTAGTGGCACAGCCGCACAAGTACATGAGTTCTCCACTTGTTTGATGAATTTCCTCCGAGGGTTTGACTTTGACATTTTTTTTCTTAGTGAAATTCACGAGCTGAATATAGAGAAAATCCACTAAGTGATTGTTGTGTTTGGAAGTCTACTGAAATTCACTAGTCTAAACTAATGAAATACACGCGCTCGGAGTACTATAATTCACGAGGTAATTGTTGTGTTTTGAAATCCAGTAAAATTCATTAGCTAGTGGTATTTTTTTAAATTTAGTAAAATTCGTGAAATTCAGAAGCTCAATCTAGTGAAAATCACGAGCTCAAATCTAATGAAATTCACGAGCTCAAAGTCAGTGAAATACATGAGATCATAGATCAAAGTCAGTGAAATTTCACGAACAAAAATTTTGGCGGCCAGAAAAGTCGCCATCCGGAAGTGGATGTTGGGTGGAGGTGGAAAGTGGGAAGTGGGAGGACAGTAAGTATAAATTTGTGCTTAAAGGGAAAAAGGGTAATCAATATGACCCTATCAACTTGCTCGTAATTAAAATCAGCAACTCCCATTAATGGTAATTTTGGACCATTTTTCTAGGCCCACTGCTAATTTGCTGAATTTAATTTGGGTGCTTAACCCAATTTCTTCCCAAACCTTATCCAGTTCGACCCACTACAATTACATGTTGAAAAATACTACAATTGCATACAAGGAGTAATTATCCACCATAGCTTTTGTGGATCCAGTATGTGCTGAATGAGGGTGTTGCAACACCAATGACGATGCCCTAAGAATAAATTTGTGGTCTTTGTAGTGCCTTTGGTATGGTGCTCAATCTGTACCGTTCAAAAGTGTTTTCAATGATCTAAATTTCAAATGTTGTCATACATGTAATTTGGACCGATGATTGCAGAAGAATGGGCCAAATTAAGCACTATATGTAAACAAAAATGATAGATACACTTCCTCCCTAACCACTCCCTCTCTCACATGTGGTAGGTCCCACCATGGGTCCCACATGTGAGAGAGGGAGTGGTAGGGAATAGTTGGGAGGGAGTGTATGTATCATTGTTCATATGTAAACCCGGTTCTGATAGACGCTGTCATGAGTGTCACCCTAGAATAATAATTGATCATACCAATACCGAAGTAATGCTCCAGCTACCACATTTACTAGTATCATTGTCATACAACACGCTAGGGGAGCAAGTGGGGTGCCGTGCGTCCCAGTTGAACGTGTGACATCAATACGTGGAAATGGGCATTAATAGTCATGTACGATGCATCAAGAAACAAGTTGCACATCAATGAATGGTCACGTTTCATCCGAAATAGGTTGATGAAATTGCTTGACTTTGACTTCTCTACTATCTAAAGTTTCTCAAAAGTTGACTTTATCTTTGATTAGCTTTCATTTATGGATAATTGCGGACGTGTGTTTAGTAGTAAAAGTGTATTAGGGACCGGTAATGCGAGGGGTACTGATTCCCACGTCCAGAAAATGTACCAACCACCTCGGGAACTCACTTGTGGGGTTCCACACGAGTGATCCGAACCGTTCATTCATCTTAAAACAATTTTTCACGAGTGATCCAAACCGTTCATTACTCTTTAAAAAATTTAAAAATTGTTTTAAGATAATAAACGGTTCAGATCACTCATGTGAGACTCACTTGAACGATCGGTACATTTTCTGGACGCGGGGGTGTGTGCCCGTAGTCCGGTCCATTAGGGACCAATCTAATTCGGATTTTTTTTTTTATAACTAGGTGTCCAAGTCAGCTTTTGCGCAACCTTAACCAATAGACCAATCCCCTGGATTTAATTTGATTTTCTTAAACCAACCAGTTCACAAATTAGTACCCCTATTTACAAGCAAAAATGAGAGAAAAAGAAAAAATAAAAGAGTAAATTTTCCAAGTGGTGGGGGATTTTTTCTTTTATAATCAGGTGTCCAGACCAATTTTTGCACAGACTTAACCACTAGGCCAATCCCTTGAGTTCAATTTGATTTTCTTTAAACCAACCAGTTCACAAATTAGTATTCCTATTTTTACAAGCAATAATGAGAGAGAGAGAGGGGAAAAGAAAAAAGACGAGTGAATTTTCCAAGTGGTGGGGGATTTTTTTTTTTTTTTTTTTGGGTAGTTCGGAAAGTTGTGGTGGGGGATTCTGATTTCCGAGTATACCCACAAAGAAAGAGTTAAATAGTGATGGAGGCAAGCACGAGGCTAAAATGGGTGCTTCTTCAACCCTTCTGTTAAATTTCACCGAAGGTACGGACTCCCCAGTAGACCAACAAAACTCGTGTTGAACGAGCTTTGCTCGTGATTACCATTTTACGCACACTTTCTTTGATTCTTCATACTCTCGAGTATATATATAAGCGAGCAAAACTGATACTATAACCAAGCATCATTTGGAACTTGTGTCAGAGTGGTAGAGAGAGAGAGAGAGAGAGAGAGAGAGAGAAAAAGACAGAGGGAGCTTCCGGAAGCCTTGTTTTTCGATTTGAAGGTGAGAAAATGTGATTCAAACCCATTTTCAGCCATAACAAATTATTGTACTCCATTGCTTTTGGGTTTCGCTGATAATCAATCGGCTTTGGGTTCTGCTGATAATCTTCTTCTTTTTTTCTTGTTTTTGGATAATTAGCTGATACTAATATTCTTTGATTGAGCTAATATTGCTGCTTTTGGTCCTCTTGCTGGTTCTGGTGTTGGGATATTAATGTGATTCTTAGCTGATTGCCCTTTACATTACTTCCCAAACCCTTTCCTTGTTTTGGGTTTTTTTTCCCCTGTGAATAGGTAGCAATAGATGGGTTTTATTTGATGTTTCACCAAATGCTTGAGATGGGGTGGTTTTGTTTTCAGTAAATAAGAGAAGGGTGGTTTTCATTTTGGAAGAAAGCTAATTTTGTGTTGGTGTGAACATTGACTTTGCTGTTTGTGTCAACCACTAGGGCTTGTTTCAGAAAACTGTCTTTTGTAGTACACTGTCTTTTTTGGTTGATGTATTGTGTGAGAGAGAATGACCAGTCTCATACGGCATGAAAAGAAAGTAGAAGAATGTTTGCTAAAAAAGATGGTTTTCTGGAACAAGGCGTTAAGTTTATATTAGCTTTCTTGATTACCCATTTTCTTTTAGTGGCCATTATTGCAATTTTGCGAGTTCTTAAAAAGTACCCTAATTTTAGATTTCAGCTCATATAATTTCCCTTCACTGAGAAATGTTAGGAATTCTTTTACCAAATTAGTAATTCTTCTATGTGGTTCAACAGGTTTGATTGCTCTGATATCACACCCTTAGTCCATTGCTGATTGCTATGGGTCTGGCTCTTTCCTTGATCTTATCGCCGTGGAAAGAAATCCTGGGACACAAGTTTTTCAGTTGGCCGTATCCCAGTGCTAGGGTTGGAATAGATGGTGGGGATTTGGCCTTGAAAACAATTCCATGTCATAAAGAAGATTCAGAAACCATGAACAAGTCTGAGGCATTAGATCAAATTCAACTATCTTATAAGCCAATTGGTAGAACCCCTATCCCACCGAATGATTTAGTTCTTGAAAAAGAGAATGTGGAGTCAATGCCTTTAAAGGAAAGAGACTGGGTCAAGTCCAGGCCAACAATTTCACTTCCTGAACCATTGATAATGCTTTCTCCAAGACCTATTAGTGAGCTTGATGCTGCTGCAACCAAGGTTCAGAAAGTCTACAAGAGTTACCGGACAAGAAGGAACCTAGCTGATTGTGCAGTTGTGGTTGAAGAACTCTGGTTAGTCTATTATTCATAATCTATAGTTTAGTGGATCTGATTTTAGTCATTTCAGTGTTCTGATGTAATTCTACTTACACAATATTGTTTCAGGTGGAAGGCCTTAGATTTTGCTGCTCTAAAACGAAGCTCAGTATCATTTTTCAACGTCATGAAACATGAAACTCCTGCATCGCGATGGGCTCGTGCTAGGACTAGAGCTGCCAAGGTTCGTTAGAGAACAGTATGATTAACAAATTTGCTGTTTAGAGAAATTTTGGCAGAACAAATTCCAATTATTTTGTGTTTCTCAGTTAGGGAAGGGTTTGTCCCAGGATGAAAAGGCTCAAAAACTGGCTCTGCAGCATTGGCTTGAAGCAGTAAGCCCTTTTAATTGTTAACAATTTTAACGTTTTGTGTTTGTCTTTACTAATACGACTCGCTTAAGCATGTGTACATCCAACCCAATAATGGATAAGATAGAATGCTCTATAGCTCGTGTCATCTGCAGTACGAGGACGATGATAATATATAGACCAATAGCAGACCTCTATTTTATTTTACTGTTGTCTCAATGGACATAAGGGGATGTTTTCAGAAGCTTATTTAGCGCCTTTGTTGAGCTTAGGGTGGTGGATTAGGACTCTAGTTCAAAATTCCTATTTTAACTTATAGTGACAAATTGACATAATTGTCCCTGAAATTCTTCTCAAAATAAGTACGTGGAATCTACAATATCCTTTGTATTCAAATAACGTTGTGCAACCTTGAAAAAATAGTGTGTAAATCAATTTGAGCTTTAGAGATTTCTATGGACTTTAATTGTCTGAGGTTTTAAGTACCCGTGTCAGACATTGGACACTCAAACAAGTGTATGAGATCTGTTTCAAACATGTTTAGTTGGACAATAACTTATCAAGCATATTCTCTAACTCAAATTTCTCACAAGCTATGCATGGAAGTCATAATATGCATGAATTAAGGACTATAGCTTAAACACCCTTTAAGCTAGAAAAATAGACTATATATGAAGGATTTTACATATTCCGTCGTCTCCCAGTATACTTGAAGTGAAAATTGGGTGAATCAAATACTTAGACATGTACCCGCACCTAAATCCCGTACCCAAGTCCATTTAACATAAATTGGGAGGTATATAATGCTTAAATTGTTGATTATTCTTCCTTTCTCTTCCAGATTGATCCACGTCATAGGTATGGACACAACTTGCATTTCTACTATGATGTATGGTCTGATAGCAAGAGCACCCAACCTTTCTTCTATTGGTAAGTAGCCCCTTCTTTAACCATAGTATACGAGTCAAACCTGCTCTCGTTTTAAAATGTTCTTACTATCTCTCCTTTTCTGGAAATGCAGGCTTGATGTCGGGGATGGTAAAGAATTAAATCTTGAATGTTGCCGAAGAATCGATCTACAATGCCAATGCATTAAATATCTTGGACCTGTAAGTTTTGTCCCTCTGATTATGTATCTTTCTTAAATAGACAATTTAAGTTAGATATTTGCACACAAAAGTGTATTGGATTGTATCTCACATATATTTCCACTCTTCCAGAAGGAAAGGGAAGCATATGAAGTGATTGTGGAGGATGGAAAGCTAGTATACAAGCAAAACGGAATGCTATTAAACACCGATGAAAATTCCAAGTGGATTTTCGTCCTGAGCACAGCAAGGGCTTTGTACGTGGGACAGAAGAAGAAAGGTGTTTTTCAGCATTCTAGTTTTCTATCTGGAGGAGCTACAACGGCAGCCGGTAGATTGGTTGCGACCGACGGGATTCTTGAGGTATAAATGACACACCAATGGGAGAATAGAATATAGCTACGCTTGCATATATTAACCTGCATATCTGTTTGAAGAGCTGCTTGAGCTTATTCTCTCCCTTTACTTCAGGCAATATGGCCATACAGCGGTCACTATCTTCCAACTGAAGACAATTTCAAGGAATTCATTACTTACCTCAAGGAGCACCATGTAGACTTGACCAATGTTAAGGTAACCTCTTTTGGTTTTGGACATAGAATCATATATGGAGATGGCGACACTTTTGCTGTATATGGCTATGTAGTATATACAAATGCATTTTTAGATAGCTAAAGTTTCTTCAAAACTTTTTATATTTTGTACGTTAAGTATATAAAGTGACTATTGATGCTTCCCTTTTCGGAAGTTATATAATGCTCTTGTTCAATGCCACAAAAACCCCTTAAGAACAGCTTCAGTTCTTTTATTTCTCAATAACCTGTTTTTCGAAATACTTTATTCCTTCTTCATCTCCTCTCAACTCTGCTTGAATTTTGTCAACAATAAGGGTCTGCTGTGTGTGATTTTCTTATCAACCCCATTGGGTATGCACACTTCTTTGCTTTGACTTTTGACTATGCCATGAGATTGTAAGGGGAAGCTATTTTTGTACTCCAGTTTAAGCTTCTCGCACTCTATTATGTTTGATCTTTTCGCGACTCACGTTGAGATTGTGGAAGGCTAAAAGAAAAAAGTGAAATTCATTGTCATTTTGGAACGAAAATAGCTGACATTCACCATTTTCTCTGCAGAGGTGTGCAATAGATGATGACAGCACCTCATTCAGACTTACAACTGCTGAGTCTAGCCCAGAACTGGCAGAGGGTCCTTCCACAACCGCAATATTACCTGATAATGGACCTACCAATGAACTGTCCAACACAACTTCTGATGAAGAAGACGGCGTAATAGACGCGGCCAAAGCAGAACCACAACCAGTGTTTGAATTGGCCAAGCGTTTGTCGTGCAAGTGGACTAGCGGAGTTGGCCCACGAATTGGGTGTGTCAGGGACTACCCAACAGATCTGCAATCCCTAGCACTTGAGAAGGTCAACCTATCACCCAAGGTTACAACAGGCATGCCCAGGAGTATTGATGCGATCCCGTCTCCCCGACCAAGCCCGAAGGTCCGGATCTCTCCTCGGCTCGCGTATATGGGACTCCCAAGCCCAAGGGTCTCTGCTTTAGCTGGTAATTAGGCTCCTCAACTTTCACAACCTTTCTTCAAAAGTGCATTTCTTGTGCCCTTGGTGAAATCTTTTAGGTAATCCTTTTGGTGTTATGTGAGGGACTAGCCCAACTTCTTCCCTTGATTCTTTTGTTCTTTAGACTGGTGGTACCTTTATTCTTTTTGTAAATGTAATGTTTTATATTTTCAGAAATTGCTATTCACTTTCAGCTCGGGGATTATGCAAGTCATTCCCTTAGGGGTAAATTAATGTACTGTTTTATCCTAAAACAATAGAAATCTTTTTATTGATAGTGCTGTCTCTTCGGCTTCTTTGTGTCCTTATGGTGCTCATTTTTCCCCAATAATTAAATACTGTAGCATGATGCATCAACAATGGCATAGCATGCATTTTCCATCCAAAAAAGAAGAAAAATGAAAATATCAGATGGCCTACTTTCCTTTTGGAGGAGAACTAAAACCTAAGGGCCTGATTGGATGCGGGATGAGTTTTGGAGGGATAAAATAGTAAGGAGGGATAAGATAGTAACGGCTCGTTTGGATGGGGCGTTAGGGGGGGCATAAATATGGAGGGTGTTATTTATGCCCGGACCCACACATATGGAATGGTTTGCCAACAAAAAGTGCAGGGGTGTTATCTATCACCTGAAATAAATATCACCCCTGCAGGGGTGTTATTTATGGACACCTCAGGGGGTGTCCATATTTAACACTTCCTAATACCCCCTGTGTTTTTACCAAAATACCCAAAATAATCCCCCTCTCGTCTCCCTCCTGGCCCAATACCCAGGTCCATCATGGCATCACGTGTAAATCATGAAATCCAAAGAAATGAATTTTTGATATTTGCAAATCATGAAATCAACCCTCTCTCGCAATGCTCAAAGGTAGTAAAAGCAGCCCAAGCTATTTCAAATTTGTTTAATCCAAATATTGATCATATGTTAAATGGGAGATTGTTTATTTAAATAAAAACGATCTTTAAAAACTCTTGAGAAACATCAATTACCATCCTACCCCAATTAATACCCCCACCTTACCCCAATTTTGCTAGTGTAATTTGGGGTATTTTATTTTGGCTTTGCAATATTCTTCGGACAAAAAAATAAAGTACTTCCGCACATAGTTTTTTATTTTTTTCACAAAATTAAACTGCTAATAGAGATCTTTAATTCGATACAAAAAACATTAAAAAAAAAACTATATATACTTTAGTATAAAAATTGTGATCCGAAAAATGCATATTTGTTTAGATCTTTGCGTTTTACACCACTAGAGTTGTGAAGATCTTAAAAAAAAGTAAACATCTAAATTCATTTTTATAATAAAACAATTAATATAAAAATTAATTATAATTAAATCTTATAGCTTAATTAGTTATTGAGTTTCAATAATAAATAAATTAATTATTAGATTTATCTAATTAAAAAAATACACAACTGATACAAATATGCACACAAGGGCAAAAAAGTCTTTTGACAGCTTTTTACATCATTCACCCAAACTTAATCCCCCTTCTTGCAAAATCATCCAAACCAAGTACTACTTAATCCCCCCTCCATAAATGTCACATCACTGTGGGATCACCCTCCATATATATTACCCCCTACTATATTATGCCCCCTCCATATATAATACCCCTAAAACTAATCTGGCATCCAATAGGGCTGTAAGGGGTATTATTTAGAAAGAGTGGACCCACATTAATGTGACATTTATGGAGGTGGAATTAAATAGTACTTGATTTGGATGAATTTGTGACAAAGGGGGATAAGTTTGGGTGGATGATGTAAAAATCTGGCAAATGACTTATTTACCCTTCTGTGTGAGTCATATTAGATTTTACGATAAAATACATACATAAATAAAAGACTAATTAAATTAATTAAACTTGTCAACAAATATGATATGATAGTTCCTTTTATTAATTATATCTGAAATTAAAAGATTTAATTATTCTTTTTTTATTATTCATTTTAATAATTATGCATACCACCTAAGTTTTTGCCATTATTTCTAATTTAATTATGCATATCACCTAATTTTTTGCTATTTTTCTAATTATGCATTTTTTACTTATATTAAATGCAAAACTTATTGGAGAGCAACTCAACAAGCTAACAATGTAAAATTGTAAAAGTATAAAAAATTTCAAAATTTTTTGTATCGAACTAAAGATCTTTATTAATAGTTTAATTTGGTGCCAAAAAAAAAATGCACGAAAATACTTTATTTTTTTATCCGAAGGAAATTGCATGGGTAGGGTTTCTGGGATTTGAGAGACGAGGTATGAAAAGGGGGATAACTCATACCCCTTCATAGAAAACTTCCCAAACCAAGTATTAAGAGGTGGGACCAGGATAAGGGGATGGGGATGAGCAATACCCCTTCCTCATCCCCCAGCCAATCGGGGCCTAATTGCCAAGGAGACGACGGTAAAAACAGTGGCGGGGCCAGGTTTTTGGCCCCGAAATGAGCAGACTTACTGGACATATATTCAGGAAAGTGTATACTTGTTATATGAGAGACCTTTATTCACATTGATGAGAGAAATATAAAAAGTAAAAGATTTATGATCCAAATCTAGAAACAAATTTATTAAAGAAAAAAATTCAAAACAACTCAAAAAGAAAATACAATAGATTATTTTGATTTTTCAGATAACAACTCATTTTCAACATTAGTTCATCTATGTTGATGCCGGAATTTGGGTGTCACTCTGAGAGCCTTGAAGAGGTCTCCTGCAAAACAAGCCCAATAATCAGTGGTGTTTCCGGAGGGGAAGCTCAGTTTCATGGGATCGTGGAGATCGTTCCTTAAACCTCGGGAGTATCGCAAGAGGTTGGAATTGCTTCCAACAAAGGCAGAGATCGTGTGTTCTCCTGTATGAGCACGTTATGCACTGGCCGAGCAGCCTAGACCTTGCTGACCATTCAACATGGTTAGCTTAGCAATCCACCTGTGCTCTTGGCAGGGCTCGGAGGATATGACTAAATTCCGGCTTATCAGTTAACATATTTTACCTTATGGTCAAAATATTTAATTTTTTATATTCGTCTTAACGAGAAGAGTCGAAAAGGTTAAAAAGTATGGACCAAACCTTGAAAAAAAAAATCAAACAAAGTATAAAAAAAAGCCGTTTGTTTTGAATTATTTTGTTGTCAATGAAAACTTTTTAGATTTTTCGTAATTCTTTTACTATTTATATTATTCTCATGAATGCAAATGGAAAAGGTAATAAAATTCAAGGTAAAGCTAATAAAAATATAAAAAGGAAAAAGTAAACCCAAATAATTAATTATGGCCAAACTATTTCTTGGGTTGATCAATTTTAAAGTGTTTTTATGACATTTAGTATAAATTTTTTAGTTTTACTTTAATTTGATTAACTAGTACTAGTTATATGATATGTTTTGTTTTGCAAGGGCGAGATTGGTATTGATATAGCAAATGGACTAAAAGGTTACACAAAATACTAAAGCATGTGAGTCCAGTGCGATTTCAAAGAGTAAAGGGGGTGGTAGCGTCATTCTACTAAAATCAAGGGGGTGTTAGTGAAATTTATCCTACTTTTTTCTTTGGTTTAAGACCCCATGTTTAGTAGAAGAGAATTTAGCATTAACAATCCAATTTGGCTTTCTTACCATTTGTTGAATTTTAAACAGGGCCCTTGATAGTAACCCTGCATTTTGACTGAACTGTGGACATTGACCAAGGGAAAACTGACCCTGTACCTAGATAATTTAACCCTTTTTACCCCTCTTTGGTGTAGTAATTTCTTAAAGTACGTAAGAAATTTAATGATGGTACTTTCTTCTTCTTTCTTTATGATCAAATGATAGTACTTTCATATGTAGGGAGTATCTCAATCCTATCAAGGCACCACATTGTTAGTTATTCAATGCCTTTTTGTGCATAGAAAGGTATTAATCTCCGACAGCCAGGGTGGTAGTTTACTAGTTTTGATGCAGCATGAGGCTTTGGTTTTACAAAATCTAACTTCAGAATACTCATTTGCTTCCATACTTTTGGCACTTAAGTTTATTCAATTTTGAAAGACACACTTAAGTTTATGCAACTAACAATATTGCGCGCAGTTCTATCCCTTGACGCTATTTATGACCACAAAAAAAAAAAAAAAAGTAGACCAAGCGTAGTCTTTAGTCATGGAAACCACAAAACTATGTAGCGATCTTGAGCCGGACAACTACTGGCGGACGCAGGAATATTACCAATTTGGCATGATTCGAAGTAATAGATCAATATTGATACACCCCTTATACAAATAGGAGTAACAATATTACGGTACAACCCACCAACGCTATTTATGACCACACACACACACACACAAAAAAAGGTAGACCAAGCATGGTACTCTTTAGTCGTGGAAAGCACAAAACTGTGTAGCGATACTGAGTCGGGCAACCCTAATGGGGTTTGGGTTGTTTGACTGAGTGGGCATGAGAAAGTAACAAGTGTTCATCCTTCACAAGGTTGCAATTTCGAATTTCACGGAGGCTAACATTCCAAACCTCACTACACCTGTGTAGTGAGCAATCACGGCCATCGGTTCGACAGTCAACGGTTCGGATTAACTGAGATTATCCTACACGTAAATTGGTCCTGGTTAAACACATTTAACCCAGACCGTTGATTGCCGAACCGACGGCCGTGATTGCTCACTACACCCGTGTAGTGAGTTTGCCCCCCGGTTCCGTTAACTTCAAGCTCCGGAATCAATCAAGACATGTACAAGTTAACCAGAACATCGAGTTATTAAAAAAAAATATCCTGAGCCGGGCACATATAAAAAAGACATGGACCTTGTGGTAATTCGGGCCGCGTAAAATTTCGAACCAGAGGTAGGGCAATTACCCAATAGAGACAGCCAAGCATTAATTCCAGAGTTGTTCAACCTCGGTGTCAATGCCGACAATTCGACAAAGTTGAGTCCTAGATAGTGCGAGCTAATTTAATCATTGAAAATTTCAATTTTGGGAGTGGGTATTACTATTCAGTCAATTAGTTTTAAAATTAGGACTGTTTGTTTGCATAATTGTCGGTTGGAAGAAGCTCCTCACATGGAGAAAACTTCACGTCCAGTTGTGTTTTTTTTCGGGTTCATACCGGACTCACATTAATGATTAAAATCGTACATTATATGGATCTTTTCGAGTGCTTCAATCGTGCTAAAATTGGTGTTGATTGAATACCGTTCGTTAACTAATCTGATCACATTAATCTTGAAAAAAATGTACTCGACATATTGGATCGAAATCACTTGTTCCCACTTTTTCAAGATAAATGCTTTCTGATCAGGTATCGAACGGTATCCGAACGAAATCACTTGTTCCCACTTTTAGACGGTCCAAAAGTGCTAAAAGTTGGATATTTAAAAAAATTGGATTTCGATTTTTTTACTTTTCTGATTCCTCTTATCGGAGACCCAATAAGTCACAAAAAATTTAACACAAGTCTAACAAATGCTATAATCTTTTAAATAAAGGCAAATTTTAAAAGTGAGACTTTTAGCACCGTTACTTATTTTTGAAAAACTCAAACCTAGAGTATTTGGTTAATTTGAAAAAACTGATTTTTTGATTTTTTTTCGTTGTCTTTATTCAGAAAAAATTTGCATTTGTTAGTTTTGTATCAAGGTTTTGTGGTTTCTGGATTTATCTCGTCGAGACGAATACAAAAAGTATAAAATTATGGTAAAAAATAATACTAGTTTTTTGAATAAATCTGAAAATAAACCAGTTTTTTGGATTATTTTTCGTCTTTATTCACAAAACTTTAAGTTTCGCTAATAATTTTATACTTTTTAGATTCCTCTCGTCGAAACAAGCCAAGAAACCACAAAAAAATCAACCGAAAACTTACAAATGCAAATTTTTTTTGAATAAGGACAACGAAAAAAACCGAAAACCAATTTTTTCAAATTAGCCAAATCACAGTCAGAGTTTCTTTTAGGCCACTTAACATACTTTTAACTACATTATTGAAGGCACACATAATACAAATATTAACTCTATGACCTACCTTCTGTGCTAATTTGTTTCGTAATTCTATTATTGGAGACTATGATCGTGTTCAACCAATAGGTGGAGGATAAAATGTAGAACGTGCATAGATATTCGAAAAAAGAGTATGAATATCCGTAAAAGTATATCAATATATGTGTAGATTGTATTGATATTCGAACTAATTTATCACTATATACATATTATCATCTACCTATTGGGTGGAGATTAGCAAGACCCACATATAACAACCATCATACTTTGCTATAACTATCCCTACTTTTTTTTAGCTTCTGATCCAAAGCAGGGAAACCTCAAATTAGAGGCTATCTGGGAACCTCCTTTTCACGTTGCATTTTCAAATTGTGGGTGTTTGGAAACCAAGGCAATAATGCATTCGCAAAGAAATGCAATTTCAAAATCACATGGGAGACACAATTTGATAATCATTTCTGAAGATAATTTTGATTCTCATTTTGCATTCTCGGTATTAAGGGGGTGTTCCACTAACAAAAAACTGTTTTTTTCAAACACTGAGACAAGTCATTCTCTCACGACACATCACATAAAAAACCGTGAAAAACCAGTTTATTCAAAAAACTAGGTTAGTGGAACACCCCCTAAAAGACCTCATCATAATTTATTATGATGATTACTGCCAAGCAAAAATCTGTTGCAAAATCTATTCTACACGCATCTCTCAAACCTTCTACAGATTAACGATATATTCTGACCATAATAAAAAATCTACAATTCACAATCTAAAATTGAAATCGGACTTTGAACAATTGAAATCGTTGAGGTCAGTGACTCTAGATTTAAATAATTCAAACGTGGTCCCCTATACCATATGGATAACAAGAGGGAAGAGTCCATGTTGTTGAAGAACACCACATCCTGGGGTGCACTGACTTTATAAGATTTCTTTGTCCGCTTGCTTTTTGGCTTTTCTTTTTGCTTCTTTCTATAACCGGACAAAAAAGGTGTCGTGCCTTTTCATAATTTTGATTTTGAGAATAGGGTGAATTTCACCCAACTCCCCTGAGGTTTGGGTTTAATCTTGATACCACCTTGAGGTATTGAAAATTACACTAGCCCTCCCTTTGGAGTTTGTCCGTCTAACAGTGTTGATAGAAAATGAGAAAAGACCATGTTACCCTCTCATGAATTAGAAAGAGTTGGTTTCCTCGTTTTTTCAACCTTCTATGATAACCCTTCTGCGTCACTCCCAAAACACCACTCCCTCCTTGGGGGATGGCAACTCTATCCAATAGGATCGTACCAAAGTCCTGTTTTGATCCCCGTTTTTCTTTTTTACAGTTGATTATGATATGGGAGTAATTCTTATGGCATTTTCTATTCTGTAAATCTAAAAAATGATTCTAGTTCTCTAACTTAAAAGATTCATGAGTTTGTAATTAATGTTCGGGTTTTGAGGTTGATTATAATATTGGTTTTAAAAGGTATATGATGATGATATTATTTTCTTAATGTAGAAATTGAAAATCAGCTAGGTTTTGGATTTTCATAATTTATTATTTATGGAATAATTTTTTTCAACCTTCTATGATAACCCAAAACGCCATTCTTTCATTTGGGGATGGCAATTTGGCAATTCTCTCTAAAAGGATTGAGAATTCGTGAATTTGTTCGGGAATCGGGTTGGAATTGAAGAAGGGTTTCTGAAAAGAAATAGGGAACAGGTTGGAAGTGAGTTTAGCCCTACCCTTGCCCCCATTCCCCGCCCCGATTTGATCCCCATTTTCTATGTAATTTGCCCTTTGTACCCTTGCTTATGCTATAATTGTTTTGGCCTTTTTTTTTCTTTTGCAGTTCACAACATTGATTCTAGTTCTGTAAGTTAAAGATTCTTGAGTTTGTATATAATTTTTTGATTACGAAAGTTTGATATAATACTGATTTTAAAAGGTTCCTGATAATGATTCTATTTTTGTTTTTTAGTAGAAATTGGAAATCAACTACGTTTTGAATTTTCATAATTTAATATTTGGGAAATATTTTTTTAGTGGTGTTTGTAAAATACTAGAAGAGAATGTTTTCTAATGTGTGGATCCTAGTTCCCTGCTTGGAGTTTTCCATTCCCTATTTGGGGTGGCATGGAGGGTAAAAATTATCCCATCCCATAAGGGAACACAACGAGGGTGGGGTTTGGTTTCGGGGGACGAAGATGATGACATATACGTACTCTCGTCCCGCCTCGTTTTCATCCCTAGCCTCCTCTTTCGATTTGAGGATATTGACTACTTTTTTAAGGCCGATGAAAGGTTCAAATCCATTTAAGTAGCTTACAACCCCTTTGGCTACACAGGCGAGAAAAGAAAAAAATAAAAAAAGGTGTGGTTTCTCTCTGTGTCATACAAATAACTGTGAGAAATCAAACTCTCTCCCTCCCGTTCTGATGACCAAACTCTCTCTCTCTCTCTCTCTCTCTCTCTCTCTCTCTCTCTCTCTCTCTCTCTCTCTCCGGTGACCAAATCAACGGTTCAAAACTCAGTTTTGATCACAGAAGTAGCTTCGCATTGACGAGACGAAGACAACGGTGCAAGTACACTTATCCGTTTGTCCTCCCTTTCTCACGAAATCACGCCACTTTTGGCGAGAAACAAAACTGGGCTTGTAAGGGGTTTTGCTCTCCCACCTTTCTCGCCCTCTCCCACCAATTGATCATCCAAACGTGCGAGAGAATTGGTTCTTGCTCCATTTCTTTTCTTCTCCCCAGAAATTGCGTGATCCAAACGAGCTGTTAAAGCTTTGCAAGAAAGATTGCTATGAATAAAAGAATTATACCCTGTCACAACCTACAACCTCACTACAATTAAGAACGCACCCCAATCGGAGAACCTCAATTATGAGCCAAGTCACTACAATTAAGAACGCAACCCAATCGGAGAACCTCAATTAAGAACGCAACCCAATCAGAGAACCTCATAATAGTCATAATAATGTGCTCAATTACGAACCTACACCTCTGAATTGTTTATTAGGGATCAGTACCATTCATTTTTTGCAGGAATATTGAGCACATTATGGGTATAAAAAATTACGATCAATGGAGATTGGTAGACACAATTGAGACAAATTTATCTTACAGTGTTTTCTCCAAATGATATTGGACATCCATATGAATGGCATCCGAACATATATATAGCTACCAATATCTAATTAATTTAATTTTTTACATGAATGATCAGCTCAACATTCTATATAAATTGTACGGTTTCGATCCCAAATACAGACTATAGAGGGCCTACAATTGAGGACACTATGGGGATATAGTGACTTGGGTCACTACGGGTACCCCAAATCCCATACATGGTGCAAGAGGGAAGAGAAAATGCTTCACGACCATCATTCCATCTGTTAATCTGTCTGGTGGATCGAAGACGTCCACCGCGTAGAGCTCGTCAAGTACTACAAGTGTACCAAAAATCAACTCGATCGGATATCGTTAAGTGCCTCATCAGGACACATATAACTTAAAAAGAAATGAATCTGAAACACTGGATCAAAACCACCGAATCCATTCTTTTTAAGTTATATGTGTTTTGATGAAGTACTTAACGATATCCGATCGAGTTGATTTTTGGTTCACTTGTAGTACTCGTCGAGTTCTACACGGTGGACGTCTCTAATCGTCACAGCGACGCGGCCATTGTGCTAATTATCATTTTCCCCCCGGTTTCCTTAATTTAATCGACACACGTCTCCCCCGGTTTCCTTAATTTACAATTGACTAGCAGATGGGGTAAGTTTTTACTATAAGTTTTCTCTCTAATTATCATTTTCTTTCTTTATTTATCTCTCTCCACATATTACCTAAAACCAAACAAAGTTCAAGGTTAAACTTTTTTTTTTCCCAGAAAATAACTTGGCACTTTCAAATAGCTAATTCTTGATGCAAACAAAGTCTGTTCAATGGACAAATGACAATTTATGGGGTAAGTTTTAATGTGGCTCTAAACTTCAGGGAGGACTGGGTAATTTTTACTACCTCTCGGTTGTTTTCCAAAATTTACAATAGCAGAATATTTCTAGAATTATGGTATTCTCGAACTATAAGTTATTAGTTGATGTATGTGAGGCTAGAGGTGTCAAACGGGCCGGGCTGACACGGGCACGCCACGTCACGTTTAAATGTGGCACGGCACGACACGTTTAAATTTGGCACGAGCGCGGTTTTAGATGGGCACGGCATGGAACTGGGTAGGGCACAGCACGACACGGTCTAGACGGGCACGGTACGAAAGTGGGCTAGACGCGGCACGACACGGGGCACGGCCTAGAACACTACACAACAAATACTAATTTTTAATGTAACAAAAAAAATAATTTTTCATGATGAATTTTCTAATTATATGTTATACACTTTTTAATAAGTCAATAGAAATATTTTACGAATCTCGATACGCCAAAACTCGGCTAGATTATACAAAAAGATGTGAATTATATGTTATATACTTTTTAATAAGTAAATTTAGCTATAGTTATTAGATATACAAAAAAAAAAATCGACGAAAATTGGCTAGATTATACAAAAAAAATTGACAAAACTCGGTGATGTGCCATCATGGGCACGGCACAACACGATTCTAAAATGGCACAGTACGACGCGGCACGATTAAGTAAACGGGCCAACACGGTACTGTGGAGTCCTCTTTATCCGATGATCCCTTCGTGGTGGTGATCGGTGACGAGGTTCTTATCCTTGCTCTTGAGTCGTGCCTAGACCTGCACACTCAACGAACCGTTAGCACCGGACTGGACCTTGGAGCCCAGAACGGTACTCCGACGGTCAAGTAAGTGAATGGAGAAGGCTAAGAGTAGATCTAGGGTTTAGAAGGGAGAGTATTGCGTACCTTTCTTAGGCAACGAAGTTTACCTTTTATAGGTAAGCCCTGGCTTGGCCTCCAAGCACAGCTGTGCTCGCCGCGTGACTTAACCGCTCGGCTGACGTCACGGTGACGAGCCCGAAAGAATATTCTGCAAGCTGACGCCTCCAGTAGAAACGTGACACGTGTCGTAACCGCTCGGATGACGTCACTTGTCATGATCACAGTTTGTTACGGGCGCATGCCTCATTAACTGCTCTGCTGACTCAGCATTCAACCTTTTGGAACGTTCCTGGCATGATTCTCGTGATAGTGCTGGCTGCTATGCCCTTTGAGTGAAACTGCGTTCTGGACCACCTTGAGAGGTGGGGCCTTCGGCAGACGGCCGAGCAAACACAGCCAACATTCTCCCTTTACGCGAGTACATAATGACCCTAAGACCGAAGGGTCCCGTGAAAGGTGTCCCTTCGGTGGCTCATTATAATTGTCTTGATCGGTTCGTAGAAAGAGACAAACCGGAAGGTCAAAGAGATCCGAAGAGTCCCTAAAAGGTTCCTCTCCGGAACATCAGGTCGAATCCTTTCACGACATACACCAGCTTATTGAAAAACACTCGGAGAATCCGGACCCTTACAGGTACGATTAAAAAACAACACGGCATAGTTTAGTAAACGGGTCGGCACGACATGGCACAACACAAAGCACGGTTGACACGAAATTAAGTGGGACATGCCGGCACGACATGAATTGTTTGACACCTCTATGTGAGGCGAATGACTTGTTGACAATTTATAGTCCAGGAATACTTAAGAATACCGAAAATACAGTAGGGCAAACTCAACCTAAAAATAATTTATGTGAGGAAAATGACATGTTTCAAAATCCGTTTTTAACACTTTTAGCTTTTTGGGAAATCATGAGAGGAGGAGGTTTGTGTAATTTACCCTTGGACAAGAGTAGGGGGAGAGGGTTCGTTCCGTAATATGTCCAAAAATCGAGGGGCATTTACTCACGCGTGCCTGTGATCTGTACGGGAGGGAATCGTGTCCGTTATTTTCGAATTTCAAATATCGAAAACGGCTCATTCCTCCACATATGACCGATCCACCACCCCCACATTGCCCAACCAAAACCCCCCATTACCCAACCTCTCTCTCTCTCTCTCTCTCTCTCTCTCTCTCTAGAGTTCGAGAATTTATGTACCCAGTTTCCCTCTCTCTCCTCACATTTCAGCTCGCTTGAGCAACATTTCTTCTCTCTTTCTAAAAAGGGTCCTTTTTTCTCCAGCTATTTTGTAGTCTATTTGTTACGAATCTGAGTTTTCGACAAGTATCACAAAAGTTCTAATAGTAATCTTTTCAATCAAGAGCTTCTCGTCAATGGGTGGATCAGGAAAATGGGTAAAAGCCCTAATAGGTCTCAAAAAGCCCGAAAAAGACGACCTTGTAAGCTTGTTTTTCATATCTGAATCTACAAATTTCATGTTCTGCTCGTATGGGTATCCTTAGTCCTTACTCAAATCTCAACTCCAATTCAAGTCTTGATCATCTTATTGAACTTCTAACCTTATACTCAAATTTTTTGCCCAAATCTAGGGTTGCCCATTTAAGCAAAACTTAAGATTTTGCTCAAAGTAAGTAAAATATTGAATGGTCTAATGAAATTTTGCATTTTTGTCCTTTTTTTCCCTTATAGGAGAAGGAAGGGGTTAAGAACAAGAAATGGAAGCTATGGAGAAGTTCATCAGGCGATCTGGGGTTGAAATGGAAGAGTTTCAAAGGGAATCATAGTCGCAGAGGTACAGCATCATCAGAGGGGTCTGATTCTTCTCCAAATGCTTATACAGCTGCTGTTGCCACTGTGGTCCGAGCTCCCCCTAAAGATTTCAGGGTTGTGAGGCAAGAATGGGCTGCAATCCGAATCCAAACGGCGTTCCGTGGCTTCTTGGTACATGGGTTTCTTTCTTCTTCGGTTTTGTCCTTTTTGTTAACTGTTTTGTTGCTGAGAAAATTTGAGAAAACAGGACATTTAAGTTTTAATCAGAATTTTGATTTTCCTCTTTTTTGTTTCTAGCAGAAACCTCATTTCCTGGTACTTTGGGCCCAATAGACCATGAACTATCTCATTATTATTGGTCTCCTTTCTGAGCATATCCACAGAACTTAAAATTGATTCATGGGATGATGTGAACTATTTATCCCAGGGGGGGAATACTCTCCATCAACTTTGAAGTTTAGTGCATGGGGTGATGGCTAACATCGAAACTGTGAAAAACTGGGATCTTGATGTTTATAGTGGAGATCTCACTTCTTGCGATTGTGAGTAATCAATACACAATTCTGCGATTACGCCCCAGTAACGAAAAATGCATAATTAAGTTAGTCCCGAAACAAATTAACTATGAATTCATCAGATAAAACTTTTCAGAAGGAAACATAAAAAGATCAGATGTCTTATAAATTAAATGGGTATAGAAGATTATGTTAATCAAACTTAATCAGTAATTTTGCAATTAAAACAAGAGAAAGATAATGTGCAAGTCACATAACAGCATTGTTTTGTGGTTATTCTAAAGTGGGTGAATAACAGCCTTTTTTTTTTTTTGAATTTCTAGTTCAGCTTTGATGTTTTAACATGTTGCTGTCCCTTATTTAGTAAATGTTCATTACAGTTTTTATGTTCGTCGGAGAGCTACTTCTCGATTCAGCTATGTATGGGCCATGTTCTTTTAGGTATACTTATTAACCAGTGGCTCAATTTATAAAATTGTAGGCTAGAAGAGCCCTAAGGGCCTTGAAAGGAGTGGTGAGGCTACAAGCCCTGGTTCGTGGCCGGCAGGTGAGGAAACAGGCTGCTGTGACTCTAAGATGTATGCAGGCTCTTGTTCGAGTCCAAGCCCGAGTCAGAGCTCGGCGCGTTCGCATGTCTATGGAAGGGCAGGCTGTGCAAATGATGCTAAATGAACGACGTAGCAATGCAGATCTCTTGAAACAAGCTGAGGTATGATTTTCTTTCACCCATTTACGTATATTTTTTCTCCTTGAAATTAGAAACTTTTACTGATTTCCCCTCTTTGAAACTCAGGAAGGGTGGTGTGATAGTATAGGGACACTAGAGGAGGTCAAAACAAAGCTACAAATGAGGCAAGAGGGGGCTTTCAAGAGGGAAAGAGCGCTTGCATACTCTCTTGCTCAAAAGGTACCAAGAAAAATACTATGTAGTTTCTGGTTTAGTGGGAAGGTTTTGGAAACGGATGATTCCTTGACCTCCGGAATGGTCATCCACCTGAAACTGTTGAATGGTGATTTCAATTCAAATGTATGGTTTGTCATTTCCTTTGCAAACTAAACATTGAAATGAGGATTTCTAGGAAATGGCCATCATTCATTCCAGACTTTCGATTTAACCGAACATTGCACAAGGTTTTAACTTATTTGTTCTCCTTTTGACTAAATTCTTCAATTTTTTCCAGCAGTGGAAATCAATCCAGAATCCAGATTCACAAACAAATGCTTCGTTTTCCTCTTTCAAAAGTCAGCAGTTTGATAAGAACAGCTGGGGTTGGAGTTGGTTAGAACGGTGGATGGCGGCAAAGCCTTGGGAAAACAGACTGATGGAAAAATCCCAAACTGACTCCTCAGAGAAAACTCCACCACCTAAAAATTGTGTAGACTCCAAATCAGGAAGTCGTTCCAAATCTTCTGAACCGTGCTCAGTAAAAGTCAGAAGGAACAATGTTAGCACAAGGATTTCTGCTAAACCTCCACATGTTGGGCAAGTGACTCGCTCATCTTCAAGCCCTAGTTCTGAATTTCGATATGATGGGAGCTCAGGTTCACCTTCAATTTGCACATCCACCACTCCTGTTTCTGGCAATACTGGCATGGCTTCAGATGGAACTGAGGAGGGAAACAACAGAGTGCCGAACTATATGAACTTGACTGAGTCGATTAAGGCTAAACAGAGAAATTTGTCTCACCGAATTCAAAGGCAGTCCATGGATGAATTTCAGTTTCTTAGAAAATCAGGGGCATTTTGTAATGGGGACTCAAAAAGCATTTCCGGTTTTGATCCTTCTGTTAATATGTCCAGGCCACTCTGCCTTCCCACCAGAATGGAAAAAATTCGATGAAACAAGGCGAGAGGGATGCTTTTATGTGGAAAGTGAGTTGGTTCTTCGGTGTTTCAAAGTTCAACAGCTTGTTGTTCTTTTATGGGTGAGGAAGTATATTACTTCAAATCAGTAGTACTCTGAGATGATTAGTACTGAAACCTTTGAGGTGGAGGTGCTTGAGATTTCGTTTGAGGGTTCTTTCAGTCTGTAAACTAGTAAGTTTGGTTGTGAAATTAAGCAGTGCTTGTTCAGCTTAATATCTCACTTTTGCACAATTTTCTGGCTGTGACTGATCTGTGAAGGGTATTATTATTTTCATGCCAGGGGGAAGTATTTAAGTGCAGAACTTTTATGATCTTATTTCGGCTTCTGCATCCTATAACTTAGCTAGCAATTGTGTGACTGATGTAGTGTTTTTGTTTCTAGAAAATGGCAACAATATGTAAAATTTCCAAACCATGTGAAAAATAGAAAACAAAAATGTTACGATCCAGGAAAATATCCCCAAAAATGTTGAAAGAGAAATCAATGGTCCAAATTTCCAGTTATGTGAATCTAGACCATTGATTTCTCTTCACCAGTCATTTTCGGGGAAACTTTTCCTGTACCCTATCATCCCTCAAAAAAAGAAAAAGAAAAAGTAGGAGTAACAAATTTCCAATGTCATGCATTTGTTTGTAAGGCCACCATTCATCAGAACAATATAATAGATGATGCAATATTACAAATGATCAAACCTAGGAACACTTTTCATTTGGTGTCTATTTAAATACAGAAACATGCTAAATTCTATGCTCGTGTGACGGCTCTAAGCTTGACACCATGCTTGAAGTTAAGAACTATGCCATATTCGAGTTCCAAAGGTTTTTCCATATTGGGGGAGTGGCGAAATACATATTTACGGTATAGATGAATCAGCGAGAGTTTTAATTCTTGCAAGGAAAACTTCTGGCCAATGCAAGCTCGAGGTCCGATTCCAAACGGTATGTTTGCATAAGGGTGCCTACTTTTTTCCTCATCACAATTTGGATCAAACCTCTCTGGCTTAAACTTTTCTGGCTCTGGGAAATTTTTCGGGTCTTTTGCTAGGACTCCAAGTGCCAACCAAACCCAGGTGCCCTGCACAGTTCATACAGAAATTTCAGAAGTGAAGACCTCTTTGTTAGTTCTCATTTTCCAGATGATCTTGGCAAAACTTTTTTTGTTGACTAGAGCCTAGCTTTAGGAAAATATATTCTGCTAAAAATTGGAAATGTTTTCTGAAAAGTTTGTTGCAGAACTTTGAAAACAGCAAGCAAGTAAAAAACATTCTAGAGTTTAAGGCCTCAATGAACTTTCTAGAGTTATTCTCAACAACTGTGAGTATTAAGTGATTTCTAGTGATCTTTTGTACGGTTCTTCGTCAATTGTTTGTGTGATTATTTGTCTTGATGAGAGAAATCAGACATATAAAATTATCAAACCAACTTGAAAATAGTTCAGATAAGACGACACTATAAGGACATTAAAATACAGTTGTTTCAACCTTTTTTGTCTTTAGTGAATTTTTTTTTCTTCGTAATGTTTACTTTTCAGATTCATCTCGACAAATCAAAAATTCAAAAACCTTAATGCAAATTCAATAAGACACCAGAAAAGACAAACTAAAATACCAAAATAAATATTTAGGCTAAAGGGATGATACCTTTGGCAAATGGTAACCTCCTATCTCCACTTCCTTTGATGTCTCTCTTGCAACTAATGGGGAAACTGTATAAATCCTCATTGCCTCTTTCACAACCTGAAACCACACAAATATGTCTATTTGGTGAAAAAAGTCACACTTTCTGACCTTAAATCATATGGTGACCTTATACACTTGCCTGATCAAGATAGGGAAATTTGAGTTGAAGATCATTGGCAGTCGGCACCTGATCGCGTGGTCCAAACCCGTCAATCTCCTCAATCAACTTCTTCTCAACCTCTGGATGCCCCGCGACTAGATATACAACACAAGACAATGTGAAGGAAGTAGTCGCGGAGCCAGCAAGTAGATGCTCATAAGTAACTGCACTAATGTAATCCGGAGTAAAAACGCTCCTTGATACAGCCTGTGACTCCCTTGCCTTCAAAATGAGCGACAAGAAATCCTTAGATTCTCTGTCCTTGACTTCCATTTTCTTTAGTACAATCTCATCAAGTCGGCTACTCAAATTCCGGTTAGTTTTCTCCACTTTCCAATCCATTGTTCCGGGAATTCTTTTGAGGATTTGGCGAAATGGTTCTTGGAGAAAAGGGACTAGAAGGCCAAGGATAATTGAGAATGATCCCGAAAGGTCCATTTTAAGCATTGTTGTGGAGTAAATGTGCTGATTGATGAAGGCGTGGACTTCGTCGTTGTTATTGCTTTGATGAGCTGAATCATTTGATGGCTTCGAAAGGCCAAAGTCAACACCAAAGGCAGCTTGTCCGATCACATCCGTGGCCAGTTTGAGGGAGAAGTCAGAGAAAATGATGTCCTCCTCTTTGTTGGAAGGAAGACTTTGAGTGGCGGCTTCGATGAATTCTTGCATTGTTGGTACCAACTTGGCTAGGTGAGATGGCTGGTAGACTGATAGTATTGTGTTTCTCATGGTAGACCATCTTGAATCCCTGCAAGTTAGTTGTCTATCAAACTATGTTAGCTAGAATGCGGATGGTTTCACAACAAGAACCATAAACGGCAATGGGGTACGTGTATACATATACATTCCCTTTTGTGCAGGGGTGCAAACGAGCCGAGCCAAGATCGTAAACAAGCCAAAAAACAAGCTCGAACTCGGCTCATTCATAAACAAACTGAGCCCTTAACAGTCTGAGCCAGTGTAAATTACTTAACAAGCCTCTTGAAACTAGCCGAGCCTATATGAGCCGAGCCGAGCTTTGCCGAGCTCATTTACTAAATGAGCCTAAAACTCGAACTCGAACTTAGCTCGATTACTAAACGAGCCGAGCAACGAGCTACAACTCGGTTTGTTTGCAGCCAGTATAAGTGTAAGATTAAAAGTATTGCAACATTAGAATTTATTTCATCAAAATAGAAAAATATACTCTAAACCATTAACTTCTCAATTATTCATGTAAAACATAGGATTATGACCATTTGTTTTACACTTCTGCCTCCCACCGGAAAACGTAATGGAAATAAGTAGGAAAAACTTTACCTGGTGAAGAAGAGACCCTTTTGATGAAGAGGGGAAGCTGAGATGGGAGAGGGAATGCTTCTGTTGGGAATGTCTTTGAATTTCTTAATTCCCACTTCTCTACAGAGCTCTGGATCTGCTACAATTATCAATGGTTGTCTACCCATATGAAATCTGATTCCAAAAAACAACAGAAATGATCATGAAGAGTAATGGCTGTGCTGGGATGCTAGTTTTTCATTGTGATGCCGTTTTCATTAGGTCCTTTTAATCTTTGTATTCCCTATTGAACGGTTAATAAATCTTTTTTTGCTGTTCAAAAAGAGAGTAACACGGCAGTGAATGGTATTGTACAGCTATTTGGAAAGTCCCAAGGGTCCAAAGCTCCTTTTGTGTAACACCATTCAAATGATTAGCAGAAATTTATACTCCAAGAGAGTGTAGAACGATGCAACCGATAACTAAACCACCGAAAGTTGGTGTAGGAATGTATGTGCAGAACTCTAACGCGAAATCTGGAAGATACGAATGCAGAAAATAAAGAAAGCACAACACGAGATCACCATATTTCCGTGATTCTGCCCCCATGGTCTACGTCTCCGGTTTCTGCAACCAGGGGCTGACTCAGGGGGTGCAAGGGGTTGCTTGGCCCCTACACTCCCCTCAATTTTCTTCCTATTTTTAATGAACTTTTGAATTTTTTTGTAAAATTACTGAAGAATGGTCCCGCAAACTAGACCAAATTGGTAATCCTGCGTTCGCTACTGTCTGCAACAGCTTCAATATGATTTGAAGAGGTACTAGGGTTGCTCTTGTCGCATTTTACTTATAGTTGTCAATTGTCATAGTGACATGTTATGAAGAGAAATTAATCTGCAGGCACTAAGCCCTCATAAGTATCTATGAAGAAGAAAAATTGAGAACAAATTCTAACCTGAAAATAGGACCATATTGTTTGGCAAGGATAGAGAACAAGCCAGGACCGTACTTAGCAAGCAAGGGCAGGTTCCCCACAAAGGGCATGGCCACTGGACCAGGTACCCTCCTAACACCCCAATAGGGTGCATAAAAGTATCCCAAAACTGCAGCAAATAAGGCCAACAACGACGAGCATGTAGCTAGTCCCATAGGGGTCCTAGTTATTAAGTTTAGTCCTATAATCTTCATCAATTCTTTCTCCAATTCCATCTTGAAGAGAGAGCTGAAGGAAAGAGAAATTCAGGTTGTTCTGAATTCTCATAGGAGGGAAGGGGATTGATTTTCTTGCCACTTTAGGATCTAGAAGTACTTAGTCTTTGGGTTGTGGGTAATTCAATGATGAGAAGAGAAAATGGGGGGGTCCCTTGGGAAATGAAAATCCTGATGGGGAAAAAAATAATTGGCACTCTTTTTTCCATTGTGTGATGGACCTTATCTTTTTGTCACACATAGAAGTCAATCTTCTTTTTTCAAATGCTAACTATGTCAACCCACGATGATTAACCTAAAAAGTGCGTGAACAATACAACAATATTAACAACAACAAAAATAACAGAACTCATCTAGTCCTCAAATTATTGGGGATATGGGCAGGAATGATTAGAGATAGAGCTAACCTTTGACAATATGCACAAAGTGACTACTCTCAGAATACCATTGAAAATTCTAAAAACTACATTGGGAAGTTAATTTTTTTGCGTTTTCTCACTTGGCCATTACTTATTGGCCTGTGTTCAGCAAGACCATTTTTGGAAGGGCTATTAAAAATGGATTAGAGTTCCTCGGTTGTATTTTCTCTCAAGTAAAACCAAGGATTTAAAGATCGGCCTTTACGTAACGGTTTTTCGGCCTTCGTGATACCGTTACACCCCAATATACTAGTCTGAGGGAAAATCATGTGTATCGGCCGGTTCCCATCACGTATAGGTGATTTCGGCCCTTAAAATCCCTTTTTTCCTCAAAAATGATTCTTAAGAATTCACAACCGTGATAACTGATTCCCAGTAATATGTATCATTCGATACTCCCAATACCGTTATACCTCAACTGTTACCATTGCGTCCCAATACCGTTATACCTCAACTGTTACCATTGCGTGTACCGATACGGTTATCTAAAAACCTTGAGTGAAACTTTCCATTTCTAAAACTATCAGACTCTCTCTCTCTATCAACTAAAAAAAAAAACCCTAGACGACTATCGATCTTCCCCCCCCCCGTTTTCACCTCTAGCGGCGGGGGAGGGGAGGGCGACTCTCTCTCTCTCTCTCTCTCTCTCTCTCTCTCTCTCTCCCCTTCCCTTTTCAGGTGGCTTAAGGCTGGTTCCAGTGATTGTTGGCAGCGACAACGGCGCTTAGCTCTTTTTGCTAAATCTTGGTCTGGCATGGTGGATGATATGGGCGGCTTGCGGCGACGTGTTTTGGTTTGGTGAGAGGTTGCGGGTTCTTCTCTCGTGGCTTTCTTTCCCGACGGACCTGCGCTACGGCATTCAGCCGCTTCGCAGCGGCGTGGGTCGCCTAGATCTATCCGACATCGGCAGTCTTGATCTGCTTCCTCTTGTTTCGGCCTCGCTCTCTCCCTCTAATCTGGCTGCTGCCGACCTTTTACTTTGTTCTCCCGCTGATTTCACTCATGGGTGTTTTTTGTTTTTCCTAACGGCGTTGTGGTGTTGAAGCGATCAGTGGTGGTGCTTCTCCAGACGGGTTCGTCTCTGGGATCAATCCAGTGTGCTTAACGGCGATGTGGAGGCGTGATCTATTGGGAGGTGGCGGTGATTGCAAGAGGTTGTTTGCTGTAATTAGGGTTGGGTTTTTTTGGTTGGGCTTGGCTTGGCCCATTTGAGTTTTCGGGATTTTTGTGCTTATTGTTTTGGGCTTCTTCCAGGCCGGCCCTCTTTTGTGAGAGTATTCTCATTTAGGCCCTGTTCATGTCACATCCTACTCGTTCAGGTCCTTTCCTACGTGCACAACCCCATTGGATAATAATCAGTGTCCTGTCATCCTGAGCGCATGTGCTGTTCGGCAGTCTCTGTCATCATGAACGCCTATGTACCCCATTAATGCTCTCTCTCTCTCTCTCTCTCTCTCTCTCTCTCTCTCTCTCTACATGCATTTTATTGAATTTTTTCCTCTCTCTCTCTCTTAAAACTTTAAATATTTATAATTTTTAATTTATATATCCGATTTTTTTTTAAAAAGTATGTTTAGAACCTACTCGACAATATCTATCAAACAAGACCCATATTGAATATAAAATTATGTGTAAAAAATAATAATTTGAGGGTGGTGAATTTTTTTATTTTGGAGGGTGTGAATTCTTTCATTTTGGATCCTGAATTATGTATTTTGGGGAGTGAGTTGTATAAGGACCCGTATTTTTGCAAAATATTTGAAAATAAAGTTGGGGTTGTGCGAGGAAATGTTTGAAATGTTTATTAGTGGAATTTGGAGAGTGTTTGAATGTGTTAGGGTTGTTTTTAATATACACAAGTGAATGCAATGGGGTGTAGTGTAATTTGGTGACCTAGGGTTTAAATTGGGGGACTAAGTGAGCAATTTCCTCACTCTTTCTCTCCCACATCAGCCGACCCCCTCTCCTTCTCTCTATTCCTCCATTTTTGTGAGCTCCAAGCTCACAATACACCACCATACCTCAACCTCTTCAAGATCCAACCCAAGAACCTTCTTCTACGCACTATTTGGAGTCTAGGGCACCCTTGTTTCACCCCGGGAGGCATCCATACGGGACTTTTGCATTTAGGGGCTTAGGGTTCCATCTCTTGGTTGATTGAAGCTCCAATTAAAGGTAGGAAACTTCATCTAATTCTCCTATGTTCATGTAGATTGAATCAATGCATATAATTATATTTTTTACTCTTAAACCTATGAAACTTGATTAAGGCTTTGGGTTTTGATTGGGAGATTAAACCCACTTTGTTTCTAGCTAAAATAGCTGATTTATTAACTTCCATATATGGGTTGAAGCCTCACATTTGTGATTGAGGTGACTCCAAGTTGATGTTTGGGGTAGAACTCAAATCTGTCCTTGTTTTGGGCGATTTTTTTATATTTTTCCAGAGCTCGTAAAATTACGAAAGTTTTACTGTAGATATCCATACATGTCTCCTACTCTGTGGTAAATTTTCAGAATTTTATGCGAAGCACAGAAAATATGAAAAATGTTTTACCAAACTGATGTTGCAAATTCGCTGTGCTGACAGCACTGTCGCATGTTACGGGAACAGCTATTTTTTTTTGTCTAGGAAGCTTGAAATCTCTATCTGCTTTTTGATTCTGAAAGTAGACTCGTAGAGCTTTCTGAGTATGTAAGCTATGTAGTCTAGTTGATTGCACACGATAGCAGTTTTCAATTTGATGTGGTTGGAAAATCTGTCTGGCAGACTTTGTTACTAGTTTTCGGTCTGATTATTGGATGTTTAAAAATAGTTGCATAGTTCTAAAAATTCTGAGTTTCTAATATGATGTTCCTAGATGTGTCTAAGGTATGTGGTATAAATATTGGGACATTCGGACGGGTGGATAAACTTTATAAATTCGTAGTCCGCAGGGGTGTCGGATTGTCTCAAATGTGTTTGTGCATTTCTTTTCATTCGATTATGAACTATTGACTATCCTTGGTTTTTAATTGATGGTTTACTCTAAATTATGAATGTCGCTGTTATGCCGGGTGATTATGAACTATTGATTATGAACTATTGTATCCCGTGTATCGGGTCAGGGGTAATGGCAGCCCACGAAATGTCGTATACAATGTGATTATCAATAGAGAGTAATACTTGGACTGTTATTCATACTGTGGATGTCTAGTAAACATTTGGGTTGTAGATGAGGAACATGGAAAATGGTGAATACTTGTGTGCGTGCGGGAAAGCTTGAGAATTGTGAACTGGTGGAATGAGAGTAATGGGATTTACTTATATAGATGGACATATTAAGTTATTTGGATACATGTGAATGTTTTGTGAGCGCTTGGGATGTGATTGAGTGAATCTGGGAGTGACGGGCACCTTGTGTGTGTGTGTGTGTGTGTGTGTGTGTGTGTGTGTGTGTGTGTGTTTGTGTTTGTGAACGCTTAATAGTGTGAATAGGTGGCGTTAGAGGAAATCTTGATACCGTCAATATAAGGACGCGTAGGATGTGTTTAGGTACGTCATAAACATTTCGGGACACATTGAGAGATTTGATCACTTCTAGGATGCCATAAGGGCACGTGTGGTTATTTTGGGACTTAAGGTGCATAATTTAGTCCCTCTACCCTTACGTGACGTGAGTGTGTGTGTGTGTGTGTGTGTGTGTGGAGATTCTAGTTTGCAATTAAAATTATATTGGGAATTGGTAGCTTGGCTTGTGTGTATGTGTATGTGTGTGATCACCTGAAAATAAAATGAGACATTCATGGGAATTAGAGATACCAAGATACTTATGTGGAGGTTGATATTAAATGACATGACTAGGAATCTAGTGACATTTATGAACACTTGTGTGCGTGTATGGGAACTTGAGAAAGTTGGTAATATAAATTCGAGACTACGGATGTGTTGTTTACGTGTGTTGATATTTGAGATTTGAAAAGAGAAAGTTTTGTGAAAGTAAAAGAGTAACCTTTATAATATTTACAGACTTGTCAAATTTGAGAATCTTCGAACTTTGCCTCAATATTTCACCTAACTATTTTATCAGTGCATCTTCATACTATATGAATATAGTGTTGTTAGATTGGTTTTCTACTGGGCTAGTGTAGCTCAACCTATCATTTTCAGGTAATCATTGAGGAACATGGCGTGGAGTGCATGGAATTGTGTACGTTGGCGTAACCGCTTTTGAAAACATCAAGGATTTTCCTTATTTGACCATCTTTATTCTTTTGTAACAACTCCTTTATTCTTTATTCTTTATCATTTATTTGAGATGTAATGGTTTTGTGTATTATTCTTTTTTCATTTGGATACGGATATGGAGACGTGAGAGTAGAATTTGATTATGGAAATGTATTAAGATTTTGGCTTTTCAACTGGGAGAATGTTCGACTTTTGATTTGTCCAACGTGGACTTATGTGGTATTTTGGTTATAAAATTGAGGGCGTGACAAGTTGTGTAGAAGATGTGTGAATTGTGCACTTGAGGGGTGTGAATTCTTTCATTTTGGAGAGTGTGTATTGTTCAGAAAGGTTGTGAATTCTTTCATTTCGGAATGTGTGAATTCTGCATTTGAGAGACGTGAACTCTCTTTTATTGGGTGTGAATTGTGTATTTTTGTGAGTAAGTTGTGAATTGCGTATTTTAGAGAATCAGTTGTGTAGAGAATGTGTGAATTCTTCTAATTGGATGAGTGAATTCTGCATTTGAGGGGTGTGAAATTCTTTCTTTTTTGGTATGAATTGTGTATTTTGGATAGAGAGTTATGATGTGTGAATTCTACATTTCATGTCTGTGAGTTCTTTTATTTTGGGGGATGTGAATTATTTAAAAAGGGCAAGAATTCCTAATTAATGGGTCTGTATACAATTTCATATTCACAATGGATCTTGTTTGAAAGATCTCATCGAGTAGATTTAAAATATATAATTTTTATAAAAATTAAATATGTATAATAAAAGTTATTTTTATTTTAAATCTAAAATAAAAAAAAAGGTGGGGGAGAGAGAGAGAGAGGAGGGAAGGACACACACACACACACAGAGAGCGAGCGAGAGGACGGTCAGAGAGAGAGGAGAGAGAAATTGAATGTCAGGAGCAAGTGCACATGACGTGTAGAAATAGAGAGAGAGAAGAGAAAAGTGGACATGTGACAGCGCCTGTGTCGGATGATAAAACCCTCCCACGCGCGCACAGGACCTATTTAGGAGTGAAAGACAAAATAAGATTTGGACGAAAGCCCCCACAAAAAGTGGGGGCGGCTTGGAATTTCCCGTTGTACATTTTCCAAGATTAATGAAGTTTTTATCTTAAAAAAAAAAAAACTTTCCATCTCTGATCTAATTCCTTTCCACTTTCCGGTGTATTAACTTTGATCAATGACCTTAAGAAGACAGAAGCGACAGCCCACATGGGCAAAAAATGTAAGAATAAAAATAGATATCACGCAATCTCAGCTAGCCATTGAATGTGCTCATAATGAATGGTCTCAAAACTCAAAAGCCAGCCAACCATTTTCCCTTGGTTGGACCACTGTTCTGTAATTTGGAATATTTTTTTTATCAGAAAAGTCTTTTGGAATTGGAAAACGAATATTTTTGCTTAATCCACCAAAAAAAGTAAAACAAAGAAAAAAAAAAATTAACAAACAGATCATTTGCCCAGTACTAGCATTTTATTGGAGAATTGATCAGACATGTTGATGTCACTATAATGGGGGAAAAGCTACACATTATATGGTTTTCCATCATTATTTGTGATGCATAAGTCAAAGGTGACAAAGGTCCCATGTAAAGGGTTATTACACTAGACACCTTGCAGTTTCACCAAGATTTCACTTTGAGCACATGCACTTTCAATCGTGACCGTCGCCACTTGAACATTCAAGTCACTGGCAACTGTACACTCTGTTCATGCAAAACTCTGTATTTGTTTCGCACATGGCACTTAGACATTTTTAAGAACACGATCAAATGTGAAGGAACCAAAGTGATATTCTAGTAAATATGCAAGGACCGAAGTTTTGATTTTTGGTATAAGAATAAGGCTACTAATAATAAGACAATAAAAATGTCACCTGTTTCTCTTGTTTCAATTTTCATCAATGTCAGATGACATAATATGGACAAAAAAGATCATATCACAAGTTAGCTTAAAGTGCAAAAGAACGACTGTCACAGTTAAAAGTGGAGAGAACAAGAGTGAAAATTTGGTTAAAATACAAGAAGAATGCATAATTTCATAAACCCAAAATACTTTGACCAAAAGGGAAGAAGGTATTCCTATACCTATACAACACGAACTGAGGTAAATTTGCCTCAGCAACGACTACGAGAAATGACCACCGAGGTGGTAGTTAAAGGGGTTGGAGCAGCTCAAATAAAGTTGTTTCTCTCCCACCGGTCTAGATTATAATACTTGGGACCAGATGGTCAGGCGAGAGAGTTTCAATTTAACTTGCACTTCGGTAGGGACCTGGTGATAGAGCCTTTGACGTGGAGATGGATAAATATATCTCCCCCACCGGGTCAACTATGGTTTAAGTCCAAACATTCCAGATCGGTTGTGTCTCCAGTCAATCGGGGGTTTCTACGCCAGTACAATTCAGCCCCCCGTTTTCATTAATAGGGAAAAAAAAATACTAAGAGAAATGAGGAATGGTGGAAAACTAACCTGAAAATAGGGCCATAGCGTTTGGCAAGGGGTGAGAGCACATCCGGCCCATACTTAGCCAATAAGGGCAGGTGTCCTAGAAAGGGAACGCCCGGAGGACCAGGTACCTTTCTGACAGCCCAATAAGGACCATAGAAGTACCCCAAAACTCCTCCCAATAGAGCCAATATGGTGCATATGGATGTCAACATAGGTGCCCTTATTAAGGGCAGTCCTATCTCCATTGCCCTGTGAATGGTTTCCCTCACTATTTCCATCTTGAGAGGGAGAGAGAAAGAGAGGGAACTTAGATTCTTGAAGTGCGTTTGAAGAGTGACAAATAGGTTGGAGTATATAAATGGAGATGGGTTGAGCGTCACTAAGCATCTCCATGGTCAGCTAGTCTTTGTCTATAGTGCCAATTATTTCCTCTGTCGCCAATTATTAGTCTTTTTGGAACCGTGTCAACATGACCCATCATATCATCTGAAGAAACAGAAAATACCAAAAAGTTCGAATTCACAGTTAATAACATATAGGATGACAAAATATATCTTAGGTTTGTAAATATGTTTATGAAATTTAATTTACACCAATTAAAAGTTCAGATTAAGATCTTTTAAATAGTGCAAAAAGAATTCAAAAAACTAACATATTCTTTCATACAAGCATCAGTACGGCTCATGAAGACAACCAATTAAGAGAAAAACTTGGGGGTGTGTGTGGGGTGTGGCAACGTGGTGCCCGACCTTACACCTCAGCTGTCCAAAAGTTTATTCTCTCTCTCTCTCTCTCTCTCTCTCTCTGTGTGTGTGTGTGTAATCTGGGCCGTTCAAAACATTTTTAAAAGACCGAGTAGGGTCGGGCACCACGTGACTATACCCTATGCCCACCCAAGTTTTTCTTACCAATTAGGGACAGAGGAAATAGGAGATTGGAAAAATGATGGGACCTTTTGTTTGTATCTGTATGCTTTGGTGGATAGTGGAACAAAAACATCGAATGTTTTGTAGTATGTTATTTTCAGGTGTATACAATGTTGACCTAATCATATCAAGCCACTATATGTGGTGTTTATTCCAAGTGTTTTTCCTTCTAGATATTAACCAGTATAAAAAATAAAAAATAAAAAACAAAAAAAGAAAGAAAAAATGTGTCGAGACTTGGTTTGGTTTGGTTTCATTTCTTTGTTGTCATGATAAATTGACATCGGGTAATACGTACCTAAGGACATCCACAGTAGGTTCTTAAAATGACTCCTAGGTGAGTGCTCAAATTTAAAGAATCCATCAATCAATTGAATCAATTATGGTCTTCAATGAGCTCCTAATACAAGCTCCTAAGCATGACTCCTAAACCATTAGCTAAATTGGAGATGGGTTGAGCCTCACTAAGCATCCCCATGGTCAGCTAGTCTTTGTCTGTAGTGTCAATTATGTCCTCCGTCTCCAATTATTTGTCTTTTTGGAACCGTGTCAACATGATCCATCATATCATCCGAAGAAACGGAAAATACCAAAAAGTTCATATCCACAGCTAATAACATTTAGGATAAAATATATCTTAGGTTTGTAAATATGTTTATGAAATTTAATTTACACTAATTAAAAGTTCGGACTGAGATCTTTTAAATAGTGTAAAAAGAATTCAAAAAACTAACATACAAGCATATTCTTTATACAAGCATCAGTACGGCTCATGAAGACAACCAATTAAGAGAAAAACTTGGTGCGTGTGGGGTATGGCAACGTGGTGCCCGACCTTACATCTCAGCCGTCCAAAAGTGTTTTGGATGGCCCTGATTTATTCCCTCCCTCTTTTTCTCTTTGTAATCTGGGCCGTCTAAGATGGGTGGTCGGGCACCACATGGCCATACCCTACACGCACCCACGTTTTTCTTACCAATTAGGCACAGAGGAAGTGTGAGATTGGAAAAATAGTGGGTTGTATCGGTATGCTTTAGTGGATAGTGGAACAAAAATATCATGTTTTGCATGTTATTTTCAGGTATATACAATGCTGACCTAATCATATCAAGCCACTATATGTGGTGTTTATTCCAAGTGTTTTTTCTTCTAGATATTACCAAGTAGAAAGAAAACGTTGAGACAGCATTAATTTTGTAAATTAAAAATAAAATAAAAAAAACAAAGAAAGAAAGAAAGAAAAAATGTGCCAATACTTGGTTTCGTTTGGTTTTGTTTCTTTGTTGTCATGACAAATTGACATCGGATAATACGTACCTTACTCTTTTCTTCTTTTATGATGTTACCTATAAATTAATATCAGTACGCTGGTTTCAGATATTGATTCGCATTTTACACATTATTCATCGCTTAGTGAGCAGTGTTTCCCTCTTGTTGTTTTGGCTTGGTTATGTGCAAAGTTTGGTGTCTTGAGCTTTCCCCCAAGGCTCCAATCCAAGCAGGCATGGATCGTAATCTTGCAAATTTCATGATGAGAAAACTTTCATTTGAAGGATTGTTTTTGTTCTTAGATAACAAAATCGCGTGCGAGCAAGCGAGCTTGCTGCGTGGGGGCTTGAGTGTGAGATTTTTTGGCTCATTGGCAGCAGATGAGCTTCCCGAGCTGGTTCACGGGGTGGTGATCGATGGAGAAGATGTCCAACCAAACAGATCTCTTGGCTTTCCTTTTGCTTTTTTGTGTTGGAAAATGCTAACGTGTGCCTATTAGGCACACGTTAAGGTTGGAAAAGTGTATTGAAATGTGTGAAAAATGTATAGGAATATGTGAAAGTGTATTGAAAAGTTTAAAAGGTGTATTGGAGTGTGTGTTGTTTTTGCTTGTTTATGTGCTTATCGTGTGCCTATTAGGCACACGTTAGCAAGACCAATTTTATGAATGGTTCAGATCCAATTTTTTAGCCAAAAAAACTATTCGTACGCATGCCCCACGTACGAATAATGCACGGATGGTGCATCTTAACCGTCCGTGCGTGTTTTCGACGGTGCGGATTTTAAAAAAACTCTTCCATGTTAGAGCTAGTCAACTCTTATATGAAAAAGAACTTTTATTTGTTTAAACTATGTCATATAAATTATGACACCTTTGAACTAGGTTAACTAATGTTGTTTCAAGGGAAACAGAAATTCCTGCAATCTAGTCATATAAATTATGACACCTACAAATTAGGTTAATTATTGTTGTTTCAAGGGAAGCAGAAATTCCTGCAATCTAATCAAAGAAAAGCTTTTCTCATGCTCCATGAGTAAGAATTGACACAACTCTTGTTTATAGCTTAGTTTTTTCTGTTTGTTTATTCGGCCTTTACAAAATGATTTGTTCATTTTATTGGAGAAGAATGAGAAACAACAGTATATACACCTCCATTTCCTTCGGCAGAGCTTACCGTCCCAAGGTCAAAGGATTAATTTCCTTCGACAGCGATTTGTCCTTAAAGTCACCACACCTTAAACAAACTCGTGGAAAGAACTATGCAAGGGGCACGAGAGATTAATTCAGTTCCTCAGGACACTCTTCGTTACCCAAAAAAAACAGAGCATATAAAGTGAAACTTGTATATTGTCGACTTACAAATGATCAACCACCATAGCCCATATATGTTGTTACATTGCCACTTATTCAAAAGAGCAGAGATTTCCAAAGTTGAAACTGTACTCAACTCAATAAAATTTCCCCGCATCGATCATTTCGCCCCTAAAAAATTTATAACCCAATCGGGATGAAACATGACAGTTGCATCGACGACAAAAAAAAAAACCCTTAAAAGCCCAATCTAGAGCTATAGGGTGTTTGAGACTGAAGGGTTACTGCAGTTTCACAACTACTCCTACAGTTTTGGGTATGGCCTAATGAAAATGATTTATTGGTCTTTTCGTTTCTCTTCTCTTTGCCCAGAAACCCAACCTTGCCTTATAGCACCCTTTAGCTGATTTGCAGAGAACCTGCAAAAATGCACAAGAAAACTATCTACATCATCATATATCTTAGAAGCACAGATATGGGCACGACACAACAAGAATACCAAACACAATTCCTCAAGATTAGGACACGGATACATTGTAACGACCCTTTAACTGATTTTCAAAGAACCTACAAAAAATGAACGAGAAAACAATCTACATCATCAAACTTAGACGCCTTAGAAGCACGGATATAGACACGGGACAAGAACACGATGCACCGTGAGAAGTATACACCAACACAATTCCTTAAAATAGGACATGGACACATTGCAACAACCCTATAGGTAATTTGTTAGGAACCTGCAAAATTGCTCCAAAAAACAATCCACATCATCATCTACCTAAGAAGTGCGGATATGGACACGCAACAAGGACAAGGCACAATACGAATACATAGACACAATTCTTCAAAAACTAAGACGCGGACACATTGTGGATACGTCAAGCAAAAACATATATTCTTGTATTACTGATATCTTTTTATGACTTCACATAAAGATGGAAAACATCTTTTCCATCAAATGAAGATTAAAACCACAAATAAAAGCACCACTATAAAGATGCAAATCAACCACCTAAAAATATCTATTAAAATTAACACTAAGCCATCAATTACACTTCAACTTTCTAATGTGTCTTTAACGTGTTTCAAGGCTGTTCGAGTAAAAAATATGATAACTCCGCGGCCATGCCTAACACATGTCAGATACGGATAAAAGTATGATAACCCCATGGCCATCTCTAACACGTCAGATACGGATACTTCAAACAAGTATACGTGTCTGTGCTTAGTAGCCATGTCACAATAAAATCCAATATAAATGATACAGGCAAACACCCGTAGATTGGGGTGGTGTTTTCCAATATGAATGCTACAGACAAACACCCATATATTGAGGTGGTTTTTCTCGAAGCTTTTTTGTATTTAAGCTTTAGACAAAAGTCAGGTAGTTTAGCTTATTGTGGCTTTTCGGCTTTTTGGACTATTTATGTGAGGGAGATTTTGGGACTTTTGGGCAAAAAGCTGAAATAGCCGATAAGAGGAACAGGACCTGAAGTTGGATTTCAGGCACTGCTAGTCCTTACTGCCACAAAGTACATACTAAACATGCAACATACCGAAACATGGGTCTTATTTGTTTAGATTTTCCTTCACCTATTCCTTGTGCCAATAATTTGGATCACAGCTTCAGTTTATGTAACTTCATGCGGAAATTTATGCTTACCAGTATTAAGCACCTCTTCCTGATACGACTGCATCTGAATTGATCCCCTTGCAAGTGCATTATCAATCTGTGTTGGATTTTGGACATCATTCTTTATCTTGGTTGGATTTTGAGTAAGCACTTGATGGTATTTGGAAAACATGGAAAACGAACATAACAACGGGAATACAAGAACTGTATACTATTGTTGTCATTGATGTCATACACAACCAAATTCAGCTTTAACTTCAAAGCAACTGAAAAAAAGTAGCAATACACAGGCAAAGATGAGAGCTGTAAACTATTGATGTCATTAGATAGTTACGTAGTTTTTCCACCGCCATTAATCATATGTACAAGCAAGATGAATACAAGAACTATATACTATTGTTGTCATTGATGTCATACACAACCAAATTCAGCTTTAACCTCAAAGCAACTGAAAAAAAGTAGCAACACACAGGCAAAGATGAGAGCTGTAAACTATTGATGTCATTAGATAGTTACGTAGTTTTTCCACCGCCATTAATCATATGTACAAGCAAGAAGAATGTATGCAGCAAGGGCAACAAATGTGATTTCGGATACAGATCCAGGAATATAAATGCTCGAACTTCTTCGTTGACGAACCCCCCTGCAAAAGGCAACAAGGGAAAGCGTGATTACAACATGGAAACCTTTTATCAAAACTTTAATTTGAGAAAAACCATAATTTCAAATAATATTGAAGGATACGGAATAACAGATATCATTTCTAGGCCTCCTTGCAACTTTCACCTATCCCCTGTAATACAAGAACAAACACTTTATTAGCTACAACACACTTAGCAAAACACACAGTCGAAAACCGAAACCAACACCCACCAAAGGATAAGTGGTAGAGTTGCAAAGGCCAATTCAGCACACACTATCACAGAAAACCATTTCACTTCATCTCATTTGACCTGAGAAATCCCATCTGATCAACAAGGTCTTGGAAATCCTCGCCCCAATCGAGATGCTCCGCTGCTAAATCCTCTACTTCCACATCAACTTCCGATTGTTCTCCCACAAAAACTTCCCCCTCTTCATTTCCACCTATAACATCATCAGCAAGAAAATCTTCCCATATGGTCTCACCACCATAATCAAAACCAGTACCACTGGTTATCGGTATCGCTTCAGCTTGCAGGTTCGCAATTTCACTGCTTGATTCCTTATCCAACGCGGCGGAAAATAACGCCTCCATTTCTATCTCGGACTCGATATTTCCCAACTCTTCTTCTTGGTTTGTAAAAAGATTTTCCACACTTGGGCTCATTGTTAGTCTCCTCTTTCTTCGAATCTCAATTCCCCGTTGCATCGGTATCGCTTCAGCTTGCGGGTTCGCAATTTCACTGCTTGATTCCTTATCCAACGCAGCGGAAAATAACGTCTCTATTTCTATCTCGGACTCTATATTTCCCAACTCTTCTTCTTGGTTTGTAAAAAGATTTTCCACACTTGGGCTCATTGTTAGTCTCCTCTTTCTTCGAATCTCAATTCCCCGTTGCTCTTTTTTCTCCATGTACTTCTCCAAATATTGCTGGGCAAAGGCAGGACTATTCAGGGCTTTCGCAAGGAAGCTCATTATCTGTTGTTGCTTCCTCTCGGTGCTTCGAATTTGTTCCTCCATTGCAATAACCTTGTCCCTTGAATTCTGCTGATGTTGGCTGAGCTTCACGATTTCTGACACCAGAACGTTGCGATCTCTCCTTAGTCCTTCGAGTTCTTCTTCCAATCCATATTGGCCTAATTCCACACAAGCGCCTCCTCCACCCTGTTGTTGCAGGTTTTGTGACAGATTTCTTCTCCTCTTGATGGTTTTCAGAAGGTGTTTCTGCCCACCCAAAAATCCTTCATTTGCAAATTCCCATCGATCTGGATCAACTTTTCTGAAACCCTGCATAGATAACATATGGGCATCATCAGAATCACATCAATTAACAAAAATCAAAGCAGATGAACGGTTGGCTCAGCATTTGCATTACCTCATTAAACTTCGAAAATGCAGGAGATAGTTTATAGGCACACTTCGTGGAACCATAGCAGGAATTACATAGTGGGTCATACCCAAGCAATTTAACAAACACATGCAAGGCTGTGGGGCCAAGGATAACAACCACAAGATAAGCAACCAAAGAATGAAAACAGGCTGGTTCAGATGCTCTATAAACGAAACAATAGATCTAGCTTGATTCGAACAAATATTAACACAATTTTTCTACCAGAAAGTCATTGGCAAAATCCAAATAACCTTCATGAAGTTCAGTGCAGTCATTAATAAAAGTAATGTAATTAGAACTGTGTATCCAGGATCATAAGAAACTTAAACCGAAAATTTGTGTATCCAGGATCATAAGAAACTTAAGCCACAGAGACATACAAACAAAAATGGGTTCAAGGGAAACAATTTTCTATATTGGGTTCAAGGAATTACTTACATAGCTATTGAGCTTATGAACAAAACCAGAGACTACCTAAATTTGCAAAAGAACCGATTGCATAACCTATTGCAAGAAAAGCAAGTCTACCAAACAAAATTCAACTACTGAAAACCCACACACAAAAAAAAAAAAAAAAAATTACCGTTCTGGGTTACAGAAACCACCACTTACAAAACTGAGAGCTACCCAGATTGCTTTCACTTGAAATTGGCAAGCACATAGCACAAAGATCACATTTTTAGAAGTGGGTTCGGGTTCAAGGAATTACTTACACAAGTATTGAGTTGGTGAACTAAATTCAACGAAGTTTAGAGCATACAGAATAAATAGTACAATTCGCGAAGAGGGTTTCAGAAAACACTACTTACAAAACTGAAAGCAACCCAGATAAATTCACAAAAGCACATAGAATAAAGATCACATTTCTGAAATTGGGTTCGAGGAAGGAATCACTTACATATGTATTGAGCTGCCGAACGAAGCTAGAGAAGTTGTTGTGCTTGAAGTACCTAGGAAGCAGAGTAGTGGAGAACCTGTGAAAGTCCCAGACAACGAAGCTGTTTCTGGCTCTGCTCCACGACACCACCGCATCGGTAGAAGGGTCTTCCACCATATCGAACGTCTTGGTCAGGAACGGAGGCGGGCCCACCTCGTGAATCCCCTCCATCGGCAGCGGCGGCGACGACGATGAAGACGATGATCCCGCAGCAGCGGCGGTGCAGGATATCACTGTCACCTCTTCCTCCTTCACTTTGACTCCTTCCATTTTTAGAGAGATGTGGAAAATGGTACTCCTTTCAGTATGTTGGTGTTTGGTTTATTTTTGGAGAGTGGAGGAGAGAGAGTGAGATGTATATATATACATATATAAGGAAGGAAAGTGAAAGTTCTGGAAAAAATGAGAGGAGTGGGGAGAGATTTGTCGTGGTTGGTTACAGTTGGCCATGGAGAGTTGGGAGGAAGGAGATTTTGTGGGGCCGAGTGAGGATGTGGCATATTTGTTGATTAAGAAGTTCTAGAAAGTTCTGTAGGTTTCTGGGGGGTGTATAAGTGAGGTACAGGGGAAGAAACGAGGAAACGTGATGTGGGCCGTTGGATCATCTCATAGCAGAGAGTGAGTGATTCGAGTGAGGAAGGCTGGTAGGTTGGTCTTCTTTTAGTGCTTGCCTGTCTTTTCCCCTGTGATCGTTATACTCTATTTCAGGAAAAAAACAAAAAAAAAAAAAATCAATGCCAAGCGGGCACCCCACGTGGTGCCGAGCGCACATCTCAACCGTCCAAAAATATTTTGAATGACATACATTTTCTCTCACTCTCCTTCCTCTCTTTCTATGTTCGCTTTCTCTCTCTAAAATTTGGACCGTCTCAAAATACTTTTAGACAGTCGAAATGTACGCTTGGAAACCATGTAGGATACACCACGTAGGATGGTGTCCGCTCAGCACTGAAAAAATCCTCCTATTTCAGAGTATGTAATCAATTTTTTTTTATGTAAGTTGAACTTGTGGTGTGTTTTGTTGTTTTAAATGAATTTTTTTAATTTTGTCTCGTCAACACGAAAAATATAATATGACTTAAGTCAAAATAGTCAAAAAGATCGTGCATCTAATGCAGCTAGAAAAAGACTTAATTGCACACTAGAGAGACAAATAGTACATCAAAATCAAAAGAATGATACACGAAAGACAAATTAAAGGATAAATTTAATAAACCCCATGTTTAATACTCATATACTCCCTCCGTTCCAATTTATTAGTTTCTTTTAAGAATGCGTGTACTTTTCATTTGATTATATTTCGTAATTTACATTGTTTTATGCGATTTTGAAAATATTGTCTCATAGAACTATTTGAGATCTATCAAACAAGATCCATATTGAATATAAAATTCATTATCGATTTAAATTTATAACTAGTTTTTTTTTGTCCGGTTTGAATAGAACGAGCAACAAAAAATTGGGGACGAACGGAGTGTACTAAGAGAAAAGAACAACAAAAAATTGGGAAGAAAATGAAAAATTGTTGAGTTTTAAAAGAATACTAAGAGAAAAGAACTAAATTTGTAAATTCAAATTTAGGAAGAAAAATGAAAAATTGTTGAGTTTTAAAAGAATAAAGACAAAATTAAAGACGTATGATTTGAGTAGAGATGAATAATAACATCACCTAAATTTTCTTTTTGAATATCAACATTATTTTGATTTTCTATCTGAGAGTATTGGGTCCAAAACACCCTTAAAGGTTAAGGGCTCATTTGGAAGGGGACATATGTGGGTGAACGCTGCTACATACACAACAAATTGGACAACAGCCCCAAAACGACGTCGTTTTGGGGCCTGTTGTTTAAAAAAAAACCTTTCCTCTCCCCCACCCCCATTCACAGTCGACAACAGAAGAGAGAGAGAGAGAGAGAGAGAGAGCGCAGTGACTGCCACGCCGACCTCCACCACTGCCGACACCTCCGGCGACCACCAAGAGAACGGAGTGACTGCCACGACGATCGCCGCCGCCGACCTCCGCCACTGCCGACCACCATCAGAGGATTCGAAATCGTCGGATCCCCGGATCCTTGGCCTCCAATACAATAGAACACAACCATTTCATTTTGAAGAAAGAATCTCAGTCATATAACTTTGAAGAACACAACCATTGCTGCTGTCGTGAAACAGAATTTGACTCCATTGTATTTTCGATTTAAATTTCAAACAAAAAATGAGATTTTCATTTGGGCAGCAGCAGAGGTCGGCGGAGGCGGCAGGTGTTGTGGCGGTCGGCGGTGGCGGCAGGTGTTGTGGCGGTCGACAGCAGCAGAGGTCAACGGCGGTCGTGGCTTGTCATCGTTAACCCAACTCTCCTCTTTTTCTGAGTTGATTTGGGGAAGAAGGGGAAAGTAGCGAGATTTCAAGGGTTTTTTTTTTTTTTTTTTTAAACAGGCCCCAAAACGACGTCGTTTTGGGGCTGTTGTCCAATTTGTTGTACCAATCTGTTGTGTATGTAGCATTTTCGTATGTGGGTGGATAAGGTTGAGTCCCAATTAGTCGTCCTGGCCCACAAGTGATCCCTAGTTTGGAAGGAAAAATTGGTACCCGAATTATTTAATATTCAAACGATTTAATCCGCCCGCACCCCTCTTAATTATGGATAGGATAGACCATGTCCATATTTTATCTGGTCGGATGAGCCCTCTCTAATCCGGGCCAATACACTCCAAACCCTCTAATTTATCCTTATCCCCCATTTCAACTACAAAACAAACCATGTTTTAATTTTATCCCCCTCTTGTTACTAAATTCTTCCAAATCAAGTACTAATTTATTCATACTTCATAACTGTCACATTAATGTTGGCTCCACCCTCCATAATTAATATCTCCTACTATCTTATTTCCATTTTCTATTTAATCAACTCAAAACTCGTTTCGCATCCAATTGGGCCCTAAAAGGTTTGGGTCACTCAGGTACCAAGTCCCAAGAAAGGAATTTGAGGTCATATTTTCCTTAATCCTCTTTTTGAGCTCATTTTAATTATCTTATCACCTTTAAAATTGATATATATCTACGGATTATCGCAATATATTTATCTTGACGTAAATTGATCCCGAACAAGTGTACCATCTTATTTCTAGGTAATAGGTCGAGATAATTTCCATACACATATGATATTCTCAACAAGCTCTAAAATATAAACGATTCAAATCATCACAGTGACTCGAGAAAAAGACACAAAACAGTTCATTTTCATTCACTGATAGAAATGATTCTGAAGGATTTGAAAACATTTAGCTAATAATTTTTAAAACACAAGTTATGCTTTGTGTAAATTTTGAAAAATAAGTTTCTAAAATCGTCAACCAAACAAAACATAGCCAAGTAGTAGAATCTTAATGAGTGTAAATCCACATTTCAATATGTTTAACTTGTAATGATGAGCCCATACTAGCTTCACTTTTACAAGCCCAGTTCCAAACTGAAAAAGGCCTCGGCCTCGGCCCTTACTGAAGTTTTGGACACGAGGGCCTTACAAAATGTACATCTTTTTAGGCCACCTACCCTTCTCATGGATGATATGATAAATTACACAATGCGTGCGCTTATATATACACACACACACCGGTGATCCAGTCAAGGATCCCGGATTGAAGGGAAAATGGTGTTTTGTTGTTTAAATTTTTTTTTTTGCATAATCCGAACTGTCTAATGTGTTTTTAATGGTCCCCGCGAAAAATTATAAAAAAAAACGACCGGGAAGAGCTTGATCCGAGCAGTTTTTCACAAAAACTGTACATATATAGTTTTATGAAAAATTGTTTAGATCAAGCCCTTCTCGGTATTTTTTTGGATGATTTCTCGCAGGGGCCCTTGAAAACACTTTTTAAACAAATTGGACGGTTCGGAACATGAAAATTTGATCCGGAACTATGAGTCCCGGACTTAAGGATTCTGGATTAGATCCGGCAAAATTCCTACGGTTCTCTAGTAAATTCCCACTTTAATTACGACATACAGAGCCAGATTTCAACACAAAACATGGAGCTTTGTTCGATTTCGAACCAAAAAAAGGGTTTCGAAACCCTAGTATGGTTCAAGTTTGAAACCCTAGATCTGTTCGAACCAGAAAACGAGACAGAGAGACAGATTCAAACCTTCGGATGTCGATTTCTTCTTCTTCTACCTCGATTTGTCCTTTGATTTCTTCTTCTTCTTCGCGATCTCTCTCTCTCTCTCTCTCTCGTTCGTGAATCGCCTCACTTCTCTTTCTCTCTCTTCGTTCCTAATCATTTGAAAGGGGAAGGGGTAAATGACCCGTATTGTCTTCATATGGGTGACCCGCGAGTTAAAATTACCCGAACCCGGTAGCATTTGACCCGCGAGATCCTTTGTTTTATCATAGTCGTTGGATGAGAACGGTTGAGAGAAAAAGTTCGGATATAAGTTATATCAGGGTGTCCTGATAGGAACCGGATTGTATATATATATAAAGAAGTTTCCTATGAGGGCTTCCTCACCAAAAAAGTGCGGAAAAACAGTTGCGGGCCGTTGGATCCTACGCCATTTACGTGATCCAACGGCTCACAACTGTTTTCCAACACTTTTTTTGTAAGGGAGCCCTCATAGAAAACTTTTTGTTATATATATATATATATACTAGCACCTGGCACGTGATCGCTCTGGTGGCCAAGAAACTGTGTTGTAGATTGGGGAGAGTTACATCTGATGGTGCTCAAAGTATTAAAAAACACAAGTAAACCGCAAAAAACTCAGGCAGCATATATACAAGTATCTAAGTATAGGTCTCTATAATTTGAATTCATAGCACAAATCACTTGACAATATCAACATCTATGATGTTTAGTAGGAGTTATAGAAATCATTCAGTACGTAATTATCTAGGCATAAGTATGTTTGATAGAAGTTTGTAACACAAGAGTTCCATATCAATTGACTATGTCAACGTCGATGATGTTTAGTCGAAGAGTGTTCCTCAGCTGTGTCAGCTTCATGGAAATCAACTCCATGGGAATGCGTAAGGTATTGATCGAAGAACCCCTGTTTCATTTAAAACAGTAGCAGGATTCTTGATTCAAAGCATGCCCAAATACCCAATGTGTCCCATGGGCAACACACTGACCCTGTTTTGGATGAAACCTCGAAAACATCACTGCCCACACTTTTAGATAAGACTCCTACTTGACTAGAAGCGTGAAAAGTGAAAACAGTACAGAGAAAGGGTTGTTAAATGCAAAGGAATGACAGGTCTCATGCGTGACGGGATGCATATGTCAAAATTTACAGAACATTGTCGCAAAAATTCAATGAGGAAATCAGAGGCATTTCGGGCAGAAAAGATCTTGGTACATAAGTTTTGCCCAAAGAAAATGTACAAATATTTTTATTTGGACCCACTCCGGATCTCATGTGGATAATCGGAGCCGTTCATGTTTTTCAAAATAAAGTTTACTTGTTTCCCGCAAAAAATCAGCTCAATTAGATATCGGTAAATGCTAAATCCATTTATCCAGTTTGTGGTTCAAAACAAATACCGGGAAGGGCTTGATCCAAGCAGTTTTCGCAAAAAATATATAATTACATTTTTTGCGAAAACTGCTTGGATCAAGTCCTTCCCGGTATTTTTTTTTGAAGATTTCCCGTGTGGACCCTTGAAAACACCTTCTGAACACAATGGACGGATCGGATTTTCCAAAAATAATTTGCAACACAAAAAAAAAACCATATTTTTCTTATTTCCGGGAGGTGTGGATTAGAAGTTTTTCGTATATATATATATATATATATATATATACAACAAACTTCCAATCCAAACTACCTTAACTTAATAAGTTACGGACCTAGGGGTTTTTTCCACTTTCCGGACCAAATTTCGACGATCCGAACCGTTAGATGTGTTTAAAAGGTGTTTTCAAGGTCCAACGCGAAGATTTGGCAAAAAAATACCCGGAAGGGCTTGATCGGGCGATTTTTCAAAAACGTCTCGGATCTCAAATTTGGTCTGAAAGTGGAGTCTTATGGAGGTCATTTCAAGGTTTGGATAGGAAGTTTACTCAAATATATATAACCATCCTAGAACCGATCCCGTTGAGTGTGGTGTTTTGATGCTTTTAAAAATTGTTTTGGGAAATCGAGCCGTCAATGTGTTCAAAAGGTGTTTTCCAAGGTCACGCGAAATCTTCAAAAAAATACTGGAAGGGCTTGATCCAAGCGTTTTCGCAAAAGCGTATATATATATTTTTTGCGAAAACTGCTTGGATCAAGCCCTTCCCGGTATTTTTTTTTGAAGATTTCCCGCGTGGACCTTGGAAAACACCTTTTGAACACATTGGACGGCTCGGATCGTCAAAATTTGATCCGGAACTATGAATCCCGGATCCGGAATCCCGGACTAGATAAGGACTGTATATATATATATATATATATATATTTTCGAGTGGCCACTAAAAAATCAAGTCAATCCAATAACCAAGTGTTTGATCGCACTTACATTTGCTGTAAAAAAATTTAAAAATTATATCGAGAAACAAATTTTGAAGATTCTAAAAGTGCACGTATTTCTATAGTGAACACTTAAAAAAAGACGGAGAGGGACTAACTGTTTTCTACGCAAAAGTCTCGAACTCATCTGAAAGTTTCTTATGGATCATTTCAATTGAGAAGAAATTGACCCAAATCTGAGAACCATATAGAACCGATTGTTGAGTGTGGCTTTAAAATGGTGCTCGCAGCATCTCTGGTCCGGACCAAGGTAATGGTGGTCCGGACCAGCACTCGTGGTACTATTCTGGAGGTCCCGTGGTGTTCGTCGAGTTGGTCCGCCTTGGTCCGGACAGAGTGTCTTGGTCCGAACGAAAACTTTCTTGGTCCGACGGGAGTGTCGAGAGATTTCCTTGTCCGGGACGAGGGAATTGATCTCAAATTGGTCCGGAGTTCTTGGTCCGAACGAAAGCGACGTACATCAGCTTATTAAAGTGCGTTTTATCAGTTTTATGGTTAAGTCTAAACTTGTTTGTAGAGAGAAACCCAGAAAGACTGAGAGAAACATAAAGTACAATTGTAAAGATGTCTTTAAAGATGTGTCAATGTATTTTTAAATTATAATTTTTGTCTTTCTTGAGAGTGCATGACTATTTACACCTTAACATTTTCCGCTCTGATCAAACGTGTGAAATCGAGAGTTTGCCCAAAACAACCAACTTGTACAAAACTTGTACCTAAGCCTCTGTACCCATAAATTTATCGATCCCAAAATCAGTTCCCCTTTTTTTTTTTTTTAAAGATAATTCACAGAATGACAAATAGTAGTATTAAAAGAACAATGATACATACACAGAGGAGTTCAATTCTAGAAGAAACACTGCTCTTGGGATGGGGCGCAACAATGAGGTGGGTCCCCCGCATGTGAGAGGGGTTGTGATAAGTTTTTTTTTTTGATCAATTGGGTTGTGGTAGGTTGTGGCTGAGAGTTTGTGTCTGTATCATTTTTGTATTAAAAAATAAATCTAGTGGAAGACCTCCATACGCAACTGTGGCTTACCTGCCACGTGTACGGGCAGAAGAGGAGTTCAATTCTAGAAGAAACTGCCTTTATGGGGTCGCAACAATGACGTGGGCGATGAGGGGGAGGAAATTTTTTTACAGTCTTTGCCCTCGTTAGAGGGAGACAAAGATTAAGACGCTGACGTCATTCATGGCCCCACTCGACGAGATGTCATGTCGAATGCGTCATTATTGCGTCATACATCTCACCTCCCCCAGTCAAACCCAAATACCAGCGGCACCACCGGGGTAAACCGTATAAATGTATGCATGTATCACGCCAGCATGACAACTTGTTATACTCTTTTTTTATTATTATTATTCAAATCACCTCACAAAGAAATTTTTTCAAAACCGGCCCGGCTCAATCGCACAGTCCCTAATAAGTTTTCTCTCAAATTATTATTCTCATTTCTCTATTTAGCTCTCCCCAATAACAGTGTTACCTCAAAAACATCACTCGAAAACTAAACCAAACAAAGTTGCGTCTTTGTATTTTGCGTTTAGACTTTAAAAAGTTGTCTGTATAACTTAATTTCTGAAACTCCTAAAATTCCAAAATACGGATTTGAGAGAGATTGTTCTCTCCACATGCATACATCAACTGCTTTTAAGAGTGTTAACACTTTTAGCTAAAAACGGAAAACTCACTCTTAGACTATCAAAATATATATTCGCCTCGTTCACAAACCGTCTTAAACTGAATAAGGGGGTGTTCCGCTAAAGGTGTCTTATAATAAACTGGCTTTTCACAGTTTTTTATGTGATGTATTGTGAGAGAATGATCTGTCTTGATTTTTGAAAAAAACTGGTTTTTGTTAGTGGAACATCCCCTAAGTTAGTGAAACTATCTGCGTTGATGTGTTGTGAGAGAGTAATCTGTTTCGTAAAGCGCAATAAGGCTAAGTTTACCAAAATAATCCATCTTCTAAAACTCATAAACACAAATTTCAGGACAGGTCATTTTCCTCACATACATGATAGATAAACTACTTTTAAGAGTTTTATCACTTTTAACTAAAATCGGGAAACTCACTCTAAATCAATTGTTCACCTTTGTATGGAAGGAAGGTAACAATTAGAGGGCGAAGTCGCCGAAGCGAGTCTAAAGGCCAAAGAGTGATCTTTGAACGCTACTACGCATCCTTACTCATAGTAGAGTGTCTTGTAGGTTTGGGTATAGCAGGACTTGAACCTGCGACCATTAGGTTAAAAGCCCAATGCTCTACCAACTGAGCTATACACCCAAAAAAAGATGTAGTAGTAAATAAGGATTGGTGCGGAAAAGAGGGCGGCCCCTCTTCTTCTCATCATATTAAAGGGGCTTGGGCTCGAAAGCCGGCCTTACTCAACAAGCCCCTTTATTAGATTAGGTTGGTTGCTTGTTTCCACTCATTGAAGATTCTATCTACAAAAGAAGGTCAACGGGGGATACTCAAATTGCTCTCACTGACACCATCTACGAGAAGGTGAGGTTGTCTTTCTTTCCAGCCGCCATACAGCTCACCTTAAAGAATAATAAAATAATAATAAATAAAATATTTTTTTTTTTCGGAAATAAAAATATGGTGCGGCTCGAGATTAACCTAATATGCTCTATTGGGCTAACCTATACAATATAAAGGCGAGGCACCTCTATTAATTCGCTAAGAAAACATCAAATCCTTTTCTAACTAGTTGAAATAGAACTCAAAAGCAACTAGGCAATCCAACTTCCATTGACTTCCCTAGCTACCACCACCTCGCCCAAGATCTATTCTGGTTCCAGTCGAAGAACCCCCGGTCCGATTATTGACCCATTGATCGGGGTAGAGCTAGTTGGAGAGACATTACCTAGCCTTTGTCCGCATCAGTGCTTATCCAACCACCGGAAGCAGAGGAAGCTAACCGAGTTAAGCCAATTTTGTGGAACAACCTGTTGATGGTTCAAATTTTTTGGAAGGCTCTTTCCAAATAATAAGTTTTTCTGTTTTTTTTTTTGGTTTAATATATTGTAGTGACTTTAACACTCTCTTATTTATAACCAAATTCCCTCTTTTGTCAGCTTGTGATATGAATTTACAATTTTGTCCTTCCAAATGTGAAAGACGATACAAATGGAAAGTTAATTTTCTAAATTCACGTCACGAAATGACAAAAAAGAGAGTGTGATCATTAAAAAAAAAAAAAAAAGAGTCTGAAAATCAATTACCTTAATATGTAGTTTTAATCAAATTTTATCAAACCATATGGTAATTAATGTCTTATTAACTTAATTTTTGACGGAAAACTAGCGCTTATTCAAGGATTGGGTACAATTAACATAAAAGGCGTTGGTCAAGCGTGAGCTAAAAATGAACAACTTGAATTAAAACAAATGTGCGTCTCACGTATCTTATACAGTTATACTAATGAAAGGCTTCATGATACGTATAAACTCTCTCGCATAGAGTATGCGGCGTATTTTCGAAATTTTGCACTCATAACAAAGCAATGAGTGGTATGATGATTTACATGAAGGCAACTCTTTACGTGAAAACAGTGGAAAAGCAGCGTGAGTAGCACGCACTTTTTGTACGTCACGAATCTCCACGTACTGATCTTGCGCTTACGTTACTCAAATATTCTCCGCATGCACCGGAGTAGTTGAGTGTTTTACACGTCTGTTCGGTACGCGTGGAGTTTCACCACCTTCCTCTTCTCTTGACAAGGGAGGAGGGGTGGCTGCTGTGCACTCCTTGCACAGCAGCTGCTAGACATGCAAGAAATGGCACCGTTTTGTGGTAATTCATGTGGTTTGTAAAATGCAATTTTGTGGGACCCACTTTTTGGTTTCACACAAACAATACGAACCGTTAAATAATTTTTAAATAATTATTCAAGTGGTCTTGAAAAAATCAGGCCCGTTAGATATTTTTACATAATTGATCTAATTCGTTTGATTTTCATTTAGAATTCCAGACCCTACAGTTTGAAAGAACCTTCAAGAAAATTTATACAAAGTAATCCATTGATCTGAACCATACGTATTGTAGGGCATCTTGAGAAGAACATCCAGTAAAAAAATTATCTTGGTCGGACACCGATAGGTATCAAAAAACGAAAAATATGAGTTTTTTTTATACCTATTGATGTCCGAACATGATAATTTTTTTACTGGATGCTCTTCTTAACAAGCCCTACAACACGTATGGTTCAGATCAATGGATTACTGAACGCATAATTTTATAATTATTCTTGAAGATTCTTTCAAGCTGTAGGGTCCTGAATTCTGAATGAAAATTAAACGAATTAGATCAATTACGTAAAAATATCCAATGGACCTGATTTTTTGCAAGACCACTTAAATTATTATTTTAAAATTATTTAACGGTTCGGATCTTTTGTGTGTGACCCGAAAGTGGATCCCACAAAATCGCATTTTACAAACCACTTGGATTGCCACAAAACTGTGTCGTTTCTTGCTGTGCAGGGATTGCACAACAACCTCCCCCTCCTCCCTAAACAAGGTGTTTGATATCGTTTTTTTTTTTTTGTATTTTTTTTGTATTTTTACTGACATTTGTAGTTATGCCACTAACACTCCCTCTATCCAAAAATATATGACCAATTTAAAAAGAAAATTAACAAAGGAAACTTGGTAAAAATACATTTATGCGATTGAGATACTTTCAACAATAAAAAAAATGAGTCCAAAAGAAGAATAATTGAAGTTTAAAGTTTAAAATGCGCTCTAAAATTATGAAAAAAATTTTGATTACATTAACGGCAAGACTTTTCGCTTTCCGGAAAACAATTTAAATTCAAAACTTAATTAACCCCTATATTTTATTAGAGTCAACTAATGAAGGGCAAACTTGAAAAATTAAAAGTTTTGCGTACCACTGTGTATTGCATATAAAATATTAAAATTTAAAAGTAAGACAGACATTTCAGAACGGATGTTAATAAAGTAGCTTTCGTCTTTCAAAAGATAAATGTATATATTGAAGTAGTTTTCCGGGTTGCAATTATGCATAGTGCCATCCACCCAATGAATGGCTAAATTGTGATTTAAGAAAAGAAAAAAGAATAGTGCTAGTGCTAGTTTATATGATAATTGAGGTTCAGTAGTACATTAGTACCCCCCTCTGTCTAGGGGTGCACACCAAACCGGTAGTCTGCTCAGTCCAGTCTAAATTTTTTAGGATTTCGGATAGATATTTAGGTCCATAGGGTCGGGTTTGATTGAAATTTTAAGTCCGTTTACTAATTGGGCTGGGTTTGAAAAATTCCTTAGAGGCCCGACCCGACCCAACCTTATTTAAATAATATTTTTACTTCAATACTATATATATATACATATGTTATCGCTAGAACCCAGACGCTTAGGGTTGTTTGCCTTTATGAAGAGGCGCATCTCCTTATCTCTTTTTATTCAGTAAGATCTCCTTGTCTCTTATTCAAATGTATGATGTGATAAGCCCAAAATATTGACACTGGCAATCCCGATATCGCATATTGTTAGTCTTTTATTGTGCTTAATTAGACATTATTATTATCTTTTTGGTAATTTACTTTGAATTATTAATTTGCAGGAAAATATGATAATAAAAATGTTTCTGGCGTTGGATCCGAGTCGTGCTGTTAGCTGGTTATTAATGCATGACCAATCCTAACAATTTACTAATTGGTTGGTCCATTGCTATGTTACAAGCACGGCATTAATTTTGATTTACTAGTGAAGAAATTGGTGCAACCCTTGGACCATACATAATGAGGTACACATGTGAAGTGGTAACCAATTGGCTGGATGTAGAAGAATTGGACAATAATTTCGGGCATAATCGAATAGGAAAGTGTTTAAGATATATAGGAAAATCCTTCTTCAACAAGTGAATATTCTTGGCTGGGCATTCACATTATATAAAGGCAGTAGGGTTCCAGCCAAGGGGGATATCACGCAATAAGAAGTTCGGCTGAGGAGAATTCCAAGCAGCAACACCTTCTCAACGGGCAGTATACATTTGGAGAACAAGATGAATGATTTTATGCTAGGCTAAACTTTTAAATTAGGGTTGAGGATGAAACCTCGTAAATTTTATTGAATGATTCTATGTATGTGATTTTTCCTACATGCGTTTATCGTTTATTATTCTCGACTCATTAATTAGGATGCATGAAACTCGGGTATGGATTCAATCGGTATGAATTGGTTTTCTCCATGATTTGACATCTGCATATTAATCGAATTGCTTGGCTCATTAAAGTTGATATTTAAGTACGGGGTATCCACTGTGATTTGTTTTCACGGATACGGTGGATGATTTTGGCTTAAGCTTTTCAAGCAGAGAGAGAACATATTTTCGTTTAAAAAGAAAAAGTGTTTATTGTAATATTTTCCACGGTGATAAGATTATATTGTGTAGAAATCAAAGAAAAATCATTGCATAAGATTAATTGATAAATGTTTATGGGTGTGGAATCCGAAACCTTAGTTATTTTCTCAACCGTTAAGTCTCCACTATTTTTCTGTGATAGTTTAATTATTTGTTTTGCCATTATTGTATTTTATTTCTAGTTTTCAAATCAACCACAAATTTTGGGAACTAGGTTAGGGTTCAATCAACTTTAAATTTATTTGGTTTTCCTAGGAAAAAATTACAAGTCCCTGTGGGTTCGACCTCGCTCTTGCATAACTATACTTCGGTAAGATTCGTGCGCTTGCGAGTACATTAAATTTCACAACACGATGCTTATTTAAATATTATTCTTATTGTAATCATTATGGGTGATTAATTTACATTTGCGATACCATGCTTCAGAAAAATAAATGGGTTTCTTGAACTGACTTGAGAAATTAAAATTTTAATTGGACTAGGCTTGGACATTAAATGAAGCCCGATTATTAATGGGTCAGGCTTGAGAATGTACAAATCTCGTTATTATCTAGTATAAACCCGGCCTGGTGTATGTGCACCCCTACCTCCGTCCCTTTATTAGAGTGCAAAATTTCATTTTGGTATATCCCTTTATAAGTGTTCATTTGTAAAGTTTTGATACATTCTTTTATTTTGTTCTCAAAATGAGATTCCTTTTTGAAGAGTTATTGGGTAAAAATGTAATTATGATGTCGCAATAGAGGCTAGTCTTGGAAAGTTATAACTTTTTAAGTGTAATAATGATGTTTCCATAAAAATCTTGATTTACGAAGTGGGACATTTATAAAGAGACGGAGAGAGTATTAAATAATAGTAAATTGATGTCCCAATAAAGTGAGAAAAAAAATTACGTACTAAATTAATTGGGATCCACTTTTAATGTTAACAAATTTACTCTCTCCATCCCATTTTATTTGTCCATTTCGATTGTCGTGCCAGTTTTCAATCTCTTACATCTTTTCAAAATAGATATCTAAAATCATGCAATATGAATCTTGTTTGATAATTCTTGATTAGTTCTATTATACAAGATTTTTATATTTACTAATTGCATTTTTAAATTAAAATATATAAACAATTGAAAAATGGTACAAAATAAAATAATGTATAAACAAATTGACACATAAAGAGTAATAAATAGAAATTCTAGAAAGCACACAAAACGAGAATTTTCTCTCTTTTTTTTGGGTGAAAAACACTGCATCGAATTAAATAATAATGTTGGAGTACACGAGTCTAAGGTATGCTACTTTGGGCTTCCGCCCTTAATGGAATAGAAATACAATTAAGCATTACATCTAGGAAAATGCTAACTTTTAGCCTTGTGTAAATAAAATGTATCGATATTCAATAAAAGTGTATTGATATCCATGAAAGCATATTGATATCCGTGAAATGTGTATTGATATCCGAACTTATTTATCATTATACACATATGATACCCACCTCCTCACACATTCATTTCGTTCGCAAAAGCTATGCATCATTTCCATCACTTTTAGATGCTTCAAAAGACACGCAATCATTTAACAATATGCTCAAATGATGGATACTGTATATCCGATTGATAGTATGAGAGCAGAAAAGCCTATGGTTCATCTTTAGCGAAATATACCAAATAGGAGTATCAAGAGTGAAAAAAACCCTTAATGTCCAAAGTGATGCCTAAAATATTCGCACGGGCAATCCCTCATAACATAAATGTTTCTCTTCGGAATGCGCAAAAAAGTTTTAGGCATGACCTTGTGTTTGAACAATGATTCCCTAGTGTGAAGAAGGTTAAGGGTTGTCAACCAAAGAAAGTGCTCGACTCTCGGGTTAGCATTAATATTTCAAACCCATGACTTGAAAGGAGGGGAGGCATTACCCGAGGTGGTGTGTTTCCACACCGAGATATCAGGAGATGCATTGTAGTTTTGGAGGGTGACTGTAGAGATTTTCAATTGGATTTTTGAAGGGTGGTTACTAGAAATGCATGAGAAATTCCATTATATACCATCCCACAAACTATTTACTCTGTAATCAAGCTCGTTTGCTAGTAAAGGGCCCTCTACCAAGGTTCAAATAGGGTAGTGTGGGGGCATCGATTCCGAGGTGAACCTCTTGAGGCCTGTAGGGGCTTTGCCTAAACCCTTTCGCCTAAGTGTTTCGCCTGAACGCTCTTGCCTAGCTAACGAGCTAGGATGGATCTCACTTAGAGCCTTTGCCTAGGAGTGTAGGGGCTCCGCCTAAGCCATTTCCCCGAAGTGCTCTTGCCTAGCCGACCGGCTATGACCAATCTCGCCTGGGGCCTTTGCCTAGGTGGTGTAGGGGCCACGCCTGGTTCTTCCTCTTGAGGCCTTCTCCTAGCCTATGGTTCGTCTGAGGACTCCACCTATCCAGCGCACATAGCAGCATCGTTCGCGCCTACTAGACCGCGGGTTTCGGTCGGAAATTTTTAAAATTAATAAACGTCCTGAAGCGTGTGTTGTGACTACTAAGTGAGCCCCACTGACTTGTCTGTGCACGAGCATATGTGTGAGTAGCATTTTTTAATCCCTAAACCCTAGTTCTTATGAAAAGAAGCACATGGGATTACTTAGCATTGATTTGATATTTGGATGAGATTTGACCTTGAGAAATATGTGACCCACGCCCGCCACAGCCACCTCCACCACTAAACCCATTGACATGTAACTTTAGTCGCACTCTCCGACTATTCATGACCATCCGATCATGTGGATGACACACCATAAGTCGACCACATCCAATCAGATTCCAACTTAAGGGTTACAAATAGGAGTGGGTCCTACTACAGTGGCTCATGGGTGATGCAATCCCCTACATCTAATGGCAGACACCATTACTTAGACCACCATCAACGGCTCACCTTAAACCATTAGATTTTTTTAGTCCTTAAAAATTATTTCGCGAAATTGTGGTGGGGGCCCACTGCCCACAAACGGCAATATAGACATATCACTCTCCAAATGAATAAAACTATGGGTACACCAATCAGCAGGAAGCACAGACTGTGCATTATACTAAATACGTTGTACTGTGGAGCGCAAATCTGAGTCGTCTAAAAGTGAAAATATCTTTGGACGGCCAGAACGCTGCGCTGCACTGCAAGGTCCACTAACGAGAGTTAGATCGGTTGGTTGGTTGATTTACTTCTCCAACAATTGAATGGCATACTTTTGATCATTAGACGAGATGAGCTTCGAACACCCTAATTGTGGAATCTTTTAGGGTTTATTTTTTTCCCTTGCAGGAGCGACCGGCTGGCACCACCGACTCCATTCCTGACCCTAACCGTGGAAACCTCAAAAAAGAAAAAAGAAGGGTGCTGATTTTGGTGCTCCCTAATTTGATGCAGACACTCCAATATTTAATGAAGTTACAAAACTACCATTTTTAAGATATAAAAATTACTTGAGACACTCCACTCCCAAATTATCTCCTCATTTACCAAGGCACTCCAAACAGAAAAATGAACCAAAACCAAACATAAACATTAGGTTCTAAACATTAACATTAACATTGCATTCCAAACATTAAACATCCACAACATAAACATTAGGTTCCGAACATTAAACATGCATCTATGTCAGATTGCTTCATGCCACTTTGTGCAACAAAAAAAAAATGCTAGAATTCTCCAAAATAAACAGCACACAATTGAAAATGTTGATGCTGCAAAATCTTCATAACGGCTGCGACACAAGATCTATATATTTTCGTACTCATTATCTACCTTTTTTTTTCTCAAAATCTTCATAACGACAGCAAATCTACATTCAAAAACTCATAGTGAGACAAACAAAACACATCACCAAAGTTAGAGAACTCTTGGAGGAAAAGTAACGATTTTGCATGGATAAAAGGATGGTTCTATAATCATAGGCCGAAGATCACTTGTCCAGGTTGTCCTGGTGCAGAACATGGAGACAGTAACATAAAGACTCTACCAAGGAAACATTACATATGGAAGTAGGCAATTTAGTGACGTGTAGTAAAAGGAGTTGATCGAGCAACTATCTTCTTTTTTCTGATTAAAAAAAAAACTATTTGTTTTTTTGGAATCCCTGAAGTAAAATGAGAAAAGTAAAGATTTTTTGAAGTGCCTAAAGTAAATCATGGAACTTGCAAAAGGGTATTTTTGGAAAACTATTGTAGCTTGGAGCCCCTGCATCAAAATCGGGAGTGTGAATATCAATTTCCAAAAAGAAAAGATGCAACTATTTGGCGGCCTCTCGTTGGTTCATACCATGAAAGAAAGCTGATGGGCATTGATGATTTTTTAATGGCATTTCCACCTCATATAGAAGCCCACTATCTCCATGGCTGGAGGAAAAAGCAAGACAGCAAAATCCAAGAAATACAATACTATATTATACTGTAACAATCAAAAGCGTCGCCCACCATCATCACTTAAACATTACACTTCTTGCAGTTTTAGCGGCAAAAGTACTAATTAGGTCCTCATAATCAATCTCTTCTGCCATCTCATTTTCATTTAACCTCTCATGTGACATAGTTGAGAGGAGAATTTGTATTTGCAAACCTCAATGGGGCCTACATGAATCGTGATATGCAATTCTCTCGTTCCTTTTTTCCTTTTTGTTCTGTGATGCAATAAGAATCTCAGATGGGCCTATGGTTCATGGCCATTAAGTGTAAATTGTTTGTTTGAGTTTTAAAATAGGCCTCTATGCAAAATAATAATAATTGGGCTTATATACTAGGTGCTAAAAAATATTAGGGGTACCCTATTTTTACATCATTTTGGGGGCCTAAGACGCCGGTCTATTGAGCTTTAACCTTAACTGAGGGCCATCACTGGTCAAAATTGGGCGATTTTATGAAAGAAATTAATTGTACAGTAAAAAAATATTAATATTTGTATCAAAAAGAATTTAAAGAGCTTTAGTTGTATCGTACTATGTTTTTGCCCCACGATATGAACGTCAGGAGCGAGATATTCCACAAACTGTGACTTATTGGCACTGGACGTGACTTATTGAGTGAAATTAGGTTGATACATTGTGAGAGAATAACTAGTCTTGTAAAACGTAGTAAGCCAATTTTGCCAATAAGTCAGTTTATTGAAATAAGCTGCTAATATGTTATAAGATGGAAATTACTACAACATGCCAACATCATTCCATCATTTTGAACCTAAAACCTCAAACACTGTGACTAGTGGTTCTATAGCCTTAGGTTGATGGTCAAATGACAACCCCAATTTGCATGAAAAAAATAAAATTTATACACCAATTTGCAGATCTCATTGAGAAGAAAAAGTTGAAACTCCTAAAAAAAAATTCAAAAAAAAAAAACCCTCGTAAGTATATTGTATTTTGCAAGAAAATTGCACGATTCTCCAAAAAGGTCGATCAATTTGGGACAAAGAGAGAAAATTTTGGCTATATCTATATATTTGTGGTTTCGTGAAGTACTAGTTTAATAAGTATTTATGAACAACGCCTAGTAAAAAAAAAGTACTTATGAACAACCTCTAAAGAATTTATGAAACCACTGGGGTGTTCCACTAACAAAAAACTGTTTTTTCCAAAAACCGAGACATGTCATTCTCTCATAATACATCACATAAAAAACCGTGAAAAACCAGTTTTTTCAAAAAACCAACTTAGTGGAACACCCCCGAATGTTGGAAGTTGGAACCTAACCTGAGAGGTCATTCATTACCGCTCGAGCTACGACTCATGATGAGGTTTAGCTGTGCATAAACTTGCTCTTTCGAACCAAGGACTTGTAGCCCAACTGTTATCTCCTGGTTCTCCCACAGGCTACAAGGGAGACGAGGGTTTGAACTTCGGCGGAGGCATTTCGGGTTTAGGGTTATGGATAGCTTCTAAACTCCCTTTAACCTAACTCCCTAATTCTTCCAATAACCTCCACTGATTTATATAGAAAGACAAAAAAATAAAACTTGCTCTTTCGGCATTGTGATAAATACTCGTAAAATTCAAACAAAAATATAGAATAATTCTTTCTTCTCTTGTTGTGAGTTTCTTTAGGCCTTGTTTCGCATAAGATTTTATGGGAAATTCAAATTGATTTTATGGGATTTCTTATTTTATCACAATGATCTTATGGAAAAGTTTGATGCAAAATTAATGCAAAATTAGCACTAAAAATTAACAAACACAAAATTAACAATAAAAGTTTGTATTGTGAGAGAATGATTTGTCTCGATTTTTTGAAAAAAAAATTTCTTTGTTAGTCGTAACACCCCCTAACTGATAAGGATAACAGAAATATTAATGCATAGGGGTGCACACGGTCCGGATTGGACCGGTTCTTTAGAAATCTAGTAACCGGACCATTTCGACCGGTTCTAGAAAATTAAGAACCAAAACCTAACCGATACATACATAGAACCTGTCCAGATCCAAACCGCATGACTGGACCGGTTCTAGTTCGGTTCCGGTTCTACCCGATTAAGGAATACTTTTATCATAACACATGTGGGAGAGAGAGAGAGAGAGAGAGAGAGAGAGAGCAACTACGAATGCAACCCGTTAACTAGTTTTGAGGCTGGACGAGATTAAGAGATATTGTAAAGAAATAGGAAATGAAGAAAAAATTAGAAAGCAAATCGAGATTAGAGAATAAGAGAATTGAATTTTCCTTTGAGTAGCAATTTTCCTTTTAGTAATATATATGCATATATAATATTAATGTTATACGGTCCGGTTCGATTCTAATCGTGATTCTTAAATTGAGAACCAGTAACCGAACCATAATTACCGGTTCTTAGTTTTTTAGAACCATAACTAGACCAATGAACCGTAGAACCTAACCAAATAGACCGGTTCAGTCCGGATCGAATCGGTTTGACGGTTATATCGATTTTCTTGTGCACCCCTATTAATGCAAACTTTAAGGATGGAAAAAATTCATTTTCCATACCTAGAAGGGAAATCTGTACCTACTACCTAACGCAAATTTCACTAAACCTTACTGAAATTTTTGAAATTTACCTATCTGATTTTCTGTGTACACGTCATCGCAGACGGTCTTCTCTCTCTCTTTCTTTCAATGTTGGTTACATCAGCGAGCAAAAGTGGGGGCCACTAGCTTTACTGATCCCACGTCGAAGAAGTCTAAGATGACGTCACCGGCATTAAATACACCATCACTTCATGTGATCGGCCCACGCCACTTACCAATCCCGGAAAAATAATCCAGTGTTCCCGACCCTACCTCATTACTACTACGTGACAAAAAAGTGCCATCATCTCTCACGCTCTTTCTGCCCGGTTTCACCCACCCTCCAAACAAAACTTACAGGACTCACTGTGTTCACTTCACATTTTCAAAAAAAATTTCAAAAAGATTCTTTCTTCATCTCTCATCTTTCCAATCATTAATCACATTTCTCTCTCTACTCATACCTCTCTCTCTAATCATTATTTTCATTTATCTCTCTATCTCTCTCCAATTATTACACCTCTCTCTAATTATAATTTTTTTCAAAAACCCATCCAAACACTATCTCAAAAATATTTCTCAAAATATTCTTCTCAAATTCTCAACCAAACAAAGCCAGTATTTTTTTTTTAGAAATAATTTTCACACACCTCTTTTATCCTCAAACACCTTTTTTTTTATATCTTTATTCACTTGATCAAATTGCCCTTCATATAGAAAAAGTGATTAATGAGGTAAGGGTAATTTGGTAATTTCAAGGTAAATAAAGACAAAAAAGAGTGTTTTCGGAATAATAGAGGGGTGTGAAAATTATTTTCCTCTTTCTTTTTTCTCTCTCTGGCTAAAAACCGTCGACACTAAACTGAGAATATTGTATTGTACTTCTCTTTTTTTTTTTTAAATTAAAATTAATTATTGTACCTCTTTAAATATTAAGTTTTTAAATAAAAAAATAAGCATTAAGGTACTTAATCGTTTAATATGAAAATTATTTTTGTTTTTCTTTCAGAAAGACACAATTATGGAATAGAGTACAATCCACCCTTGATCAATACATGGGTTATGGCATAGTCTACACCCTCACAATGCACACATTGTGTATTGTTCCTTTGGTACAACAAGGTACTAATTAGAGAAGTATAGATATAGTATTGTCCGCCTCTAGAATTGGATTCAACATCAATTTTAAAATCAACAGACCAAATTATCTAACCAAAATGTTACAACTTAAAGAGTCTAAACCCCCCGTAGAGAGGGGATGGTGGTACGTCTGGATGAACAAGAGTTATGATTTTTCAAAGTTTTGAAAATTATGAAGTGCACGACGTAATTTTTGGGGTATATTTTGCAAAAATAGAAATCTCTAGCCCTTACATATTCCTAAAAATAAACCAGTTTCTTTCTAATTAAAAATAATCACAATAGCATAATCTTGACCATCCAAATATCATGTGAAACTCCATTTTCATGAAAAACGTGCATCTCCAACTGCTCCTCATGTCTAGTATGTCACCATAGATTAGACCAAATCGACTTTAAACAAAGGAGTATAACAGTTGCTTTGGTTAAATAAAAAATACGTAATTAATTTTTTTTGTCTTTGTTAAAAAAATTTGCATTTATTAGTTTTGTATCGATTTTTTGTGGTTTATTGGATTGTCTCGACGAGAGGAATCTAAAAAGTATAAAATTATTATCAAAATGGTTTTTTTGTCTTAATTAAAAAAAATTGCAGTTATTAGTTTTGCGTCGATTTTTTTGTGGTTTATTAGTTCGTCTCGACAAGAGGAATCTAAAAAATACTATAAAATTATGATCAAAATTTAAAAAAAGTTCAGTAAAGACACAAATAATCCAAATTTTTGTGGTTCATTGGATTATTGTTGTTTTTACTTGCAAAAATTTAAGTTTGACTGATAATTTTATATTTTTCAGATACCTCTCGTCGAGATGAACCAAAAAAATACAAAAAATTGATTTAAAACTAATAAATGCGAATTTTTTTTGAATAAAGACAAAAAAATAAACCAAATGGTGACGAAGAAAATAGTGACGAAGAAATCACGTATAATACGTGGGGTGCCGCGCGTGGGACTTGTCGTATCCCGAACTAATAGTGACGAAGAAATCACGTAGAATACGTTACAAACTTTTTTTTTGTTTGGCTCTTCCAGTCTTCCTTCCTTCACAACGAACCTCCCTTATAAAGCACACATCCCCCAAACCTCACCTCCCTCCCCTGCGTTGACATAACCTCTCTCTCTCTCTCTCTCTCTCTCTCTCTCTCTCTCTCTCTCTCTCCTCCCCGATGCAGGGAATCCGAAGCTTCCGCCCTCTCTCCGACGGCGGCGTCCGCCTCGAACTCTCCACCACCACCAACTCCCCCTTAGCGATCGACGTCGAGGAATCAACCGAGTCAAGGATCCAACGCCTCATAATCGAGAACCCCGTCGTCATATTCAGCCGATCCTCCTGCTGCATGTGCCACGCCATGAAGCAACTCCTCTCCGCCATCGGCGTCCACCCCACCGTCATCGAATTGGACGACGACGAGATCGCCGCCCTCCCCGCCGCGGCCGACGGCGGCAACGGCGGAGCTCCGGTGGTGTTCATCGGTGGATCCCGAGTCGGCGGCCTTGAGAACCTCGTGGCGTTACACCTCAGCGAGAAACTCGGTTCCAAGCTCGAAGAGGCGGGTGTGCTCCAGGTGGCGTCTTAATTTTAGCTGGTGAGTTAAGCTGGTCTGGTTATCTGGTTATTTGAAGAAGAAAAAAAAAAGTTGCGCGTTGGGATGTTATTGTAATTGCAAAAAAAAAAAATAGGGGAAAATATAATTGATTTTCCTAGTTTTTAATTTGTTGTCTAGGGGTATGATAGGAATAGAATGTTTGTAGATCCTGAAGCTTTTCAATGAATGGCTATGGTAATTGGCAACTGCGTCTTTGTGGCAACTGGTTGGTCAAAAGAATCACTCTGGAAATTGGATGCATAATTACATATATTGTATGTATATGTCCTTTTCTCTATGGGTGCATATAGTTTGAACATCTGTGATTTCTAAGGTTTATATGAATCTGTATGTATATGTTTGATTAAAATAAAATTGGGGTGTTTTTGTGAATGACAATTTTTAATTCAATTTTAGGCTTGATTTTTCACTATTGAAGACAAATCATTTCTCAGAATTGAATGGAGGACAAAATGGTATTTTTAGTGGAAACGAGTTTATTATGCTCTTAGGGTGGAAGACAAAGATTTATTGAAAATTCGAACTCGGGGGCTCTATTGTCCATCAGGGATGGCAGCCCTGCCAGGCCATCTGCGCCGTTCATCTCGTCAATTAACGGTTCAGATTCGCAGATGTATTATTATGCACTTTGACCGGTAAGATTCATTAGTGAATCTATAGATTGCGGAGAGAGACGACTGAGATCGAAATATGACTCTCTTGATTGAGGGAAAACGTTTTTGTACAATTTTTTGTCTTTTGTATGCTAATGCTACAAAGTTGTTTTGTTGGGAAATATGCGAAAGTAGCTCAATTATTTCAAAGTTTAGGTCACTAAATTCTTATAAGAGCCACACAAGAGGAGAACAATTTGTGAGGTCATTCCAATATTTTTCTAAGACCATGAATATCCCTAGAAGAATATTCTTCAATTTCTTATAATAGGAGTTTGAAAGTGGTGTTTGGGCAATTTTGGTATAACAACCTCTTCTTTTCTTGCCCTTCCTTTTATTGGCATAATAAACTGCTTTTTGGTCTAAAAGTATATTAAAGTTAATTATTCTCCTACGTTTTGTACTTGTGGACAAGAAAAATTTGTGTGAAAAGATGTATGATGTAATAAAAATCTTTGTCAATGCCTTACCTGTTGCTTAAGTCTTCTCTCAATTATTTCGGTATCGTTTCGGATTTACGATGACAAATATTTTACATGCCTTCAACGGTTGCGTATAGCAAATATGTTATATGCCTTCAACGTAGATTCGAATTTACGATAGCAAATATTTTATATGCCTTCAACGTATAGCAAATACGTTACTATATGTCTTAAACGTAGATTCGGATTTACGATAGCAAATATTTTATATGCCTTCAACGTCTAGCAAATATGTTATATGCCTTCAGCGTAAATTTGGATTTACGATAGCAAATATTTTATATGCCTTCAACGTATATTAAAAGATCAATGGTATAGTGGTTGAATATTATTTTTTTGTACAAGCAAGAGTCTTACAAATTTGTATTACATAGAGTCATAGACTAGGATGAAAGGGATGTGCATGCCACGAGGTTGACTTATTGACTTTAATTATTCCAAATTTCAAGAGTGCAAGTTTGTTCACTCACTAAAATTATGTGTGGTCCATCGCATCCTATTTCGACGGTTACAACCGTCTATTTCTTAGCTCTTGATTTTTTAGGTAATCCTACAAGAAATCAACTCAAATTTTTACGCTAGAACTCTATCTAAATCAAAACGAGTATTGCTCTAACTAAACCAGTACGTGCAAATTAAAACGATACTGATCATTGGAGTGAGACCCGATTTGGACCACATGGAGAGAATGTTCACCCCCTTTTTTAAGTGAGTGGTTAAGTTTTCATTAAAAATTCGTTTTCTCATTGCACTCAAAAGTGTGTTGTTTCCGTTAAATATAAAATTAGTTTTTGATAACCGGATGTCCGGGCCAAATTACGTACACCTCGACTAATTTCGAGATTCTGGAGGTAATGACCGAGCATAACCCTCCGTCCCCGGACTAATAAGTTGATACGTACGAGGAGAATAACTTGTGAAATAATACAAAAAGTACCACTGAAATATTGAAAAATACTGAAAATATCATAGTGGAAATTTAGCCTTAATTGTGCCTTCATTTGAATCAGAGTTTCATTTATTTTATTACTTTCTGAAGAGTGATTTCCACACTCCCAAATTATTATCCACATCAGTTTTTTTTGTCTCCTAGTGAAATTTCCATTTATAAAAATTTCACTAAAAGATAAAAAAGGAAGTATGGATAAAAATTTGCGGGTATGAATATCAATTACATGTGCTTGATCTGATGTACAAAATTTTTAATTATTGAGTTGATTTTTTTACCAATCTATTCAAAAAAATATTTTAAAATTAATTAACGGTCATAATAAATTGTGTAGAACCCGAAAAAGGATCTCGTGGGCCGACCCGTGCACCATTTGAGCACAGATCATCGGTATATGTGAACCAGGCTATAACATTAATTCGGTAATTAATCGAGGTTTGAATAATATAAAAACAATTATTAGTCTTCGAGCCAAAGTTCAACCCTAGGCTTGTAAAAAGCGTGGAGCACATCATGAGTCTTGTCTCATGGGAGGTGACAAATTCGTGCTTACCTCATAAATCTCACGGTACTAGTATATAAATTGAGTACATAAAAAGTTAAAAACATGTTTTTTTACTAACCGCGCACACAAAAATGACAAAAATATTAGGATTTCGATAGCATTTTTCATTAATATCAATACACTTTTTTTTTTTTTGATAATCAAAGAACTTTATTAATCTCTGAAGAAATACAAAGATTAAAAGGGAAGATGAGAAGTTACGTCCAGAACAAACGGAGGATGGAATTTCACCCTCACAACCACTAGACGCAACAGACCCCATCGGACCCCAACGGTTGGCAAGGAGCCAAACGAGAGACCAAAACAAAACCCGATCTAAATGCTCCATGACTGCCACTGCTGCCCATCCAAACGATTCCCCAAGTCTGCCACTGCTGCCTCCAAAATCTAATCAAGCCAGGAAATGCTCCATGTCGACGCGTCCCGAATGATCGGCCGAAACTCCGAAAGTGGCAGCCAAGACGCCGCCAAAACGGATCTTATAAACTGCCCGGATTAGCAGCAACCGAGAAGACCAATCGTCGCCATAGCCACCAGCCATCACCACCGCATAAGCTCAAACGCCACCAACAATCTCCTTGCCGTTGATACCCCTCAAGCCACCAAAAAACCACCCACCACCACCTAGCCGCCACCAACCCATCAAATCCAACCTCGCCCATAGCAATCCCCCACCAAGTGCAGAACAACCACCAACCGTTAGGCACAAACCGGAAACCTCCAACAAGGATAACCGGCGTGGAAGAATGCCGCTCCGACAAGCCGTTAGGCCAAAGATGACCGTACCCAACAGTACGGCCAAGGCCAGGAATGAAACCCTGGAAAGGGAAGAGAAAGGGAGGCCGAAAAGGTAGATCGGGGCGGAGAGAGGGGGAATGCCACCACAATCACCATCACCCACCACCGCAGCCACCATCACCCACCACCGCAGCTTCTGCAACCCACCTGAGAAATAAAAAAGGAAAAAACCGAGGGAAAGAGAGATAGAGAGAGGAAGATCAGAGAGCAAGAGAGAGGAGGGAGAAGAAAGAGCCCGGGGGGGAGGAGGGGAAGGAAGCGGCGCCTCCCCCCCCAGGCCAAACCCTAGCCGCTGAAGATGTAGGGAGGGGAACGGAGGAGGAAATAATTTTAGATAGAGAGGATTTTTCCTTAGTGTTACAAATAAACAAAAAAGTTAATATCAATACACTTTCACACTTATTTGTACGTTTTTATAGACATTGATGCACTTTTTGCATATTAACTACCAGTTGTTGGCAAAAACGGAGCCAGAAATTTCATCACGCAAAGGCAAGCCTATATAATTTTTAGGAAAATTTTTGAATATTTTTTTCCCTGTATAAAACAAGAGTTTTTTTTCTTGCAGGGGTGACCGCTTCACTGGCACTTCCGACTCCATCCCCGGTTGTTGGGCTATGGTTAGTATTTTATGTAAACAAATATGTACACATATTTTGGATAGCGATTTATAACTTAAATTACTTGGATAGTCTTCTTTTCGTCTTTACATATGTAAAATCATAGTAAATTTTTGTTGAATTTTTCACACACAAAAGTACAGACATTATTTTATATTCACGTTAATGAAGATAAGAAAACACTAATGATAAAATAATGAACGTGAAACTCAAGGTTTTATAATATAATATAAGTCAGCTTACAAAATTAAAGAAAACAAAGTTGACGTCGAGAGCAAGAGACCTTAACTTCAATCCATACTTGTCGGAAATTAAACTCTTTTAAGTTATCTGATTAAATTGATTTTTCTCAAAGAGCCACTTAAAAAAAAAATTAAAATTAGCGAAATATACGGATCAATTGTGTGAGACCAGAAAGTGGAGCCCATAAATCGATATGCGCATTCATACCCATCCCAGCTCTCAAACAAAAAATAATATGGGTACACCATCGGAAAACACAAGGGGACCGATGGTGGTGCACCGATGGTGCACCGAACGGCGTCGGGGACCCACTTGTGGGTCCTAAACGGAAAATCCGAACAGTTAGATCATCTTAAAATCGTTTTCCGAGGGGCCCTACGCGAGAATCGAGACAATCGGACGGCCCCAAGTGCTTGATCCAAAATCACCCCATTTCATCCAAATTTTTTCCCTCGGAAAACGATTTTAAGATGATCTAACGGTTCGGATTTTCTGTTTAGGACCCACAAGTGTGTCCCCGACGCCGGTCGGTGCACCACCATCGGTGCATATAGAAGGGTTCGTACACCATTTGTGGGCTTCTCTTCATTAGTTACATCAAGTGATGTACATTTGCGGTGCACAAATGGTGTACCCATAACATTGTTCAGCTCTCAAAAGGAAATTCTAAAGTCGTGGGAGGTTACACAAGTGGTTGAATGTGGACACAACTTTTTTTTTATTGTCGTCTTCTACCTACTCTTCCCACAACAAAAAAATAAAAAAATAAAAAAAATTCTAGCTACTAAACAGTGATGTCATCAATGTTCATCTGTAAAAAAAAAAAAAACTATGATTGTATAATTTTTCTTATTCATTTTTTAACAGCAAAAAAATTTTCATTAATCAAAAGATCAAAAGATGAAATTAATACAAGGAGAGGAGATGCATTTAGAGAGCTTCGAAGAGGACAATTACTATTCTACTACTGTTGTTCCTCAAATTTGTTCCATTTGATAGCTTAAAAACCTTGGATGGATCTCTCACGATTTAAAATCTTATATAGTTATGACACCAAAATCTAATCTCTTATCTGATTAATTGCGTGTGCACGATCAAAATTTAACCTGAACTACACGTAGATTTTACGAGTCTATCAAGAACAAATATGTGTCATTATGGGAGATAAAATAATACTTAGTTTATTTTGTAATTGAAATGAGGGAATAATGATAAATTGGATGGCCTGGGGTGGACTGAATGGTATTGGAAGAGGTATTTGAAAGGGTATTAATTATAGATAGGGTCTGGGCAGTCTATATTAACACCTCTTGGGGTATTAAATCCAACAGGCTATAAATAATACCCCGCGAAATTGTCTCAAACCATGGATGAGGTTGTGAGATGACTACATCCGGGCCCATAAATAATACCCCTTCTAATACCCCATCTAAACGGGCCGCACGTAGGGTACTAAGTGGACAAATAGTCCACCCTGGTCCAATCTGATCCTTGATCCCGTTACCAACAAACACCGGACTATGAAAAAGAGAGAACATGTGCGCCCAATCCTTAATCCCACCCGTAGCCCATCTCTTTTATCATGTAATCAAACATGCCCTATGATCACACCTCTTGGTTTGCATACCAAGCATTGTTTAAATACCAGCCGCTTAGTAACGTATCGACCGTTACATAACGCATCGATCTGTACGTAAAGGTTTTTTAACTCTTCGATATCGTTAGACACATACTGGTGAGAGGGAAAAATCGCATGTGTATCGGCCGGTTGTTAAGCACCGTATCTAATTCACGGGTTGGTTCGCGATCGTTTTGGCCGATACTCGATTGTTACGGGTATTTAAACAATTTAAAATTATTATTAATTTTTTTTTATCAAAAACTGTATTTAAAAAATTCAAGACCGTTAGACCCGATTCTTGTTGCGCAACGTTCGATACTCCCGAAACCGTTACTGTTACGTATCACGAAACCGTTAAAATCTTGATACCAAGTCACATCACTTGGTATAAATTAAATGACACCAAAGTAACAACATTTTGGAAATGTTCCAACACATCATAGGAATACTTCTTTAGAAAGCTCTTTATTTCAAAAGATCTATCATAGGAATTATTTAGATTCCTTGGAAGTCATATCAACCAAATTTCTGAATTGAGTGGAGTCGAACTTATTGAGAAGTCGAAGTTCCAATCCATTCTGAGGTAATTTGACAAATTGTGAATCTGGTTTGGGAACTTTGAATTTATTCTTGGCCCTATTGAACCTTGCAACAATTTGTGAGGCCTTTCCATTCAAGCTTCTCAACCTTGCAAGATCAGCCATGGAAACTTCTGGAGCAGTTTGGAAGTACCAATTGTGGAACATTTTTAAAATTTGAGCCTACTTATGAACAGAGAATTCGGGATTCAAACGAAAATACCATACAAGCATGTCCGGTTGGGGCGTTTGAGAACAATCGAAGTTTTGAGAAATCGATCGTTGTGGTTGGTTTCTAGCTACAGGCAAGACTGTCATAGGCATAACTTTTGATTGACATCTATGCTAGAGCAAGGATGGTCGTAGATCATTGCATTTTTTTAGTCAAAGGTGTTCCCAATGGCACGTGAAGATGGCTATATGTTCCACTCTGGATACAGTTCGATATATGTCGATACTTGTACCCCGGATTTATGGGTTCACAGAGTTTTTGAATGAAGTCAATTATCTGGTCTTGGCAAATTCTGTTGTTGACCTGCTGTTGCACAGCAAAGTTGGGAGGTTGCACCAAATAAGCCATTTGTATAAGCCCTGCTGCCCTGGTGAAAAATTGCGTATAAATGCCTGTCTAGGCATGTATACCACTTGTGATGAAACTAAAGGTACGGTTTCCCTTAGCGTACCTAATTAGAGGTGCAAAACGAGCCGAGTCGAATTGAGCCGAGTTTTATCACGTTCGAACTTGTCGCTTATTAAATGAGCGTAAAACTCAAGTTTAAGCTCAGTTCATTTGTAAAAGAGTCGAGCCCGTCACGAGCTGACCCTGGTTCATTTACTAGACGAGGCGAGTCTATACAGAATAGTCGAGTTTTTTTCGAACCGAGCACATCCTTTTAGGAGTCGTTTGGATGCCATTTATGGGGGAGGGATGAAGCAATCAGGGGGGATAAGGGGGTGATTTGATGTTTAGCCCATGCTTTGGATGCAAAATGCACACCCCGACTAAATCGCCGCCTGCTAAATAATCCGGGAGAACCCGAAATAAATATAAGGAGGGGGAGGGGGTGCTTGTATTTAGTCATGGGGGATGAGAGTGGTCGAATGACATCCCTACCCCCACAGCTCTGCAATACCGGTCGGCGGTCGCCAACTCGGTTCACTATTCATGCCGCTGCAATTTTTTCTTCCAAGAAGAAGAAGAGCATTTTTTATTTTTGGACTGGGTAAAGAGATAAAGTAGGGCGTTTTTTTATTTTTTTCGTTATTTACAATGAAGTGGATTGGAGACCATTAATTGTTGACAAACATAAAAAAAAAACAACTTAATTGTTATCTACAATTAATTGACAATATCGTTATTTACAATTAATTGACAAATAACTTAATTGTTATCTTAATTGTTGACAATTAATTGTTATCTTAATTGTTGACAAACATAAAAAAAATATAACTTAGTTGTTGACAAATAGAGAAAAACAATTAATTTTTATATTTTTATAGTTATTTTAAATGCATAATCTAATATGGGCATTGACAAGGGCAATATAGTCAATTTGATTGTTTTTACATCATCCACCCTCCTTATCCCTCCTTTTTAATCCCTCATCCAAACTTTGGACTATTTAATCCCCCCTTCTTAACTATCACATCAATGTGGGTCCACCCTTCTTATTTAATCACCTTTACTATTTTATCCCCCCTTACTATTTAATTCCTCTCAAACTAATACGTCATCCAAACGGCCCGTTAGAGTGTCGAGCTCTGCTTGTTCACTACACGAGCCCAAAATTTAAACTCGAGTTTGATCAATTAGTAAATGAGCCGAGTCAAGTGGAGCCGAGTCTCAAGCTGCTTAATTCGTTTTGAGCCTTGTGCTGAGAAAGGAATGGAAAGTTCACTTAGAGCATGTACAATAGACTCCCTAAATTTCCTCCTATCTCTATTTTATCAAGCCAAACATCAAATTTGAGCTCCAAGAGCCACCCTAAATAAGTTAACAAAATACATATGTGAATAGTGCCTCCCTATATCATCTCCCTTTTAGGGAGCCACTGTTCACTCCCAAATCTTTTTTTTAATACTTTTTTTATTTTTCTCTCTCCTCTTATGTGTGTGTATATATATTATATGTATTAATTTATATTATTTAATTGGTATGGAGAGAGTAATAGAGAGGATTGTTGGAGTGTTGAAAGAGATGTGAGTAAGTAAAACACTGTTCACCGATCTTTTTATGGAGGATTTGTGTTCTTGTTGGGGATGCTCTAACAGTGTTTTACTTACTCACATCTCTTTCAACACTCCAACAATCCTCTCTATTTTTCTTTCTATACCAATTAAATAATATAAACTAATACATATAATATATATACACACACATGAGAGAGAAAAATAAAAAAAGATTAAAAAAAAGGGTTTGAGAGTGAATAGTGGCTCCCTAAAAGGGAGGTGATATTGGGAGCAACTATTCACATATGTATTTTGTTAACCTATTTAGGGAGGCTGTTGTAGCCCATATTCCATACTTGCCTACCTAAAATAGGGATAGAAAGGAGTTTAGGGAGCGTGTTGGGCTTGCCCTTGGTATCGCACTAAACCAAACAAAAAGACCTTGTTCACAAAACAATAAGCTAAAAAGGCATACGCATTAGCTGAGGTGGGTTTGCCAACTTTGCCTAACCCATTAGATCTTTCCAAATTAAGGAAAAAGATGTACATGACCTTATGTGGGATTTTTCTAGGATGCCCCTGATTGGTTTGGGGCATAAGTCCTTCAATTTCAATATGGTCCTTTAAATTAAGGGCTAGATGAATCTAAACAGTTATATCAAAATCACCACAAAAGCTGTGGCTATAAAATATGGTAAGTGTAGCCATATATCTTGGTAAGTAAAATTAACCTAAATTTCTTTGACTTTCAATCTGAAAGGCCATATTTAATTTAATGGGGCATCATAGAAAAATCTCATTGTGTGGTGTGGGGAAGATTATTATTATTTTTTTTAATCAAATGTGGGGAATAGCTTATCACCCCACACATTCATATCAAATAGTCCTTTGGGTTTTGAAAAGACAGCCTAGTGATGACAACAACTACTACTATTTGCCCCCAATACATTACTTCTAAATTCACAACCACCATATATTTGCCCCCAATACATTACTTCTACATTCACAACCACCATATGAGTGCGTAATTGGATCTTCTCCGATTTTTAATTTGGACTAGACAAGACCAAAATATGACATTCCTGAACCAGTCCAAACAAGAGCCGATTCGGAATTAGTAGCTAGGATTTATACTGAGATTTTTACTCATAATTTAGATTGTCCCGTCTACTATAAAACTTGGACGAAGATAGTCCAAAAATTTCTTGACCCCACAAGTATCTTTTTACAAGTACAATCTAAGAAGAATCTACAATTGAATCTTTCAAAAAGCTACCTAGTAGCTCTAGAGAGCATACTCAAGAATCGCACAAAGTGATTAGTGAGATGTACTACTATATTTTAAGGGGAAAAATTGAAAATTGGACAACCCATGTATCCCCACCCCGGAAAATTTTATTCAAAATGAAATTGAAACGTGATGAGCTAGAAGTGTGGAATTCGTCACTTCTACGCTAGCATATTGTGAAAGGTATGAAATAATATCCCAAGACAAGTAAATATTTCCTTACAGCGACTCGTAATTGAATTATAGATTAAAAAAGAGAGATGGAAAAGAAATGAAACATACATGAAAAGAAAGGAATGGAATCCTAAGAGACTGTACAATCCAGTTTGGGTCGTTTCCCGTCTCGTTTTAATGATCGGGATCTTGATATTTTAGACCTTGTCAAGAATATTTGGCTCGTTAAAAATGATAGCTAATCGGATATCATCTGAGGTGATATCAAAACATATTTATTTCTTAGGAAGTTTTTTTTTTTTTTTTTTTTCAACGTTGCAATATTTTCTAAACCTAATTTTCTTGATTTAATATGTTTTGAAAATATATAAACGATATTCAATGAAAATGAATTTTGACGTGCCAAATTTTTTCTACAAAGACTAAAATATGAACGGTTCATATCATCAAAACAGATCTAGAAAGGGTTTGGAAACGCCGACGACAGGACCTTCTAGTCCCTTAAAGGTCCTGGGTTCCGAAAAGAAAATACAACAAGAACTAAAGAACAAAATACTATTTCTCAAAGAATAATTTTGAAAATTGATAACTTATAAATGAAGAAATTATGAACCATTAATTCCATGCACTTATTTTTCCTTCCTCCTCGAGGGATCAAAATTTTAAGAACCTAATGGTGACGTTTTTGATGTGCACTTTGTGTCAAACTAAAGTCTTAAAGTCCCCACAAAAGCCTCTTTTAACTACTTTTATGTTTATTCTTGGTTTGCTTTGGCCTTTTTTTCCATGGCTTCTTCACTTTAATTATACATTTTCTCTTTCGCAAAGCTTTACCTAATTGGGTTGCGTTTGGCTTGAGCATTTTGTTTAGCATTTATTCCTTCTATTTTAAGTTGTTTATTAGGAGTTGAAATCATCACAAGTTGCAGCCAATCAAACACTGCCCCATCAGATTTATTGCATTATGGAGGACAGACTCCCATCATTTTAAATGAGAAACCAGTGGGTGACTTTTGCTTTACAAAGAAAGCACCACAGCCAATTAGCATGGAAATGGTGGAAGTAACTAAAGGCTGAGTTGACAGCCTGATTGGCTTATCGTAGCACAAAAAACAAACCCTAATTGAGGCATCACCATCATTTCAAAAACAACAGGACAAAGAAAGGTTGTACTCCCTCTGTCTCAATCTCAAGGGTATTTTCATAGGACTTTATTAGTCGACAAACAATTTGGGACACTTAAAAATCAATTAAAGTCAAAAATTGTTTTTTAAATGGTCAAATAATATGAGACAGGGGGAGTATTAGAGCTGATGAAATAGCGAAGCAAAGACCTTGGGTATGGCTTGTTTGCACGAACTAGGGATTAGGGGTTGTATCATTGTATGTGCCTAAAGGCACTCTCAATATAATTTTATCAAAAAATAAAGATAAAACTTTATTGAACATGGAGATTAATTTTGTATTTAAAAAATGATACTACTATTGTTGAACCTCATAGCATAAGTATGTTATTTCTAGGCTCATTTTTTGTTAAACTCCTCTGGATCAGTCTAAAAACTTTGTGAAACATGCAGTTGTTGGCTCCTCAACAATGTTATTACTAAAACAAGGTGCATGCTTCGCCTTCAATTGTAATTTATGCTAAATTTCTTTGTACAATTATGCAACCATTATCTTAAACCTAATTTAATGATCCCCTAGATTGGTCAACTATTGTCTCTTTAGCTATACCAACAACAACGTGAAAAAAATCTTATTTGAAAGAAATAGTTTTGTTTGTTGGTTAATTTCTCTGATTTTTCTTCATGAAGTTTATTGAATTCATAGTCAATTGGGTAAGAAAGAAGTTTTTTGAATCTTAAGTTGGAGTATTAAATAAGTGAAATAGACAAATGTTTACCTATTATTTGAGTTAGATGCCAGCTCATGTACGACATGATTTTGGATCGGATCATATAATCTCTTCAAATGAACCAGTCTTTTTTTGTAAGACGCTTTTGCGGTAGTTGGAACAAAGACACATTTGAATATTTGATTGAATGCGTAATGTTATCTGCAAGTAGATTTTGTAATTTCTATGCAGATTCATGTGATTTGGAGAGAGAGAGAGAAGGGTAGGTTCGAAGGAGGCTCTTGAGTCCTCTTGCTTATGTCTCTCTTTTAAACGCACGGCTATAACTTTGATACAAAAATCAAAAAGTGATTGTATGATTACAGAAACTGGTGGATCAAACCAACCTTGTTTATCCATATAAAATGAAGGATCAAACCATCGAAGTGAGCCAATCGGCGCATCACAGTGCCTAGCTGTTGGATCAAACCAACCTTGTTTAGCCATATAAAATGAAGGATCAAACCATCGAAGTGAGTCCGTCGGTATTTTTATACCGACGGGCCAAACTACATGTCCTTTCGTTTCCGCATTTTTGTCCCTCTTTCCTTCCTCCAAAACCAGGGAACCATAATTACATGACAAGCATAATCAAAATCCTGCAGCCATCACCTCCCCTATCATCTAACAAAATCAACTGATAATTGGAATGGTGACCAACAAAATCATGAAAGAACTCCACCAAAAATCTCTTCTATTGTTCAACCAAAAAAAATCATTGTGCAACGGCCATAGCTTCAAAAAGGGTTACATTATGGCAAATGAGCCTCATCTACAGGTACACATCACACTTCAACCGTTTCAAATCCCTTTGTGCACCCAAAAAAGATTTCTGTTGCTGTATCATTTTGTTGAACTACTCTAAATCCCTTTAGATGAGAAGAACTGCAACGGGAAAAACAGGAAAAAAAAATCCTACTACAATCTTCCCCAATTCATAAACTTCTTTACCTCATCATACAGAACCAATATGGCAGCTGCACCAGTACTCCTAAACACATTAGAAAGGGCGCCACGGTAAAACGACGCCACTCCCTCTGTTCGATAGATTTTCTTCCAACAATCAAAGGTACTACCATACATTGCATGTTCTACGCCAGATTGCATCATCATTCGCCTCCTAACCGTATCAAGCGGATATGAAACTAACCCGGCAGAAGTTGTGACCGCCTGAGCCACCACCCACCGCTTCCACAGTGCCAACTCGAGTTTATTTTTGTCTCCCGACATCATCTCTTTTACGGTATCGAAACCTCCGAAGTATAGGCCCCTGTGAACAACCATCCCTTGAAGAGAGGCAGGAAGTCCCCTGTAAATCCCTCTGATTCCTTCTTTTCTGTATATGGTAGTTAAGAAATGAGAGATGCCGTGGAACTGACGGGAGTTTGGGCTTCCTAGATCTGCGGCTAGGCGGGTGTGGGCGATATCAAGTGGGTAGATGATAATCAGTGTTGTACAACCGGCTGCAGCTCCAGCAATGAAGTTGGCCGAAGCACCAGAGACAAAATGATCGTCCAGAGAGTTGCCACTACGTAAAATGTTCCTATAAAGATCCTGGAAAAGAGAAATAAATGGTCAAGGCCATGAACTCATAACAGAACTGCTCAAAAACACTCCAAACTAAACAAGGCAGCAGTCCATAAAAGCCAGTTACAGGACATAGAACTAAAAAAGTAAGATAGTGCTATAAACACTTCAACGAAGTATGTCTCAATGTCACCAATTTCTACACGACGAGAATCATTGAAAGTACTCAAGAAAACCAAAAGCACAAAGTTCATACATAAAGTGTCTCATTGATCATGTCCAAAAACAAAACCAATTAGAAAGTAACCCATTGTGTGGGAGTGAAAATAAGCAATAAATAAATAGTGAGGCTCCACAGTCAAAAAACATAGGCAGGCCTGCATAAATCTTAGAAAAGTCAAAATCAGCAAGAGTAAGAAGTGTGAAGTATAATTTTAAGGTTACAGATTATTGTTATTTATCTTTTGTGTTCAGGGTAGTTTAGTTTTTTTATATTATTAAGATTTTGCTAAGGTTGACACACTCTACTCAGGCTCTCTTGGCGATTGTAGAGAGCCAAAACCAATTTTCAGGTTCCAAGAGGCTGGCTATTCCCCACGTCACTTTGCATTTCCTCCCTTCAGCTGGCTACTAGAGGCGAGTTCAAGCTCCTTGCTACGTCTTCCAGATCCCCTTTCACGCCAAAAATTCCAGCTCTCTCTCTCTCTCTCTCTCTCTCTCTCTCTCTCCCTTCCTCCTCCTCCTTCCTCTTTTTTCAAACCAGATTCTTGATCCAAACCCTAACCAAGTGACTTCGATTTGTATGCAAGAGAATTCAGATTTTGATTTGATTCATCGGAGGTTTGTGTATGGTACATTAATTTTGATTTGGGTTCATCAGGTGACTTGGATTTGTTTTTGGTTCGATTTATTAGAACCCATAACAACCCAGAGGTCTGCAGTTCTTGATTGGATTCATAGCAACCCATTTGTGCTTGATTAGATTCATCGAGATTTTCTTGTAGTTCGAATTGATTACCTATTTGTTTCAGAATTCATTTGGCAATGATCAAAGTGATGCTGCTCATTTAATTTTGTTCTTGCTGTCAAATTTTTTTTTTAAACGGGAGAAAATATTATTGTCAGTTTTTTTTTTAATAGGAGAAATTTGTTCTTGTTGTTGATGTTCGTTTGGTGTTTGATATGAAAAATCAGTTCTGTTAGTTTGAATGGATGGCTAGAGTGGAGAGTAGTGTTGGAATGTTGGTGTGAAAAAGTGAATAGGCAAAATAGAATTTGTACTTTTTTAGTACTTTTACCTCTCTACTCTGCCTAGCAGTGTTGGAGATGCTCTTAGCCTATATAATCGCTTCATTAGTCTTGTAATCATTCAAGCTTTTCCAATGCAATAATATTGTACTTTAGTTTTCTCTCTCTTCTTTGCAAAGTCACAAGATATAAGAGCCACAAGATCTAGGCCTGTCGAATATCTGCTCTCCGGCGGGTGGCCCACGCCTCGCCGCCTTCCGCCAGACACTCATATGTAATACAGTTTCTTCATCTCTCTTTTGAATCGATCGATTGCATCTCTTTTTCTTTGAGAGTTCAATCTATTGGGTTCATCGCAATCTACTGTTCATCGCAATCTACTTGTTCATCACAATCTACTGTTCATCGCAACATGCCAGTATTGTTCATCGAGCACTATTCATCAAAGGCAATGTTCATCGAAGGCCACTGTTCATCAAAGGTTACTATTCATCGAAGGACACTGTTCACAGGTGCTGTTCTCTCTCCCTCTTCTTTGAGCAGCAATAGCAACACACAGCAACAGCATCACACAGCATTGCCGAACCCTCGCTTGTCTCCGGTGACCCTCGTCAGAGCTCCGTCAAACTTAGACGACCTTAGTTTGCGCTCGAAATCCACTGGGTAGTTTCTCCTTTGCACTCGAATCAACTGGCTCCGATTGAGCATTTACGAACTTGTTTATGCATCTTCGACCCATCTCTGCCCCTTCCCTATGTGTATTTTGAAGTTCTAAGAGAAGTTTCTACTTTAGTTCTCTCTATTCTGCACTGGAAAATTTGGTTGGCTTCAAATAAAGTGTTCTCTTCATAAGTATCTCTGGACCCCCGTCTCTCTCTCTCACAATATTAGTCTAAATCGCCCTCTTTGATATAAATCGGCCCTCTTTGGATATATATCAGTAATGTTAGTTGATTCTCCTTTGCAATTTTTGAACCTCTCAACCTCTTGAACTTTTGAACCTTTTCGAACCTCTGCAGTTCGTGTATCTTTCGCCCTCTCTTAGCTACATCTCTCCTCTCTCCCATACGCCGTTCTCTAAAATCTGCATCGTAAATTTGTTCGGCATGTGTTCTTCCTCCTGCTATTGTTCCTCCTGTTCGGCATTGGTTCTTCCTCCTGTCTGCATTTGTTCGGCATATGTTCTTCCTCCATATGTTTTTGGGTTTGGTTTGCGCGTTCCTCCTCAGTCGCACCTCATCTCTCTTTATCGTTCTCTCTATTTCAAACGAACTCTTACTTCTCTCTTCATCAAATCTCTAATTAGCACTTGTTTGCAGTTTCGGCACTCGTTTTGGACCTCTTATTGGTATTGTTTTGCAGCACCTCTTTGCAATGCTCAGCACAGACCGCAGTAGTTGATTTGTATGGTTTGTTGTACCACCGTTTGACCTTAGTTGCACGAAGCGAGAGCGGATGCGGGGACGGGAGCGGGTACGGGGAGCGGAGGCACCTAGAAGTTCCCAAGGTTGGGAGCGCTTAAGGAGCGTATATAGATCATATTTGAATATGTATATAAAACATCTTTAAATACCTAACCATTGAAGGAAAAGTGATACTTATTGAGAGTGTTCCCTATCTTAAAGGATAAAATTTTGGAAGTTAGATATTTTCAATTTGCAAAACTTCTTGACTCATGTGATTTTCATATTCTTATTTCCTCACCCAAGTATGAGAATAATTTCTTTAATGGCCCGATAAGCTCCCATCCTAGTTAGGAGCGAGCTCCCGTCAAGCTCCCATCTTGGGAGCGCTGATTCGAGCTCCCGTCTTGGGAGCGCACCCATTTTAGAAGGATCCTGCAACTAAGCGTTTGACAACGCTCTATCCCCTATTGCACTAACACGCATACCACTGCTCGTTTCGTTATTTCCATGGCAAACTCTCGATGCTTTCCGGCCTCGCATCATGAGTTTGAAGGGGTGTGTAAAGTATAATTTTAGGGTTTCAGATTATCGTTATTTATCTTTTATGTTAATGGAAGTTTAGTATTTTTGTATTATTAGGGTTTCGCTAAGGTTATTGTTATTTATCTTTTATGTTTAACGTAGTCTAGTCTTTTATGTATTATTAGGGTTTCACTAAGGTTATTAGGGTTTGCCTATATAACCCCCATTCATTTGTCTTGTAATCATTCAAGCTTTTCCAATGCAATAATAGTGGACTTTAGTTTTCACTCTTTTTTGCAAAGTCACAGTCCGTGTATATTTCATTTATACCCGAAATCTTGAGAGATTTTACCTTTTTTGTTTTGAAGCTTCACCTTGAACTTTTGTCTTGGGGATGGAGGACTTTGATTTGCAATCCAACTTCCTTTTCTGCACCTGACTCGAGCAAATAAACCCGGGAAGTGAAATACCCTCTGATGCTCTAGTCAGTATATTTTTAGTATTGCTTAGCTTTGGTGCGAAAAGTAAAGTGTGAGGAAATGCTTACCCGTTGCTTCTGAATTTTCTTCCATATTTATAGATGCTTTCGTGTTACTTCTCAGACAAGTTACCATCCTCTCAGCTATTGACTATTCTGGGTATACGTCGCGCCCGTACATCATCTTGCGGAGAAGGGACTCCTGTTCGTATGGGTGGCCGAATGTCACTTTCCTTCCTCCCTAGGGGGGTCTCTACTTAGATCTGCCACACTATCGTCCTACCCTAGATTATGTTGTCACATCCCTCAATCGGTCCAGATTTGGTCTTATTGCACATTGATTATGTTCCTCATTCTCTGTGCATATCGATCTACTTTGAACATACTTTTGGGCATGCTTCACCCTACCCCTCCTATAAATACCTTGAGATCTTCCCAGTGAAATCATATTTCTACCCACTCCTTCCATCTCAATCAAATTTTGGGTGGGCTAGTAAGTTCCCCGTGGATATTTTCATCATTTGAGATGATTCGTTATAGATCTTGTTCGTTCACGCTTCTTCTCATATTTTTGCGACATTTGGAGGAGATCCTGACGGCGGGGCTTCGTATGTTGAGTGTTCTAAAAGAAGATCTGAAAGGCTGAGCACTCGTAGCCTAGGTGCTAGAAGGCCCCTTGCCGACTATCCTGACTAGCCCGACTAGTTGCCTGAGTAGGCACCGAGTACTCGGCCTTAGAAGCTAAAAGGTGCCCGACCTCCCTAGGAGCGCCTAGCGAGTTTTAGAACCTTGGTTGACGCGTAACTTTTCAAATGTGATGCAGGAGCATAATGGTGCCGATCGAATCGAGGAGTCATTAGTTGCATATTTCAAATTTCTAGTCAATGGTTTGAAAGTTGTGTCTTGACTATCTAGTAAGTTGTGTCTTTGTTTTAATAGTGGTCTGGGTATTTGAAAGGTCTAGTTGGAAATTGCGTACACTTTATTATCTTTGTAATGCCTATAAATAGGTGATCTAATCAAATGAAAAGGAAAGAGTTGACTTGAGTTAATTTAAATACTGTGCAAGTGTGTCTTGCTTAGATGAGTGATTCCTCCTACGCGTCGAGTGACATCCGCGATTTAGTAGCTTCGAGTGATATCCGTTACCCCCGGTCGAGTGGCATCCCGGGACTATCCCTACCCTCGCGGGTCTCGGCTTGCATCAAAACGCTTCCTCTTTGAACGTACCAAGTTTGGTCATTAAATAAGTCAGACGTAGCAAGTTTGGTCACCGGGACTCCTTTTCCCCTATGGCTAAACTAGGGGAAACTATCGACGCCTGTAATCCATCTCCGGACTGGAGGATCACCTTTGGCTGGATTCGGTTCCAGCTCTTTATTGATCGGGAAGTGGTATCTTCCACCCTGTATGCCCTCTTGCCCCAGCCCCAGCTTCTTGGGTCAGGAATCTGATTCGTCAAGTGAAGAGAGGATTCTGGCGGGCAAAACATGTTCATCCGCGGGCCTTCGTACGCGATCCACGGCTTTTATGCCGATTGTCAAATTATTAACTTCCCTTAGGTCTTTTTGTTACACCTATATATGCACCACACCACATAGTGTGTATAGCTTCAGTGCATGATATGACAGAGCTTGAATTGTTTAAAGTTACCGTTAACCTGTACATTATTTCAGTAGGAACAAGTGATATGAGAGTCATACAAATATGGGTGGTTATGACAATGGCCTCCAGTTGGAGGTTGGCAATTTCATATATCCGCTTTTTCAAGCAGTAACATGAATGATTGTTGCAGCATGACCTCCAGTAGAATAGGAAACATTTCAACAGTACTGTTGAGAGGAGTAGCTTTATCCGCTGATATTAATTCCAACAAGTACTAACCTTCATTGTAGTTAAAACTGGAATCACATTAAGAGGTTGTTGAGATGCATTTAAAACTGGAACAATTAGGGTCTCGGTAATGCATAAAGAGGTTGTTGGAGAAAATAGCAATCACAACTATTACTACAGAAGCAAACTTTCCCATGCACATAATATTTTCTCTAATAATTCTCTAAAACAACACAGAAACATGGGACAGGTCCGGATGCTATTGTAGTTTTGTAAACCTCAAAAGTCATGAAGTGTACAGACTACATAGAAGTAATCCACTCTTTATACCTTCAAATACTCTGTTCAAGGCAAGGCCACTTGTTGGTGGTCTTGGAACTATTTTTTCCATCAAATCATTCACATGTAAGCTAAGACATGTGGTGCTCCTAAGACTCTTCTCTTCACATGTAGTGGAACAGAGGTTTTGTTACAGTACTTTGCTCGAGGAAGATACTAAAACATGGACATAAGATTTCCCAAGGATGCCAAGAAGAGTTATAGGAACCATACCCGTGATTTTTCCATTTAAGTCGGTGTCTAAGTTCCATTGATTCCTTATTAAAACTACTAAAAGGTTCAACTTCAAGTGACTATGCTTGCAAAGGAAGCAGGAGATCCGGATCACTGATAGCGGCAAAGATCTGCTGGTAAACAACACTCGTCCTACATGTGTCAGCGAAGCGCACCAGAAGCCTAGGGGACAACATATCCATCACTTAGACACACATTAACACATATCCAATGCTAAATTGTAAGCAATGTTGCTTAATACGAATTTAAATCTCCGCTAGCCTTTTTAGTTTCAGAAATTCTTAATCTCCAACCTTCCAATTTGGTCATTAAGTCATTTCTAAGACACATATCAGAACATTTTGTGTACACGTGTGTTGCAGCAGGCGATGTAAACAATGAAAATCAAGTTATAACTTTCAGCTATTTATTCATTGGTGCATTGTGCCCTGTTGAAAAGTGCCTGAGTTTGTATTGTATCCATGCTTAAAACTTCACTCAGGCTAATTGGAGTACGTCACCAAGAACTAAATATTATTATTCAACACAACAGCCATTGCTGCTACAAAAGCCACTCACTTTTTGCTAGTGCTACAACATATATTTCAAAATGAAGAAGGGGATATGCCTAAATGACGCTACTACTATTTCCTATTATGCAGACTAGAACAATGACATTTTCCTCTTCATACTGTAGCAAACAATAAGATTAATTCCCACTACAACAAGAAGTGAACTAGTTTCATAGTGCTTAGGTTGGTAAAGACTGAATCATTTAGCTAATATAAGATCTTCGGATCTATGATTCTATATGACAGGAAACACAATTTTCAAAAAAGAGTGCAACACATTTCTAGAGAGAAAAGCATGCTAACAAGTAACAACATCAAATCAAACAAAAAATCTGGTGTAGGGAAAAACAATGAAGGAAATTATCCCAGAATTTAGAGACTTAAAGTAACGACCCAAAGTAATATTTCTTAATGGGAAATGCTAACGGGTGCCATAGTGCACCCGTTAAGAGTACAAAAAAGTACAATTTAAAAGTACACTTGTACTTTAAAGTGCATCTTTAAGTGTACTTTAACGTACAAGTGTACTTTTTTGTACAAGTGGGACCCACAAAAGTGTACTTTTTGTACCCTTAACGTGTGCACTATGGCACCCGTTAGCATGACCCCTTCTTAAGAATCATATTGGTCAACTATGAGGAAATGTAAGAAGTAGGAATTATTTATTGGAAATTTCAAAGAGTAAGATACAGCCTATGAAGCAACGACACTGCTACAGATCACCGTATCAGTGTCCAACACACAGGGACACCTAAAAACACGTACGGGACATGACGGGGACATGGGAGGCACATGTATGGGGACACGGCAGGGATTAAATATGCAAGTTTTAATTTTTGGGGATCCCAAAAAATGCGTATTACTTCATTATACTTATTGATGTATACTTGTAAAATGATACTTGATTATACTTATTGATGTATATTCCACTGGTTTAAAATGAACATCAATTATTAATTTATTTATTTTTGCCGTGTACCCCCATGTCTATCCACCCATTTTTTGGAAATCTCGTATCCTGTATCTGTGTCATCCGTGCTACATAGGATACAGACAAGGCCCTTACATTTTGTTGCACGTGAGAATAAAATTTTGTAACAGCCAATATGTTGTGTGGTGCTCATCCATGTGCACTGCCATGTTTCATTTTTGTCAATAGCTACAATTTCCAGCCCGGAAGTACTAGCTTAAGCTGTTGGTGCATTAGTGGTCCAACATGCTACCAAAGCTCTAGTTCCAAGAGGTCTTGTGTCCAAGTCTTGTCACTCAGTTATCTCTCATCTATGTGCATTAATCTTTTTAAATTTATGAAGTATCCTTGTAGAGCACCCAGCACTTCAGTATATGGGATGAGTTCAGCAGGGCTATTTGGGCATACATTAAGTATGCCAAACGTCGAGTTTACATCATAACCAACCATAAAACTACTGTTACGAGCTCTCATGTTTCTTCCCCGAGAACAAGTATGTTCTCTCGACTTCAATCACCATTGTGTGTGGTTTTCAGGTCATATTCCCAAATGTAGTCTCATCTCATGGATAGCTATCCAAAACAGACTATACACGGAGGATAGATTAGTGATGTTTGGAGCAAAAGCATCTTCCTGCTGCAGTTTTTGTCAAAGTAGTGAGAGTCATGATCACCTATTCTTCAATTGTCCCTACACTACTCAAGTTTGGGCCCAAATCACAGCTAGGATCAATGTGGATTGGCCCTCTAGGTCATGGGCAAATTGGATTGCATTGCTTTCTTCCATCAAAGGCAAAACACTTAAATCTTTGTTGCTTAAGCTGGCTTTTACAACCTCAATCTATTGTATTTGGACTGAGAGAAATGTTCGAAAATTCCAAAACATAGCGTGTTCAATTCCTGTGGTGGAGCACAAAATCCATTCGCTTATGAGATATAGATTGCTGTCCTTGAGGAATCTTCCTAGAGGGCCTCAATCCCAATGTCTCCTAACCAAATGGGATTTGGTGTAGTTGGTAGTAGCTTCTTAGGATATTTTCAGTGTCCTTGGGCAGGTGAAGGAGGTTGACCTCAACAAATCCTTGGGGGGATGTCCTTGTGTAGGTGAAGGAGGTTGTCCTCCAATTCACTCGTTTTGAGGTGTTCCACTAATCTTGTTCATGCCCAAGAACCACTTTGGGCCGGTTGCCTTGATGCTTAAGGGTGTTTTGACAGTTGGGTGGATCTTGTTGTTCTTGCTTCAATGGTCCCCTTATGCATGCATCCACGGGTTGAAGTTTCCAGCTACATTAACCATGCGATGGTCTTGATTGTTTCTCATTTTGGGAGCGCAGCTTGTTTCAACATTGCTCAATGATATTTGCTAATTCAAGCCCAGTGTTCTACCTCACCATGGCCGGTTCAAGAGACCGAATGAAAATCTCCACGGTTGATGATGTTTGAGCTCCTTTGAATTATTATTTATACTCTTTTGTCATTTGTTTCCTCTCCATCTACCCTAGAAGGTTAGGAAACATTTGTTACTTGTCCATTTAGATCTATGTAGCCATTTGGCGTAGTTTTTCTAGTTTCTTTTCTTTTTCTTTTCTTTTCTATTTCCTTTTCCTCCTGGGGTATGCCCCTTGTAGGCTATACATTCGCTTAGCCTCCTTTTAGTTTTCAAGCTGATTTACCCAAAAAAAAAAAGAAGTAAAAACTAGTTGCCTACCGAATATATTTCCTGAATTCAACAAGTCCCTGACGTATCGGTGACCAAATATTTTTGGAAAGTGACGTCCACGTATCCATGTTGTGTCCACAATTGGTGCCTGGGCCTGTGCTTCTTAGTTGCATGTGAGCGGGCGTGTTAGCTCAATTTTAGTGTTTGGAACAATTTCTGAAAACCGTAACTTTAGGTCATTTAGCAATCTAGCAAGTGCAAGTAGTGGACGAATGTCCATACCAACTTTTCTTTGGTGCAAGTAATGCACAACATACACAGGTCGCACAAAAGGACTCAGAATCGTGATATCTGCATGGTGCCTGCCTGGCATAACTTAATACCTCAGTAAAACCCACATGCTGCTGTGGGTGCCTTAATACCAAAACACTTTTAGCCATTTTTTGATGGTTCTGGGCCTTCTGGCTAGGGCTAACTGATGTGAATTTGAAACCCAAATTACTCAAGGAAACATCTACAGCTTCATAAACTTGAAAGCAAGCTCTACTACCACACCATAATATGTCATAGGTGTTATTTCATGCATGTTTCATAATGCATCAGTGACTCACTTAACTGCTCTAAAAAGGCTAACAATTCAAGCCCTATGCATAGTAGTTAACGCCTTCGGAGTTTAAGTGGACCTAAATCTCAACTTCATTGACTCATTTGAACGTTAGGACTGCCAGTAACTACTAAATTGATTTTCAACCAAAGATACAAAAAAGGAAAACGATTGCAAACACATTCAAGAGAAACTACCATTCAGCTACATAAGAAATTCATGGAAGTATGGGTTCTATAAATCATCGCCAAGAAGGGTTCGCGTTCATTAGGAAATATAAAATGTTAGTAGAGGATACAGAAAATTAAATCTTGAAGATCTCTTACCAAGCCAAAATTGGAGAACGAGTGGCATCAGAGAAAGAAGATAGATATGAAAAACGAGTTTCTTCACTTTGCTGTAGTTACTATTGATAAAATGTTTTTTTTTTGACCAACTATAGCTAAAATTCATGGGATGCTATCTATGACTAATGGCATGGGGTGCTGAGGGCTGCGAGTAACATCAAAGTGAAAAAAACAAAAACATCTCAAACTAATTCTCCTTATTCCAAAAAACATCGTTTCTCATTATACAGGAATATCCCTTACCAGTTTAATAGGAAAAACTTACATCACCTAATTACCTATATCTATATCCCGCTACATGAGTGACAGATAGGTGGCACTGGAAAAATACCTTCACTCGAATCCAAAAGTGTGCGACCTTACAGTCCCCCGAAAGAATGGACTAGACAAAATAGCACATCAAAACCGGATTTCTTGTAGCCAGAACCTTTACTCAGTTAGTAAAGCAATGGACTTAGCAGACCTTCAAATGAAGAGCAGTTTCCCAAAAAGAATTACCCAGATGAAGAAATATGGAAAAACAGATTCATGCAAGTCACAAACGAATAGTCAAATAAAAGCTTTGTCATTGACTAACAGAAAAGAGAAGTGACAAGTTTCTCGGTAGCAGCCCATTGGAAACATTTGTAACAACTTTGACCGTTGGTATAGAGCAATTCTATGGCTAAGTCCTAAACGACTAAAACAATTTCAGATCCACGAGGTTCAAACCTTCATGACTTGAGCACTAGTATTAACTTGCTAACGTCCAATGTAGCTAATCAGAAAGAAAAAAATCCACGTTTGGTCTCTTTGCCTTTCATACAAACTGAATGTGTAAAACCTTAACAAGGCCCCTCCACCATAATTGTAATTTGTATCCGCAACAGCAATAATAGCACCAGGCAATATTGAAGCCTGTTAGAATTCTCCACAAGGGAAAAACTCCTAGGGAGCTAAAGAACACTAATGAGACATTAATAAATAGCTCAAGAAAGCATGCAACTAACAAACCTCACCAGACAATGTCTAACTAATTTTGCCTAAGAAAACCCATGTTTATTTATTAGGCTCCATAAATACCAGATTTCTCAGAAACTAAATATCAAGTGACCTATACCTAATCACTCCCCAACCAAGCCCGCATTTTAACATTTAAACAATCTCATCTAACCTCACATCATCAATCAATCTATCCCTTTCTGTTAGGTCTCAGAGTCCCCAAACAGACTGCCAATCCTGTTTGACAAACAATTGTTTTTCCTTTAGTAGTAATTGTCCTTCAGGGTCTTTTGTGTGATAAAAGGGACCGAGTTCAGTTTGGGTCAAGTCAGGTAGATTTTGTCAGTCGATTACTAACTGTGAAATTCGTAGTAGGATTGATTGCCTACTGCTTGAGAAATTGCCCAAGCAATTCCATAATAGTAATAACTGTAATTACGAAAACAGTCTCAAGGCCAAAGAAAAAAAAAATCAAGAATATCAATCAAAAGTAATTCCTTGCATTTCAAATATCTTCAACCAAAATCAATCTTGAAGTCAGATACAGACAAAAAGCATTTTTCACCGTTCTTGAACCAAACCCACGAACACAAACACAAACACATACACATACAAAATGTATACTGCTAAAACATTCAACTCAAAACCAATGGACAACGAGTAACAAATGCAAATTCATGTACTTCTACATACGTACATGCATATATGTGAACCAATATTTGTCCATACAACCATCAACACAAAAACATCATCAAACCAACCACACAGAACCACGAACATTCAAACCATTGAATGCCCAAACAAGACTACACGAAAAGACGTATACTCAGACGAATGCATATTTCATACACATATACATAAGCAAAATGTGATGTAATTTGTTTTTACCTTGAGAGAGAAGTTGAGGGCAACAGAGGGGTAATACCGAATGACACTGGTACCATTGCCTCTCCAAAGAGAGAGAATCCCTTCCTCTCTCACCGTACGGACTATGCAATCGACCATCCCCTTGAACCTCCGGTGGGGCCCTGACACGATGGCGGCGTTGCTCTCCTGCGTCTGCAGCAGCAGCTTGGCCCTCTCTATTGGGGCCACGATCGTGTGCACCAGTCCCCCCATCACCGCCCCCGCCATCAGATCCCTCTGGAAATTCGTCGCCCAATCGTACGGCCCAGATGATCTCCTCGTCGTCACCTTGGGTAATTCAGACTCACTGCTGCTTTCCTCTCCCTCCTCCCCCTCCACCATTCTCTCTCTCCTCTCTCAAAATCAAGATGGAATAAATGATGGCTTAGACAAAAAAGTAAGAACTACCCAATCTAGTGTTTGTATATATGTATCTATCTGGGTATAAATTTCTCTGCAGATTTTCGAAGTTTTGAGGGTTCAAGATAGGAAAATGCTTTGTTTCTTGTTCTGGGGTTTCTGATTCTTGAATTTTTTCTTTTCTCTATGGAAAGATGGAAATGGGTTTCTCTCTCTAAAATCTTAACGGAATTGCATCACTCTCTTGCGGTTGATTTTCCCACCGAAGAAGCGAAGGTTCCCTTCCATTTTAAGACGTTCTTTGGAGCTATTTTTGGGTCTTTCTTGATTCTGACTTTTTTCTAGGTTTTGACTCGAATAGGTTCATTGCTTATCTTGGACGGATCTTGTCAATTTTCTAACACACTGTTTGATGAAATGATGGAGATTATATTCGATGAATGACCAAACGCTTCTCAATTTATGGTCGATAGATCATGTTTCGCTAAATAGGTATCCATTGTCCATAGATAGGACATATAGGCATCTTGGACGGATCTTGTCAATTTTCTAACACGCTGTTTGTTACATTAATCGGTTCATGATTCAATGTAAAATTTATTGAAAAACACGCTACAAGTTTACATTGATTAGTTCCTACGAATTCAACGTGGATCTTGATAATTAAATGGTTGTTCATTCGCAAACGTAAGCTCAGTTGACCAAACTCTTACACCTCACCAGGAGGTAGGAGTTTGAATCTTCCTATTTGCATGCGATCGTTAATTTATTTGTAATTATTGGGATTATATATTTTTATTGGAGCTATTAGTTGGGCAAGGTTTATAGTGGCCTCGAACTTGTTTCGAGAATGATGTAATTCAAATACTTGTATTCTTCTACTGCTTGTAAAAAAAAAAGAAAAAAGATTCTCCAACATACTATTTTGAAATTCCAGGACTATGATTTTTGTCTCTGAAACTGAATCATTTTTATACACTTGAAATGAAGATGCAGATTAAGAGTAACATATAAATGAGCTTGATCAATCTATAAGTTATAATTACCAAGAGTTTAATTTTGAATGGTTGTTTACTCTCGAAGGAGGAGGACTTGGGGTGGTTATTATATGCACCCAATGAAAACTAGAATAGAAAATGTCAACTCAAGGGGTGTTCCACTAATGTGATTTTTTGAAAAAATTGACTTTTCACGGTTTTTTATGTGATGTATTATGAGAGAATGACCTGTCTTGGTATTTGAAAAAAATAGTAATTTTTTGTTAGTGGAACACCCCCTCAGTTTACTTTACAAGGCTCGTTATTTTTGTAATCACTCTTATGATGTGATCAAAAAATTATCAATGTTTAATTAACTTCGCTGTTCAAAAAAAATGTTTTCTCGACAATCGTTGCGGATTGAATGATTCAAATCACAAGAACACGGGCGGCTCCACTAGAGTACCTGATAATGTACATGAAGTTATAAAATTAATCGTTTATGGCCGTTACTGCCTTGTACGGGTGTGTTAGGAGGTAAATATGGCAACACATATTATTGGAAGAGTTACCATAAGCATATGAAAGATGCACAAATTAAGATCAGACTGACATGACTTGGGTGAGGTACCTGCCACCAAGCCCTTGTTGAATGTATGTATCATTTCAAAATGTGGACAAATCTGTCATTTCGCATTTCCAGCTGTTTTTCACAGCTAAAAATTCTCAAATAGTATTTTTCTTTGTTGTTCATCATAATTAGAAAAGAGGTTTTTTTCTTTTCTGTATTGGACGAATTTAGCTTCTTTCATGCTCCAAGCACTAAGCTTTGAGATTTTCACACTCTGAGTTCCATTGTTAAATACATAAAGGTGAGCTTCTTTGTCAATAGCCAACTTTGGGTAGACTCTACCAGTGATGCATGTGACACCTTCTCCTCCAAAGCTCTCAACAATGGAGTGATCTATCTGCAAGATAAGCAAGCAATATGATCAAGCTGGAGAAAAACATCCAACAAAAGAAAGGCAGAAGGAAAATGAAAACAAAACGACGACAATTGAGATACTACGATACAGTACTGTTGTTGGTTTTTCTTGATCATATACAGTTCTACATTAAGACTGTTTTTTGTTGAGAAGAGCCATGCAAACGGATTTGGTAAGTAGAGGGTTTCCCATGGACTCTAACATATTGAGGATGAGGATAACTATGAATATGAAAAAGAAGGAACCAAACTAATATGCAATACGAAAACAAAGGAAAGACAGGAAAAATCAAACATCAATGACAACCGAAATCAAGTTTTCCGGGTAGTCAAAAGAAAGGCTTCCACAAACACCAGGAGAACGAATGGCAAGAGAGCTACAAAGGAGAATCTTTGTTAACCTCCTCCTCAAAAAAATCTTACCATACCCAAGTTCCAAGTTCTCCTCCGGAAACCAATTGGAACAAGCTGAGAATGGATGTGCTTTTTACGCAAAAGGTGTCCATCTCAAAACTAATCACATCCAAAATTGGTTTGCTTGCACACCAAGCCCAAAACTAACAAGAAAATACCAAAACCGAAGTTTTAGGAAGTCCAACACAAGTGCATAAAAAGTAAAAGTTGGCCAAAAGCAAAGAAGTCAAACACCGGAACCTGAAGCCTTGGGCACTAACTTCCAGAAGGCTTCCTAAGTCCAGAAGCTGACAGCTTGTTAAGTGACGATGTCTAGAATAAAACATCGAGTCATTTTCAAACATATGCTTCATCCATGGTATCATTATTCTACGTTGAGGGACATTTATCAGTGACACGAAAGATATACTTGTAGCAAAAATTGTATACTTCAAACTAATTTGCTATTCCGCCATCACTAAAACAAACTACGAAAGAGAAACAATTATAAGAAGTTGAGAAGTCGTGTCTATCTGTTCATGCTTGACAAAGTGAAAAGTGAAACCAACCCCAAACCCATGTTTTAGAGTGTGTTTCCAGTAAAGGGAAAAACTTGAGCTACCGTGAAATGGTTAAGAATGCAATACACATTACACCTGAGAGCAAATGGTTTTTACACAAACACACAATACCAAAACGGTATATATCTTTCATATGAAGTTATGTTGGCTTTTCTATTAATACAAACAGCAAACCATCACCACTGGAAATTTAACATCTAAGCAATCTTACCAAGCTTCTTAGTGAAATTGTCTCACTAGCAGGGTCTACATCAACAAAAGCTCCATAGGTCGTTTTCTCAACTTCATATCTCAAAGAAGACCTTTTCATAAGAAAGAAAGTCCCAAATAAGACCATTGAAATATGATGACTGGAAAACATGCCTTTAGAGTTTGATTAAGTTACCTGCTCTGATCACTGCACATCAGAACAACATATTTGCTGTGACTTCTGAATATGCGAAAGAAGATGGCAGTTTGCTCTGTCAAGTCCTTAGAAGCCAAAACCAGCAAACCAAATGGCCCGACAAGGCCTTTCACAGATGCTTGATTTTTGCTACAAAGCAGTTGGGGATCAACCAAATTTTGCTCAATCATTTCTGCCTCTTCAATATTTGGCAACACAAAAGAGACCTCCACGTCGGCCTTCAAAGAAACAATTCTTGGTTTAAGAATAATACTAGTTGTACTGTTAGGTGTAAGAATAGAGAATAACTAGAAGATCATTTACCTGCGAAGCAGTAATGCCCACAACTTCGAGTACAGAGCCACCCTTGAGCTCTGTATCATGAATGTTAACTTCTTCTGAACGTAGTTTCTCAATTTCTTTGATTGGCCATTGTGTTAATTGCTTTCCACTTTTACTAATGGAAACAGTTCTTGGAAACGACTTCAAAAAAAAAAAACTTATGTTATGCTATATCTTCAGATTCTTCCCCACCAAATACACGACGAATACGATACAACTAAAAAGGAATGGACCCAATTTCCTAGTTGAGATAGCTAGGAGTATTCTTTAGAATCATATTTGAACCTGCAAAATCCCCCCAACAAAATTGCAGTTTTTTTAATTTTCCCCAGAAATGCTGCTGCTATTGTTCTGATAGGCCACTTTTGCTTTAGAAGATGGAGCTATGCTGAGCTTAAGAAACCAGCATATCTACCCCAGGCCAACACATGGTTTGGTTTTCTAAGAGAAACTACAAAGCCAGCAGAAATGGAATCCTCCCATAATATTGGTCAACTAAAAGACACAAACTCACCCATAACTTATTTCATTTCATGCTCGGGAGTGAATCAGATAAACGGCATAATCATACCTGAAGCCCGGACCATCCCTTCTCTATGTCAGCAGATTTACTATCCGTCTCCTCTATCCATCCCCACAGTACCCGTCTGTCTTTTCCGCTGTCAAGAAATGACTTTGAAGCATAGAATTTCCCATAATCATACCTCAACTGCAAGGTACTATCCATGAAGTCTGTGTCAACCACATATATATCTGTTTGAGGATCATAGTTTCCCATTACATAGTGATCCTGAAGATTGAAGCTTGCCAAGCTTGCCTTGAGCACGTACTTAGTTTCTCTACCCTTACCATTCCCCTTTACGCTAACCGGGTAAAAATCGGGGCATTCCCACATCCCAGTTCTATTTGAGGAATGAAGAGGACTCTCACTCCTAGTCCAGTTAACAAAATCTTCACTTGTGTATAGGATTGCAGTTCCATGACCATTAATTTGGCTTCCAATGATAACCCGCCATCTTTTATCAGGCCCTTGCCATGCAGTTGTGGGGTCTCTAAAGAAGAGTGGATCAATATCATTGACTGGAGTAATTATAGGATTATGGGCTGATTTTACCCATTCTATCAGTAGTGGATCGGATAGATTTTTGGGCACAGCTAAGTTTTGGACTTCGTGAGTGTCAGGGTCCTTTCCGGTGTATAAAATGGCAGGTTTATCCCCTGGAAGGATTGTGGTTGAACCGGACCAGCAACCACTGATGTCAAAAGGTTGTGTCGGATTGAGAGCATGATCAAGATGAACCCAGTTGATGAGATCATACGATATTGAATGAGCCCATGTTATTTTCATATCCCATAATGGTCCATTTGGGTTGTACTGGTAGAAAAGATGATAGATTCCTTTGTAATACATTGGTCCTGAGGTAGAGGAGGATTGGTATTAGAACTGAATCTGGAAACGACTGTCTAAGTTTCAATCAAGAAGTCTCTGTGGAATACTCCAAATTATAGCAAGTAGAGATACATTTTGCTTCAAGTGAAGCCAAGAGAAAATATCTACAATTACCAAATCATTTCTCAGCAACCTATGAATTAAAGTTATTCCTAAGCAGACTACCGATCCAAAAAACATAATCCTGACTTATCTTGGTCTCTCATTTGGTTGACGAGAGAAAAAAGAGAAAAAAAGAGAGTGTATTCTCACTTCATGTTTGGATAAGTAAGAAACGAACAATATGAGCTAGCGAAACGAGTGGGTTTTTTTTTTTTTTTTTTCTTTGCAATTGGTGAAGTATCGGTATTATGAAAAATACACAATCCATCAGTTCAGTTTCCCATCCAATTTCAACTTTTTCATGAGAAACAGTAGAACCGGCAAAGTTGTCTTTCTTGCCAATTTCTCAACTAATTGCTAAACAAAACAGGAGAGATCCTTTTTTCATTTCTTACCAAATCACTGACCAAACCAAACAGATTTAAGTCATGTATCTGTTTTTGCTTAGCATTAATTAATATAAAAAGGAGGTTCGGATCTGGGTTTGATTAGCATAAAGTAATATAAAAAGATAATTCAGATTCCCAACATTGAAACATGAATTTAACCCAGGGAAGTTTGATGAGAAGAACTTACCATTAGGATCTGTGGATTCATCACCACCCATTTGCAGTTATGACCAAAAAAACATGCCAAATAAAAAGGAACATGAATTAGAATCAACATAAGGAGGACTACAACAAAAATTACCAACGAAAAAACAAAGGAAAGAAGAAGAAGAAGAAGGAAATCTTGGAGAGAAGAAAAACAAAGAAAAGCATACCATTCATCCAGTTGTTTGGGGGCTGGAAATGGTAGGCAGTTCTGTAGGGCTGTCCTTTCATGGGAGTGGAATCCCCAAACTCAACTCCACTACCAATACTTTGCAGAAAAAAAACTCCACAACCAATCAGTACAGCATATAACCCAAGAGCAGAAATAGAAGAGGTCCTCATCCCTCTGATTTGGCTCACAGATCAACAGTACCTATGTTCTCCTCTCCCCACAGGAAATATAAGATCAGTACTATCGCTTTTCTGATGAAATATATAACTTCACTATCTGGAAATCCAAGAAAGTTTTCTTTTGGTTTCAATCATGTAGTAGTTGGGTTTTCAATTTCCAATATTTTATGATTGAAAGGCAGAAATTATATAAAGTGTACTAGGTATACATTCAACTTGCATTTCATAATCATATACCGACGACTTAGAAAACAGTACTCCAAATAAAAAATAATCACGCCAACAAAATTATGTATATACAATGACAAAGCGTTGAAGTACACATTTTCTTTATTTTGTCAAGAAAAAGTATTAAAAAAAACTACAGGACGTGTGAGAGGCCTTGCTGTGCCCCTAGCAGGTAGGAGCAAACTTCTCACTGGATATTTTTCTCCCTTTTGCAATTCTGAACTCACAAGAATTGGTGCTAGAGCTTGGCCAAAGTGATAAAGGGGAAGGGTTGTGCTTTACAGTAATATGCGTATGGGCAGTGGTAAATTTTGGTATTTGTCTCTTACTGTTTAACATAGAAGTTATTACTATAAAATTTCAGGAAAAACTTTGAATATGAGTGGAAGTTTTAAAGTTATTTTTTCCCTAGCCTTTTATATTTAACGCTAGGCATTCTATAATAAAGTTCAAAAAGAAGGAAAAGATCTACTACTTTATAGAAAATGGCGTTTGGCTGGTGGATTTGTTTTTGAGTAGATTTGTAATGAATGCGGATTTGAGAGTGGATTTGTAACGAGGGTGGACACACCTCCTAAGAAGGGTGGATTTATAATGAGGTGTTTGAATGATTTTTTGAGGAGGGGGATTTGGAGGGTGGATAAGAGTACAAATGACTTAATTGCCCCAAGTTTTTTACCTTCATTATAATTAGAATAAATGCATAACAAATAGATATTAATTAGAATAAATACACAATAAATACATATATATATATATATATATATATATACAATATTAGATGTTAATATTACCATCTTAGTGTTTTTTTTTTCTTTTTTGAACTTTTGTTAGTTTTGTGTTTAATTTTTTTATTAAACATTTGCAATTATTTTAAAAATAAGAAAACACCCCTAAACTAACAAACTTACATTATTCGAGTAAAAAAATCTCACATCGATGAAAAAATAAAAAAAGTATAATACATAGATCAAAGTTGAAATTTCTTTATATAAGATGACGAAAAATTATAATAGATAGATCAAATAGAAATAGGCATGGAAGCAACCTTTTTTTTGGTTGTGAGTTATTAGAAAATCAATTGTAGTTTGTTTCTGAACGAGCCAAATTCAAGCTCGAGTTTCAATATTCGACTCATTTAGCAGACGACTCATTTAGCAGACGAGCAGAACTCAAACACACGCCCCTAGCCACAGGCCCACAGTCCAACATCACAAAAATTAAAACGAAATTCAAAAGTAAAACCCCAGGGTTTCACCTCAGTACTTCAAAAGAAATCACAAAAAAGAGAGAGAAATTGCACGTAAAGCAACCACAAAAAAAGAAGAAAAAACAAATGTTTGTGACTCTGTGTGTGTGTGTGTGTGTGTGTGTCTGTTGAGAGAGAGAAATTGAACTCTCAGAGAAGAACGTCACGGAGTCCGGGGGATCGATTGCGGAACTGAATAGAGATTAGGGCCAGATTGGTTAGAAAGAGAGAAAGAGGAAAGACCTAGAACAACAGCAGCAGCAACAGAGAGGAGGATTCAGATTGAAAACTGCATATTTATGGGAAATCACGATGATCATTTTTCCCCCATTCATCAAGATTCGTCTCCACACGTTACTCCTGTTGCCGCCGCCGCCGCCGCTTCAATCTTCCCTCTGGTTTCTCCGCCCGCCAACTCTCTCTTTCTCTCTGGTAGTTCTACCATTCGGTTCCCCCGGCAGCAACTGGATCGATCTGCTCCTCTTTGCAAAAAAAAAGAGGGTGGATTTGGAGGGGCAGTTTCGTACCAAAGCCGCCCGGATTAGCCAACGACAGGGGTCAAGCCGTCGTTCACAAATCCACCGGCGGGTGGATTTGTAAGATGAACAGTAATATAATCCGGGAGAGAAGATGAGCGCCTCACAAATCACCTCTCTTCTCCACCAGCCAAACAGGCTGTAAATGAAAGCCATGTGTAGGAAAGGTCAGCGCGTAGGGTGACAAGGCAGTTGGCCAACCAATTATAGCTATCCACATAGCTCGATAAGATTCAACGGACACGTCATCAGTCAACTAAAATGAGGACTGAGGGAGAACCCCACCGCGAGGAGATGACCTCGCGGAAGGACATAGCAGAACTAAAGACACCCAAGCAAGGGATGCCCTATACAAGGGAAGTGCTACTAAGGAGAAGTTCACCCCTCGCGAGGACCTCCGAGAAGAGGACCAACGCGACGGGAAAGAGTGAACACTCACACAAGTACGCGAACCGAGCTCGCGACTGTACCTGACCAAAAGGCAGGGATGGGGAAGTCGATACGAGCTCGAAAGAGGTCTTGGCGCGAGCTAAAGGGCTCGCGACCATACCCAACACAGTGGGAATAGGGGAGAAACAAGTGGCTTGGTGGCTTTAAGGGATTAAGGGTCGCGACGAAGGGAAAACGATGCACTGGCATGGTTTAATGGAAGTTTCCTAACGGCCAGTGACATCACCCACGTCGCCCGAATATACGGAGAGAGCACGTGTCATCATGTTATTGGGGAAATGTCTGCAGCCCCATGATTGGGTGTAGATCCCTATAAATATGAGACATTCATTCATAAATCCCGGAGACAGAGATTGAGATTTTGATTCGTCTAAGGAACACGGAAATCTTAGAGAGAGGAAGTGACTCAGAGCTCTGGAAACAAGGACTCTGTTCTTGCTAGTACTCGCGAGCACATCTTTCTTCTAAGACTGTGATTCGAGGACGATGATGATCTAAATGGGAATGAATTGAACGTTGCTGCCTTCTCTTTTCTGTATATTTGGCTTAATCCTTTACCCCTTTACATACTCTCTTATTCCTGATTCAATTGTTAGCTATTGTTTGCCTCTCCAAGTTAATTTATTGACTTAAACCATTAACCGAACCTACACCATGTATGACAGGAAATCAAGGATATAGTTTTCTTCGATTTTTGGTAAATACATTTGCTTGGCATAGATAATGTGATTGGCATTTTTGATGCGCTATTTCAAGTTCTGACAAAGTGTCTAGTATTTTTTTTTTTTTTTTTGAGACTTTTGGTCATAATTTTGAACTTTTCCAAATTCTCCCAAAGACGAATGATTAATCTAAAAAAATTCACGTATCAAATAAAAAAGAAAAAAACTGCAAAAAGAGAACAGTGTCAATGACACATAAAATGCGAATCCAAATACACCATTAGAGCATCTCCATGTATTTCACACCCAAATTCATTTTTTGGCTGGAAGTTCCACTTTACACACTCCAGGGGGCGGCCCCGGATCTGCTGTCCCGGGAAATGCTGTCCCGCCGTGTCCCAAAGCCAAAACGGTAACGTTTTGGTGTAAAACCAAACCTTTTGCAAAATGTATAGGACCCTACCAGTTTGACAGAACCTTCGGGAAAAGTTATAAAATTATAGGTTCGGAAACTCATTGATCTGAACTATAAGAGTCGTAGGGCTCATTGAGAAGAGCATCCAGTAAAAAAATTATCTTGTTCGGACATCGATTAATATCAAAACACTAAAAAATATGAGTTTTTTTTATACGTATCGATGTCCGAACAAGATAATTTTTGAGGGCACCTTAATAATTATTTTAAAATTATTTAACGGTTCGGATCGTTTGTGCGAGACCCAAAAATGGGCCCCACAAAATTACATTTTGCAAAAGGTATGGTTTTACACCAAAACGTTGCCGTTTTGGCTTTGGGACACGGCGGGACAACATTTCCCGGGACAGCAGATCCGGGGCCCCAGGGGGCAGCCATTCCTTGAGCCAAAAAATGGCTCAGCTATTTTGTTGGCCCAAGACATTTTTTCCAACTCAGCAATCTGTCCCTGAATTCATCTCCAAATCCTGGTAAAACAGTTGCCAAATCAAGATTTCACAAGAAAAAGAACACCCAAAAGGAGATCCAACTTAAAACTACCAAATTTCCAAGTACCCACTTTTATTCCTGATTTGCAGAAAACCAAATGTATAATACAAAGTTACAGAACCCTTCCAAGCAGAGCATAAAAATTCAAATCTTTGGAAGAGAGAACTTTGGTCCTAAACGGCTCCGATTGTTGCCAAGAACTAGAGACTATCAGGCCTTGTTTGATAGAAGAGCCTGGATTGCCAATGCCAAAGGATTGGATATCCATTGTCTGATCCAAAGATCATGTTTGCTTTTCAAAGGATGAGACCATTGGATTTGCATGGGTCATGTTTGTTTGCAATGGGGGATGGGATTAGAGAACATTTTCACCCCCTTTGCCCTGGTAGAATTTGTAATACCTTGTCCCCTACCATGTTTGATGCTGAGATTGTAATCCCCCATTACGTAGTCCCAGGTTTGTCACGTGGACTAAAGAGAAGACTGGATTAGAGGAATGATTAATTGCACACTTACAACTCGTTTGGATGCTGGATCAGAGGGGTATTAAAGTTGGACCCGGATGACTAATCCTAGGACCATGTTTCATCCTTGGTTTGACAAGTTTTTACACACTTGGACTAAATATGGCCTGCCAAAAGCAATACTCCCGGGGGTGTTAATTAATAATAGCCCAGGGGGTGCCCATAGATAGTACCCCCTTATCCCCCTTCTCAATACCCCAATCCACTCCAGACCCTCTTATTTATCCTTATTCCCGCATTTCAACTACAAAACAAACTAAGTACTATTTTATCCCCTTTGATAAAAATCTTCCAAACCAAGTACTATTTTATCTTTTTTTGAAATGGATCATATATTACCATGGGAAAAAAACGCAGAAAAACAAGCTAAGGGGGGAGATCTCTACAGAGGACAGAATCAAAACCGGGCGGAATACAACCCGTTGGAAACAAAATTCTTCTAGCTAAGCACGTAGATGCTAACCAGTGAGCAGCCCCATTAGCCTTTCTACTACACCAAATAAATTTCCAATTAGAAGATAAAGCCCAGGCCTTAATGTCTTCAATGAGGGAACGAATTTCCCAGGGCCCTTGGAAATTGCAGTCGGTTAAGCAGTTGATGAGGGTCAGACAGTCTGATTCGAAGATGGCATCAGTCAGATTACGTTCCATTGCCAAAGTGCAAGCTATGCGAAGGGCCCATGCTTCAATGAAAATAGCTGAGGAGGCAACCACTCTACCAAAACGCCACATCTGAGCGTGTCCACTACTATCTCTGGCAACGATACCAAAGGCAGCCATGCTGCAAGTAGATGAAAATGCTCCATCAACATTGAATTTGAAAACCCGAGGAGGGGGAGGAACCCATCTTGTAACCTTAGGCAGATTCACATTAGGACTCTTTAAGTTGGAAACATTAGCTTGCAGATTCACATTAGGACTCTTTAAGTACTATTTTATCCACTCTTCATAAATGTCACGTTAGTGTGGGTCCACCCTTAATAAATACTACACCTTACTGTCTTATCTTCTCTTACTATTTAATCCGCCCAAATCTCATCTGGCACCCAATCAAGCCATTAGGGCATGTTTGTTTGGAAAGATTGGGATGGGATTGGATTAGTAGAAAACACATGGCCTTGTAAGGGATTGTATCCTAATCACATGGGCAAACAAGGGATTGGATTATGGAGGGGATTAATTAAGGCTAATAATCCCTCAGATGACTCACTATAGTATTATCTTACCACTTCGATCCAACGGTCAATATTACTCCTCAAAATTTTATCACATCCTTTATCCTATCCTAACCAAACACAATACAAAACTATATATAATCACCACACTTATCCACCTCGGATAAAATGATATGTGGACCCCCAGTATAAGCTAATCCCATGGTGTATTACCTTATCACCTGTTTTCAATCCCTCCCAACAAACATGTGATAATCTGAACCTTTGGGATTATTCCCTCTTCATCCAATGTTGATCATAAAAGAGTATCCATTCTTTGTCCCACCCAAATCAAACATACTTCAAGCGATCCTGTACTACATATTATCCCATCTATTATCCTTGTGACCCACATGTCTCATTTATCCCCATAATTAATCCCATCTTTTTCATTCATTGAAAAAATAATTCAGTCAATCAAACATGCCCCCAGGTATTAGTAATCCACCCTAATGCTCAGACTCACAGTTCCATGGGTTTGATAATCCACCCATGCAGTTGAAATCAAACAAGGGACTCGGGAGTCCACCCCCTTGTTAGTCCAACCCGATGGCTGAAGGCGTTTATCAAACAAGGCCACAGGAGAGACCTCTGATCTATGGCTAGAGTGTGGCTTGTAGAGAGAAAAGAGAGAAAGTGAGAGGCACAAGTGAAAGAGGTTGCGGGAGAATGTGAAGGAGAGATGATTCTATGGCTCTAAGTATGTGGGAGTGGTCCAAGGGCTATGATTTTGGGGGATTAATTGTACTACTGTAAAAGATCATTTTTTTATCTAATAGCTGCCAAATAGAGATGGCTAAAAAACGGCTTTAACACCATTGGAGAAATGTTTTCAAAATTTAAAAAAAAAAATCCTCTAGGAAACTATAGATTTGGCTCTGAAAATTTAGCTCCCACTATTGGAGATGCACTTACTGTCCAAAGAGCCCTACAGTTTACCAAAAAAGATGCTGCAAGATATCTGCTTGTAGTAGCTGCTAGTATATTCAAATTCAAGTGACCTTAATACGCCAAATCACATAAAGAGAAACTGAGACAAATTTACCTTCATCATAATGCAGATCTATCTCAACTAATAGTACTCCAAAACAAATACTGTAGTAAGTGATGAATAGTTGGTACAACCCAACATCTCCTTGAAAAGGGCCAAGTATATTTTGAGCTGGTGTTCGATCATCATCCTCCTACAAAGAGGGCCCATTTCAACATTGAAGAAATCAATATATGTATGGCATAAATGCATATAGTATGTTTTAGGATCAACGTCAACGGTCAAACCACCGGTCATATGAATGATGATGTGTATTAGGATGGACACTTTAACTAGTAGTTCCCATACCAAGAAATTCCTGCAGCATGCATCAGGCTTAACAAATTTTCAACTAAATTATCGTCCATTTCATTTCTTTCTTTCTTTCTTTTTTTGAAATTACAAAATTGACCTTGTTAACTATTAGAGGACATGAAATAGACATGTTTTAACATCTGAGAATATCAAGTACACATCATATTGAAGTAAACAATCAAGTGTTAGGTATGGAGGCATAAAATTATTAATGCACATTTGTCAAGTGCAGTAATGAATCAGTAGAATTGGGAAACACAAATAGAGTTGTCTTCCCTATATAAACATCTACATACCCCAAAATGAACTGGACAAAACCCAACACCACATGATCAAACATTATAACAAACACCTAGACTGCACCAATGTAAAACTTATAGTATTAAAAAAAAAAAACAGAGATCTGGACAGAGGGGGATCAAGCTTACAGATATGGTGATGAATGTTGACTCTTTGCAATGGTGATGGTCTTGACTTGATGATGTAGTACCCAACAGTAAAAAATGGACATCCTGCAATTGCTTTTCCAATTGGCATTTTAGGTCAAATTGAGATACTATGATACTGTACTACTTTTCGGTTTTTTCTTGATCGTATACCGTTCCACATTAAGACTGTTTTTTGTTGAGAAAAAGCCATGCAAACGGATTTGATAAGTACAGAGTTGTCCAAGGACTCAAACATATCACGAATGAGGATAACTATGAAAAAGAAGGAGCCAAACTGATATGCAATGCAAAAACAAAGGGAAGAGAGAAAAAATCGAACATCAATGACAACCGAAATCAAGTTTTCCGGACAGTCGAAAGAAAGGCTTCCACAAACACGAGGAGAACGAATGCACAAGATAGCTACAAAGGAGAATCTTTGCCAACCTCCAGAGAAAAAACTTGTCATACCCACATTCCAAGTTCTCCTCCGAAAACCCAATTGGAACACACTGAGAATGGATGGTTTTTACAAAAAAGGAATCAATCCCAAAACTAATCGCATCCAAAATTGGTTTTCTTGCACACCAAACCCAAAACTAACAAGTAAAATATCATTTTTAGGAAGTCTAACACAAGTGCATAAAAAGTCAAAGTTGGCCAAAAGCAAAGACGTCAAACACCAGAACCTGAAGCCTTGGGAAGGCTTCCTAAGTCCAGAAGCTGACAAATTGTTAAGTGAGGATGTGTAGAATAAAACATCAAGCCAATTTCTTGAGCTACCGTGAAATGGTTAAGAATGCAATGCACATTACACCCTAGAGCAAATTTTTGCACAAATTAACAAAACCAAAACGGTATTTATCTTTCATATGAAGTTAGGTTGGCTATTCTACTAATACTAACAGCAAACCATCACCATTGGAAATTTGACTTCTAAGCAATCTTACCTAGCTTCTTAGTGAAATTGTCTCACTAGCAGGGTCTACATCAACAAAAGCTCCATAGGTTGTTTTCTCAACTTCATATCTCGAAGAAGACCTGTTCACAAGGACAAAAAGTCCCCAGTAAGACCATTGTAATATGACGGCCTGAAAACATGCCTTTCGAGTTTGATTAATTTATCTGCTCTGCTCTGATCACTGCACATCAGAACAACATATTTGCTGTGACTTCTGAATATGCGAAAGAAGATGGCAGTTTGCTCTGTCAAGTCCTTAGAAGCCAAAACCAGCAAACCAAATGGCCCGACATGGCCTTTCACAGATGCTTGATTTTTGCTACAAAGCAGTTGGGGATCAACCAAATTTTGCTCAATCATTTCTGCCTCTTCAATATTTGGCAACACAAAAGAGACTTCCATGTCGGCCTTTAAAGAAACAATTCTCGGTTTAAGAACAATAGTTGTACTATTTGACATACGAATAGAGAATAACTAGGATAAGATCAATTACCTGCGAATGTTAAATTCTTCTGAATGTAGTTTCTCAATTTCTTTGACTGGTCACTGTGCTAATTGCTTTCCACTTTTACCAATGGAAACAGTTCTAAGAAACGACTTCAAAAAAAAACTCATCTTCTACTGTATCTTCAGATTCTTCCCCACCAAATATACCAAGAATATGATACAATTTAAAGGAATGGATCCAATTTCCTAATTGACATAGGTCGGAGTATTCTTTAGAATCATATTTGAACCCGCAAAAAATTGCCAACAAAATTGCAGTTTTTTGGTATTTTCCCCAGAAATGCTGCTATTGTTTTGATAGGCCACTTTTGCTGTAGAAGATGGAGCTATGTTAAGCTTAGGAACCCAGACTATCTACCTGTTCAACTTAAAACTGCAGGCCAATACATGGTTTGATTTTCTAAGAGAAACTAGAAATCCAGCAGAAATGGAATCCTTCCATTATATTGGTCTACTAGAAGACACACGCATTCACACACAACTTATTTCATTTCATGCTCAGAAGTGAATCAGAGAAACAGCATAATCATACCTGAAGTCCGGACCATCCTGTAGGGGGTGTAATTCCACGTTAGCCCGTATCACGTGCAGGCTTGGCTCGACCCTAAATCTACAAGACAAAGAATAAGTTAGAGCACCCTTGCCTCTGTTGGCAAAGGCCCTCCGATGCTTAAGTTAGTACTGGATTACTAATTAAGCCAAGAACACAATGCGTATAACTGGGTGTTACCGCGTACCTTTCTTTATGGGCATAGTCCTGTATTTATAGGTATAGATGTTCATCAATTTGGGCATCTCGTGCCCCCTGTTTCCTATTCTCTTTAGGAATCCTTCTCCTATTAAGAGACAACTTCCATGCCCTGCTAGATTTCGTCTAGCAGAGGTCTTTCTTTCCATATAGGATTCTTTCTTATGTATGGTATATTCCTAATCACGTTAGGACTTTCCATCTTAATCCCCTATTCCATGGGATTGCTCCTTATCTCATAAGGAACCGGCTAGATGATTCTGGAAGGTCTTACCGCCTTACTCGTGGCGGTGCCGTGCTTCCACGCAGCTCGGATTAACTCGTACATAGACCGACTCATTACACCGAGCTGACGTATGTATTCCAGAATGCTACCCAGGCTCTGCTTGTGGTTGTACCAGCTCGGCCGTAGCGGGGGCAGTCCCTTGTGACTTATACCGAGCTGGCACGTCCTGATACATTCATTTACCCTCGTTGTTCTGGCCTTATTCGTGGCCAAATAGCTCGGCATAGGGTTTAAGGACTCCCTATGTAAGGCCGAGCTATTCACCCCCTCGTGGTGATAGTCATAGGTACGTGTTGTACCTAATAGTAGGGTAATCAGACTTTTACCCTCTCCAATTGCTCCCCAGCTCTGTTGCTACTGTCATTTATCAGTAGTACGCAGAGCTCCAACGGCTCCTGATGCGTTTCCTGCACGCCTCCCCTCCACGTGGGGGTAACGCTGTCATTACATTTAATGCGAAATGACCCGTTGATGGCCCGGATAAGCCCAAAGGACGATTCTGCTGACGTTCTGCATACGTTACGCCCCACTTTTATGGGGTTCCGGGAGGGATAATTATTACTTTTCCCTCCCAAAACCTTCTAAAACCAAAAACCCCTCCACTTCTCCTTCATACCCGTCAGAAGCAAAGAAGAGAGAGACAATACTTCGTCTGCCATTTTCGCCATCTGAGTTTTTCTTGCGATCTTGCTCGTTTCCCGGTCTTCGTCGGAAAAAAGCCCTCTGTTTTCGTTGGGAAACACCACATTAGGTTCACCCGTCATTTTCACGTAAGTGACCTTTCTAGATATTTGTTTCTGTTTCGTGTTTCATCTTCTTCCTCGTATATCTGGGTTTTGACTGTAAAACCCTAATTTCTAGTAACAATGGGTAGGCACAGAGCCCTATTAAGTACCCCTGAGAAGAGACGCGAATTCCGTCGAGACTACAATATCCCCGCCGACGTACAATTCCGGCTGGGCAGGCCCGATGACCTAGTAGTAGAGGGTCAGGATGAAAACCAAATTTACATCCCTTTGATCTTCATTGTAGAAGGTGGCCTTAGGTTTCCCCTTCACCCCTTCTTTCGTGAGGTCTGTTCTAGGTGCCAGTTGAACCCTAGACAACTCTGCCCTAATTTCGTCCGGGTGGTCATGGGCACAGTTGCCCTTAATAGGTTGCTCGGCCTCAATCTCGACTGGTGGGACTTACACTATCTTTATAGTGTAGTCCCTACAGCCGAGAAGAATTATTATTTCAAAGCAAGGGATCCCAACCAGAAGCTTATCACCGACCTGCCGAACTCTTCGAAGGGGGAGGCGGATGACTTTATTGTAGTCTCTGGCAACTGGGAGCCCAGAGATGCCGAGGGGAGGACCATCGGCTTGGCTTGCCCCAGGACTGCAGGCGGACTACGTTAGTATTACTTTTTCCCTAGCTGGCTTATTCTTCGTCTTTCTAGAATCTGCAACTGACCATCCCTTTGTTGTTTTGCAGCGGCTAACCTTAACCACGGTGGTCGCATTATCCACGGCAAACTCCACCGTGAGGATATTGCCAAGGCCCTTTGGTTTGACGGTTTCGAACCGACACCAGTGGGGCTCGGCCGTTCAGCTCACCGGTTGCTGGGGTATACCCCGTTTTACTGGGGCAACATCAGAAGAGAGGGAGAGCACAGATCAAGGCACGCCTGGCCGCCACCTTTCTCCGTGATCGCCACAAGCCGACCAGCCGACCGAGAAAGGACTCGAGCTCGTAGAGGCCGAGCTAATCGAAGATCTTCACGGTCCCAAGCTCCCGAGGTCCTCCAGCGGCAAGTCACCTTTGCCCATATACCCGAGATACCAACTGCCATCCCCATCCAGGAAGCCAGCACTTCCGGGAGGGCGAGAGTAGAAGAAGAAGAGGAATTTGAAGAAGAAGCGTTTGATCACCGTGCAGTCATCCGGTCTCTGACCGAGCAGGGCACTCGTCTCGCAGACTCAGATGATTCTCCAGGCTACTCTCCTTCTCCGGACCGAGAGGATATGTCTCGACGGCCGATCAACCTCCTTGACACTCTGACTTTGGGCGGAACCTCCCGTGCTCCACCAACTGCTCGTACTGCCATTCCTCCTCCTGTACCTTCACCGGTTTCTCTTACCGATCGGCAAAGGGAGAAAAGGCCAGCTGACAGTCCCCAGGATGCTCAGCCCTCCCCGCAGAGGAGGAGGACTGACGGGCCGAACTCTACGCAGCAGCTGCCCGAGTCCCCTCCTCTTATCCAACGCTGGGCTCCTGTTCTAGCTCGCCCAAGTGGCGCCCCTCTTACTGTTATTGACAAGATATCTTCCACAGAGGTGGCATACGGCGTCTCTAGGGCTGCCCTTCTCCCAAACGACATGGAGCGGGAGAAGAACAGCTCCTACGACGTCCTAATGAAAACGATCTTCCAATCGAGCATCAAGGTACGTAGTCTGGTTACTGTCTTTGTTTGTAAAAGTTGGTTTCTGTATCTGCCGCCCTGATCCATATCCTTGTAAGTTGCAGGTCATGCAGAAAGCTTCTTCTGGCTTTGAGAGAGCCAAGGTGGTGCAACAGGAGCTGGAGCAGGAGAAAGAGAGGGCGAGAGAAGGCGGGGAGGAGAATGCCTGGGTGCCCAATCTTTAAGGGGCCCGAGCCGAGGTGGGGGGCGCCGAGGTGAGAATGCCGATTCGCCCAATCTTTAAGGAAAAGGTCGGAGGAGGTGAGAATGCCGATCGGGTCGGAGGAGGTAGAGCACGATGATCAAGCGATCTGCGGCGGAGGCCAAGGCGGAGGCGGAGTATGATCGAGCCGTCTGGAGGTCACGAGAGGATTACAAGGCGCAGATGCCAAACCGTCCAGACACCATCGGGGAGACGGCTCGGCGGCGTTGTCTCACTAAGCTCGGCGTTGATGAATCCTCTCCCCATTGGGCTAATATGGAGTTGCCGAGTGAGATGGCAGCCCGTTCGGGATCAACTTGCGATCAAACTCCTCCGGCACTGGAGCTGGGTCTGGAACCCCCTTGGAGCAAACCCATGGAAGAAAACACAATGCCGAAGCCGCCGGCTGGAGGTAATCAAGATGCTGCTGCTGGAGGTAATCAAGATCCCACCCTTGCCACTTGCGACGCCGAGGCTCGGTGAAGAGGCCTAGTGCCTTTGCTACTTTTTTTTTCGATTGACCTGCGGTCCCGCTTTCGGCCGTATGTGGCCTGCATCTGTTCGATACTTTGATATTTGTTTTGATGATCATACTCTTTTAGCTGGTCCTGTATGACCTTGTTTGGCCGAGTGTGGCCTTTTATACTCTTTAAATTTCTCGCACTTGTTCATGCTTTTCAAATGCTATGGCATCTTTGCAATATTTATTGCAAATGTCCCAGTTTCTTCATACTTGGAGCAATTTGGCAATATTCATTGCTCATCTAAGTTTTTTCGTACTTAGAGATAAGTTTGCATTACTCGTTGCAAATCCCTAAGTGTGTTCATACTTAGAGATTTCTTGCATTATTCGTTGCAAGTCTAAGTTTATTCGTACTTAGTTTTTTTGGTGCACTGTTCGTTGCACATCCAAGTCTCTTCATACTTAGAGCATTTTGGCAATATTCATTGCTCATCTAAGTTTTTTCGTACTTAGAGATAAGTTTGCATTACTCGTTGCAAATCCCTAAGTGTGTTCATACTTAGAGATTTCTTGCATTATTCGTTGCAAGTCTAAGTTTATTCGTACTTAGTTTTTTGGTGCACTGTTCGTTGCACATCCAAGTCTCTTCATACTTAGAATAATTTGGTGCAGTGTTCGTTGCATATCTAAGTTTTCTCATACTTAGAAATTTGGTGCACTGTTCGTTGCACATCTAAGTCTTTTCGTACTCATATGCTCTGCTCCCCAATAGGAATTTAAATTTGAGACAATTTTGGTTCGTATTTAAGCGATATCATAATAAGAGGGAAAAAATGATCTTCCATTCATGTGTAGGATAAAGATAAAGGATCTAAATAACTTCTGCTGGTGATTTTATTCGTAATCCCAAAAAGGTTTTTAAAAAAAACGTGAATTTACTGGAAGACAGATGTGACTGTATTCGTAGTCACATAAATAAACTACTGGTAGAACTTCCTCAGGTTCTGGACGTTCCATGGCCGTGGTACTGGGTCTCCGTCCAGGTCGGCCAAGCGATAAGCCCCAATTCCAGCGATCCCCACAATCTTGTATGGGCCCTCCCAGTTCGGCCCAAGCTTCCCATCAGTGGATATTTTGGTGTTGGCCAAGACTTTCCTAAGGACCAGATCCCCGATCTTGAACTCCCTTGGCTGCACTTTCTTATTGTAGCTTCTTCGTAGCTGCTCTTGGTATGCTGCTAGTGTAATAAGGGCACGTTCCCTTTTCTCCTCGGCGAGATCAAGCTGCTCGGCCAAGGCATTGTCATTGCCGCCTGACTCCACAAGAGTGGTGCGGAGGGTCGGTAGGCCGACCTCCAATGGTATCACTGCCTCTGTCCCATAAGCGAGGGAGTACGGCGTCTCTCCCGTAGATCGCCGTGGGGTGGTCCTGTATGCCCAGAGTACGGCTGGTAGTTCGTCCGGCCATTTTCCCTTCTTCTTCTCCAACCTCTTTTTGAGGCTTTTCAGGATAGTCTTGTTTGAGGCCTCTGCTTGCCCATTGCTTTGTGGGTAAGCCGGAGTTGAGTAGTAGTTCCTGACGCCGTACTGGGCACAGAAAGCTTTGAATTTCTTGCCAAACTGGGACCCATTGTCTGAGATGATGGAGTATGGTACTCCAAATCGTGTGATGATTTTGTTCCAGACGAATCGCTCCACCATGGCTTCTGTGATCTTGGCCAAAGCTTCCCCCTCTATCCACTTAGTGAAGTAGTCAGTGCCAACGAGCAGGAATTTTCGTTTCCCTGTTGCCATGGGAAGAGGACCCACGATGTCCAACCCCCATTGGGCGAATGGCCATGGGCTAGTTAGAGGTAGCAGATCCTCCGCCGGAGCTCGGATGAGAGGGGAATACCTTTGGCACTTCTCACATTTCTTCACAAAAGTTTTTGCATCTTCTTGCATATAAGGCCACCAATATCCCTGTGATATTGCTCGGTGGGCTATGGACCTTCCTCCAGTGTGTCCTCCACAAGTTCCGGCATGGATCTCGTGGAGGAATTTCTGGGACAAGAGCTGGATGTACACATAATAGATATGGTCCAAGAAAAGACTTTTTATAAAGCTTACCTTCTGGGGAGAGCCAGAAACGTGCTGATTTAGTTTTGATCTTGTGGGCTTCCCTTTTGTCCTCTGGCAAGGTCCCATCTCGTAGGTATGCCACTATTGGGTCCATCCAGCTTGGCCCGAACTCTGTCTCCATTACCATCTCAACTGCTCGGCCAATGCTTGGTTCGTTCAGATATTCCACAGCTATTGTTCGTCGGTATTCTGTGTTTACTGCTGATCCCAAGCATGCCAGTGAATCCGCATGTGCATTCTGTCCCGAGCTGATTTGCTGGATGTAGACGCTGTCAAATTTGTCGAGCAAGTCTTTGGCTACTTCTGAGTATGCAGCCATCCTTTCGCTCCTTGCGGCGTACTCCCCTGAAAGCTGATTAACAACTAGTTGTGAGTCACAGAATACCCTTAACGTTCTGACCTTGAGCTCCATGGCACTCCTGAGTCCTGCAAGCAAGGCTTCATATTCTGCCACATTGTTGGTGGCACTGAATCCCAGCCGTAGTGCTTGCTCCAGCACCAGTCCTTCTGGAGAGAATAACACCACTCCTGCTCCTGACCCTTTGTTGCAGGCTGATCCGTCCACATAGAGCCTCCATTCTTCAGAGTTCAGGTCGGCCACTATTTTTGGCTGCTCGGTGGGACTGATCTGCTCCTTCTCGTGGAGAGTTGGTGGTGGTGGAGCCACCGTTGGGGCGAACTCAGCTATAAAATCAGCTAAGACTTGCCCTTTAATTGCTGTTCTGGGCTGATAATCAAGCTTGAACTGGCTGAGCTCGATGGACCACTTGGATATTCGTCCAGAGAAGTCTGCCTTCCTGAGTAAGGCCCTTAGTGGATATTCAGTGAACACAGTGATGGGATGCTGCAAAAAGTAGTGTGGCAATTTTCTTGCAGCTATGATGAGAGCGTACACCAGCTTCTCCAGAGGTAGGTAACGTGTCTCGGCATCTAACAACGTTTTGCTCACAAAGTAAACCGGAGATTGCTCTGTCTCCTTTATTCGTAGGAGGACCGAGCTGACGGCATGATCAGACACTGCTAGATATAGTATCAACCGCTCCCCAGCTTCTGGAGTAGAGAGTAAGGGTGGTGATGACAAGTAGGCTTTCAGCTCCTGGAATGCTTGTTCCTGATCGGCTCCCCACTCATATCCTTCTCTCTTTTTCAGAAGTTGAAAGAATGGTCTACAACGGTCTGAGGACTTACTGATGAAACGGTTGAGAGCTGCTGCCATCCCCGTTAGCCTTTGGACCTCCTTCGTGGTCTTTGGGCTTTGAAGACCTTGCAGAGCCGTGATCTGATCTGGGTTGGCCTCAATCCCCCTCTTAGTCACCAAATGCCCTAGGAACTTACCCGAGCTGACTCCAAAGGCACACTTGGAGGCGTTTAATTTTAACTTGTATTCTCTGAGAATGCTGAAAGTTTCCTTCAGGTCGGCAAGGTGATCCGGTTTTAACTTGCTTTTCACCACCATGTCGTCGATGTAGACCTCCATGGTTTTGCCGAGCTGCTCTTTGAACATCTTTGTAACCAACCTCTGGTAGGTTGCTCCAGCATTCCTTAGCCCAAAGGGCATAACCTTGTAACAGTAGAGCCCTCTTGGTGAGATGAAAGAAGTTTTCTCTTGATCTGGCTCATGCATAGCTATTTGATGATATCCTCGATATGCGTCAAGAAAACTCATCCTCTCATAGCTTGAGGTGGCGTCCACTAGTTGATCAATCCTAGGAAGTGGAAAGCTGTCTTTGGGGCATGCCTTATTAAGGCTAGTGAAGTCAACACAGACCCTCCACTTCCCGTTCTTCTTCTTGACAACAACAGTGTTAGCCAGCCAATCTGGATAGCTCACTTCTCGTATGGCATCCGCTTCGAGCAGCCGATCTACTTCTTCGATCACGGCGTCTGCGTGCTGTGGTGCCGACCTTCGTGCTTTCTGCACAACTGGTTTGTGCTGAGGGTCCACGTTTAAGTGGTGGCAGATCGTCTTGGGATCTATCCCAGGCATCTCTTGGGGCGACCATGCGAAAACGTCGATGTGGTCCTTTAGAAAGGCCACCAGAACTTCTTCCTCCTGTTCGGCGAGCGCCTCGCCAATCAGGAAGTATCTCTCCTCATCATCTCCCTGAATCTGTATCTTTTTTAATCCTTCCACCATCTTTTTGGTGGGATCGCCTCCGACGTCCTCCATTGTTGGTTGATCCGGAACCTCAACTGCCTGCACCAGCTCGGCCTTTGGACATTTTCTCAGTACCATGTTGAAGCATAGGTCGGCTACCTTCTGGCTTCCCCTGATGCATTCAATGCCATCTGCACCAGGGTATTTGATCTTCTGGTGGTAAGTTGAGGAGACTGCCCTCATTTTATGCATCCAGGTTCTTCCTATAATCACGTTATAGGAGGAAGGGATATCTACCACAAGGAAGTCAGTTTTTAAGACCACTGATCCAGCTCGGACGGGCAATGTGACCTTTCCCATAGGCCATACTGTCTGCGCGCTAAAGCCGACCAGTGGAACTAAACACTTTTGTAACGAGCTCGGTGGGAGTTCCATCTTTTTGAAAGTATGGTAGTACATGATTTCTGTGCTAGCTCCCTGATCAACGAGGATCTTCTCGACGTCATACTCCCCTATTCGTAGGGTGATTACCAAAGCATCATTATGGGGTACCACTACTCCGTCCAGATCGTCGTCAGTGAAGGTGATTGGGATCTCCATGACTCCCTCAGCCCTCGGCCTCTTCATGCCGAGCTTCATGATTTGCTTTGCTTCTTTGTTGACCCTTTGAATATGTCTGATCTCGTTGTTGGTGTATGGGGCCACCAGTCCATGTATCATCTGGATGGTCCCTTTTGGAGCTTTTTCGTAGTCCATCTCTTCGATCAGCTCGGCATCATGCTTACTGTCAGTTAAAAATTCTTTGAGGTGACCCTCCGACACCTTTTCGTCCAAGAACTTCTTGTACTCCACACAATCTTCAGTCATGTGTCCCCAGTCTCTGTGATAGCTGCAGTGCTGGTTGGTCGCCCTCCTCTTCTCTGGATTCCCTGTCATCTTTGGGGGTCTCTTGAACCAGGATTCGTTCTTGATCCTGTATAGCATTTTGTAGGTTGGGATGTTGAACGTTGCCATGACGCTGAAGTACGACTTGGGGTCCGGATCAGTTTTGTCCTTTCTTTGCTGCGTAAAATCCTTCCGTCCTGTTGTGTACTCCTTCCTGTACACCTTTGATTCCAACGCTTTCTTTTCTGGAAGCTGGGGCTGTCCTGCCACAATTTTCCCTCCGGCTTGCAGGATGTCATCTTCAACTCGTGCGTGTTCCTGTATCCTTTCCATTAGCCTGGCCACGGTTTTTACTGGATGCATGGTAAGCGATTCTCGTAGCTTACTGTGTATGGGCAAACTTGTTTTGAACGTTGCAAGGGCATATTCTTCACTGCAGCTTTCAATCTCGTTGAAAGTTTCCCAGTAACGTTTGGAATACTGCCGCAGAGTCTCCTCGTCCCTCTGTCTCATAGAGGTTAATGTATCAAAGGTTTTTGGGGCTGCTCGGCTAGTGAGGAACCGAGCAGTAAATTCCTCAGCTAGTTGAGACCAACATATGATAGATCCTTCTGGGAGCTTGTGGTACCAACTCAGGGCTACCTTCCCCAAGCTGGATGGGAACATCTTGCATAGCAGGGCATCATCCTGCTCATGCATGAACATGGCCTGTTGGTAGTGCTGAATGTGGGCCACCGGGTCCGTACTGGTTTCATAAGAGCTAAATGCTGAATGCTTGACCCTGCTCGGTGTTTTTTCTGCTCGGATCCAATGGGCCAGTGGTGACTTTGAGATCTGGCCTAAGGCTTCCTTGGCTGCTTCTCGTGCAGTCCTAGGGGCCTCATCAGCTCGGTCAGCTTCCCTTCTTTTCGCATGCGGCTCGGGAATATGTTCATTGGAACCAGATCTCTCGTATCTGTCCCTGGCATGCTCCCTTCTGTCTCTCTTCTCAATGGAAACACTTCGTTCCCTCCGTTTTCGTGGAGAGACTGCCCGGCCTGTAGAGACATTTTCATGGTGTTGACTCCTTTTTTCTTTCACGTATTGCACGGATCTCGTCCGTGATCGTAGGTCTTTCTCCTTCTCCTGGAGTTGTTTCTTTAGGTCCTGAATCTCTCGTTCTCGTCGAGTGACCTCACGGGCCAAATCTTCTGCCTCCTGCTCTTTTCTATCGAGGCTATCTTGTTTCTCTTGATCTCTGGTTCTCCTATGATCGTCCCTCCTTGGTGGGCTTCTTCGCCGGTCTCGTCGGGAGGAGGCTTGCCCACTTTTTGGAGGCGTCTTTGAGCGTTCTCGCCGCTCGCCTGACCTTGGGGAACCAAAATTTATTAGGCGCGTATCCCTGAATTTTGGAATCTCAGGGATGTGCCCTACATTGAATCTTCTGGTGGCTGGCTTCTTGCGGGGTGCTCTAAGAACCGTAGGAATTTTGTCCACCTTCGTACCCTTTCTCGTAGTGTACACCAGGGTGGTTCCATCGTCTTCCACTTCCTTCCTTCTTGGAGTGCACAATAAGGGTTCTGAAACCACCATTGTTGACGTTCTTCGAAGGAATGGAGCTTTTTGTAAGATTTCCCACAGACGGCGCCAATTGTAGGGGGTGTAATTCCACGTTAGCCCGTATCACGTGCAGGCTTGGCTCGACCCTAAATCTGCAAGACAAAGAATAAGTTAGAGCACCCTTGCCTCTGTTGGCAAAGGCCCTCCGATGCTTAAGTTAGTACTGGATTACTAGTTAAGCCAAGAACACAATGCGTGTAACTGGGTGTTACAGCGTACCTTTCTTTATGGGCATAGTCCTGTATTTATAGGTGTAGATGTTCATCAATTTGGGCATCTCGTGCCCCCTGTTTCCTATTCTCTTTAGGAATCCTTCTCCTATTAAGAGACAACTTCCATACCCTGCTAGATTTCGTCTAGCAGAGGTCTTTCTTTCCATATAGGATTCTTTCTTATGTATGGTATATTCCTAATCACGTTAGGACTTTCCATCTTAATCCCCTATTCCATGGGATTGCTCCTTATCTCATAAGGAACCGGCTAGATGATTCTGGAAGGTCTTACCGCCTTACTCGTGGCGTTGCCGTGCTTCCACGCAGCTCGGATTAACTCGTACATAGACCGACTCATTACACCGAGCTGACGTATGTATTCCAGAATGCTACCCAGGCTCTGCTTGTGGTTGTACCAGCTCGGCCGTAGCGGGGGCAGTCCCTTGTGACTTATACCGAGCTGGCACGTCCTGATACATTCATTTACCCTCGTTGTTCTGGCCTTATTCGTGGCCAAATAGCTCGGCATAGGGTTTAAGGACTCCCTATGTAAGGCCGAGCTACTCACCCCCTCGTGGTGATAGTCATAGGTACGTGTTGTACCTAATAATAGGGTAATCAGACTTTTACCCTCTCCACATCCCTTCTCTATGCCCACAGTACTCGTCTGTCTTTTCCGCTGTCAAGAAATGACTTTGAAGCATAGAATTTCCCATAATCATACCTCAACTGCAAGGCACTATCCATGAAGTCAGTGTCAATCACATATATATCTGTTTGAGTATCATAGTCTCCCATTACATAGTGATCCTGATCATTGAAGCTTGCCTTGAGCACGTACTTAGTTTCTTTACCTCTACCATTACCCTTTACACTAACCGGGTAAAAATCGGGACATTCCCACATCGGACTTCTATTTGAAGAATGAAGAGGACTCTCACTCCTAGTCCAGTTAACAAAATCTTCACTTGTATATAGAATTGCAGTTCCATGACCATTAATCCCGCTTCGAATGATAACCCGCCATCTTTTATCAAGCCCTTGCCATGCAGTTGTGGGGTCTCTAAAGAAGAGAGGATCAATGCCATCAACTGGAGTCATCATAGGATTATGGTCTGATTTTACCCATTCTATCAGTAGCGGATCGGATAGATTTTTGGGCACGGCAAAAATTTGGACTTGGCGAAGCTCAGGGTCATTTCCGCTGTATAGAATGGCAGGTATCTCCCAAGGAAGGATGGTGATTGAACCGGACAAGCAGCCATGCACTGATGTCAAAAGGGTGAAGGATTAAGAGCGTGATCAAGATGAACCCAGTTGACTAGATCATATGATATTGAATGAGCCCATGTCATGTTCACATCCCACAGTGGTCCATGTGGGCTGTACTGGTAGAAAAGATGATAGATTCCTTTGTAATACATCGGTCCTGTGATAGAGGAGGATTGGTATTAGAACTGAATCTGGAAACACGGCTATCTAAGTTCAATCAAGAAGTCTCTTCGGTATACTCCAATTTACTGCAAGTAGCGACACATTGTGCTTTGAGTGAAGCCAAGAGCAAATATCTTACAATTACCAAATTATTTCTCAGCAACCTCTGAATTAAAAAGTCTATTCCTCAGCAGACTACCGATCCAAAAACAACCTATCATGGTCTGTCATTTGGGTGACGAGAGAAAAGAAGAAAAAAAATGTGTACTCTCACTTCAAGTTTGGATGAGTAAGAAATGAACAATATGAGCTAGGGAAACCAGTGAGTTTTTTTTTTTTTTTTTTTGTCTATGCAATTGGTGAAGTATCGGTATTATGAAAAATACACAATCCATCAGTTCGTTTCTTTTCACCATTTTTCATGAGACACATTAGAACCAGCAGAGTTCTCTTTCTTGCCAATTTCTCTACTAACTGCTACAGGAGAGATCCTTTTTTTTTTTCCTTACCAAATCACTAACCAAACAGATTTAAGTCATGTATCTGTATTTTCATAGCATAAATTAATATAAAAAAGGAGGTTTGGATCGGGGTTTGATTGGCCTACCGTAATGGGTAGTGATAATGTCAAAATTGTTTTTGTTAGTGTCAAAACTCTACGCATAAAAGGCTTGTACTCTGCACATGAGTACAAGCCTTTTGTGTATTTGGCACTAACAAAAATAGTTTTGATATTATCATTTCCCGTAATCAATATAAAAAGATAATTCAGATTCCCAACATTAAAACATGAATTTAACCAAGGGAAGTATGATGAGAAGAACTTACCATTAGGATCTGTGGATTCATCACCACCCATTTACAGTTTTGACCAAGAGAACATGCCAAAAAAAAGGAACATGAATTAGAATAAACATAAGTAGGACTACAACAAAAATTACCAGTGATAAAACAAAGGAAAGAAGAAGAAGAAGAAGAAGAAGAAGAAGAAGAAGGAAGAAGGAAAACTTGAAGAGAAGAAAAACAAAGAAAAGCGTACCATTCATCAAGTTCATTGGGGGCTGGAAATGGTAGGCAGTTCTGTAGGGCTGTTCTTTCAAAATTGAGTAAATGTTTTTGCCACAACCAATACTTTGCAGAAAAAAAAAACTCCACAGCCAATTAGTACAGCTGCTACAGCAGCATATAAACCAAGAACAGAAATAAAAGAGGTCCTCATCCCTCTGATTTGGCACACAGATCAACAGTACCTATGTTCTCTCCCCACAGGAAATACTAGATCACTATGGCTTTTCTGATGAAATATAGAAGTTCACTATCTGGACATTCAACAAAGTTTTTTCTTTTGGTCTCAATCATGTGCTAATTGGGTTTTTCAATTTCCAATATTTTATGTTTGGAAGACACGATACAATTATATAAAGAGTACTAGGTATTCACTTGCATTTTATAATCATACCAATAACTTAGACAAAACCTACTCCAAATCACAATGATTACGCCATCAAAATTATATATAAACAATGACCAACGTTGAAGTATACATATTCTTTATTTTGTCAAGAAAAAGTATTAAAAAACCTACAGGACATGTGAGAGGTCTTGCTGTGCCCTTAGCAGGTAGGAGAAAACTTTTCACTGCACAGTTTTTTCCCTTTGGCAATTCTGAATTCACAAGAATTGGTGCTAAAGCTTGGCCAAAGTGATAAAGGGAAAGGGTTGTATAACACACAGTTACAGAAACCTTCCAAGCAGAGCATAAAAATTCAAATCTTAGGAAGAGAGAATTTCGGTCCTAGATGGCTCCAATTGTGGCCAAGTCCAAGAGACTCTCAGTCCTTGTTTGGTAACCAGCATAGAAATGGAGTGACTAGTAAAGAGCTTGGATTGCCAATGCCAAGGGATTGGATATCCTTTGTCTAATCGACTAATCCAAAGATCATGTTTGCTTTTCCAAGGATGAGACCATTGGATTTGCAAGGGATTTGTATGTTTGCAATGGGGAATGGGATTAGAGAATATTTTCACCCCCTTTGCCATTTTGGAGAATGGACACAAGTTGTTACTGTTTCTATCCCACGTGATTCAAGAATTCAGGGAGAAAACAAAACAAGCCCAACTTACAAGAGAGAAATATTGTTATCGCATCGATATGAAGCCGACAATACCCAACATTACATCAAATTACAGGTCTGATACATCAATTGATTCACTATTCTCGCCAAAGCTGTCAGAATACATGTTGCAAACTCTTGTTAGATCTGTAGAGCTAACACTGTTCAAATGACACCCAAATGCAAGCGGCAGAGCAGGATTTATCACCACACTCCGCTCTTCTACAAAAGCCGCCTCTTTGAACTTACGTTCGTTCCAAAGACTCTTCACAAGCAAACGTTTTGTGGCAGCATCAGGCATCAAACTTGAGTTCATCATTTCTTCAAAAACTCTCAACGCCAGAACAGCTCTGCCACACTTGCAGAAAGCATGAATAAGTATTCTAAACATATAAGCGTCAGGCTCTATACCACTCTGCTTTACCATTCCAAAGAGTCTTTGCACAACTTTAATATCTCCTTGAAGTGCAAACGAACGCATCAATTCAGAAAATGTTCGGATATCTGGTAGAATACCGCCCAATATCATCTCATCAAGCATATCTAGGGCATCGGAATTCATATTACACTTGTCCAATGTGCGCAAAAGGGATGAATATAAAAGAAGGAGATTAGTTTTTGACATGGGACCACATAGAAATTTGACATCACGAAAGAACTTAATAGCAGCATGACCATTGCAAAAAATACCGTAGAAGTCAATAACCAATCTTATTGTGTTGAATGACAATTTCATCTGCTCTCTTTTGACCTTAGACATGAGTTGATCAACTATATCGGTGTGACCACACCGTGCCAACCTACCAATCGTCGCTGATACTGTGTAAACATCGTGACTAAAACCTGGCTGAGTAGCTGCCCAACAGAAAAACTGCCATGCCGTTTCAGCTGACTTGAAATTTCTGATCATCTTGCAAACCAATCGCCTTGTCCACACAATATTTGCATCTTCTAATGCTGATACCTCCTCACCTGTCCAATTATGCAAAGCACTTGCCAAAGCTGCTGCGTCTAACCACGGCTTTAACCGAACTGCATTTACATTACCATTTTCAATGCAACTTTTAACTTCATCACCATCATTGTCATCCTCATCCTCATCATCCCCATCCGCAGAGGCTTCTATATTCTTGATCCTTTCATCTGGTGACGTTTCTTTAATAAAATCGCCCCTCCCCTCAAGAAATCCTTCTTCCCGCATCCGCTGCAATGACGATTGCATAGCATGACCAGGAAATATACCATCAATCTGCATTTCATTTAGTAAACTCCTAACCACGTCAAATTGTTCATTACTGGTAAATGCACCCACCAAGATCGAATATTGCCTACGTGTCCGTTTGATTCTCATCAAAGGCAACGCGTTAAAAATATGAATTGCTGTTGTAAATTGTCCTGAGCTCAAAAGATGCTCAATAATAACTGTATACGTTCTAGAATTAGGAACTACTCCTTCATCAATCATCATAGAGAAAGTCTTTGTTGCCTCAGAGTTCTTACCCAAACGTGCATAAAGGCCCAACACAATGTTGTAAGATTCGATACAAGGACGCTTCTGCACTGCTCTCCACTCATTCCAAACACTAAGAACCGAGTCAAGATCTCCCGCAGCAGCATACCAGTGCATGCAATCCATGAAGCTCACACGTGCAACATTTGGGAATTTGCCTGAATTGATGGCTCCAACGAGCGCTTTAAGTTTTGCAATTTGTTGAGACTTGGAAAGGATTTTAGCCAGTGCATAGAGAGTATGTTGAGTATGTCTGAAATGTGGAAGAGTTTGTAGGGTTTCGGTCAGGGAGAGGGCAGATTCTGGAGAGGGAGCGCAACGGAGTGCATTGGCGACTACAAATGAATCTAAAGCGGGATCATTTAAAAGTGGGACGACGGACCTTGGAGAATTAGATCGTAGAGCCAGTCGAATTGAATCAATGAGTTTAGCCCGTTGAAGGTAAAGGGAGACTTCATTGACGCATGTTTTATTGGCAAAGTAACGAATTATTGGGGTAAGGCTGGTGAGTAATTTTCTTGGACGAATGAATCGGCTGATATACATAGGGAGCTGCTACCTCTTGTAAACAATACTGCAGCCCTCTTTACTTCTATAATGGCTTTGAGAAAAGGAAAATTGATAAACCAAGCTATATAAAGACCAGTTGATTATTGGAATCATATGGGTCAAGGAAAATATTGAACAAGAAACAAGCTACTCGGCTTTGTACAAGCTTACCAGCTCACTCAGAGAAAATGTCAAGCACCTGGCGTGCATTGCTTTGGGACCAATCTTTCTTACTCGCTTGGCAAAGACAAGAAAAGTCATTCACAAATCAGGATTTTCATTTGTTTGACATCTTCATGGAAGCATAAGAGAGGGAGATAGAAAGCTTGTTGAATGGTGGTTATGGCAGCCGCCCCTCAACTGAACCGTCGTCAATGATAAAAGTGATGGGCGTAGTAAAGGAAGAAAAGGTAAGGAGAGAGAAGAATATTGCTGGTCGGGTGTTAAACCCCCGAAGAGTTAATTTGGAACAACAAAAATGACACAGACGCACCCTTTCAGTCACACTCTATCACACCCTCACTCACATATGAGTGTGGAGGCCACATATGGAGACCACCCACATGGGAGTGAGGGTGTGGTCGAGTGTGACTGAAATGGTGTGTCTGTACTCTGTATCATTATTCCTTCGGGTTTAGGGTTTAGGCATTGAGTTTAGAGTTTAGGCACTTTGGAAAATTATTAATTTTCCAAACAAGGCCTTGGAAGCTTTGGGGGTGCATCAAAAAAATAGCAAAACGACATCATTTAAGAGAAAATGAGGAAGAAAAGGAAGGGGAGAAAATGAGCATCCCAGATCCCTGCTAAGAGCAAGGACGAAGCAGCTCGATTGTTCCAAAGAATTGAGCATCTTCATGACTTCATCATACATCATTTGTACGTAAACGACAAAATCAACTATACCCTACCCCAAAGAGCCTAAATCCCCCTAAAATTGAATCCCAAAATTGAATTTCCCAAAATGCCTAAATCCTAAACTCAATGCCTAAATCATAAACCCGAAGTGCCTAAACCCGAAGTGCCTAAACCAACTATACCCTACCCGCAAAGAGCCTAAATTCCCTAAAATTGAACTCCAAAATTAACTATTCAAACAGAACCCTTAGAAGCTTTGAAGGCGTACCAAGAAAATGAGCAAAATGACGTCGTTTAGGAGAAAAGAAGCAACCCCATTTCCTCTTAGCAGTAGTATTTGTCACTTCTAATTAAACTCCACCATACACCATTTGTCTTTTTTTTTTAATTAATTTATTATTATTGTTATTTTTTTATGACGAAGGAACAGCCTCATAACCAGGTCTATTGGATCCGACCGCACAACCCAAACCTCCGCGGAAACTAACACAGCCACACTGCCATGGCCCCCACTTACGTTCAGGTACTCACCCAGCGAAGAATTGAACCATTGGGGTAACCCTGGATGTGTTTGGAACTTGGGAAAAGTGAGGAAAGTTAAAAAAATTTCCTCCGCTTGTTTAGTTTGGAGGGAAAGAAGAGAGAAAATAAAAAATCTAAATGTTGTGAATAGCGAAATATTCCTTCCACTTTCTTCTCACTTTCCTTTCATTTTATTTTCTCTTCTTTTCCTTTCCCTTCCACATGTTCCTAACAAACCCTTAGTATTGCCATAATGTTTTATTGGGAATGGGCATATGTTTCAGCCACATTTAGGTGCGGTCATTTGTATTTTTTTTGTTTTTGTTTTTATCTAGCACTAATTGCCATTCGTTGATGCCAAAAAATTGTAGGAAAAATAGTGCTAAAAAACAGTAACAAATAAATCATTTTTGGAAATTAGAAACAACAACAACAAACGAGAAATAAGGGAAACCGTAAGAAAAATAGCAAACCGAAAAACAAGTCAGGGCCCGTGTTTCACACGGTTTCCTTAAAGAAAATTCGCCGCCTCACAGTGGGTGTTTGAGGGATTGACTGACGTTTGCCTCCTAGGATATAGTGGCTTTTAAGCAATCAAACGGTAACACCTACCGGATCGCCTTGTCGAACAAACTGGTGTCTGTATTCTCTCCCGAAAACTGAATGAAGAACAATAGAACAAGAAGATTGATTTTTTTGGTATGTAAAAACAAGAGGCAATGACCTTCTTATATAGTAGTAGGAGGAGCCTCTCTCATTCATGGGGCTATTAAACCATGCAATTGAATTGCACAAAAGAAACCGATATCCAATAAGTGCTCATTCACCTACCTATTGAATTTGCAAAACTGATATACAATCAGTGCAATTCATATTCCATCATTAAGCTAGCAATTGACTTTGAATTTGCAATGCAATTCTAATACTGCCATTAAGCCGGCAGGTACAAATATGGGTTATGAATGTGAATGACAATTAGCCATGCACAACTGATGGTGATTCGAACGGGTCGGGTTAACCCAAAACTTGCAAGCTTATAGGTTGCACAAAGATAAGGGAGCTTAGACCCAAGCCCATATAATTGCTTAGCCAGCCAGCCAGCCAAGCCCAAGCCCAGGCCAAGGACCATGGACCTCGAACCTACAGTCCTGGTCACGGTCCGGTCCGGGGGGTGGCGTCGTGCGTGTGGTCATTGGGTTGAAGCCCATAACCCACATAGTACTGTACGCGCTCCCTCTTTCGCAAAATTTAGGCCAACGTCAAGGCCTATAAACCCACTTTGAGAGACAATTTCTCATTCATCTCTAATTGGAATTTGCTCATTCCTCTACCGGATTAAACTCCTAACATAGGAGTGTCTATTGCTGCTAAGGGCCCACCTCATGCGGTATGGGTCCCACTTTAATTTAAGGGTAAAAACTCATAAAATGAAAATTTTCCAACAAAAATAAATGGCATTGTCATTTTTTCCATTTCATAAAACATGAGATGAGTTTAACCTCATCATGGCACTCAACAGGTACAACAACATTGCATTTTCCCCCCCGCTTTTTCACATTGTAACGAGCCCAAAAAACTAACCATGCGATTTTGGACTTAAGGGCAAACTTGCTCTAAGTGGTTGTTGCCCAATTTTTGGGAGTTTGATAGCCAATTTAAGACTAGCAATTTTTTTTTTTTTTATTGTTTCTATTTTAGACTATTGTTGTCCAGACTGAAATTGTTAGTAGAAGCAAAGAAAGGCATAGTCGAAACCATCTCTCTTTCTGTGACGACCCGACTTTTTAAACACCTTGAAATTAATAATCTTTCTAAATATCCTCAAAATTATACAACAAAGCTCCAAAAATTACAATAGCTCTAAAATCCTCATAATGACAACTATGACATATGCAAGTAGCATCTCAAGTTAATTCTCCGATTCTAGCCTTTTCTACCTGAAAAATATAAAAAAGGCCGTGTAGTATGTGCAATACGAGGACAATAAACATAGCTCGACATAAAGATGTGCACAATTAATCGACGATAGCAAATCAAAGCGAATCATAATTCTTTTGCAGCCTCTTTCCTGGCTCATCTCGGTAACACGCCAAGCACCACCGAGGTCAAATTCGTGTGCCCCTTTTTCGGGCCATATAAAAGTACATTAGATTTCCCTCAAGGAAATCACTCATATTTCCTTACTCATTCCACCCGGTGGGCTTGCACGTGCACTGTTCCATGGCTTTCAGCCAAATATTCTCTGTGTCACGGCACAAGATGTGACATTAACTGAATCAATAAACTTGGAGATCAAAATAATACAAATATGAGAGAATCAAAGAACACTCTTTGCAAAGAGATTTAGCTAGGAATATATTGCACACTACCCGATACCTCAAAACATGTTTGTGGCCGTGAAGCTTGATAAGCTTATCTCCTTGATCAACATCCAAAATTTATCCAAGAATTAGACTAGAACTCACGGCTGGGTTTTGTGCTCACAATCAAGTATTTCACAAAGCTAAAAAGACTACTGATCTTAGGCAGAATAGTTTCTCATTTCCCAATGTCCAAACCCATTTCATACACATCAAGATATGTCTTCTTATTATATATTGAACTTATTCTAACATTTTCTTTTTCTGTTTTCTTTTTTCTTTCTTTCTTACGTACAGATGGCAGGAGCTCATGCTCCTTTGAGACTTGTGGGCAAGCACACTCCCTTCATAAAAGCCCACATTTTGCCACTTGCACAACCCCGTGCCTTAATCCGACGAACCCTTCTACCCGCACCGACCGTGGTGCACCGACCACGTACCGATGGCGTCAGGGACGCCGTTGTGGGTCCCAACTGATCTATCCGAGCCGTTCACCCTTCTCCAAATCGAATCTCACGCGGGAATCGAGACAATCAGACGGCTGTATGAGCTCGATCCAAAATCACCCCATCCGACACTTGTACTATTCTTTTTTTTTTTCTCCTTTCCTAAACGGCAAAATACAATCCATCACTTCTCCTCAAATACCTAGTTACACTTTCTCTCCGAGAGGGGGGAGTGACTGTTGGTGATTTTCATGGATGAGAGAGTGAGTGTGGGTGATTTTTAAGAGTTATTATAGTCATTTTTGTCATTCTCTAATCAGAGTAAGAGATTTTTTGCATTTCGCATAGATGAGGGGATTTTTCTGAACACTTTTAAACGTTAGGGAGTCTCCGTAGACAAGACACATAAATGAGGGAGTCTCTGTGGAATTTAATCAAAATTTAACTCCAACCATTAGAGATGCACTTATTATCCAAACAGCCCCACTGTGTACCAAGAAAGATGCTGCAAGATATTTGTTGGTACTAATTGCAAGTATATTAAAGTGTCCTTAATATACCAAATCACATAAAGAGAAACTAAGACAAATTTACCTTCATAATGCTCCTCGGTTTTGGGAGGTTTAGGGGGCCACTGTTTTAGTGGTACTTTGAGAGCAACCACTTTTTACATACATATTGTACGTCAAAGATTAGATATGTCTCTAATCATCCATGCTCATACCTCTAATGGTTGAGGACTAGATGAGTCATGAATAGTTGGTACAAGCCAATATCTCCTTTAAAAGGCCAAGTACCCGAGCATAGCATCACTGTTATGCCATACATATATTGATTTCTTCAATGTTGGAAACTTGGAATGGGCCCTCTTTGTAGGATGATGATGACTGATCGAATGTCAGCCCAGAATACAGTGATGCTGCACATGCAACACGTACACAACAACTACACAACACATTTGGGTGTGAAGTGTGTGTAGAACCCACATGCTATGTGAGTGTGTGTTGTTGTTGTTGTGTGTGTGTGTTGAGTGTAGCATTTTTTGATGGCCTACATGCATGTATAGTATGATTATAGGATCAACGTCAAACCAATTCATATGTTCAAACCATAGCTACTGTCCGGTCCAGTAGGACAGGCCGTCACCACAGCACCACCTAGGTACTGGATGGGTAAGTGGCCCTTGACACTAGTCCTACAGTTGGCGGGACTTGAACCTTGTCGGATCATTTATGGATGGACCCATTAACTAGAAGTTCTCGTATTAAGAAATTCTTACAGCACCTACGAGTCAGGCTTAACAAATTTTCAACTAAATTATTGTTCATTTTTCTTCTTCTTTTTTTTTTTTTTTGAAATTAGAAAATTGTCCTTTTTTCAAATATAAGAAGACATGAAATAGACATATTTTAATATATGAGAATATCAACTACACATCATATTGAAGGAAACAATCAAGTGTTAGGTGGCATGACAAGTAGAATTAATATACTGTAGTAAAAAACTTTTGCCGTTAAATTCTTTTTTTTTTTCTTTTTTTTGAGAGCAAAGAGACATGTGGAGATTAAAAGTTATGTGAACAGAACCGCCTTATACCTATATATATATATATATATATAACTCAATTCTCAAAGTTCTAGACGAAGATGACATTACAATTGTGAACCCATTGAGTAGTCTATTTTGTTACTGTAGATTCGTGTTGGGACTGATCCAATCGGTGAAAAATAGTCATACTTTTTATTTTCCTAATGTTTATTTCCGCTCCGTCTTTAACTAAAACCAAAAAAAGGAAAAGATCTAGCATCGGGGGACCAACTCTATTTCTTTTACACTAGCAAGTAGGGGTGTCCACGGTTCGGTTCCGGATTTGATCCGAACCAATAGTAACGGATTTATGTTTTCAAGATCCGGAACCATCCGTGGATGATATACGGATGGATCCGTTCGGTTCCGGATTTGACGGATCGGTTCCGGATGGATTTGACGAATTGGGCTGTGACAAATGGGCCTCTAACTTAGGCAAATTTAGGAAAATTTTCAATCATATTTCTAGCCCATTTTCTGGCCCAATCAGTTTTCAAGCCTATTTTTTCATCCCATTTGGGAGAATCAATGCCGTAAACTTAAACCTCCACAACCCATCACATTTTTATAGCACAAAATTAGCAGTAACATCCTCTAAAATTCAAATCACACACAAACAGCAGTTTCCATGAGCAGCAGCAACAACACTACACAAACTCAGCATCACTTTAACACAAAATCAGCATTTTTATAGCACACTGCGAGACTTTGAGAATTGATTACTGAGTTAGGATTTTGGCCGGCCCTAGTGGAGTAGTGGGTATTGGGTGGGTAAACATGGGTGACGTGTTGGAGTCTGGGATACACGACTACACGTTTTTTTTGGCAACGGGCCGTTCGGTTTTAACCGGAACCGAACCGAACCGAATCCGATCCGGAACCGTGAAATTGGCAGCCTCAAGAACCGTTATCCATCCATACATACCTTGGATGGATCAAACGGATGGTTTGGATCGGTCGGATTGGGCGGATCGAGCGGATCGGATCAAGTTTAGCTTCATGAACATGTAAGGAAGTTACATTCTTCTGTAATTTCGCTTTTATTTATTTGGGTACCACTTGTGGCCCCACATGACCCTTTGTTTTTTTTATAATCTGAACCGTTCACATTGTTGGGTCTGCATAGTAGTATATATCCATACAAAATATCAACTTAATTGGAAATGGATAGATATATCAAGAATTAAACTTTGGTTTTATAAAAGGGACAGTCATTCATTTTGAAGTTAAACTATGGCATGACTGTCCATTTTATAAATCAAAATTTAATTTTTGATATACTTATCGATGTTCGATCAAGTTGATTTTTTGCTTGGACACACTACTTGGTAGCCTTTAGCCCAAAATGCACAGTGGAACCCACAACGAGCTCTATTTATTAACAATATTTGAAAGATATTTATTAGGTTGAAATGCAACTATATACTCCTATATATGAATTTTTTTAAAATGGAATAGCAGAGAATAAAGAGAACGTGCAACTTTCCAGGAGCATGTCTGTTGGAATTTACATCACTAAACCAATCATGTGAGCATGGGTGCACAGTCAGCCCATATGAAAGTGGAAACCCTTTTTACTCTGTTTTTTTTTTTTTTTTTTTTTTTTGAACGGTCTGTTTACTCCTATGTTACCTACTAGTATGTTAAAATGGAAGGCATGGTAAATCAGTGTTAGACACCATATATATACTCACATACATTTCATTTGACAGATGTTCAAACTTCACTGGCAACTACCCAAAAAAAAAAACGTTTGCAGAGCCACAAAAAAAGAAAAGAAAAGGTTCAAACCAAAGATCTTATTCAGTTTTCGTGTACCAATGTTTCTAACTTCAAAGGCCCTCCTCAATGCATATTTTTACGGATAACTTGTCAGTTTACATACGCTTTGAGAGACAAACATTTAAAGTCGGGTCAAATTCTATATAAACTAGCCTACGATAGTTGTAAGTGCGTAAGAAGTCTAGAATTCTTAGGAAAGAGTAAACTTTAATGATTATCATACCAATCTTCAACCGGGCGTAAGAATCTCACTATTAATTACTTAAATCTCATACTAATTAATATGTGGTGAAAAGACCCTTGAGAATTGTGGCAGGAACACTGAATAATCTCTCGTAAAAGGCTAAATACCTATTAATCAACTCCTAATCGTCATTTTTTTTAGATCATCACTCTCTCTTGTAAAAGAATCTCACTTTATTTAAATTTTTGACTTTGGTTGCTTTATTTTTTATTATAAGGGGAAAAGGTGGTGTGAATTCGCCAGTGTGTAAAAGGGTAACATTTTTCCAGAAAAGACGATTACGTTCATAAAGCATAGCCAACCATGAAAGAGGTAATAATTCTAAGACTGAGAAGACACCAAAGGAAAAGACAAAAGGGTTAACGTCAGAATACAAGCTTGTTGGTTTTTTTTTATCATACAAGCTTGTTGCTTGGGCCTACGGTTTTGACAGGTGCACAGTGCACTGTAGAGGGATCCCTTCTCTGTTTTTTTTTTCAACAGTCAAGGTTGTCTAGGCCAGTTTACGCGTACCTCAACTACTCCTCTCTCCGGTCCGGTTAGGTCAAGGCAGGCCATCCATGAGTCCGGGACTAGTGAATTCACAAAAAAATTATCTTGTGGCCTAACCCCAAGAGATTGTCAAGTTTTGATTTTAAACTCAGAATGTCTGGGTTTACAGCTTATCTTGTTGCTGCTTGAACTAACCTCGGGGTTGGGATCCTTTCTCATCCACATCTCTCTCTCTCTCTCTCTCTCTCTCTCTCATGTTTCATATACCTCTCTTTATCTCATAGGAACTTGCTTTGTTGCTAGGTTTTTTGTACTCAAGTGTGTGGATTTTGTAGAACTGGTTTGGTGTTTGGAATTATCAAACCAATTCTTTGTTTTCAAACTTGAAGCAGATTGGTAAGATTTTGGTTTGGACTTTTGGAGTCCTCTTACTTCCAAAATTTCTACTACTTTTCTCCCTTTTTGTTGTCTGTTTTGATTTTGTTCTTGCCTATTTTTTTTTATTATTATTATCTTTTAGTACTTCTCTAGAGTTTGAAATAAAATAATTTGAAGAACAATAATATTTAATCTTTTAGTACCCTGAGAGAGAAAGCAATAAATATCTTTCCTTAATAGGTATCATCTGTTTTCTCTTTTGGTTAGTGTTTCCAAAATTAGGGTTTCTTCTTTATTATCATTCTGCACCTCTGCTGAGTCAAAATTTGACAAAAGGTTGATGATCATTTCTCTGATGGCTCATGACCAATAATGAATCTTGGAGTTTGTTTCTGTCCTCATATATCCAAAAAGACCCTGTAAATTCACTGCAACCCACCACCTTCCAAGAAGATGATGAATGGTGAGATGATATTAGAAGACAATATGTCACAATTGGTGGCCTCAAATGGGATGTCTTCAAGTAGCAGAAATGAATTAGTAGCTGGTGGTACTAATTTGTACTCACAACAACAGCCTTTTGCAATATCACCAAATCAACCACCACCTTCCAAGAAGAAGAGAAATCTCCCAGGCAATCCAGGTAATTAAACATATACTATAATTTACCACTACTATAGACAAATAAATTCTTGAAGAAATTAACACTGAATACCGATACGGAACGACGTGTCAAGTTTTCTTTGGTTTTTGCAGTTTTGGTTGCCGTCTAGCTTTTTGGCGGCTGGTTTAGGTCTTGGGTGCGTATGTCAGTTTGCCTTTGATCCTTTTACTCTTTTAATTTTGAAAAAAGATTAATAAATTTTTTCTTTTGCTGAGAAAAAAATTCTTGATTTTAACATTTAAAAGCATTTTATTTAATAAACTGCATAGCTTAAGTTTTTAATTAGGAATGTGACCGGCCGACACATCGTCCTGGTCAAGAATTTTGCTGAAATTATTTTTAAGAATATCATTTGATTTTTGAGTTGATGATTAATGATTTTCCATTCTGGAAGTTCTTTTAATTTGGCTTATTTAATTAATTTTCCTTGAGTTTATCCCCTTGCTTAATTCATGATTAGATGTCATTCTCTACCTTCCAAGTACTTTCAATTCTCATCAATTTTGTACATCCGTTTTAATTCCTTTCTCTTGAGTTTCGCCCTCATCATTCTAGTCAAGATTCTATATAAAATTGGAGTTTGCTCTCACCTAAGATCTCAGGTTTAATTCCACTTACCGACAACCTCTTGGGGCTACAGGGAATTATGCCGAGTTGTTACCTCTAAGACTCCGGAATTAGTCAAAGTGCGTGCAATTTGGCCCGAACATCCAGTTATTAAAAAAACGATTCTATATAAAATCCTTGTAATAATTAAGAACATTTTCTTGAAATTAACTCATGATTAATTGTATATATAAGATAGTACAAGTCCTTTTAATTTTCTTGAAATTAATGATTTGGGTTTTAATTTATTTGTCTTGGGTTTCAACTCAAGAAATCCCTATTACAAGTCTCGTAAGAACTTTATTCTTTTCTTAGTTGAATTTTATTGAACGGTGAAGAAAATTTGCATTAATAATAAAGATAAATTTTTTTTCCTTTCTTAATTATGACTAAGCTATGATTCTTGAATTTCCTTGGAATTTCTTTGTTTGGGTTAATTTATGTTACATTTTTCCTGGCTAATTAACTGAACCAGACCCAGATGCAGAAGTGGTGGCTTTATCCCCTAAAACCCTCATAACAACAAATAGATTCTTATGTGAGATATGCAACAAAGGGTTTCAAAGAGATCAGAACCTTCAGTTGCACAGAAGAGGGCATAATTTGCCATGGAAGTTAAAACAAAGATCAAACAATGAGGTGATCAAGAGGAAGGTTTATATATGCCCGGAGCCTACTTGTGTGCACCACGACCCGTCAAGGGCACTTGGGGACCTTACTGGGATTAAGAAGCACTTTTTCAGAAAGCATGGGGAGAAGAAATGGAAGTGTGATAAGTGTTCAAAGAGATATGCTGTCCAGTCTGATTGGAAAGCCCATTCCAAGATTTGTGGCACCAGAGAGTATAGATGTGATTGTGGTACCCTTTTCTCAAGGTAAAATTCAGCAAATCCTGAATGTATATCTATAAATTTATGAAATAAATAGGGTTTAGTTGTCCTGGAAATTGGCAATAAGATTCATTAACCTAGTTTTAGTTTTTGATCTCCTTTTTCTTCTTTTATTTTTTGCTCGACGAAAGTCAGTATTGTTAGTTGTAATGTGAGGTTTGAAGTCAGAGTGATCAGAGCGTGCAAGGAGGATATCACTGAGTTGCCATAGTAATCTCATAAGAGTTTCGCAAAAAAAAAAAAAAACTCCGGTCGTTTAAAGTCTTTTGCATTTCGTGTAAATTACTAGACTGTTCGAGACAATTTCTGCATAATCAAACCCAAAGTTGAAAGTCTTTTATTTTTGTTTTCATTGGTAAATGGTAATGCACCAAGCACAAAAGCTTTTAATTTGGGGATCCCTATAACTTTCATGTGTACAAGCTATATATGCCTTTTGTTATTAAGAGAAAAAAGGGTTGAAGAAACAAAAAGAGAGAATAATACTATAGTATATATCACTGTGTAACCAGGTGCATATTGTCATGGTTTGTTCCTTTCTTTTGTTTTTTAATGCTTTGTTTGTTTTTGTTTTTTCAAGCCTTTTTTTTGTTAATGGTCAAACATGCAGGAGGGACAGTTTCATCACCCACAGAGCCTTTTGTGATGCTTTAGCAGAAGAAACATCAAGAGGAACAACAAAAACAACCTTAGCAATCCCACCAAACCATCTTCACTCCTCCCATAATAATTTCAACCTCCTCCTCCACAACAACCCCAACAACTTCTCACTCAAAACAGAACAAGACCTAAACCATATTGGCTTCAACCCAACCAATCCACATCTTCTTCCTCCATGGCTAGCCAATCTAAACACAGGTCCATGTTCCAACCCTATGGACCTACCCACCCAATTATTCTCCCCTCCAAGAACATTACACTTGCACCACTCATCACCCAACAATATTCACCATCATCATCAAAACCCTAACCCTAACCCTAACCCTAACCCTAGTTCTAGTTCTATCCCTACCCTATCATCATTTGTTCCCCCATTTCAACCTCCACCACCTCACATGTCAGCCACAGCGCTGCTGCAAAAAGCAGCTCAAATGGGTGTCACAATGAGCAACACTTCTCCACCATCAAATCATGACAGTACCATTAGTAGGGCCCACCAACCTCATCACATGAGCACCACAAGTACTGCACCAGCAGGGACCGGGAATGCATATTTGGCATCTTCTACAGCTGGATTTCGTCTGGGTTTTGTTCCCTCCACACGTGAAGAGAGAGGAGGAAGTGGGTTTCTTCTCGGTACAACTGGTTGCATGGAACAAGTTGGTGCAACTACTAATATGATGAGGATGACTACTTCTTCTTCTTCTTCTTCTTTGCCTTGTGGAAGTGGGTTTGAAGTTGAAGGGTCTTCTTCATCCTTTGAAGAGGCTCTGATGAGTGGGATGATGAATCCTAAAATGGGCGGCGGTGGCAGCGGTAATGATGGGTTGACTAGAGACTTTTTGGGTCTAAGAGCATTCTCTTTTCCAAACATGGCTGGGTTTGATCACATGAACCCATCATCATCTTCTTCATATGAGAAGCTTACCCATAACCAAACACCATGGCAAGGTTAGCTTAACATGCATGGCGGTTGAATATCGGTTGATAGGTATCTTGATAACAGGATATCGGTGTCAGCTTGTGCACTTCAACTAGTTCCAAAGCTGACCTTGAAGTTAACGACCGGATAAACACTAAAGTTTGATTGTACTGCTATTTAAAACACTAGAGGGTGAAGGTTTCTTAGTCTTAATTCGATATCAAAGCTTCGAATCGAATTAGCAAAAGTAATCTCTCCTTGGGCTCCTTACATGATGTGGGTCTCACAGATTCTTGATCTACACGTGACGAAATCGAAGAAATTCTTATCACGGTATATTAGCGAACCATCTCCTTATAAGCAGAGTTTAATTGATTTCTGATTGCAATACATTTGTTCCTGTTAGAGTTCATAATCAGTTGTTTTTTTCTACATAATAAGAATTAAGAAGCAAGGAACTGAGAGAAAAATCATATTTTCTCCTTTATTTAATATCTTTATGTTAAATAATTTTATGTTGCATTTCTTATTATCATATTCAGTACATTGTGCTTTCATTTGGTGCAATTCTCCAGTGCGGTTGATAGTTAGACATCTCCAGTAGAAGTACATACCAAATATCTTCTATCATGTTTAAAGGGTTCCAGCAAAACCTTCAAAAGTTAATCAACCATTTAAATTAATTTATATTCTCGATCTACAAATTTGAAGCTTGGTAGCAACCTTCAAAGACTAAACAATACATTAACAAGCATGGTAATTTGCATGTTCATATATTACTCCCTTAGTCCCAAATTTTTGGTCCCGTCTGCAAAACGAGGACCTAAAAAAAATCCTTTTAAAAGAAAAAATTTCAAACTTTTTTCATAAATTAAAAGTACTCTTGGATATCTAGTAAATTGTTAAAAAATTATTGAATTTATCTTGAAAGTTTTGTATTAGTTTTAAGTCCTCATTTTTTGGACCAGACAAAAATAATGGGATTGGGGGAGTACTTTAACCTTTTTGTCATTTTCTATTAATTGCCTATAAATGCTAATCGTTCTTGCAATTTTTCACCACCAAATTTCATCATTTTTCCACTGCCCTACATTTTTTTTAAAATCTCAAAATGAGTTCTACAAATGTTATAAAAAAAATCATTTATTTATTTGAGAATTTTTTTTCCCTACATGTATTTTGACGATGGACAATCTGAATTTCTCTCACAATCCTCTGAACTGTATACAAAGAACTGTATACAAAACAATATGTGTGTAGTTCATTGGCAAATGGTAAGGCTGAAAAAAAACAAGAGGTGACTAATAGATAACTGAAACAACAAAATTGTAGTGTCTATAAGAAATGGAGGTCAATTAATTTGGTCTTAAATTACAGAATATATTAAATGATAATAAGAAATTATAAATTGTAGAGTTTATTGGAGTGCACTCTACTAACTCTCATTCAAATCATAGAGAAGAGTAGCAAAATACAATTTTGTAGCTAATTTTTGTAAATTCTGCTGCAAATACTCTAAAAGTTTAAAAATTTATGATCAAATTATCCAAAATTTACTGAAGAAAAATAATAATTCAAAATAGACAAACTTTTAAATTATTTTTCATTGTTTAAAAAATTCTTTTGATTAATAATTTTTTAGTTTTTAGATTTCATTCGTTGAGATAGTGTAATAATTCAAAATCATATTAATGCAAAACTAACAACATTCAACGTCTCCAATGCGCGCGAAACCAAACATAGAACTTTGGTCTATCTGAATTCAGCCTCAACAGAATAATGTAGTTTCTCCTTGGTAATAATACCGTTTTATTAAAAAATAGTTAAAATTTTTATTTAGCCAAAACAAGCCTAAATAACTAATGCAATTATTCAGCAGTGTCATAAAATTCTAAAATGAGACAATGGTATGTACACGTACATGTGATCATGGCACCAGACAAAGAAAGATTCTTAAAATAGGGACAGATCACAGATGATGTTATCATGTATAGGTCTGCTGTTTCCATGCAAAAACAAAAAGGAAGAGATTCTTTTCAGATACCTTTTGGGTGCAAGTGGGTTTCAATCCCTAAAATGACGATGAAGTTTGGAGGAGGAGATGTGTAAACTAAAAAATAAAAAATAAAAATTGATAAAGGCTTGATCGATTATGAGACTCGTCTCGAAGTACTCTCAAATATACAATTTGTTTAAAACATGTCTTTTAAAGTTATTGTAAAAATTCATATAGATAAAGGCTTGATCGATTTTTTAATCACTGAATTCGCAAGTAGAAAAGTTGAATAAATTGATTAAATTCTTACTAATACTGATTTTTTTTTAAATTTTATAACATAGAAATTTTATAACACTGTTTTAAACAAATCGAACAACTTTGATCATTAGCACGCGACATCAAAATTGGTTCCACAGAATCTGGTGCACATTTGGTGTACTTCAAATGATTTACATCAAATCGTGTGCCCATAGTTAGGCTTGCAAATTCTTGGATCAGTAATGCTATATATGATGACTGCATGTATTTGGGTACTACATTATGTGTACTATCTAATGTGTCACTCTTATATTGATAGAATGTGTTTCACTATATAATTGTGGCACATTTTACCTATATATACATTGTGATATTGGATTGCTCACAAATGACTCACATGTATTTGCATGGAGTCCGCAGGACCAACATACATTTAGGCAAAACTAGTCTATATGGTTGGTTGGTGTGTTTGCTCTCACACAACTAATCAAAGTTTAATTATTGAGGTTAGGTCGCAAGAAAGCAATTTCTCTTTGAGTCCCGGCCAGGTCTCTGACTAGACCGAAGAAGAGATTAGGTGAAGTGTGCAATATGCTGGCCTGAACACCCTTGATTGTCGGAAAAAAAAAAAAAAACTACCTACATCACTGTCATTTCATGTCTTTTCTTTTTATTGTTCTTTTGTTAATTCTGCAACTTAGATTCCTTTTTATTTTTCCTGAATGATTCAATAAGTATTACTACTTACTAGAAGTCTCAAAAAATTACCTAAATGCGTAAAGATATTCTATAAATGGGTAGAGCAAATATAACCAAATAAATACTAAACTTCAACAATTTTTACTCCAGATAAAAAATTCGAGTGCACTTTTTTACAAAAATTTCTAAGCACGAGCAAGGGAATGAAGATATTCTATGAATGAAAGTGTAATTTTTGAAGTTCATTTAAGGTAACGATATGGGCTTTTGATTCTTATTGGGCTCCATGGCTAGCCCAATAAGTCCTTCCTCTTCTGTACTGCCATACCCAAGCTAAAGTCACCTGATTCTGGCCTGCTCGCAAACAAGGTCTGAAATAAATGGGCCTCCAAGTAGCCTAACATAAAAATGCTCTGTTTGGTGTAAAGGCCACCTCACCATTTTTTTGTTCCAAATGATAGCTTGAGCCTTGAAGCATAAGGGCTTCTTTCTTTTTCTTTTTCTTTTTCTTTTTCTTTTTCCATTTTTTGTTTTTTTGGGTTCGACAATCTAAGTCTCCAGGCGAGCTTACGCACATCTTGACTGGATCACAGGCCATCTGCTCCGGGATCAGGAAAGCATAAGTACTCCACCCATGGGCGGACAAGGGGGGGTGCTAGGGGGGTGTTCGGCCCCTGCACTCCCCCCAATTTTCGACGTATTTTTAGTACACTTTTAGATTTTTTTGTAAAATTACTGAAGAGTGGCCCCCACAAATTAGGCAAAAATAGCGATCCTGTGTCCGTCACCGACTCCACCAACATATTTTCTTCTTCGTTTCGACCTCTTTTTGATTCTTTTCGATTTCTTCTTTATTGCGTAGCCGAAAGTTTTTGATAATAGCACAATCCCACGCTACAAGCTAGAAAACAAAAGCCAACTGGATACCTTGTCTGAGTAAACTTCCAAAATTGGCCAAGTGATAGTCACCAGCAACTAATTCATGTGCTGGCCAGCCCAACCCGTACAGTATTTGTCCCGATTTTATTTGGATCTTCTGCTAGTAAATGATGGAATTAGATTTCTGAATTAGCCTTTCCATTGAGCCGAACACCGAGTTATAAACGAACAAAAACAAATTTATGGGAGCAACACATTAAGCATCAGATTGAGCATCAGATTTGGATATAATTGCATCCCGGGATCGATCCCATTCCCCCTCCCCATGTAATAGATTAGGAATGACGAATGACCAGAAAATGAAAAAAAGAGAGGAGAATCAATTCAGAGACCTCATTGACCCGGATATAAATATGGAAAATCCTAAACAAGGCATGCTAGGAGGTGGATAGTGTGTAAAAAGTGGATTGTTACCCGAATAAATATACCCTATTTATTGCTATCCGTAATATGTCTATTGAAATTTTAATTTATTTTACATTTTCCATATCCCTAGTGGACGTTGGTTAGCAAGACTCTATACATATTCATATTGATATAGATGGCCTAAAGTATATACGTATACGCATCGACCTGCAAGTGAATCATGTGATTAGTGGCCAAATACCAAAAAACAAAAATCCCAATTTTGTAAATATGGAGGACTAATTTGATTTTGCCTTTTTGCGGTTGTCATATCTTATCTAGCTGTCAAAATGAGTCATAATCTTATAAATATGTTGAAATTTTACTTAAGACATCCTGTCACTTAGTTCAGGTGCGAATTGACTCCTTCGACAGCTCTCCCAACCACAATCGCTCCCAAGCATGGCCATCCCCAATCTTGTCATTGTCTTCTTCAACCCCAATTTCAAACCTCTAAACCTAAATTAAAAAGAAGTGTGAAAACCACACACACTGCACTAAGTAGTGTGTGTGGGTTCTCGCCTCATTGTGTCAGTGCAGTGTATGTACAAGTGTGTATGTTTGTGTGTGACACAAATGTTTTCCAATTGACGATAGTAGTTTAAGGTTTGGTTAATTTCACCCCGAATCGGCCTTTATAACAATTCTTATTCTTTGGTTCATCGGTCGAACAACTAGGGCTGCATTTGAGAGCCATTTCTTTTTTCTATTTGTTTAGATTTTTTATTATAAATTACAAATCATAGATTTTGAATTGCAGTCAGAATAAATTTCATTTATATGAGGTAGAATAAGTTTTGCATTCGAGGAATATATTCTAAGTTGCTTTTTGACCATGTTACACTTGGTTAGTATATTCAAATGAAGCAATTTTATGAGAATGTTGGATTAATTTAGTCTTTCTATTCATTATTATTAAAATGAGAATGCAAAAGCTTCTTTAGGGTTATTCTCGAATTCTGCCTCCATGAGTCTCAAATTTACTCCCAAATATCTATTGCACCTATTTCTTTTTAACGGCCTAATATTTCATTTTGTGTTGTCCTTTAATAAATGTCAATTTAAAAAAGTTAGTTTTTATACAGGCCCGGCCCTGTGGGGGGGGCTAGGTAGGCCCAGGCCTGGGGCCCAACGAAAATGGGCCAATTGTGGATCCCCTTCTCGTAGAAATTTTTTTTTATATATATATAAAAAAATTATATATATAGGTTCCACTTCCTATCCGGACTTTTCATTTCCGGACCTCATGATCCAAACATTTTTTTGATGATCCGATCCATCCAATGTGTTCAGAAGGTGTTTTCAAGGGTCTACGCGGAAAATTTTCAAAAAAAAATACCGGGAAGGGCTTGATCCAAGCAGTTTTCGCAAAATATATATATTTACATTTTTTGCGAAAACTGCTTGGATCAAGCCCTTCCCGGTATTTTTTTTTGAAGATTTTCCGCGTGGACACTTGAAAACACCTTCTAAACACATTGGGCGGATCGGATTTTCCAAAAATAATTTGCAACACAAAAAAAAACCCATTTTTTTCTTATTTCCGGGAGTGTGGATAAGAAGTTTTCCGTATATATAGGAAGGGGCTCAAATTGAGGATAGAGTTGGGGCCTCGCGAAACACAGGGCCGGGCCTGTTTTTATAAATGATAAATTTTTCATCCTGTCCTTCTAATTACATAGATTCCATTTGATAAGTTAGTGAGTAATAGCGTAATGATGATAACTCCTATAAGGCAATTATGAGATGTTACAATTTAAAAGTGCATTAATGATCATTTCTTCATAAAAAAGTTAAATTTACGAAGTTAGACACTTAAAAGGGGACGGAGAGAGTACAATTCAATGATGCAATTTGGAAAATGAAATGTTGAGCCTCCGAGACACCCACTAAAAGCTCGATCTACTTGAACTCATCTAGTCATGTAGCCGTTCACCCTAACGATTCGGTTGTGCCACCATTTGTCGGAAAATGTGGACCCTCTTGCACAATAGCACCACCTCCTTTGCCATATGTGTGCTCATGTATGTGTATACATATAATATTAATACTATATTAGTATTACTCTCTCTGTCCCAAATTATTTGTCCCGTTCGGATTTTCATGTAATTTTTAAACTGTTCATATTTATCAATCTATAAAATATTTTATGTGCAATATTAATCTTATTTGATACGTCTCAATTAATTCTATTATACAAAATTTTTATTAATATCTAAAAGTATTATAGATTGAAAGATATGAATAGTCTATAAATTTACATCAAAATCTGAACAGTACCAACAATTTGGGATGGAGGAAATATGTTTTTTGTTAGATTTCTTGAAGAGGTCTAACATAAAATTAATTAGCAAAATAGGTGGAATAAGCTCTAAACTATACCGAAGATTAATTAGACTTGGATGACTAAGGTGTGCGATATGAGGTAACATTCGAATGTGAGGTTTGATGCCAGTGAGTCTATTCCACTTAGGGCTGTTCAGCGGATCATCCGATCCGCCAATCCGACCAATCCGAACCGATCCAAACCATCCGTGATCCATCCGTAATGTTGCATTCCCGAGAATATCTTATCCGTGTTGATCCGATCGGATCGGATCGGATCGGATCCGCCGATCCGCTCAATCCGCTCAATAATCCTTCTTTAATCACAAAAATCCGATCCGGATGAAGATCCGATCCGATCCGTGAATGTTGCCTGGCTTTGATCGGATCGGATCCGGATCCGTAAGATTTTGAAACCCCTAATTCCACTATTTTGAGGTAACTTTTGCATTCCTCGTATAGTATTTGTCATGATGGATTTTTAGGTTAAGAATTTTGAGAAATATTTTTGAGATAGTGTTTGGATGGGTTTTTAGAAAAAGTAATAATTAGAGAAAGGTGTAATAATTGGAGAGAGATAGAGAGAGAAATGAAAATAATGATTGGAGAGAGGGGTATGAGTAGAGAGAGAAATGTGATTAATGATTGGAAAGATGAGAGATGAGGAAATGATCTTTTTGAATTTTTTTGAAAATGTGAAGTGAACACAGTGAATGTCTTTGTTTTTTTGTTTTTGGTAGTTCGGAATATGGCTAGCTATTAATGTCATCTACGGAGTTTCGTTGATGGTGCAAGTTGTACATTTAATATGGTCCTCAAACTATGGAAATATGTGCAAGTGATGGCTAACTCATGTGGTAGAGCTCTTGGATGCCCCACACTGCATCTCGGGATCGAGTCTCATTCCCCCCTCCCCTATGTAGGAATGACGAATGGAAAAAAAACAAACTATGGGAATATGTGTGTTGATAAACGAAAATCAAGGGGTCCATCAGCAAATTGAGTAAACCTCAGGGATTTAAGTGAAGTTTTTCCTATAAATAAACTACCATTCAAAAGTTCACTGACTTTCTGATGAAAGTGATTATACATAATATTTCGAATTACCAAAAACAAAAAGAAAGAAAAGAAAGTGACTGTATATAAGATTTGGATTTGGAAACAAACAAATATCTTGCTGGCAAGCTACTGGCAAGTTGCACATGCTATTGGCAAGTGGAGATTGTCCTTTGTTTGAGGGCCCCTCACACTATCTTCAGGTTAGTCACATACCTTGTATAGTTGTATACTTGTATGTGATATCCAAGACCTGATATATACTTGGTAAAAAAAGCCTCCTTGAGGCGTCGTTTGGATGATGTACAAGGGACCCCGACTAAATAGCCGGGGGATATCTTTGCAATTTTGTGAATCAAAAACGCCCGACTAAAAATAACCTTGAATCAGATGATAAATGGGTTCTTGTATTTAGTCCGGCCTCTCATCCTCCCCTTTTTACCTTCCTACCCTCCTTAATTCCAGTTTCGGACCAAAATCTTGCCTCAGCCGTGAGAGAGAAAAAAAAAATTGAATTCAAAATTGCTATCAACTATTTAGGTTATCAATCTGAGTAAGTTAAGAAGGAAAAAAAATTGGTGCTATTGTTTGACTAGGAACAATGAAAAAAAAGAAAGAATTGTAATAAAAAAATTTGCTTAGCTAATAAATCTGAGTATGTTTAGCTAATAAAAAAAATTTGCTTAGCTAATAAATCTGAGTATGTTTAGCTAATAAAAAATATTTGCTTAGCTAAAAATTTGGTTATCAATCTGAGTATGTTTCAATGATATGTACATAAAAAAAAAAAAATTCTTAGCTAACAAAATCGTGATTAGGAGTTTGGCCAATTATGGCAAACAAAAATTGAAGTAGTTAAAATATTTACCACAGTAGCAGTTTGGTTAAATTATGGCAAAAAAAAAAATCATTTTTTGTATTTATATAATTATTTAAATGCATGGGCATTGACAAGGGTAAAATAGTCGTTTAATAGGTTTTTACATCATCCACCCTCCTTATCCCTCCTTTTTCATCCCTCATCCAAACCATGGACTATTTAATCCTCCCTTCTTCATTGTGGGCTCACCCTTCTTATTTAATCACCCCGACTATTTTATCACCCCTTACTATTTAATCCCTCTCAAACTAATACTTCATCCAAACGGGCCGTGAGAGATGATAGAGATGGTATCCTTTGTTGCCTGCTGTCCTATTTGAGGGAAAGCACTTGCTGTCTCGGACGATTTCGGTTCGCTTTGATCTTGTTTCGATGATCAGAAACGTTTACTTCGTAGAGCTCATCGAGTAGAACAAGTGTGCCCAAAATCAACTCGATCGGATATCATTAACTGTCTGATCGGAACAATTTTATCTTGAAAAAAATGTTTCCAAAACACTAGAAAAAACCCACTATTACCATTAGTCAAGTTATATGTGTACCCATCGGACATTTTGTTGTGTGGTAAGCATATGCTAACTTCTAGTCTTATTTTACAATGTAGATTCTTCTCGTCAAGAAGAAACGAAAAGAAAATGGATAAAAGTCAATTTTAACAAATCAAATACATAAAATGTGTTCTAATGTAACTCTCTGAATATACTCGGTTACTATTCACAAGCCCTTATTTTAATTACTTTTTTATGCTTAGAAGTGTTTTTTTAATAAACAAAAAATATTTTAGAAAAAGCTCCATTCATCCTCCGGTGAGCATCCTCTTTTACTTTCTCCTTCAACGGTGATTTTGAGATGCTTGAGTTGAGGATGAGTGGTGATGTTGGACGCCCGAATTTGAAGTGTGGTGGTTGAGTATCTCCAAAGCTAAACCTCCATTGTTTTAACCCCTAACCTCTCTTTCTCTCTCTCTGTCTATGTTCTCTAGCTCTCTGGAAATGCAGAGGAAAGGAGGGGACGAAATGTGTGTGAGTGTGTGAGAGGGAGAAGAGGTGAAGGGAGTGGGTGGCAATGATGGTAGGCCATGTGGGTGGGTTAAAATATCCAAAACACCCTTTAGCACCCGTCAAATCTGGACCGTTCAAAACACATTTGGATAACCGAGATCAAGTCGGCAGACCTTGCCATCCCTAAGGGACGACAGACTCCCCAAGTTCGAGTGTGTAAATTCCTTATTTGTGATTGGCTAGTTCCGTGACGTTTCCATGTAATTGAAATCCTATGTATATGGTAGTTAGTTGATTGATTGGTGTGAAGTCAAAGATCAGAAAGCATTATGGGAAGATTTTATCTCTAAGGAAGTTTGAGAAGATTAAGAAGATTGTGAAGATTTTACTCGGAAAGAATTATGGACTTATTGTGTTTGAGAAAAGCAAGAATCTTGGGGGAAAGGAAATTAAGAATAAGGAAACAATGTAATTGGAGATGATCATTTTGTTTGAGGAAACAAAATATTTGGAGATGTGTAATTCGCCCAATCAAGAAGCAACAGGTTCGCTTGAGCGAGTAGTTGAGCGTCAGAAGTTGGATTGGTTCTGCTTGAGCGAGTTGGTCGAGCAACAGTGGCGTTTTATTTCATTTGTCTATAAATAAAACCTCATTAGGGTTCAGAAAATAAACCCTTGTAGCCACAACGTGAATAGAGAGAGAAAAGTTCGTGAGAGCAAGAAAAAACACTTGTGGATTATTTTCTTGAGAGATTGGATGAAGTCTTGGATCTATACACTCGCATAATCTCTCTCAAGTTGGTTTATTCATCATCTACACCACTTGGGGTTCTTTGATGGAGTTCAAAATTGATTGGAGATTGGTCTAAAGGAGGAGTCCTGGTAGATCAAGGATTTGAGGAGTCGAATCCGAAGGAGCATCTATTAGAGCGGTTCATGAGGAGTCAGCAAAGAAGTTCTTAGCCAATAATGAAGGAGTTCATAGCGTGGTTGTAAGAAACTTTGTTTCCGCGTTTTGCGTGTAGTGCTCTCTTCTCTCCCGTGGTTTTTTCCCCGCTTTGGGGTTTTCCACGTATATCTGTGTGTTATGCTTGTTGTTTATTTGTTGCGCTTATAATCTTGCATAATTACATAGATTAAGATTTAATTATATTAATCGGCTAAATTAATTTATTCACCGCAATAGTAAATTAAAAGGCGATCCGATTTCGGGTCTTATAGAGTGGGTGGCAATGATGGTAGCCCATGTGGAAGGGGTAAGGGAGGTTGATAGACTAATGGGAGAGGATAGATAAAGTTGGTGCAGCAGGAAACACAGGGGTGTGAGGTGGTGTAAGTTGATGGGAGAGGCAATGAAAAGATGGAGGCGAGAGAAGAGGGAGTAGTTTAGGATTAGGATAATTAGGTTATTAGTCTAATAATTAGGGTTGGGCAACAAGTAATTTCGTGTCATTTTCGTGTTATCTATCACAATCTTATTTATGAATTCCCATAATATTTTTCAACTCACCAATTTTTCATGTCATGTTTTGGGTCGTGTCGGGTTCGGGTTATCTTGTCATGTCAAAAAGTCCTACTTTTAGCTAAATTTATATTTTTATAACTTGATAGTTCATCAAACTAATGTCTAATGTGTAACATTACTCAAAAAAATGTTTATTTTTAGCTCAATTATACAGATTTATTTTATTTTTCGTGTCAGGCATGTCCACCCCTAGTAATAATCACAAGATTAAGATTAAAACACTTCTAGGTTTTTATTAGTAGAGTAATTTAATTCGGAAAAAAGGACGAAAATCCGGATTGTTACATGTTCAATCTTAGCTGTTGAATTGATAAATGTGTGAGGTGGCAAGCTCAATCACATCACATGAGAGGATCGCATGAGAGCATGGATTCCAGACCTAATGTTTTAAGGTCTCAAATTTCTTGATGGATATTTGAATCCAACGTAGTAAAAAGTGCAATTCAAAGATAGTAAAGCAGCATAATCACGATAAAAAAAATACTTCTACTATTTTTTTTTTTAAGTTTTGCTTTTGCAAAAATGGTTATTTTCAGAAAAAAGGTAGTAATATTACTTAATTAAACATAATAGTGGATCACAAAAATTAATGGGCGACTTGTTCAAAAGTCATAATAAAGGATCACTTAAATTAATGAAACAATTTGTTCAATCCCATTAATCCACCAAACAAAACAAGTTATAACCTTTCTATGGAAGTCCAAAAAGTTTGTTTGCATGAAAGTCGCTTCGAAATCCTGAAAGTCACTTCTAAACCACTAAAACCCTATAATAGGAAAAAAAATGCAAAAAACCTAAACCCTATGATACCTAAAAGTACCTAAATTTAAATAAAAATTGTGGACCAGGAACCTAAACCCTGGGAAACTTTAAAGAATTTAAATTTAAATAAAAAAATTGTGAACAATCTTAGAACAATTACCCCAAAAAATTGGATTTAAATCACTAGAAAATGATTTATAATCTTACTGCAAAAGATTCAATTTTAGATTTTAGATATCAAATAGAACAATTACCCCAAAAATTAATACTAGTTGTTTATAATTTTCAATCTATATTAAATGATTTATAATCTTACTGCAAAGATTCAAAAATTCAATTTTTTAGATATCAAATTGACATTCTACATAAAAAAAAATAATAATAATAACAAAATGTGAAATCCCCATTTTAAAAATTGACATCCCCATTTTAAATTGACACATAGCAATCTTTTTGTTATTTTTATGATTTATTTCCTTATTTTGTAATAGTATTTGAATAAGGACGTACATTAGTAAATACTATTAAACAACTATCAAGGTTTCCAAACGAACCCTTCGTCCTTTAGACGGCCCTTCGCATCACCTTTGAGCCGGCCAGGATGAGAGGAAATAATTCAAAAACAATTTTTTCCTTTTGAAAATTCAAAATCAGCCCCGTAATAAGTTGTCGTTATGTTTAAAAAGTACAGTACAATGTTTGTTTGGAAATTGTATAAAAGCGTGTTGCGATACATTAAAAAGTATATAACAAAAAATACACTAGAATATGTGTTCTATATCTTTTTAGAGTCATGCTAACGAGTGTCATAGTGCACCCGTTAATGGTATAAAAAGTACACTTTTGTGGCTCTCATTTGTACAAAAAGACACTCATACACTTTGTATTTTTAAATTGTCTTTTTTGAATTTAACGGTGCACTATACACTATGGCACCTGATAGCATTTTCCATATGTTTATGTAGGGGTGAAAATCGGTCGGTTCCGTTCGGTTTTCGGGGTGTTTAGGAACGAACCGATCGGTTCGGGGTGATTTTGCTGGAAATCGATCCCGACCGAAAAAAACAATGGACCAATCGGTTCGGGGTGGTTCGGTTTTTTCGGTTATTTCGGTCCGGCGTTAAAATTGAGATGGACGGTTGTGATTTGTTATTTTTTATGGGTCAATTTCAAAAACCGAGATAGGGGTAGTTTTCGGTCCAAAATTTTAGGGGTTGTTTCGGGTAAAATTCGGTCCAAATCGGGATGATTTTAGGTTTTTTTCGATTTTTTTTGGTTGGACGGGCGACAAAATTCCGGAAACCGAAACTCCTAATTTGTTCATGTATTTCAATTTTTTTCGGTTTTTTTCCAGTTGAAACATGTGGGTCCCATTGTATTTTTGTATTCTTTTTTTTGTGGTTCGGTCCACCAATCAACCATTAGGAAAGAGGGTTTTTTTTCACTCCTATTTTTATGTGTTCACTGTCAGTTCAGTGGGGTTCATAGTAGAAAGACACTTTTCCTTTAAACAAACCTTTCATATCTCCCTCCCTGTTTTGCTCAAATTTTTCAAACACATAAAGCGCTTACGGTTGAGATTCGGGCTCATATTCTCTATACCCATTTTTCGGTGTTCTCATGTACTAAGTGTTTTTGGCCACGTAATTCATCAGACTACGGCTGAAAAACACTTGGTACATGGGAATACCAAAAAATTGGTATAGAGGATCTCCCGTGTAGGAAAAAACTTGGGTGCCGTGGAGGCAACACATATCCGTGCCCAAGCATTAAATCTAACCGTCCAAAAATATTTTGGACGGTTGAGATTTAGTCATTCTCTCTCCTCTTTTTCAGTTCAAAATTTTGGTCGGCACCAAATGGTACCTGCCCCGAACCCAAAAATTGCTCCAACCGTGAAGAGATTCTTCAATTTTGCTTGGTTGTGAAACGCCCACCTGTCATCCTCCAGATTTCCTTCAGCCAAAAACGAGAAGGTATTCAGTGGTTCTCGACACATGCTTCAACACCCTCGTCGCACCACAAAGATTGGGTATTGCTAACATGTGCGCAATGTCACACAATAAATACCTAAATAAATAAATAAAAAAACACACACACTTCGATACAATTTTACACTTTTCTACATACTTTCACATATTTCTATATATTTTTTGCACATTTTAAACTTTAACATGCTTCTATTGAGCACACATTAACATTTTTCTTATTTGAAACCTAATTGTGACAGAAATAGGGGGAAAAAAAAAGAAATGAATTTTGGGGGTTACTTTTCCTCCCTTTTTGGGATTTCATACAAGAAAAAGAAGGAAAATAATTGATTGTCATTTGGATTTTTTTCCCCCTTGTGTCATAAATTAAAAGCATTTATACTTTCCAAAAACTCCTTCCCAATAAATTTACCCATATTGCTAAGGGTACAGAAGTTTTAAGTAGAGTACAAATGGCTTGTTGGGTTGGGCCCATATTTGGGTCCCGTACAAATAATCCAAATTGTTCATTAAATTTAAAATAATTTTCTAAAAATCAGCTGAATTGGATATGTGTAACTTAGTTGATCCAAATTTCAAGTTTTTGTTTAGAATCCTGCTTTGATGAAAACTTGAAGTTTAGATAACTATTTACACATATCTAATTAAGCTGATTTTTTGCAAGTTCGTTCGAAAAATTAATTAATAAACAATTTGAATTATTCGTGTGGATCGCACACGCCATTGTACATTTTATGTACTCTATAGCTTCTGTACCCATAGTGGAGTCCTATATTAACAAGGATATTACTTTCCTTTCGAAGACCGATGGTCGTTTCAAATGTCTAGACATAAAAAATGAAATCCTTTCAATTTTTGAATTTCCCTTGCCATTTTATAAACTGCATTAGTTTTACAGTTGTTCTGTGCATGAAAAACTATAAGTCGAAATTTAGGATTTCAATGTTTAAAAAGTCTATCAGAATAAATATAAATCAAATATTTTAAATTTGTAATGATTATCTTTATAGCTTCTCCTAATTTTATTTTTTTATTCTTCTCAACGAAAAACAAAAATAAAATAAATCAGGAGGAAAATGAAAAGAAAATTTTACTGAGTACAAAATTTGAATTTGTTATTATCTCTCCCCTTTTCCTCTAAACCTAACAATAAGAGAGAAATTTTTTTTTTTTAATTTTCTTTTCCTTTTATCTCATTTTGCATCAATTTCAAACAAATGCTTGACATCAGATCAACACCACATGCCTAGTGGTGTACCTTTGCACATACACACACAATCTGCGTGGCCCTAGTAGAGTAAATATTTCATGGTCTTGGGTAAATTACATTACATAGTGCTTAACATCTTTATTTACCACACATTATACATTATACTGAACTCTACAGAAAAATGTGGTGGATATGAGTGTTGGACACCACGTGCCGGCCGACCCGGGGGCCGCGTAGTGAGTATATGAGCCGCCCATTGCGACAATCAATGATTCAAATATGTTTTTGTACTCTTACCAGTAAAAATAACCGATAAGAGTACTTAACGAATTTGCACCGTCAATTGCAAAGATTAACGATTCTTATTACTCACTACAAACCCCCCGCTTTCTATGCCGGTGCCACAAGACCATGAAATAATTACTCCACGGCAGCATGTTTGTTGAGAATCCCATGGGACTAGCCTTTATAATCTCCTCCATCCGTTCTCCTGTGAAAAAGTGACTGACAGAGCGAGAGAGAGAGAGAGAGTTCACTGGACGAGTGAGTACTCTCAGTTTCTCAGATCCCTCTAATGCTTCTCCCACCAATGGCGGAACCCAACAAACCCAAGAGGTACATTACATCTTCAGAGCTCAAAACCCACAACAAACCAGGAGATCTATGGATCTCAATCCAAGGCAAGGTCTACGACGTCTCCGATTGGTCCAAATCCCACCCGGGCGGCTCCCTCCCCCTCCTCTCTCTCGCCGGCCAAGACGTCACCGACGCTTTCGTCGCCTTCCACCCCGCCACCGCCTGGTCCCACCTCGACCAATTCTTCAACGGCCTCTACCTCCAAGACTACGCCGTTTCAGAGGTCTCCAAGGACTACAGGAGGCTCGTGGCTGAATTCTCCAAAATGGGTCTCTTCGACAAGAAAGGCCACGGGGTTTTCCTGTCCTTCTGCGTAATTCTTGTTTTATTCATTACTAGTGTTTATGGGGTTCTTTATTCTAACAGTGTTTTGGTTCATTTGGTTTGTGGTGGAATGATGGGGTTTTTATGGATTCAGAGTGGTTGGCTAGGGCACGATTCTGGTCACTACAAAATCATGCCAACGAAAGGGCTCAACAGATTTGTTCAGATCTTGACTGGGAATTGTCTGGCTGGGATAAGTATCGCTTGGTGGAAGTGGAACCACAATGCCCATCACATCTCCTGCAATAGCCTCGATTTCGATCCGGATTTGCAGCACATGCCGTTTTTCGTGGTGTCTTCGAAATTCTTTAACTCGCTTACCTCTTGTTTTTACGAAAGGAAGATGAATTTTGATGCGGTTTCTAGGTTCTTGGTGAGTTACCAGCACTGGACTTTTTACCCTGTTATGTGTATTGCTAGGCTTAATTTGTTTGCTCAGTCAATCATTTTGTTGCTTTCGAAGCGAAAAGTACCCAGTAGGGGTCAGGAGATTTTGGGGCTTCTTGTGTACTGGATTTGGTATCCGTTGCTTGTTTCGTGCTTACCCAATTGGGGAGAGAGGATGATGTTTATCCTGGCTAGCTTTGCTGTTACTGGGATACAACATGTTCAGTTTTGTTTGAATCATTTCTCATCGAGTATTTACCTCGGTCCGCCTACTGGGAATGATTGGTTTCAGAATCAAACTAGTGGGACTCTGAATATAGAATGCGCGTCTTGGATGGATTGGTTTCACGGTGGACTGCAGTTTCAGATTGAGCACCATTTGTTTCCTCGATTGCCTCGATGCCAGCTGAGGAAAGTCTCACCCTTTGTTGTGGAGTTGTGCAAGAAGCACAATTTGCCTTACGACATTGCCCCATTTTGGAAGGCTAATGTGTTGACTGTTAGGACGCTGAGAAACGCTGCTTTGCAGGCTCGGGATCTTACCAATCCTGTTCCCAAGAATTTGGTTTGGGAGGCTGTTAACACTCATGGATAATGATTTTGGTAGTCATGTGAAGCTTCTTTAGAATTCGCAGCTGCAGTGATTGAAGCTTCTCACATGGATTTTTTGCATGGTGATCTTATCTCAGTTGTTTCCCATGGTTATCATCCTGGGTACTGGGTAGTAAGACAATATAAAATAATCTGTCGTTTCAATTATTTCTTTCTTGTTATTCGTGTTTGCAGGATCACATTGAGATTAGGTGGTGAGCAATTCAGACGATTGATCAGCAATCTGTTTGAATGTGGAATAACGAGATCAAGTGCATTCAACATTTCGTCAAAATGTCTTTATGCTTTCTAGGTTTCATTCAATCTCTAAAAATATTGATTTGATTCAGTTGAAATTTCATTGGTTTCTAGGACAAAAATATTGTAATATTTGGTACTTCATTTGTTCGTTCAATTGCAAAAGTTGTTTGAAGGTATCTTCTTCGAATTGCTTATCCTGGTATGGTTCTCTCTTGTCTTGTTTTATCAGATGACCAGGCATAGAATGGTTTATTGTTTCCAGAACTTGTATATGACTACAGACATAGTCCTTCCTTTGCAGTTCATAGTTTAGTAATCAGTGTTAGCCCTAACAAGAATAATGGCATCTTCATCCATAGCTTCATTCCCAAGTTGAACAATTCTGTACGATTTCCAAATTTTATCTGCCATTTTGTTCTTTTATGTCTGAAACACACAGGCGAGAGGACTTGAATTGCACAAAAATTGTCATCTTCTTATAGTGGTATCTCATGAGTGTACATTGAATGGCAAGAATTCGGAATGAGCTTGGTTTAAGTGTACTGTAACTGTATAGGAGCCACATAGATTTGTAGGGGTCAGGCTTTATGAACATATGGCCTGCATGTCATACGCCGGAGTATTAATGAAAACTGTACATCGTTTTATTAGATTTTGTTTATTCCAAAACCTACATTCATCTATGCTTTTTGGTTTACTTCTGAGGAGTTAAACTGTTATTATTGAACTGTTGGTCTGTGTCTAAATAGAGCATTCTGGCCCTTCTTTCTGAGTTGGAAGCATCAACTGTTTGCTTGCTCTAATTCTGGTTCTCACATGCCAGATTACGAAACTGTAATATGAGCAGTGTTCTAAAAGTCAGCAGCCTAGGCTGACTAGTCCCCGCCTAGGCGCTAGGCGGTGGTCCAATGCCTATATTAGGAAGCCGGCTAGTCGGCGCCTAGGCCCTAGGCGCTCTTTCTCCGCTCAACTAGCGCCTAGCGAGTTTTAGAACATGGAATATGAGGAGGTTCTAGTTAGTTTTCCAGAAGAATTTACTAATTAATAACCCACTACAGGCCATTGACAAGGCTGTTGCGAGTTGTTTTTCGGGCACATGGTGGGTTTTAAGGGCTGTCATTTTTCCAGTTTTCTATTGAGTGATTGATCTAGAACCCACCAGTGCTAATTTTTTAACAGTGAAAGGGAGTCCTGTTGTGTATGTTTCTTGATTGAGAAATGGATTCCTTTGTACTATTAATCTCACTCTGTCACTCACCCCACCATGTGCAAGTTTCATAATTTAGTTAAGGCCTCTCTTCCTTTACCCTGAATTTAGTGCACGGGACCGTGTGGAACTGTTTTGAGTACTCAGCCGTGGAGTGGAATTTAGTGCACGGCACCGTGTGGTGCGGGGCATCCAGCCGTCCATTGCAAAAAATGCACAGCTCGGATTTAATCCGAGCCCCATGTAAATCCAAACCGTCCATTGCTTGGATTAAATCCAAGCCGTATGTTTTCGCAATGGACGGCCGGATCCCCGCAACACACATTGCTCTGCACATGGTGCACAGCAGGGAACCTTGATCCACAAAACATGCGTTAGTATGTGATTGTGAATCTTTATTATAGTCTTACCTCAAGAGGAGTTGGTTCAGTAGTTGAAAACTTAGACTTGGTTGAACAATGTCCAAATTTAAGTCCCCATATTTCCTAGCATCAACCACGCGTAAGACATTAGCTTTGGTCTTGACATAGGTGTGATAAGGTCCTCTACTGATAGTCGTCAAGTGCGATGAAACAATAGTCTCTGGCAGAAATAACAGTCTCATATCTGCGGTTCTATTTTTTGCACCAAAAAGGTGACTTCCAATATGCACGTGTAAGATTATAAGGTATGAGCTTCAGTGTCCCTTTGGATCGTTTTCATAGTTATTCTAGCAGTTTTTATCATTTCATCTCATCAACTTATCCTCACTTCCTTAGCTATGTTGATGACTTTCTATCTTGTACTTTTTTTTTCCCTGCCAAATACTGTAATTGAATGATAGAATGTCAGTCAACTCGGGGACTCTGCCGTCCCTTGGGGATGGCAGGCCCTGCCGACTCGATCTCGGCCGTCCAAATGTATTTTGGACAGTTTAGATTTAAGGGGTGCCGAAGGGTGTTTTGGGTATTTTAACTCCCGTAAAATCTGGGCTGAATCCCTCATTTTCAGGTGTTTCAAATTCTCGTTTATTGACTCGTGAACCCTTCTGAAATTTTGTGTTAAATGTATGATGAGAGAGTTGCATGGATGATCCTTTATAGAAATCACTACAATGGGAAGTTGTTCGAAGAGAGCAAGACATATTTTACACTCTTAAGAAATTATCCAATAAAACTACTTTTCCCGCAATAACAACTTTGAAATTCAAAGTTTGTACTCACTGTGAACCCAAAACTTTGTTGACCCAATTATTGTCTATTAACTTTGAAATTCAAATTTATGAGACCTAGAAGGAATTCAAATTCCACACAAACATGGGTCAACAATAAGAATGGGGATTCGAATCGTAATGACATTCTCAATCAAGAATCACTTTCCCTAAACTGGGTTCTCTTCTGATCCTACTTTTGGCTTCTGTTCTCTAAACATTAAAACCGAGAACACATTATCCGATACGGTGTTTTAGTGGATAGCAGTCAAACACTCAGAAGCTTAGAAAGAGAAAATAAGAAGTGGAAAAATAAGCTGCCAAACACCACTTTTGCAATCAATTTTGCTAGAGTACCTGTTGCTCTAGTTATGTTATGTTACATTACTGGTATGTATGGATGTGCCTAAGGGATATCAATTGAATTAGATTTTTCTTTTTGATCAAACAAATCGGTCTAATGTAATCAGTTTTTCAAAAGGGTATTGAATACTTACATGAAAATGATTGACATGGAATAAGGTAATCATGAAATTTTGACCAATGTACCACGTGCAATTTGTACTGTTGCTGATCTTAAATCATAACCTAGTACAATTAGAAATATTATCCACTTTTGACGAGTCTCTTTTTTGTAGCTAAGAGATAGCAAGGAGATCTTTGTAAAGGATACTTCCAAATCTATAGCTAACATCGTATTTTTTAATACTACGCAAGAATAGCACTTCGACTGATTGACTAATCACCATAGATAGAATAATAGTTCATAGTCTTATGGATCTTTCTGTTCTAACACTTTATCCGAGAGTTCTCAGTATATATTCAATTTTCTCAGTTACATATTTTGTTATTGCTGTCCGTCCTGCAAAGATAGTGCACTATGAAATAACGTGCAATGTTTTTAGATAAAAAAAAAAACCTAAACTAAATAACTTTTGTGCATAATTTTTTTTTTTAAAAATTTTTGACACCAAATTAAAGACTTCAATTTGTTCTTTATTTTTACAACACTGAATTCAATAAATATTGTGTGAAATTACTTTCTGTTTATCCAAAAATTTCACGTCTGTCCATAATGGCACTATCTTTGCAGACAGGAAGTGTGATTCAAAGAACTGAACTTGCAATTCCGTGGGAAATTAGGTGTCAAGCCCAAGCTTGAGGTGACCCAAAACGCCCAGTGAGGTTGAGCCCAACAAGCTTGAGGAGACCCAAAAAGGCCCAATCTTCACAAGAACCAAGAAAGGAAACCCAGTCTTGCCCACAATTGAAACTCATACTCCGACCAAATTAATTAGTGACGGACCCAATGCAAAACAAGAATAAACCAAAGAGAACAATGAGTAGCTCAAGAGGCAAGGCGCTCCCTTTACCAGGGCAAGATCTTGGGTTCGAGTCTCATCGTAGGGTTCCATACCCTATCTGCTTAGATTAGATTAGAGTAGATAGGTTTCTTACATGTAAAAAAGAAAAAAAGAAAAAAAAAAGAGTAAACCAAAAAACATTAAGAACTCAACTATTATCCCCAAGAAACAAAACTAAGAAAGTTAAGCACCATGAAGCTCTTTTTTGTGTGTGTGTGTGTGTGTTTTGATCGGCCTTAACAATAGCCCTCTTATAGGCCAGTCTATATGGGTCTTTATTTTAAATCTGAACCATTGATTACCACATCGAACGGTGACTGTTCCTTACTACACCCTGTAGTGAGTTTGACTCACTACAAGACCCCCCGATTCTCTCAATACCTACTCCACAGACAAAAGAGAATTTCACTATATTGATCGAGTACAATGAGAGAGAAAAAATATTAATCCTCAAGCCCACGCTCACTAATTAATTTTTTTTTTTATCTCTTCCCAATTCTCACGACATATTTGTCTCTCCTTTTTATTTTTTATTTATTTTTTATCTCCAAGGCTTTCCATTCCTGCTGCCATGGAATTCCTTTCGGTGAGATATTTTTTTAGGAAGAAAAAGATCTTAGACCAACTCACCTTTTATTCCGTAAATGATTTCTCCATTACTAAAGGATTGGGCCAAAATAAGGTTTCCAAATTAATTGCCCTACATATTTCACATGGGTGGACCATACCCAACACACCTCAGTTGAGATTTGTTTTGTGAAGAGAGTGCTCATTGTGTGGTCCAGAATACTTTGGGAGGTGCTGATTTTTTCACAGGGATTTTAGTCTTCCTTTGTGGCTTCTGTCTCCTCTCCGGGAGATGGTTGTCTGATCTGATGTATCGTAACTTTTCGTTCGTGTCAATGAAATATTGTCCTATCGTTTGACAAAAAAAATCACATAAAGGGCATCGTCTCTCGCATTTAATCCTTGTTTGGTTGGCCCTTGACCTCACACCGCGTGATGCTTCTATTTATTACTGAAAAAATCTCCGGCGTGTTTCAGGCCAAAAACCGGAGACACCTGCTCCAAATAAAAATAAAATACTACTGAAAAAAACTGTGCACATTTTGCACAAACAAAAAAAAACACGCGATTTTTTGTTTAAGAATGGTACATACACAAACGTACGTCAAATAAACTCAAATTGTTTACAAAGATAATATTCGGTACATTGTATATTACAACAAAAATGATATATACACTCCCCCACAGCCACTCCCAGTCACACCCTCTCTCACATGGGGTGTGGTCCTCACATGTGCTCCCATGTGGGCCCCACACTCCATGTGAGAGAGGGTGTGGTTGGGAGTGGTTGGGGAGGGAGTGTATGTATATCACTATTGATATTACAAAGGGCCTTGTTTGTAGGGATGGGCATGGGGACGGATCGGGGCCGGAGACTACTATCTCCACCCCCAATCCCCAAACTCCTTACTCATATCCATCCCCTATCCAATCTCCAACGGGGATTTATTTTTATCCTCCATCCCCGCTCCAAACGGGGAACGGGGATCCCCACGGGGATTTCGGGGATCCAATCATTTTCCCTAGAGTAACAAGTAAATAGTTATAGAAGCCCAATTACAAATCATTTTTCCTAAAATCAAGTGTGAATTCTGAACAAAATAACAGGCAGCCCAACATATAACATTGTGAATTCCGAACTTCCACCAGTTGGAAAACATCATTAGAAGGCCATGTTTTCCATTATGTTTACATTCTCAAAACCCTCCAAATTTTTTAAAATGAGATGTTCAAAGATGGAAACTAAATGGGCCACATCTATTGATATGTCTTTGACTTGTTTCAATTGGCTTTTACTTGATGGAATTAATTAGGTTCCAAACACAGGAAAATATATACCTAAGCGAAGAAAAAAACCAAAAATCATTAGAAAAACATGTTTCTAATGATTGGGAAATACATGTCACGCTAAAACTCATTACACTTGCTAAAACCATATATTTGAAGAAAATTCAGTGAGACCCCAAAGTTTCATAATTCATAAATAGACCCCTATATTTCGGAGATTCGGGGACGGGGCAGATCGGGACGGCGGAGCGGGCGGGGAACGGATTCGGAGCGGATTCGGGGCGGGGACATGCCTATCTCCACCCCCTATCCAATCCCCAAACATTTTCAAAAAAAATCCCCATATCCTATCCAATCTCCAAACAGATCTCCATATTGCCGATCCGTTCGGATCGGGGATCGGATCGGATTCGGACGGGACGGATGAAATGCCCAACCCTACTTGTTTGGAGGAAGAAAAACAAGGGCCTCAAACTCAATTAAACTGAATCTGAATATATAAGAGCATCCTTATCAGCCTCACAAAAAAAAACACCAAATTTAATCACAAAAACACATTTTACAATTTAGCAAGCCACTTTATCAAAAACTCAAAAAATCAGTCTCTCTATCCAAACTGTACTATATTAAACTATTCCCCTCAAATCTATAAAAAAAAAAAAAAAAATTCCCCTATACCCATTGGTTAGGCAAATGGATGACTTTTCCATTGGTTAACCATTGGTTTGTGTTAGGCAATGGAGGACTTTTCCCCTTTACCGTGCAGTGAAATAGTAACCGCCTACTGTTCATAGCCACGTGCTCCTCTCTCTGTCCCCCGTCCCCATCAAGCCCCACCGGCAAAACAATAAAAATTGAGTTGGTCCGAGAACAGTGCCTACTCAAATTTGAGTAGGCACTGTAGCAAAATTAATTTGGTAAGGGAAAGTAGAGAGGCTGATTTTGGTGGGTTTTGGGGGGGTTTGGCTCTCCATTTAACCCAAAAGTTAAAGTACAGAGGCTGATGAGGATGCCCTAAGTCATTGGAACTACCATATTGAGTCAAATTAAAGTAATGTGTTATGAGAGAGTGACATGTCTTGTAAAATACAACAAATCAATTTTGAGTTTAAATCGATTTTTGTGAAAGACATGGGCTATCACTCAAGCACATTGTTGTTAAGTGATAATCATCAGGATTAAAAGGTGCTTCATCCGATGTGTCCCAAAGAAAAAGAAAAGTGGAGGAACCGGGGGCCTGCTGTCTGTGGGTCGGCAGACCCTGTCAACCCCCATCTGCGCCGTCCGTTTCGCGCATCAACGGCTCAGATTGCATCAAACAATGGACGGCTTGGATACACTTTGGAGAGGTAAGATTTGAGTCGTTGATGAGCGAAAGGGACGGCTCGGATAGGGTCGGCAGGCCCTGCCGACCCCCACGGATAGCAGAGCCCCCCATTTAAAAGTGGAGGCGTTAGTACGGGAGATTGGTATGTTTATTCCTCACACAATTGATTAGAGTTCGATTTTAGAGGCAAGACTGCAAGAAAGTAATCAATTGTGAATCATTTAATCCTAACGTAAATGATTTGTCTTTGACCGAACTAAGGAGTCGGTGTATATGTTTAATATTCTTGACCGTAAAAAAAAAACAAGGCGAGGACTTATCAGAAGCTGACAAATTCCAACTGCGCTCACTCCATCAGACCAAGAAAACAGAGATTCCACGTGCACCCGAATTTAACACCCCCTCACCCAATCGTCCTATGATATTAAAATTCAATGAATTGGGTCATGACTCATGTGTGAGGAGAGAGAGAGAGAGAGGGGGAGGGACAGAGGTTTAAAAGTAGCTTGGGGAGGAGAGTTTTTTATTTTTATTTTTTTATTTTTCATTTTCCTCGTGTTTTGTTAACAAAAAGACTCACATAATGTATACTGCGCATATCTTTTAAACACTACTAAATTTGTTGAAAATAAGTTCTACATAGATCCCAAATTACATTCTACAAATTCATAATTTTTTTTTTTTTTTGCAAGGCAAAAAAGTTTCATTAATTACAGAAAAAAATACAATGATTAATAGGAGAAAGGAGACAACATCAAATTCAAAGAATCCAAATGCCTAGTCTATGACCCAATTCTGAATTGGCAAGAAGCCAACCAAAGACACCCAAAGGGCCACAATGCCCAGAATAGAATTAAAACCCTAAGGCGTCAAAGACCGGCCATCAACACGCCGCCGCAGCTAGATCAACCGCCTCAATATCATTTGGAGAATACACTGTAAGACAAATTTGCGTCAATTGTGTGTCTACCAATCTCACCATAGAGCCCCAAGTCTACACAAATGCAGTTGTGCAAGTGTGACTCTAAAACAAGTGTGCGCATAATGTGCATGACTCTCGGGATTACTGTATATTTATTAAGAAATGTTTAGTGGTACAAGATTTTGAGGAAAGTTTTTGGAGGTATAGTGTGGTGGTGGTATTGATAAAACCAGTGTGACTCTAAAACAAGTGTGCGCATAATTTGTCATCAAAGTTTCACTTGCAAGCAAAGTCTCTATATAAATTACTCCTCTAGTCATTGCGAAACAAAACTTAATTCACTTTTCTTTCTTTTTTCTGTTGCTTGATGCAGGGCCGGCCCTAGGGTATTGAGTGCCTTAGGCAATTTAAAAATTGTGCCCTGAAATTTTTTCCAGCAATAATCACCATACGAAGAAAACCAAAACAATGTTTTACTAGAAAAATGAGCTACTAAAAAGTGAATCGATTTTCAAAAAGTATTGTCGAACATGATACACTGATATACACACAGCCGTTCAACAACACAAAAAATAACCGTTAAAAAAAATGACACACACTTCGAATGTTGGAAAAAAATCCTCACCCCATATCCGATTGAGCTGATTTTTAGAATAACCCTTGAAAAAACAAGTGGTCAGAATCATTTTTGTAGGAGCCGAGATGGCCCCCCAAAAAAATGTTTTTGTTACAAGAACAAAATCAGTACACTAGAGATAAAGATCTTGAAATGAGCTAATCTGATTGTGTGAAAATTAGATATAACAGTCACGTAGAGGACATGTGTTTAATGTTTCCATACATCTGTATTGCCATGTCAAAGCTCTCAGCACATATACAGGTGGGCTTAAAGGTAGACTATTAATATTAATAGAGTGGAATGCAATTCTTTTATAACTTTTTCCGATGTGGGACTACTCTCAAAGTAGTGTTTATTTGCTTTTCTTGGGTTTGTGGTAGAAACTAGTAGTCCCACATCGGAAAAAGTTAGTGGTAGAAACTAGTAGTCCCACATTGCCTAACTTGGGGAACTCACTACTAGAGGATCCCATATAAATAATGAACCAATCCTTCAAACCTCCTGGGCTTATTAGTTTTTTCCTACTGGGCATAAAAGACTCCTACTCAAGTCTAGTAGTGAAAATCATGAGTGTGCCCCTTATTTCCTAAGTGTTTTGAGTGCCCTAGGCCCAAGCCTTGTGGGCCTGGGCCAGGCCCTGGCTTGATGGATTCTTAATTAATGGGGTGCCCCACAAACTCAATTAAACTGGATCTGAATAAGTCATTGAAACTGGCTTATTGTGTGAAATTAGATTAATGCGTTGTCAGAGAGACTTGTCTCTTGAGTTTAAGTTAGTTTTGTGAAAGACAGAGACTATCACTCAAGCACATTGTTGTTGAGCATTCTAATCATCAGGGATAAAAGGTGCTTCATGTCATGTGTCCCAAAGAAAAGAAAAGAAAAGAGGCTACTTTAGTTCAGATGATTGGTATGTTTGCTCCTCACATAATTTATCATAGTTCGATTTTAAGAGCTAGACTATAAGAAAGTAATTTATTGTGAATTCTTTAATCTCGGCGTGAATAACTTACCTTTGACTGGGCTAAGAAGAGTACGCTAACATTCTTGACAGTCAAATAATAATATAAAAAAAAGGTGAGGATTTATCGCATGCTGATATTCCAACTGCCCTCACTCCACCAAACCAAGAAAACAGGGATACCACGTGCACCCGAACTTAAAACCCCCCCTCACCCAATCGTCCTATGATGTTGAATTCAATGAATTGTGTCATGTGTAAGGAGGGGGAGAGAGAGAGAGAGGGGCGAGGGAGAGAGGCTTAACAATAGGGGAGAAAGTTTTTGTCTTTTCATATTTTTTTTCATGTTTATTAACAAAGAAAACCCACATAATGTATTCTGTATATATCTTTCAAATACGACTTTTGTTAAAAAAATACATTCTACACATAGCTCCCAAATTACACTCTACAAATTTTCATAATTTTTTTTCGCATGGCAAAGAAGTTTCATTAAGCACAGAAAAAGATACAATGATTAATAGGAGAAAGGAGACATCATCAAATTCAAAGAATCCAATACCTAGTCTAAGACCCAAACCGCGATTGGCAAGAAGCCAACCAAAGACACTCAAAGGGCCAAAGCACACACCTAATGGCTGAAGCCCATACCCAAAGGGTCACAATGCCCAGAATAGAAAAAATTAAAACCCTAAGGCGTCAAAGACTGGCCATCAACATGCCGGCGCAACTAGATCAACAACCGTTGCAGGGACGAGCGCTGCCACACCGTCGTCGGGACCCGGGGAACAAGCTCATGTTGTTGCCCTGGAGGACGAGTCGTCCGCCCCTCCACAAAAGACCGAAATGAAGAGCCCAGCAGCAAACAAATGTCATTGGCTGCCACCCCATCCATGCCTGGAAGAACCCAAAGGGCCAAAACATGACCAAATCGAGAGAGTCAACCCACACCATAACCCAACCATAACTCCACGCAAGATCTCCAACACCACCTCCCGACCCACCCCACGTGCAGCGAGAGCCCCCGACACTGTTAGGCAGCGCTGAACCATCCAGGAATGGATCGACCGGGACCCACATAAATAGGGATGGCAACTTCCCCATATCCAATGGATACCCGCCCCGCCCCCGCCCATATGGAGGCGGAGATAACTCAGAATTTTCCCCAATAGTAGCGGGTATGGTAGGACATCAAGAAAACCCGCTCGGGTATGGAGCGGGTATGATTTTCTAATCCCCATCCCCAAATACCCGCACCCACCCCATACCCGGTTATACATACTACATATACCATATAATATATGTACATATAAATAGGAACATACGTATAAATCTTGAGTATAGTTACATATGTAAATAATTACCTTTTAATTAGAAAATCTTATCAATTACTACATATCCTAGACTACTTAATATTCAAAAATATCAATTAAGATTATATTTTTTAAATATAAATATCAATTTATTTCATTCATCACTTATTTATTTATTTTTTGTTTGGATATGGGTATGTTCGGGGAAACCCCGATCTCCATCGGGAGGTGGGTTTGGTTGTTCATCTAATATCCCCAATGGGGATGGGGGCGGGGATGGTGAAAGATCCTCCAATCGGAGATCGGGTATGGAATATGGTCCCCCGATCCATACCCTACCCGTTGCCATCCCTACACATAAACCACTCCACCCCAGTCACACGAACCGATGTAGATAAATGAAAATTTTACAATATTCACTAGCATTTTATGCTCTAAGGCCTTGATTGGATGCAGCATTACAAGGGGTATAAAATTATACCCCCTCCCTTTATCCCGGTCCCACGGTTTTATGCATGGTTTGCGCTTGCACCCTTGGATTGTATTTCCAATATTATTTCCCTAAGCATAGGGTTTAGGCCGGCGATTGCATCAAAACCGGTAAGACCGGGTCGAATCCACATGGACCGAACGCATCCGGTGAGAGTTGTCTTGCAAGTGTAGGTTTTCGGCCTTGAAGCGGCAAACTTAGTTTGTGATTTTGTTTGGTGGAATTCTCTCGACTTCGAGAATGACTCGGAGATTTAAAAACGACAAATTAAACTAAGACAAAGTCTAGGGGTATTTAACTACCATGACTCAGGTTAATCCATCCCCTCTTGATGACCAGCTCGGGGCATTGTTAAATGCCCCTGAACGGAAGATTTAGATTTTAAAACCTTTACTAGAAAAATGTGCTTAACAAAGATTAGAATTTTCGGTTCATTTGGCAAACGGATGGGTTGACATTGCCCAAAGCATCACACGTGCCACGTAGTCAAGCTCTTGGCTACGTGTGATCAAAGAGATTAGCAAACCCACTCTTTGGTACATAAAAGTGCAACCGCAAATATTTGATAAACAAGAGGTGTATGCTATTTGTTGAGATGGGCGGATTAATCCCAAGTCATGGAGTGCTAATCACCCCATGACTTAGCCTGTTTAACTACTCACACATTATGCAAGAAATAAAGCCTAGGAATTGTAGAAAACCAAAAACATGTTTAATAACTCTAAAGACTGATTTTCATGAAGATCTCAAGTCTACTTACAACATTAACACTAGAGAAAATCACAAACAACAACTAGAAACTAAGGTTTTCAAGAGAAATAGCTAGAACAATACAAAAACTAAATACTTGATGAAAACGAAAACAAACAAGATTTATAGAACGATCTAGACGAGAGGAACAAGTTTAATACACGGTAAATAAACGGGAAATGAAAGCTTACTTGAGTATTCTAGAGAGAGACCTTAAACTCTCTCTCCAATGGAGGGGAGAGGTGAGAGCAAAAACTAACTAAGAAAATAAAAGAGAAAGTGTGGGAGAAGGAGAGAGCAAATATATTATCTTTTACACTCTCACAAAATATCTAAAAATAAGAATAAAGGAGACTTTCCATAAATAGAAACTCCATAAAGTAACTCACACAAGTTTCTTGGGTTGTTGGGTATTGATACCTATCAATACTAGTATCAATACCTGTATCAATACTAAAGCATTTGAGGTTGCCTCTTCTTTCTTCACCATCCATTGGCCTTGTGTGCTACCGGGCATCTTCCAAAGCATTTGAATACGTCGTGTGGCCTTCGGGGGAGGTGACCTTTGGTCGTGTGGGTGCTTGATCACTCCCGAATTCACCGGGAGTCCATGTGAGCATGCGGCACGGCTTCCAAGCCATCTACTTGTCTTTGTGACTTTTCGACTTCCCGGGACCTAGCCAAATCATCGTTTCTTGGCTCTTGAGGCCCGGTGTTGGCATGCCATGGGGCACGTGGTAACTTGGGACGGTTCCCAATGCGCTCAAAACACACTTATTTGCGTGTTTAACCTGTAACTTAACAAAAACAACACTACGCGCATATCAAACATTTAAGGTGCAAAATCGCGTGTGTGTGAGCAAAATGAGCTAGATAAGCCCCAGATATCTACAATATTGGGGACTTATCAGTTTGGGAAACAAAAGTGCACCCGGATAATTTTATACCCCCACCCTTTTAATACCCCTTTATGCCCCCTGCCCTTACTAATTAATAACACCCCCTATTACTAATTTATAACCCCCAATACCCTCTACCAAATTAACCCCGTACCCCCACTTATCCCCGTTCTCTTTTCGATAAAAGAAACCCTAGCCACAAAAACTCAGAACACGAGTCCTGTGTTTTCTGGTCTGGCTATTTCGGCGATTCTGTTCGTCTTCTCCGTGAATATCCAGCGAGCGAGATCTTCGTCTGAGGTAAAGTGGTTCGACTGAAGCTTCTCCCGTCCTCTCTCTCTCTCTCTCTCTCTCTCTCGCTCACGTTTGTTTTTCGCACCATAGCACTGCTGTGTTTTTGTTAAAAATGAGTGATGTGTTTGAACTATTGAATGATGTTTGAGAATCTGTGTTTGCACCTCCGATGGAGTCGTCTCTCTCTGATTCGTGTTGAGCAAAGTAAATTAGCTTCTATGATTCGTGTTTCAGAATCTGGGTTTGGTGTTCAGAACCTGGGTTTGCCTTCTGTTTATTTTCCCTCGAATAATGGATTTGGGACATGATTTGATAAAATGCTCTACTCTGGTTTCTTTATAGCTTTGTACTCCATAACTTTTATTTAGGAAAACCATTTTGTATGCTTTGTTTTTGTTTCAGTGTTTTTTTCCCCCCTGCAAATTACCCAAAATATGTACGGGTTGCAGGAGTGGAGGTTAATGAAGTGTAGAAAGTATATATGGCATTATAAATTATATATGCGACTCAAAAAGTAGAAAAAAATTTCTTATGAAAAGGTAGAATAGGTAAGAAGTAATTTGTTGGTAGGGTTAGAAGAGTTGAACTTTAAGACTAGATTAACTTGGAGCAACCAATCAAACACTTGAGCTGGCTTGCAAGTAGACTAACCAACTTACATAGCATGAGAATATGATTATATAGCATTACTTACAACATGTATGAAGTCATTTTTATGTTTCAGTAATTAAAATGTGCATAATAATTTATGTTTGCAACCCATTGTTAGGATGGCAAGATTAAACCGAACACAATTGAGGAGGATAAAAGAGGAAGAGGCATTTTTGGCTTTTCACGCGCTTATTACAGCTGCTTTGGGTGTGTTTCATGCAAGATGCAATTGAAATAGACCTAGGGTGTCAAAAAAAAAAAAATCCAAGGCTTAATTTTTTCCAGGGTGCAATTGAAATGGACCCAGGGGTCAATCTGCAATTTACAAAAGCTCTTGGCCACACTATATCTTCTTCAAAGGTTAAGGGTGGTCCAATGTAATTTTGTCAAAACAACTCAAAATCATAACAGTAGATTCGTTACCCACTGGGTTTGGACGTGAACACGCCGGCGGCGGTCCTTATGACTTCCCAAGCCCTTGGGCCCATATCCTCTGGCCCTGAAGGTCACTAAATGGTGGTTTAGGTGTCTCGGGCTCTCTTGTTCGTAACAATGGAAAAACCCTTGTTTCATCCAAAGATTTCGGCATTCTCTCTCAGGTTTTTTCTTTGGTCCAATACCAACCCTAGCTCGAAGCGTTTGTTGGAGAGCTTGTCTGCTCCTTTCTCGCCGGTGGTCGTGGTGGTGAGGCTCCGTTTGCAGATCAAGAGTCGAGCGATGTATTACGTTGATTTGGTGAGGGAAGAGGGGGGTTAATTTGTAAAGGATTTTAAGGCTCAGGGTATTTTTGTCCTGGAATTTTTCTCATGCCGTGAATCCGGAATTATTTTTCCTCTACCCATTACCTAATGATATCCAAAAAGTGTATCATGAAAGTGGAATAGTTTGCCCCTTTTACCTCTGAAAAGTCATTTCCCTTTGGATTTTGTTGTCACCGACAGTTTAGTTGGAAGCTTTCGAATTACTTCTTCTCCTTATAGAATCCAAAACCCAAACAGTCAAACACCCGCTTAAATTCCAATTATTGAAAAAAGCATAAACGACACGATTAAAAAAAATCACGGCACGACATACCGTAAACGGGCCGGCACGGCACGACACGATTCAAAATAACACAGCACGGCATGCATGATTAAAAAACGCACGCCACGACAAGAAAAAAGCACAGCACGACATAACACAATTTAGTCAACGGCACGACACAACACGAGTAATTAATCAGGCACGGAACGACACGAACCGACACGGCACGGTAAAGTAAATTGGCACGGCACGACACAAGCACGAGCACGGTATGTCACGGCACGTCACGATAAAATAAACGGGCACAACACGGCAAGGCATGGCACGACACGAAGCACGGTAGGCACGGAAGTTGAGTGGCATGGCACGGCAAACACGTTTGACACCTCTAGATTTGAGTAGTAAAATGGCTGGAAAGCATGTGTTTTTACCTGGTCGCTTCAGTGGCATCACGGGAGGCCTTGATTCTCACATGGATTTTTCTGGATCCCAGTTTCCTCCGACCAATTTTTCCTTCCTGCAGCTTTCTGCCAATAACCCGTCCTTCCCGGTGCTTTCTGCGACAAATTTTGATGTGCCAGATTATACTCCGAATAGTTTCTCCGGCTCGGAGTCTCCTGCGACTAACTTTTCCGGTGAGCAACGCCCTCGCCCCCCACCCACCCACCTCTCTCTCTCTCTCTCTCTCTCTCTCTCTCTCTCTCTCTCTCTCTCTCTCTCCTGTTTACCGATGATGTTGTGTTTGTCATATTTATTACTCAATTTTTACCAACATATGATTTATTGATTTAGGTGTGTGGGACGGGGGGATTTATGAACACAGGTCCAATCTGCCTCAAAATTCCGGTAAGTCTTCGATCTGTAACTCAAGTTAAAGAGCTCTACACACCATCGACAATATTTCAGTGAAATCAAAAGGCAACAATTACTTCTTCATCAGATTTATTGTAGAATATAAAAGCTTATAGATTATGTTCCTATTTTGTTTGTCCAATATACTTGTCCTCCTTCCTCTACCATTTATTTTATTTTATTTTTTTAAATCTCAATTGCCACTTTTTGCTGTCCTAAATTTATTGTCTGGAAAATAATGGATGAAATTCGCATATTTAATCTTTCACCTTATTCTTTGATATTAAGTAAATTAAAAAAAAAATTGTGACAAGTCCAAGGATAATATTCTTCTAATGAATTGAAATCTCTAAAAGACATCAATAAAAGGAGTAATTTGACTGTGGTGGCAAGCAAATATGGGATGGACGGAATAGTAGAAATTTAGTAGCTGTCTTTACTGTTAAACTCAATTTCAAGAACAGATGGCGGCCTAGGTAGTTGTGCTTTCCTGATTGGCCAAACGGATGATTTGGGTTTGCTGGGTTCGGGAATTGGTCAAGAAGGGCTTTATCTGCCTCACAATTTCGGTGAGTTGGATCTCTCCCTCATGATTAAAAACAGCACGGCACGGCACGCATGATTAAAAATGCACGCCACGACAAGAAAAAAGCACGGCACGACATAACACGATTTAGTCAACGGCACGGCACAACACGAGTAATTAATCAGGCATGGAACGACACGAACCGACACGGCACGGTAAAGTAAATTGGCACGTCACGAGCACGGTATGTCACGGCACGACACGATAAAATAAACGGGCACGACACGACACGACATGGCACGACACGAAGAACGGTAGGCACGGAAGTTGAGTGGCATGGCACGGCAAACACCGCCGTCTTGTATCATGTTGTGTACCAAATCTTGAATGAGTGAGAGTTCTCTTTGGAGAATGATAGATTGGGGGGTTGTGTACACCATTGAGAGTTCTCCTCAGTGTACAATTGTTTATAATCAATAAAGTTACATTTACTTGTTGTGTTCAACTCTCATTGCCAACGATCGTCTTCAAGATGTGTTTATAGTGAGAGATTCGGTGTCACAAAGCGTCTGAGAATCGTAACCAGGGAAGCACCTGAACTCTTGTTTAGTTGCTATCGATGAGCTGGTCAAACAGAGAGCTAGTTACCCTCTACTTCTGTAACAAAATTTTACTACCAAATCAAACTTTAATCACCTGTATTAGGAGGGCCAGATACAATAGTCCTAACATGAACTGTAGATAGCTATTAAAATGTGGAGATAATTTGTCCTTCCTGGAGCTTTCTGCCACTAATTTGTCCGCCCACTTCCCATCTGTCAATAATTTGTCCTTCCCGGAGCTTTCTGCCAATAAATTGTGCTTCCACTTCCCGGAGCTTTCTGCGACAAATTTTTCTGCCAATAATTCGTCCTTCCCGGCGCTTTTTGCTACAAATTTTGACGTGCCGGATTATTCTGGGAATAATTTTTCCGGCTCGGGGTTTCCTGCGAGTAATTTTTTAGCCCCAAATATATAGGCGAATAATTTTTCCGGGGAGCAACGCCCCTCACCACCACCCTCTCTCTCTCTCTCTCTCTCTCTCTCTCATGTTTACCTATGATGTTGTGTTTGTCATCTTTATTACTCACTTTTTTTATCAACGTATGATTTATTGATTTATGTGCGTGATTTATTGATTTAGGTGCGTGGAACGGTTTTGCTTGTACTTCTTTCTTGCGAGTACGATTGTGGAGCCCCATCCACAATTGGCTCATAATCCAAACGTTTACCAACGGCAAGTGGATAGAATCAATAGCCTTGTCAGAGGCAATGACTTAGATTGCCACGACCAGTTGAGAGTAAATAGGCATACCTTTTTGAGGTTGTGTTGTTTAGTCCGAGGTGTTGGATTAGGGGACTCATGGAACGTATCTCTTGAAGAGAGAGTTGCCATTTTCTTGTGGATCCTCTCCCACCATACAAAGCAGAGGCGTACTAAGTTTGAGTTTTTTTAGATCGGGTGAAACATTTAGCAGGCATTTCAATGCCGTGCTTGTAGCTGTGTTATGACTTCACAAGATGCTCCTTGTAAGGCCCGACCCAGTACCTGCTGACTACCACGATAATAGGTGGAATTGGTTTTAGGTACATTTGCGCTATAATGCTATATTTATTTTCCATAAACTCGTTTAATAATTTGCAATACTAAACTATATTATTCGTAGAATTGTCTCGGGGCTTTGGACGGGACCTATGTGCTAGTGTATCCCCCGGCTGCAGATAGGGCCCGATATAGAACCAGGAAGGGGAAATTGGAACAAATGTTTTAGGTGTTTGTAATCGAGAGCTGCAATTTGTATATGTATTGTCTGGTTGGGAAAGGTCTGCCACTGATTCTAGAGTCCTGAGAGATGCCATTGGAAGACCACAGGGTTTGAAAGTCCCACACGGTATGTGACATAACAACTCAATGTTTCCCCTTTCCATTTTAGAATAGTACACATGACTGATGTCTGTTGTAATTACGGTTACCATTGATTCCAGGCCAATACTACCTCGTCGATGGTGGTTATCCAAATGGGGAAGGGTTTCTAGCACCATATCGTGGGCAGCGGTACCACCTCAACATATGGAGGCAAGGTCACATTCCTGCTACGAAAGAGGAGTATTTCAACATGAAGCACTCAGTCACTAGGAATGTAATTGAGAGAAGCTTCGGTGTAGTGAAGATGCGATTTGCAATATTGAGAGTTGCATCTTACTACCCCATTCATACTCAAAATCGCATCATTACTGCTTGTTGCCTCCTCCACAATCTCATTAAAAGAGAGATGCCTAATGATCCGATTGAGTTAGAGTACACACGATTGGAAGAAGATAACCTACACAATGTTGAGGTGGATGATTACATTGGTCAACTAGAGACTTCCAATGAGTGGACCGAGGGGAGGGATGCCCTTGCTAATGCTATGTACAACCATTGGTTAGCCAATCGTGGTGGAAATGTGGAACAAGTTTGAACTTTTGTAATAAAAAATTTAGGTGTTTGTCAATTAAATTGTCAAAAAACTTTGACATTGAGACAATTTCCTTTTCTATGTATGAGGGCTATTTTATGTGATGTAATTCGTAAAGATTATTCAATTGTTGTCGTTCGGTATTCCACATAAATAAATGTATCCGTACCAATGAATACATTGCATTTGCAGCTATGGACATGGAAGACTCACAAGTCGATTCTGTGACAAAGAAGGCACGTAGGGTGTGGAGGAAAGCAGAAGAGGAGTGTCTTATTCGTTGAATGAGAAACAAATACAGTGACAAGTGGAGTGCTGAGAATGGGTTTAAGTCCGGGTTCTTTAGTTTGTTGGAGAGTGAGCTCCACAAATTATTGCCGGACTCAAACATTAAGGCACACCCACACATTGACTCAAAAGTCAAGGTTTGGAAAAATGCCTACAACAAGATCACTGACTTGCTTCGGATCAGTGGATTCTCTTAGAATGATGCCACCAAGTGCATCGTTGTAGATGATGAGTCTGTGTGGAAGGAGTATGTAAAGGTAACTTACTCTCCTTCTATTGATATGCAAACCGTATTGACCTCAATAAATAACCACCAACTTCATATGTGTAGGTCCATAGGAATGCCAAAGGAATGAATGGGAAACCATTCCCATACTACGATGATTGGTGCATTTTCTTTGGCAAGGATAGGGCAACGGGGGAGTTGGCAGAAGATCCGTCACAAATGGCGGAGGCTAGTGGACCTATTGATTTGGAGGTGGACAATGATGGAATGGATGATGTGTACATTCCATTCTTTGGACCAGAACATGGTGGGGGTTCGAGTCATGGTTCAACACCACCTTCGTCCATTCCACGGAGCTCCTCACCACCGCTCTCAAGTCCCCGGAGCTCCACACCACCGGGATCCACAAGCTCCACTCCTTGAAGCTCATCACCACTTGTCACGACTCCCCCTGCCAATGCGGGAGTTGTTAAAAAGGGAAAGAAGATGAGTAGATTTGACGACTCCGTTGTGGAGAGTTTGGAGACTTATTGCAAATCAACTTCAGAGCATATGGGTGAAATGGTGAAGGCAATGGGGTACTCTAAAAAACTCTCTGCTCTCCGCAAGCGTATTCCAGAGGAAGTAGAGAAGCTGAATCTAAATGAAGCGGAGAAATTCAAATTAGGTGTCATCATTGCTCAAGCGGAAGAAAGGGTTGACACCTTCTTCGGGACAACTGATCACAAGAAGCAAGCATGGGCAGAGGCCGTGTTTCATGGTTTGGTGTACCCCCTTCAGTGAATGGGCACATGTGTAGGTCAATTTTTTGGACATGGCAGAATTTAGAAGTAACATTCATGTGGGCCATTAGGTGGATGTAATTATTTTGTAACTCTTACTACTTGAACAACTATGTTGATGTTTGTCTGTAAATTTACATATGTGGCTGCGTATGGTGTTCCAAAACTTTTATTTTGATACAACGTCCATGTAATATATGTAAATGTGGCAGGTTATGAATTCACGTGGATGGTTTACATTGCTGCTCTTTGTTGGGGCAATGAAGAGTACCATGTTGTTGACTTGGCGGGGCAGCAAACTTGCAGCCATGTGTAACCTCAGAGCCCTGTGTGTGTGTGTGTGTGTGTGTGTGTGTGTGTGTGTGTGTGTGAGTATCACATAAACTGCCCAGAAAACACAGTTCATGTTTCACATTCATAGGTATGTAATTGTTAATGGGGTAATTTATGGGCTGTGATGATGAAACTATCTGAGCCATTTATATGGATCTTTGTTTGTGGGCTGTGATGATGAAAGTGTCTGAGCCATATTGGAGTGATATCACAATGTATGATGACAATTAGTGGGCTGTGATGAAATCTGAGCCTACAACTGTGTTTTGTGGGCAGTTTATGTTGCCACTGTGTTTGTGTTTTGTGGCCAGTTTATGTTGCTAATGTGACTTACTTTTGTGGGCATTTTATGTTGCTACTGTGACCTTTTTCTGGGCAGTTTATGTTGCTACTGTCACTGTGTAGCTGGGCAGTTTAAGTTCCAAATGCTAACTGTGTTTTGTTGGCAAAAATTTGTTGGTACTGTGAGTGTGTTTATGGGCAGATTAAGTTCCAACTGTAACTGTGCTTTCTGGACAGTTTAACTGTGTTTCTAGGCAGTTTAAGTTCCAAATGTGGATGGTTTACCAAGTTCTTACCTTTTGTGAAGGTTTTGAGCCATATTATACCACTCTGTTGATAATATCTCAAAATTGGTGAGTGATACTTTTTGTGTGTTCAAAAATTTGTGATGAAGGTTCACAGCCGTATTATACGACTTTACTGTTCAATCTAATTTACATTGGTGAACCACTAGTGTGTGTTTTGGGTCTGATGAAGGTTACAAGCCATGTTATTGCACTTTCGATTCAGTGTTTTGTGGGCTTCAGCTTTCCAATCGTTGGTACCGCGTCTTTGGGTTTTGTGGGCGCTTTATGGTGCTCCGGTTTTGTGTTTTATGGGCAACCACTATAAATGTTTTTCTTGGCTTTTTTGTTGGTATTATTTGTGCAAAGTATGTTCCAATAATTATTGTGTTTTGTTGCGGTAATCCTGTGTTATCTCACATTTTTGGTTGCCATTGTCACTCTATTTTTAAGGCGTGTATGTTGTAACTCACATTAGTGTGTTTTACGGGCGGTTTTTAATGCTACCGTGACTCCACACAAGAAGCTCTGTAATCGCTTTTTCTTTGGGTTTTCTAGGCACTGGTTGTGGGCACTTCATTGTGATTGTCGTGTGGTAAAAATGGTTTTTGTTTTTTGCATTAAATTGTGGTCTTCAATGACATTATCCATGATTAGCTGCAACATAAGAAGGGGTACTAAGTTTTGTGGGTATTTTTGGGGCTATGACGATCAATGTCACACATTAAGACAGCCTTAAAGGCGGGGCAACATTAGATGGACACATGGCAACTAGTTTTGCAGCCTCAAGCTTGTGTCTTATGAAAAGGTGAAAAACACCTAAGTATCTGAGCCCAATTAAGTAATACATAGCCTAATTTTATTTACATGTATTTGATGAAAATAGTTTTCGGTTGGTTGTTCTTAGTAGGGATGAGAGGGAAAAATAGCTACTACGTTGTATTTGTCGGGAGGACACCGGGAATTTATGCAACTTAGCCAGCTTGTAGCCAACAAGTGAATGGATTTTCCGGAGCTTTATTTGAGAAACATGCGACATGGGAGGAGGCCAACCATGCTTGGCGAGCATATTTTCAAAGCCTTGGTGGGGGATGTCCTAAGTTCCAAATGTACAAGATTACCCGCCACTGCTTCTCCCAATGGAAGATGTCGATCATGATGAGAGAATTGGCGGTAGGAACCAAACATGCGTTCAAAAATTGATATGGTTCTTATTTGGTGCAATTGTAGCATCTGGGATCCAGTTTGCAGTCATAAAATTACTTAGTTTGTAATTTAGTTGGTTCAAATTTCCGAATTTGTAGAACTTATTGGCAATGAATGCAATTCGCATGTGATACTTTGAAATATGACATTATATAATGTCTTTGTAAGCCACTATTGATAATTTTGAAATGAATGCAAGTGATGCTTAAAATTTGAATTTATTTGGGAATTCAACAAGTTGTGTTTTTTTTTTATGTAGGCCATTAATTTTTTTATTTAAGTTCCTCCAAATTGGATTGAAAGTAGAATCAAGTAATTCATTTCAAAAAAATTGTAAAATGGTAGCTAACCAATACTTATAGATGGTGTTTGGATTATAAAATAAAATTACAAAAAATTAAGTATAAATAAAAAACCAATAAAACTATTTGTAGGTTGTATTAAAAAAAATATAGCTCCTATTTGTTAACATACCATAGTAAAAATTAATCTTCATTTCGGAAAAAATATAAAAAAATAAAAATTATTTTTTAATTATAATAATTAATTATATAGGTTAATTCGTCACATTTATAATTTATTTATTTAGTTTTTTATTTAATTCATTAATTTATTGTATAATCTAAAAAGAATAATGCACAAGGGCAAAAGGTCAATTTACTGGTTTTTATCATCCACCCAACTTTATACCCCCATATAAACATCAAAACAAACCAAGTACTATTTTATCCCACTTTCATCCAAACCAAGTACTATTTAATACCCCTCCATAACTATCACATCAATGTGGACCCACCCACTAATACCTTTTAGGGCCCGATTGGCTGCAGCATTAGATGGGGTTACCCCCTCCCCTTATCCCTTATCCCGGTCCCACAGTTTTATCCTTGGTTTGGCAAAAATTTGGAACCCGGATAACTTAATACCCCCACGCCCTTTATACCCCTTCCCCCTCACTAATTAATAACCCCCCCCCCATTACCAATTTATAGCCCCTCATACCCCCTACGAAATTACTCTCATACCTTCCCTTATACCCCTCCCCTACCCCCCTTACCCCCAGTTTTTTGTTTACTGTTTTTAAAAAGAAACCTAATGGAATTTTAAATGCTTTACGAACTCTTGCGATTTCCTTCGCATCAAAAAATGAAGTACTTTTGTGCATAGTTTTTTAATTTTTTGCACCAAATTAAACTACTAATTGAGATCTTTAATTTGATACAAAAAAATTTGAAAAAATTTATACTTTAAAATTTGACATTGTTGGCTTGCTTTGCAATATCCTTCGGATAAAAAAATAAAGTATTTTCACATTAATTTTTTTACTTTTTTTTGCACCAAATTAAACTACAAATTGAGATCTTTAACTTGATACAAAAAAATTTAAAATTTTTTTGTACTTTAGAATTTGACATTGTTGGGGAATAACATAAAAATTACTAATTAGTTATTATTAAACACGTATAACTAGAAAGAAAAAAAAAAGCAAAAAATAAAACTTCGAAATATTATTGAAATGAATAATAAAAAAGTAATAACTAAATATTTTAATTTTAGATATAACTAATAAAAGGAGTTATTTATTAAAAATTATAATTAATTTAATTACTATTGTGTTTATGTATTTTTTTTATCATAAAATCTAATATGACTGTTCAAGGGAAATAAGTCATTTGTTAAGTTTTTACATCATCTACCCAACTTTATCCCCCTTTATCACAAATTCAACCAAACCACATACTACTATTTAATCCCCCTTCATAAATGTCAAATCACTGTTGGTCCACCCTTACTAAATAATACTATCTTATCCCCCCTTACTATCTTATCCCACCAAAACGTTTCAATCTGCATCCAATCGGGCCTTATTATCTTATTCCCCCTTACTATTTAATCCCACCAAAAAACTAATTCGGCATCCAATCGGGGCCTAAATTTATCTATTATTTGAAGATGTGCGTCAATCTTTCAAAGTACTACCAAATAGAGACAGAGTATAGAATAGAGACAGAGTATAGAGACATTTGTACGCGTGAACAACTCAGCAGGAAAAAGAAAAAAGACCGATTGTCTGACCAAGTTAAAAAAAAACTTTGGCTAAAAAAAACCATTTTGGTTTATTTTTTTGATTTTTATTCAAAAACTTTAAGTTTGACTAATAATTTTATCTTTTTAGATTTCTCTCAACTACTAATTTTGAAACCATCTTTAATTTCGATGCTAAAAAATTAACAAATGCAAAAAAAAATTGAATAAGGATTAAAAAAATCAAAATAAAAAAACCAGTTTTTACATTAATTTTGCCAACTGCTTAATTAAAGAACTTGAAAACTACCCTATGGATAGGTCTGTAATCTAAATATTTTTGGGATAGTTCCCAATAATATGCCCGACTAAAGCATCCTCATGTGGCTTAGCTATTTTAAAAAAAATGGTTATTTTATTGAGTCCAATGGTAAAAGGACCCCAAAATTTATCTCAAAAATGTTTAATTTAATTAATTTGTAAAATTGCATTTTTTTTATAATAAATTTTCGATTAACGCTTTATTAGGGGGGCAAAGGGACTTTCAAACGACATCTAAAAAGAACACTGTTGAGCAAAGACACTGTTTTTTTAATTGATTTCTTCGGTGCAACAGGAGACAGCGAAAGAGGGGAGGAACCAGGGGATGCTGACACGCGCACCTACATACCCCTTTCCTCTGACAGAGAACTCCCAAGTGGGGAGGAGTTGAGTTTTTAATGGAAAGAATTTTTTTAATAGATTTGAGGGGAATAGTTTAATATAGTAAAATTTGGATAGAAAGTCGATTTTTGAATTTTGATAAAGTGGCTTGCTAAAAAAGAATGTGAGAAACTAAAAAAAATCATTTTTTTGTGGTTAAATTTGATGTTGACATTTTTTTTTTTGTTTTGGTTGAGGCTTGATGAAGCCAAAAATATCTAATCAAACTATCAAAAAAAAAAAACAATTGAAATTTAACCTAAAAACACATTTTATAATTTATAAGTTTTTAAAAAATCATCCCTTGCTAAAACTATCAATCTTTCAAAACTATTAAAAAATTCCCCTTAAATCTATATAAAAAAATAGAGACCTTCCCCTCAGCAAAAAACATTTTACGTCAGTTATTGCCCCCACCAAAGACACGTGTGCACAATCCCCAAGCCCAACACCCTTTTCGGCAGTGTGGTCCCCCATGGACACGTGTAATGCCCCCGACACGTGTAATGCCCCAATCTTCCCCCATTTCGGCTCTTCCTGACGCAAAACCAGGGAACAAAACCAATAAAAAATATTTGGATCCACCAAACTATACCATGCCAAGTAAAATTAATTTGGTGAAGAAAAATAGATGGATAGGTCTTTATTTTTGGAAGTTTTTTGGGGTTTCCCCAAAATAAGTTGCTCTCTATTTTAGCCAAGCTAATTTGGTCACTTTAATGAGGATGCCCTAACCTAACAGGACAAAAAGTGATAAAAATTAGATATTTCAAAAAAAATTGAGTAAAATTTTTAATTTTGTACTCTTCCGATTTATCTCACTTAGACGAATCAAAAATCCACAAAAATTTGACGTAAAACTAATAAATACGAAAAAAAAATTGAATAAAGAAAAAACTCAAAAAGCTAAGTGACTTAATTTGGAAAACTACCCGTGGTACAGTAATACACTCTCCTAATCCTAACTAATCTCTAACATTTAATAGTATTATATGAGTTCTTGTCTTTTCTATAGAAATAAAATTGTAAACTAAGATCTCAAAATTTCTTTTTAATTATTAAACTCTTAATATTTTAGCTTCTGATGAATGAATGCTTTCCTACACGTATCATTTTTTGAATAAATTGACTATTGAACTAAAATAAAAATAAAAATAAAAATAAAAATAACTAAAATGTTAGTTCTACGTGTAACACGTGTAGGAACCCCCAAAGATCACTGAAATCAAGGGAACAAGTGAGGAGTATTTCCTGTTTTTCTGGGTGATCTGATTGACTAAAGTCAAAACCTCAAGATTTTAATACTCTCATCTGGTTTGAAAATTTATTAGGTGCTGCATAGAATGTGGTAACCCATAGGGTTGGAGTTCAATTGATAATTGTTGTGAAACGGTGGTCCATAATTAAACAATAGCTTTCCCTTAACATGATGGGCTCCCATCACTTTCCATGCATATCCAATTCTTTGTAGTGGTTGTTGAACCTATCCGTCTCAAAAAGTTTCTCCTACTTTTCGAGATCGACTTTATATACGTTGTTCAAGTTTGAACTTCACTTAAAAACTCATGAATATTTCAAATTAAGCTCGAACAATGTACTAATCGGCTTGTTTAGCTCTGGTGTCCAAAAAGAAAAAAGTTACTCGAGATCAATATGTGACCGCCTCATACACCAAAGTTTGAACATGATTTCTAAAAGCATCCCAAACAAGGCTCAGTAAATATTGAACCAAAAAAATTAGTGAACAGTGTTTTATCTACTCACGTCTTTTTCAATACTCCAACAATACTACTTATATTACCTATTTACTATTAAAATACTATTTTTTCCTATTTTAAATATTACTAAAGAAAGGAGAGAGAGGAGAGAGGAGGAAAAACATAGTAGACAATTCCAAAGGGAGTGAATAGTGACTCCCTATATGGGGAGGGATTTAGGGAGTTAATGTATCATTTGGTATTTTGTTCACTTATTTAGGGAGTCTCTTGGAGCTTGTTTTTGGGGTTTGGCTGAGTAAAATAGAGATAGAAAAAAGTTTCGGTAGTCTGTTGCACTTGCCCTAAGCTCGTTAAATTTTAAAACCAAACTCAAATAATCTAGTGTTTGGGTCCAACTCATTTATTAGCACTAGAGGTGACAAAGCATCACCCCTGAATCATTATTCATCAATCTGTGAACTTTTTGTAATGAATCATCATGGTAACAACACAAAGGATCACTAAAGGTCAACTGTTTTTGCATTGGTATGATAAATTTTTTAGATCGTGTGACAAGATTTAGAGGCTGTTTTAAAAAATTGACTATGTTATCAAAACTGATTTATGACGCTTTACGTGACAGTTCCGCCGTGACAGTTCCGCCGTGACAGTTCCGCCGTTGTAGCGACGACACATCAATATAGCTTTAGAAAACATCAATAAAAAAAAATAGGAATCAAACAAAAGTAAAGTAGAGGGACAGACAAGTCCCAAGAATTGCACATGAACACCTGAAATATCATATCCTTCCATGGTAGTAGTAATTATCACAATTCACTAAAAGAATCCAAATACACTTCATCACTATATAACCGACAAATGAAATTTATAGATTCCACCCTCTTTTCCTCTTAATTCCACTAACAACCCCAAAATCCAAAAAAAGTTAACAAATACTCCCAGAAAGAAAAAAGAAAATTGCATTGAAAACCAACAAGAACCGAATCCAGAGGTGGAAATCAGAAGGTCCATTTCCAGATCTTGATCCTTAGATCAACCTTACACTTAACATTAGCAGTGGAGGCAACTGATGCAACCTTACCCTTTGGAACAAACCCACGAATGCCATCGCAAGTAACTCTTATTCCGAACTTCTTACTCTTCAATTTCTCCAATTTCACCACCACTTTTGTGTCCACCACTATTTCCAACGGCAACCCATTTTTCTTCTTCAGATCCGACCTGAGTTGACTCACCGACTCAGCATCGACGAGTTCACCAGTAGTCGACAGCGTAGATCGGATCGCCGTCACGTCTTTCGGGTTGCTGGTGAAGGACGGGAAGGACCCATTTGCAATTACTACTTGGTTTGACAGGACAGTGATGGAGAAAGGGTCGTAGATGTAAATTAGCTTTTTGTTGGGGTTTTTGGAGGTGATGGTGAGGTTCAGGGTGGAGGCGAGGTGGGTGGTGTCGTCGGCGGCGGAGGTGGAGAGGTTGAATTGGGAGATTTTGAGGGCGGCGACGGAGAAAGAGGGGCGGCGGGGGTTGTAGAGGACGTAGAGGAAGCAGGCAGCGATGGCGGCGATGAGGAGGATGAGGATGATGAGGAGGACGGACCAGAAGCAGCAGTGGCAGAGGCAGCTACGGCCGCTACGACGGCGACGGTGTGGTGGTTGGGGGCGGAAGGGTTGGCGGGTGGGGTTGTAGAGGTGGGATTTGGGAAGTGGGGTGGTGGTGGTGGTGCCGTTGGTGGTGGTGGTGGTGGGCTTAGCTGAGGGGTAGACTCTGTCTGTCATGTTTTGGAAACCTTTGGGGTAGATTTGGAAGAGAAAATAACAAAGAACATGAATTGGAAGGAGAGGAATTGGGGAAGGTAAAGTGTATATAGAGATTATGAGAGAGATTTGTGGGGGAAGAATGGGAGTAGTGAGAAAGAAAGAAACAAAGAAAGTAAAGAGGAGAGAGAAACTCTCCACCTACAAGGGATGCTTCCACCTCACCAAAAGTGGAAGAGGGAAGTTTCACTCTCTATTCCCTCTTGTTTTTTTGTTTTTATATGGCCCGGATCACTTTACGCGTACTTTAGCTTAACTCCTCCTTCGGTGCGGTCAAACGCAAGCAATTCACTGTGACTAGGAAATTCACAAGAGAAACTCCTACGGTATAACCTCAAGAAGTTGCCAAATTTTGAACTCAGAATGTCGAGATTTACGGTTCATCCGTTGTCTATCTATCCTCTTTGTCTATGTAGTTTGTATCTCTCACTGTGAACGGAGTAAATTACTTTTTTTTTTTTTTTTTTAACAATTCAAGTGTTGAAGTTAACTTATGCGCGCATCGAACGATGATCAATTTCGTAGTTTGGCCTCGTTACGAATTGATGGCACCTCTGGGAAGTTTTTGAATTTGAGATGTTTAGAAGGGAGCAAATCCTTATGGGTGTTTTGGCTAAATAAGTCACTTATCTTATTTTTTGTCTTTATTTAAATTTTATATCACATCTATTAATCTCAAATCAAACTTTATGGATTATTTGTTCTTCTCAGGGAGAGAAATCGGAAAATTAAAAATTGTGATCCAAACACAAAATTTGTTGAATAAAACCCAAAAATCTGCCTTCACTTCCAGCCAAACCTTGGGTTACTAGATGAACTTTTTTCTTAGCTCCAAGTAAAATTATTTACTACATGAATTAAATATTCAGAAAGCATGTAGATCAAAATTAAAAGAAAATTAAAAAGAAAAAAAAAGAAAAAGATTTTTTTTGTTTGAGTTTCAAAAAGTTATTTATGGCAAATAAAATTTATTTTTTTTTTGTTTTTTTTTTTTTAAAAAAGTTTTTATTTTGGACAAAATAAAAAGTCTTAATTTTTATTTTGGAAGATTTTTATTTTTTCAAAAGTAAAACTAAGTGTTTAATTTTTCCAAAAAAGTCATTTTTAATTTTTATTTTCCCCTAATAAGTCAAAAGGCGAAAAACATGCTTAATTTTTATTTTTCAAATTATTTGTGTTTAGTGATTTTTCAAAACTTTTTACCCTACTTTTTAAAATTGCTCATTTATATATATAAACTCCTTCCGGTATATATATATATATATATTTTGATATATTAAAAAGGTATATATATATATATATTCATGGGGAAAAAAAAAAAAAAAAAAAAGACTCTTGACTTAATGGTCGGTTGTTGTTGGAGTATTTTATTTTAGAACGTGTAAGCTGTAAAACACTAAACAAGCTATGCTTGGCGTTGGAAATTTTCAACTACATTGACAATTGAACATCCTAAAGCTTTGAAGACATCAGTCCAAATGGAGAGGAATGTCGTAGACCCATATCAAAGGAAGAAAATTCTCCAGGTCTATGAAAATGGACTGAACAGTCAAATATGTCAGTTTTTGGGCTCTTTTAGGTCCAATTTTAATAATCCAAATCGTTTCCTTTTTAGAGCTCGTCGAGAACATTTGTTATGCAAAAAATCAGGGTTGTTCAGATACCGACTGGTCTAATTTTGCCGTGCATTTGTCTTGAGAAAGACGATGATATGTTCCGAAATCATATCAAATAACATATGATCAACCTGATTTTTGGCGTGGTTGATGTTCTCGACGAGTTCTAAAATGTGAACGATTTAGTTCATCAAAATGAGCCCATAAATGGCCTACAATCGGACAAACTAGATGATTCAGTCTATTTTCATGGACTGGAGAGGAGGTCATCCCCATATAAAAAATGGGGCACATACCTGCACTTCATCTCAGTTTCTATTGGTACTTTCGTTTTCTCTTCTTCTTCTTCTTCTTCTTTTTTTTTTTTCCTATTCCTATTTTTCATCAAAGAGAAAATTTAATAAAATATATTTCGATTGAGAGAATACTCAAAGATTTTTGTAGGTCGTTTCACTCCAATTTTCTACGTAGTAACGTTTTTTTACGTAAACACAACACCAACACAACAACAACTTACATATTACATGATGTGACGCAGACTACTGAGATTGGTGTTGTGGCTAATTGTTGTGTCCCTACTAGCTTCGTTTGGATCTATAGATACTGGCTACTGCGTATCGTTTTGGACAAAAATGAAATAGAGTCATAATCTCCAGCCAACTTGACAGTTGCGGCTATGGACGATATCAAAATTTTAAAGGCAAAACCATGCCGTAGACAGGGACGGAACGAAGAATTTATATACTACGAGAGAGTCACAACATGATCATAAGATTTTGAAATTTCAAAGTTCATGAATTTAAAACATTTAAATGTCTAAATAATATCCAATACAAAACATTATTATATTTTAGGTGCTCTTAAAAAAGTAAAAATGAAAGGTGAAAAAATAAAAGGTTATCAATAAGGATTAAACTCACAAAGTCATGTATTAGAATGGAATTAATGCAATGCTAGAACTAATTTTCTCAACAGAAACAAACATGGTAATGTTTTCCTCTAAATTATTTTCCATTCTTTATTAGTAAAGAAGGTAACGATGTAAAGTTTTATTTTTTCTAAAATATATGTCTCACAAAAATTATTGAGAAAGAAAAACCTGGCGAGAAAAGACTAAAAATGCTCTTCGTTGTTTGGTAAATCGAGTGAATTAAGCAATCGTAAGCCAAATAAGGACCATTTTGGCTGAATAATTAAGTTGGATTATTTTTGTTCTTTTAAAAAAAAAAAACACCTTTGTTACTTTTGTGTCATTTTATTTTGTGATTTATTGGTTTGTCTCGATGAGAGGAATCTAAATAGTAAAAAATTCTACAAAACGGTCCTTGGTTTCGTATTTGACTACAAATTACACAACACCGGCGTCTTAGAAAGAAAAATTTGGAGTTAAAGATCTCAACAACTCACAGTACCCCTTAACGGCAACAATGAAATGCTACTCAACATCTACCTAACATTAATCACTTTGTTTGGCTACAAATACAGGATATAAAAAAAACTCACAGACAAGGATGGAGCTAGGGGGACAAGTGGTGGCGGTCGTCACAACAAGGGTTTCAAAAAAATACAATTATTACATAGAAAATAGATTTTTATCCTCAAATTATATAGACTCGCCACCACTAGATTTTTATGTTATTATAGTTTTTCATAGAGTGGATGAATATTTGTAATGCAATTTGTCTTTTTATTTTTCAAGTACATATTTTTACCACTGCAAAGGTAAAATCCTGACTCCGTCCCTGGAGTCACAAATATATGGAAATAACTTTGGGCTGTTAAAAGGGGATGGTGCCAAATCATGTCATGGCTTCAAGAGGCAAGTGGGGGCCCTCCTCACCGACCCCTTCCAGTGGTATACAACTAGTTAACTAGTAGTAATCCATGGTCAATAAATTTGGCATTATCTTAATTTGCAAGTCAATAGGCTAGTCACAATAATAATCCTCTCAAGGTTGGAGGTTATTAATCTCTAATTAACTTGCCTTGAAATCCACTCAAGTGATGATGATAATTTTCTTTTTAAACTTAAACATTATAAGTTACATAACAAATTAAAATGCAAGTTCTTCATGGATATATCGATTGTTGTCGCGTCCCGAAATTTTCCAGCAGTGTCGTTCCCAATAAGAAACGGCGGGAGAAAAAGATCTTGACTTTATGCGACGATTGTAAAATGTGAATTTGACAGCTGTGACATTTCTTGGAAAATACAGTCGACACTTAACATAGAGTTCCGGTGTGTTAAGTCACCCAAAGACATTTTTGTGGAAAATATCTTTAGAAAATCATCTGACGTACGTTGTTTGCTTTGAAAACAATTTTATTCATATTTAAAATGACTCCTTTTGAATTTGGTCTGGGAAATCAGAGATCGGTCCAGGGATTTACTGTTACGAGTGGGGAAGGTATTAAGCACCCCACATTGCCCTTTGCCCTTTGGGTACTAATTTCCCAGTTTTAACATTTTTTCAGCAAATTATCCTTGGCTTAGAAAAACAAACAGAATGTAAAGACTCGGGAGTGTACAACAAGCAAATGAAAAAAATTTATTTCCTGACGTTATTACTTTTTTTTTTTTTTTGAAGACGTGAATGATGTCAGTACTTTGAAGAATGGTGATCGAGCATGCGGGGCGTCTTTCTAATGAGAAACTACGTCCTTGTAGATGACAGGCTTACTGCTTTCATATCAAATACTAACTAATGGAGTACCATTACAATAATGTCAGGACTTTGAAGATTGGTGGGTAGGTGGGGCACCTTTCTAATGAGAAACTACGCCCCTCGACCAATGTGCTCAAATCCGGCTTTTATATCAAATTAAGTACTAATTAAGTACTAACATCATTACAATGTTAAAGATTATAATGCCAGACTTTGAAGAAATGATTTGAAGAATGATTATAAGTCGGGTCTATCTAAAGAAACAACTGAATGATTGGCACCATCTTGCTTTTATATCAAAGTGCTGACATTATTATCGGGGAAGATTTTTTTTACATTTTTGTTGTAAAAATAGATGAGTGAAATGGGGTGCGCATCGGAATGATTTTATCAAAGCTCGGGTTGAGAGTTGAGACCCAATTGTGAATATTACAAATTTCACCTTTATGCGGAAATTACAATGGCAAGAAACGAAGGACAAAACCTCTTCAGGGGAATTCCACAGTTTGGATCTGGGTGATAAATCTCTCTGCCAAAGTACAAAACGAAATTATTTTAGAATTGGATGAAAAAGTTCTTTTTTTTTTTTTTTTCCTTCAGCTGCCAGAACCTGGGGTCCTTTTATAGACCCAGGCCTTGCTGGTTTTGCCGTGCCACGTGCTGCTGCTGCTGCTGCTGTAAATGATAAGTAATCTCAAGAGATTCCATGATTTCCATCTCCCAATTTTCGGTCCTTTAATGCACTTTTTTTTGTGATCTCGTTACATTGTAATTGCTCACTGCCGAGTCTTGAGACGTTGTCGGATCAATTGTTAGGATATGTCATTTTTCTCGTAGCAGTGCGTACATTACAATGGTAACGTTTTATTTTTTATTTTTTTGGAATATCAAATAAGTTAAACGAGAGTCATAGGTTCAAATTACAAACAGAAAATAGAAAGGAGACTAGTCCCTAAAGTGGCTACTGTCGAGCTAGTCATCACATACAAAGATACGTACGGATTGAGGCGAATCCTCAATCACATTCAAATTTTCAAATTGTTCTGCACCCAACCTTGGCATGTGATCAACGCTAATATTAGCTTCACGGAAAATATGTGTAAGGGAAGATTGGGTACACCCCAGAAGCATATTGAGAACCCAAAATTAGAGAATTGTTGGGATGGTCACCAGATGAATCTTCGTTGATTAACTTTATAGCTGGGGATGGAAACAGGGAGGGTTTTGATCTATCCCTACCCCTACCCTAAATGTGGCAAACTCCCTCTGCCCTGCCCCTACCGTAATGGAAATCTACGCCCTTACCCTACCCTGTCTGAGAATGGGTTTACCCTACCCGCCCGCCCCATTTTTTTTTCTCTCATTCATAAGCACATGCCTACTCCAATCATCACATGCTATTGCCAACACAAAGAAAAGGGAAGCAATATGATCTGAAGTTTCACGAAATCTAAAATGAAATATTTTCTTTACATATACTATGGTACTTTCAAAATTAAATGAAAATATAATGGTTACAATGTTATTTCATACGTATACATATATATCGGGGTGGGTTTGGGGCGGGTATCGGAGCCGGATACTCCTACCCCTGACCCTACCTAACCCGAGTTTCCATTTTCCCCCCTAACCCTACCCATTACCCAAAAATTGAAAAAAAACCCTTCCCATTTGGGGCGGGTAGGACGGGTTCGAGGTGGTGCGGGTATGATTGCCATCCCTATTTACAGTTGTGAGGGAGTCCGACTCAATTTGGATATTGTTGTAGCCTTTCTCTACCATTAATGGTGAAACCTTGGTAAATTCCCCAAAGTTCAGTTTCCAAGCTTGACATGGAGTTGGTCTTTCCATAATTTCCTAGCAGCCATTGACCTTCATGATCCCTAAATAAGCCTCTGAATCCAGCTTTTCCATTACTTTCATATAAAACATCCATCGGTGTTAAGCTTCAAAGCTTCACACCCATTATCAAAGGAGGAAACCAACGAATTAATATAGAATTTGATGAGCCGTTGTTTAGGGGGGATTTGAATGCCTCGAAAATTTCAAAGCCGAAGGCAATGATATTTCTATGGCTAACACAAGCTGCCACTTCTACATTATCAAAACTCTTTCGGTTTCTATCTTTCCAAATTTACCAAATTGTGACTGTGAAGAGAACTTTTCACAAAATATCATTGCTTACTCCTAACGTTGCTGAGTCTTGAATTTGTCCTTTGTGATAAGTGACTCGCGGGTCCTTTTAATTGAAGTGCAAAAATACCATCTTACACGCCCGCTATATCGAACTTCAAAATGTCGGTCTTTTGAGTAGTCCGGATCAGCGGGGAAAAATGGGGTATCAACAATTGTGATTGATGAATTGATTTTCTGCAAACATATTGTTCTTTGTGTGTTCTACAAGGTGACCAGTTTTTAGATCTTGTTTTAGGATATTGTTAGTACCCTTTATGCATTCGTCTTCATTTTGCTATTCAATTATTGACAATGTTTAATTGCAATCTCAATTTTTTTTTTCACGGAATTGCTATCTCATTTCTAATTTGGAATAGGGAGTTATTTTCTATCGCATGGTAGTTTTACCCATATTTTCATTGCCCTCTCACCATCTCAAACAAATTAAGTGGGTTGCGTTCACATTCATTGAATATTTTTTAAACGGAATTAGTGGTGGCAGATTGATCCAAAAGTCCTATGGTTGATACGAAATGGCCCAACGGTCAATGGCCATCGTTCTATAGAACCATGGGCCCCAGTTGATTTTAGGCCTAAACGTTTTGATTAGGCTTCCGAATCGTCAAATTTGTCGTAATAGGAAATATTTGATTTGTTCATAACTTTTAGTAGGAAATTCTGTTTTGGTTGCCGTCTGTTTTGACAACCTTATATTTCTTTTAGTTTTTTATTTCCTAGTCAAATTGGAATTTTTTTAAGGTATTTTTTGTTTTTGTTTAGTTAATGTTTGATTGGCATTCAAGACTTTTAATTATTTTGTTTCCTAGTTTTTTTTTATAGGCAAAAAGTTTATTCATAAAAATTTGAAAATGGTACATCAAGTTGGGGGGAGAGGGAGGGGACTCTAATCAAGGTTGGAGAAATTAAAGAACCTGATGAGTCGAAGCGCAAAAAAATACCCAGAGTGCCAAACCCAAAATATCTAACAGGCTAGACCAAATAGGGCATACACAATACAAACAATTTAGCCCAAACCATAAAGTAGCCGAAACCCTAGCCGCCAACGCCCACTGCTGCAACAACACCAACCAGCCGCCACAAACGACGCCCCCATCCAGCCATTAGCAGCCACAACCACCCATCACTATTAGGCCAAGAACCGGACTCACCCAACAATGAAGACCGGTGGGTAGATCGAAGCCACCGGATGGAGAATGGAGGGTTGATTAGCATCCTACGTCTTGAGCAGTGACATTGTCTTAACAGATGACTAGGACTTGGCATATGGAAACGTAGTGTAGGACAACATAGTATATGGTAACTTAATGGATGGGAACAATATCTAAGTAATGTTCTAAGTTGTTGATAATAGAGAACAGAAATTTCAGCTTCGCATAGTTTGAATGGTTCGGCTTTTATAACTTTTTGTAACCTTGCGATTCAAAAACTTATTCGATTAAAATTGGGTTGCAATATTGTGAGTTTAGTTTCACACATAATTAAATGTGTCCTTTAATGCAAATATTCAAATTTATTGTAAATAACGAATCAAATCTTTGAGGCAACATAGGCTCACATAATGGGAATATGGAAGGGTATGAAGAGATGGGGTATAGAGAGGAGCTCATCCCATATGGTGAATAGATTTTGACATAATTTTCGCACTCTACTTTTTATTAAATACACTCTAAATCGGACACTTGAATTTCCTTTCCGGTGCCGCAAACCTTGCCTTAATCGGACACTCAAGCTAAAAGATATGGTCAAAATACTGAAAAGCTGTCCATATTCCTTTTCAATTCGGGATTGAATGATTTTCTTTCCAAATTACACTTTATTTGGCTCATTGATCTCCAAATCCTACAAACACATTATACTAATTAATCTACACCAAGTAACAACATAAATGGACCCGCAAGTATAGGTTAGAGGGCTTAATTGGGTACAATTAAGCACCTATCAGTGACCCACAACCAAATTTCATTGATAAAGCTCTAAGCTAGAGGTGCGGTTGTTTAAGACCCCTGAAATTTTTTGCAAATTTTAATGGGCTCTCTTACTTTGGCATCTTTTATATTAATGGTCAACAAAAAAACCCTCATCTTCCAATTTCACTTTAGGTTCCCAAAAAGTTTAGGCCGGCTCTGATATTAAGTTCCCAAAAAGTTTAGGCCGGCTCTGATAGTTAGGCTGAGATGAGTGGCCAGATAGAGGCTGATTGTTAAGTAGTAGTATACTGGCTTAAAGTGGTAGGAGTGTAGAAGATAAATTTCTCAAATTGAAATCTGTTCTGTCAGTCAGAGGAGTTATATCAATCTCTGTTACAATCAATGGACACGTGAGAAGTTACTTTTTGTATAAATATCAAGGGCCCCATCCCATTTCACTTTCATAAATTCGATTGAAGATTACAGAGCTTATTTTCCTCAATCATACCAACGGCTCGATCAGTGACGATTCCAGGAATTTATACTAGGGTGTTCAAGATTTACAGAATCATTGAGTGGAAATACCCACAAAAAAAGGGAAAAAAATAAATTAAAAACAACCTATTGTAGGGTTGATGAGAATTTGTACCAGTTCCAACACAGTCAACACTGTGTAATGAGAAATGAGAAATGAGTTTGTTTAAATTATATCCCAAGGAAAAATTATTGTTTAGCAAAAAAATCCTCGAAAAGGCTTGACAAAAACTTTTCTAAAACTGATAAAAGGAAAAGCGTACACGACGATGGCACCTTTTTGGAGGTGAATTGAGCCTCCAGAATTAGTCAATGTGCACGTAAGTTGGCCCGGAAACTTAAGTTATAAAAAAAAAAAAAAAGAGGCTAGTCCCTTTTGGAGTAGCTACTTTCATTGATTTATTGATGTGGGAATCGAAGTATTATCCACAAGTTAAGACAGTGATTAAAAGAATATGTGACATTTAGTCGGACACAGGGCAGCTCTTGTGCAGCCACCATGCATTCTTTGTCAAGCAGCTATGGGCGGCCCGTCCAGATTTCACCAAAGACCTTACATCGAACCGTTCGTTGCGTGCGTGCGTGCAGATGAAATCTGAGCCGTCCATCCAAGCAACGGAGGACTCGAATCGTGCAATGCAGGTGTTGTGCGGGGGTTGCACAACAGCCACCCCAAATCCCATTTAGTCATGGCCCAGTGCTTATCTGCACATGCACATAAACATGTGAGTTCCAAATTGTTTATTACAAAAAAACCCAGATGCATGTGAAGGCATGTTTATATTTGTCATCAAGGAAGGAAGATGTTGCAAGGCCAAAAAAGGCCCCCAGGTGCTTAATTTAATTAGCTTGTGCAATGCATGTAGGCTGGAAAAGTTTTGTATTGTGGTTTCTTCATCATTACTCGTTTCAAAAGAAATATTAACATACTAAAAAGAAGAAGAAGAAGAAGAAATCATTGCCCTCTTCAGCGGCATTTAGAGGTTGAGTTCAACAATACTAACTGAATCAGACAGATGTCGTGGCACGATGCAATGACAAATGTTTGATAATCTTTGGGATTCCAAGATTAGTCGAAATGTGGGGAGCAGCGTTGGTGTTGGGCACGATTCTCGGTGTCTGCTCGGCAATCCAATGGTCTAGATTTTATCTTGCAATGAATGGCTAAGATATCGCACGATGCAATGACTAATGTTTTATAATCTTTGGGCTTCCGAGATTAGTCGAAATGTGGGAAGCAGCGTTGGTGTTGTGCACAATCCTCTTCGTCCGTTCGGCGATCCAATGGTTCATATTTCATCTTACAATGAACGGCTCGGATATCGCATGATCGAGATAGAATCTAGATTCTAGACCATTGGATCGTCAAACGGACGGCGAGAATCGTTCACAACAAGCATGTTGTGCATGGTGCATAGCACCAATACCGAACCCTGAAATGTGCGTTAATTAAGTGTCCGGACACCTGAGTTATATTTTAAAATAAACAAATGTTTGATAATATGAGAGCTGTATTAATATATGTGGAGTTTAGCTGTAATAGCTGCCAGGTTTGGTGATTTGGTCAGTGGTGTTCTTTCTTTTCATCTACTGTGTCTTTATTCTGTTCATTCTGTTTAGCTTTGTGAACTGTTCAACTTTTCCATTTCTGATTTTGATTGATTTCTCGTTTCCACTTGAATTTGGCTTACTTTCTTGGATACGATGCATTGAATTTGTCTAGGGCAGCTACACTGTAGTTTGAGGGGGTTCAAGCAAACCCCATAAGACTTTGCTTGCTAGAGTTAAAAATTGTCACGCCATCATAGTCCATAGAATCTAAAAGATAAAAGATAGTAGCATTTTAAGAAGGTGTTTTGGGAGCTATGTTTCTACTTTTTCATTTTCATATTTTTGAGTTTTGGATGTTTGGGAGACTTGGGCCAAAATGGCTTCTCTTAAAATGAGTTTTCCATTTTAGACTTTAGAGAGGAGAAGTGAAAAAGAGGTGGTGAGGAGCTTTTTGACTTCTCATTTTCTACTTTTCTCATTTTCATTAACAAAAAGACCCACAAAATGTATTTTGGATATATCTCTCAAACACTACTTTTGTTACAAAATGCATTCTGCACATTTCTCTCAAATACTTCTACTAAATTCAAAATACACTTTATGATAATAATCCACAAAGTCAAAAAGCCAAAAAAATGAAAATGAAAAGCTGAAAATAAGGCTTCCAAACACCCCCTAAGCAAAGTTGTACGTGGTTATGATTTGATGCAATTGGGCCTAGTCATCTCAAAATTAGCCTTTGATCAATCAAATCAACACCACCAACACAATTTAAAAACGCAACTCCGAACTCTACCCAACATAGAAAAGATAGTTATGATGATATGATTGTTCTCTAATTTTGTTAGTAATGAATGAGAGGGGCCCATTGAATTGACTCAATTCGGGTTTGGGCTTGGATTCAACGATGGAACCTAATTTTAGGCCCATAGATAAGCCACACCTGAAAAATAAATACAAAATCAACGACTGGGTTGTGTGTTGTTTATATTCACTCCCTCTTTTCAATCTTGTATTTTAAATTCTTAATAACATTTAGTTTACACATCAAATTATAGCTCCCTACTTCATTATCCTCTCAGATCTTAGAAACTCAAAAAATATCTGACCCGTATGGGCAGCCCAATCTCAATGGAGGCCTTAGGGGAAATCTTGGTTTGAGGATCTTAAGTGTTAATTTTATCCTAATAAAATTAAATTTCTTATTTGCAAATTATAATTCTTCTTTTGGATATGTAAAATATACTCAAGAATATTAAGTATCAAGTGTCTACTATTCTAGTAATTTATAGTATGTGAATTAAGATGTAATTGTAATCAATGTTACGCAAGGATTAAATCTTTTTTATTATTTTTAGAGAAAACAATTGTAATTTATATTGATACAACAAGGTACTCCCTCCGTCCCTAAATAAACGGAGAGTATTTCATTTTGGGTTGTCTACTAATAACTGCGTGTTTTGAAATGTGAATGGGTAAAAGTTTGTACAATTATTATTTTGCCATTTTGAAAAATTAAATTGGTAAAAAATTAATGAGTAAAAATGGAGGATAATTTTGGAAAGTGTAGGTAAAAGTTAATGTGAGAGGTACAAAGTGGAGGTAAAAGTTAATGTGCAAAATGTAGTAATGATATTTCTTTAATAAGTTGGATTTATGAGACAATACATTTAAAAATGGACAGAGGGAGTACAAATTGCATGGTTTGGACCGGTTTAACGGTTCACCAAATTTGTTAAGCAGCCCTAGTTTACATTCTATTAATCTAGTAATAATTTATAAGTGATAACAAACAGACCCATAGATCGATTCACTTGTATATAAACATAGAGATTATAGGCCCTTGGTACTTGGCCTACCTTAGGGATCCGGGGGTCCTGGTGTTCAGCTCTTGCTGGGCAGCCTACTGTTTGGTCCAAAACGACGTCGTTTTGGGCATTCAAAAAGACCAAAAGATTCACTCAAAACAAACAAGGTTGTTTTGAGTCTTTGGAAACTACACAACACCCCTTTTTTTGTTTTCTAAAACTGATTTTTTTTTTGATTTTTTTTTTTGAAAATTGTTTATTTTAAAAAAATTGAAAAGAAGAACTGTTTTGACTAAAAAAGCTATTTTAAAATAATTTAGGTTTCTAGTTTGAAAAGGTGATATAACACTCAAATTTGATTATGCCAGTATGGACCTCTACATTGTTAACATTAGCCATCCTCGAAATGGATAGTCAAAAGATGATGTGACAACTTTTGGTTATTCAATTTTAAGTATACAATTGGTGATACCCTAAGCTTTTCTAGCGCTAAAACTAGAGGTGTCAAACGGGTCGTGCCGTGCCGGCATGGCCAATATAATTTCATGCCAACCGTGCTTTGTGCTATGTCATGCCATTTTATAATCGTGCCGTGTCATGTCATGTCCGTGCCGCACATCTCCGAGTTTCGTCGAATTTTTTTGTATAGTCTAGTCAAATTTTGTCGAAAAATAATTTGTATATCTAATAACTATAGCTATATTGACTTATTAAAATGTATACAACATCTAATTCAAAATTTTTTGTATAATCTACCGGAGTTTCAGCTTATTGAGATTCGCAAAATATTTGTATTGACTTACTAAAAAGTACTCCCTCCGTCCCTTTTTGAAATGATCCATATATATGCGAATACGTGTAATTTCAAACCTCTAAAAAACATATTTCTCTATATAACTTTTTAATTCGTTCTATACCAAATTAAAGTGCTCATTGAGTACTTTAATTTGGTACAAAAAAAATTTTAAAAACGTTATACGAAAGTACATTTTTAAACGTCCACAAAAATACACGTTTCCCAAGTGGATCACTTAAAAAGGGACGGAGGGAGTATACAACATATAATTAGAAACTCCATCATTAAAAATTAATTTTTTTGGTACATTAAAAATTAGTATTTATTGTGTCGTGCCCTGGGCAGTGCCCCGTGTGCTATGCCGCGTCGAGTCCACTTCTGTGTCATGTCGTGCTGACCCAGTTCCATGCCGTGCCCGTGTCATGCCCATCTAAAACCGTGTTTGTGACGTGTCGTGCCACATTGAAACGTGTCGTGCCCTGCCTGTGCCAACCCAACCCGTTTGACACCTCTAGTCCTTCCATATTCATCGTAAAACTCAAGGCCTTGTTCGTTTTGGGTTTCAGGACCCGCTTTTCTCAATTATTATCCAATCATTACTCCTATTTTCAAATATTATTCTTATTTTTCTCTCTATCTCTCTCTAATCATTAGCCCCATATTTTTAATTATTGTCCTATTTCTCCCTCCAATCATTACAAAAACCAAAACTCAAACCTCAAACCAAACACAACTCAAATGCGGCTTCCATATAATCAAAGTCCATATTAATACTGTCGGAGTGTACTTTTTAAGTAATTTCTCATTTTTTGCACATCATTGTCATGTCCATCATTTTCCATTCTTAACATTCAATATGTATAATATTCATCAAAATTAGTACTAGCGTGGTGGGTACTGAAAAAATTAACCAATGTCTACATGAATACAAAGTATTCTAGTTTGAGTGGAACTATTAAAAACAACTTATTATAATACCAAAACATAGATTAATGTCTAATGACACAAAAAGTAAAAATGACTGATATCGGGGCTGAACAATTTTTATCACAACCAAGCAATCTTTTTTTCACCACGAACAAAAACCAAATACCTACTCATGAAACAAATCACCAAAACAAAACAATGTTTAACTTATGGGAAGAGAGAAAAGAAAGAATGAAAAAAACAAAAAAAATAGATTCCATCGTTAGGCGAGATCGGTACGGGAATGCGGAGATGATGATTCCGAACAAATACCTGGTGGGAGACGATGATTCTGACAAATTGTTCAATTCCGGCGGTGAATGATTGGCGAGATCAGTGGAGGATGGAGGATGATGAGCCATGGATGCACCCATGGATGCAGATTCAACGAATTATGTGCAGTTTCCTAAGACTCAAAACGATGTCAATTTGAGTGAATTTTTCGGTGCATTTTATGGGCGCCCAAAACAACGTCGTTTTGGGCCGAACAGCAGGGTACCCTACGGGGACCGTATCCCTAGGCTACTGCTAGAGTCGCCAAATACAGAAGAAGTTTTCTATAAAAGCGTTATTATATGACCATAAAATTTCATAGAACTAGAATGATGTAACAATGACATTTACAGTACTGTACAAGTCGTCCTCCATTTTAGACAAATAACTACTACTTCGACAATTTCAAATCAAGATCAAGTTATTTCTTGTGCAGTTAGGTTACTATCTTTCTTCGAACATCTAACTTGAAACCTAACTACCTTGACTTTGTACAGTACTGTAAATGTTGGCACTCAATGCTAATACCAATTTGGAGAATGTCAAAATCACGTCCCAAAGAATTAATGGTTGTCAGCCCAAACAAATGCATTTGATTACAAATTCATATTTTTACCTCTAAGTCTAGAAAATAGACATCTAATTACTACTAAGATAAGTCACTCTTTTAAATTACCATTAAGGTAAGTCCCTCTTTTTTGACGTTTAGGTTTAAGGTGCACTTTCCTATTATAGGATTTAAGTGATTTAGGTACTTTCATAGGGTACACTAAGATTTTAGACACTTTTATTAGGAGACCATGGAGTTTAGGTTTAGGCACTTTCATAGGTTACCCTAGAGTTTAAGTTTAAAGTGCACTCTCTAATTATAGGGTTTCAGGTGGTTTAGGCACTTTCATAGGGTACCCTAGGATTTTAGACATTTTTATAGGGTACTCTTAGAGTTGAGGTTTAGGTATTTTCATAAGATACCCTAGGATTTAGGCACTTGGGAATACCCATGTGGGGTGGAGAGAGAGAGAGAGACGGTTCCCGATTTGTCAATAGATGGGCGACACATTTCAATTTCCTTTTGTATATGTCGATAATTGTAGTTGCCGACTTGTACCGGCCAGTAAAACACTCTTACAAATTGATCTTTTCAAAAACAAGGATAACAGAGCCCAAAAATTTGGGTTACATTTACAAATACCTTCCTTTCATTTAATGAACCCTTTTTTTTTTTTTTGGTAATAAATCCTGATGCTCTTCTGCATTAGAAAGCAACTTAATAAATTTTAAAGGAAAATTCTAAATACAGAAAAAAAAAAAAAAATCACCAAAAAGGAAGTGTTCTTTCAGGAGTACTGTGAAAAATGGAAAGTTTTACAAAGGAACCAATCAAAATGAAGGGGACCATGAAGGTAGGTACCAATACTTAATCGATATCCACATCATTTACCAATCCTTTCAATCGTTCGTACCAAACATATATTAGCTGACAAGTGACAAGTACTCAAGCAATACCCAAATAAAATATAAAATTCGTACATGATGTAGATCTAGAGGTGAAAATCGGTCGGTTCGGGATGATTTTTCTGGGAACCATTTCCAACCCAAAAAAATAATGGACCGATCGATTCGGGGTGGTTTGGTTCGGTTGGTTTTTTTAGACCAATTTTTTCTTCGGCGTTAAAATTGAGATGGACGGTTGGGATTTGTTATTTTTTCGAGATTTGTTATTTTTGAGGGGAATCAAGATTGGTTTTAACATCTAACTCCAAATAGGGGTGGTTTGTTGGCTTTTACTTTGCAGTTTGATGCACACTTTTTTTTTTTTTTTGTTATTTTTATTTCCCCCAACCCTGAATCATTTCAGGCCATCTAACATCTAACACCGAATTTCTGGAATCACGAGATAACATCTCTAATCAGAAATCGCCAAATCCCTCAAACAAAGGAGCCTATAGTGACTCAAGAACATGACAATTATAACATGCACCCAAAATAGGAATTGGGCATATTTTAGCAGCAAAGTTGAAAGTGACTCCAAATTAAACAACTACAAGGATTAAGCTCCAAGCAAGTTAAAGAATTAACACTAAAATGCCTTTGGACCGACCATCTGTTGGGCCCTGAGTGCCCCTATGGATTTGTTCTGTGATATCAACGCACTTTCATTGAGACCGCTATAAAACCAGACTTGCGGGTGCGATGTCGAATGTCATAAAAGACTTAATTGAAGTCTTTCCTAACATCAATTGGTTTTAGAAGAGATGGTGGAAAAGCGGTCCAACAAGTGGTATCAGAGCTAGGAGGTCATGGGTCCGAGTCGCGGGAGCGTCATCGTGAGGGAGGGATTGTTGGGCCCAGTGTGTCATGGATTTGGTTACACAATGTCACTCCCTGCGACCGCTCTAAAACCAGACTTGCGGGTGCGATGTCGAATGTCATAAAAGACTTAATTGAAGCCCTTCCTAACACCAATTGATTTTTGGAGAGATGATGGAAAAGCGGTCCGACAACCGACCATCCAAAGCATTAAGCGGGAAAACAAGTGGATTTATCACTAATTATGGAAAAGTGAAATCACCATTCGAAGAAAACCACATATGATTAGTTGTAACAACCGTTGTCTAAAGCAAATGGCATTATTAGGTCAGTTGATGTCTTAATGATGAGAAAAGTGGTTCCTTGCTTGTTAAAAAATGAGCACACTTTCAATTTGGCTAGGAAAAAATGTCATTTCATGTCCCCCAAGTCTAAAAAATACCAAAACTTGGGTGTCGGTTGGATACCATATGGCGATACTCAGCGCGCATCTCAGTCGTCCAAAAATATTTTGGACGGTACGGATTTTATAGAGAGAGAGAAAACTCGCCCGTCTAAAATACTTTTAGACGGCCGAAATGCACTTCTGTCATCACATCAACCGTATCTTATTTGCACCTAAGTTTTTCTCCTCAGTGGTGACCAAAAATGGCTTTGAATTTGGATCATTTGGGCTCCACATTTTAACCTTGGAGCATAAAAGCCAACAGGTACTCCAAACAAAAGGTTTAGTTATTAGCTGGCACAATTTAAAATTAGACCCCACCACCACCACTCACAAAAAATATAACCATACTCCCTCCCCATCCATTATATGCTCCTCAATGAGAGGGACTCTGCTCAATGTATACCAATCAATGATTTAACAGAACACGTATCTTGAAACAAATGAGTCCGATTCAGTATGCACAGTGCATGTGTTCCAAGATAAATGTGTTTCGTTAAATCATATGCACAGTGCATGTGTTCCAAGATAAATGTGTTTCGTTAAATCATTGATCGATATCCACTGCGCATGATTTTCCCCGTACTAGAAGAACTTGACAACAAGTGCAAAATGGACGATTTAAATCATTGATGTGAGTCTAGGACGAATCCAAAAATATCCAAAACTGTACAACGAAAGAGGACAGGACCTGAGTCCCATCAAGAGCCGACCCTCCACTATTTTTCCAAAAACCCTTGCATCACCAGCACCATATCGTCATTTTCATATTTATTCTATTTGAATTATTATTGCATAATTCAAATAAAATAAATTTACCCACTGAGAATGAATATACCTTACATCAGCACCCTAAGGTCATTGCCCATATTCAATTTGAATAATTGCAAATATACCCACTGAATTTCCATGAACTCCATGTGCAACCCCAACCAACCACCGCCCCATTGAATGCAACAACTCTGTATTCTAATCCAATTTTGAGTGGAATGCCAAGAAAATGAATATTATGACACAAGTCTCCTCCATTTTCCTCTCCCCCCCACATGACTATATGCAAAAACATATTTAGTAAAATTCTCTGCACCGACAAATACTACTCCATAGTAAACATGAGATTAAAGAAATTAAAACATCACATGAAAAGAGCAAAAACAAGGGGAATCTTTGTCCCTTTTAAGAGCATGAAAAAAAAAGAAAAGAAAAAAAAGAAAAGAAGGGTATTTTTGAACATAAATAGTGGAACAGCCAATAAAGACCAACTCAGAGCAGTGGAATTCACAGTCAAGTCCCATCAATCCCATCATTAGAGATTAGCCACAAAAAAAATTAAAAAAAAAAAAAAAAAAAGAAAAAAAAACCCAGTTCAAAAACTGGAAATATTTACTTCTATGAGCATTCAATCAGTAGATTTGAATCAGGAGATGGAAGTGAAATGACCAAACTAACCCTTCCCAGAACAACAGTTGTGTCTCCATATCAACGGGCAGAATTGACATTTGACAAAAGAGTTCATCAACATCATCACCGCATGGAGGATATCAATTATCCACACCCCACAGTCAAACCAAAGATTCTCCCACCGTATATTGCAAACCCAACCCTCAAACTACCCAAAGACTACAAAACAACCCCAGGAAATCAAACTACCATTCACTTTCCACCCCCGCTACTGATCATATCCTTGTACCTTATAATGGAATCCATCCTCTGCAACTTCAACTGCTGCTTAAACTTGTTGATGAAATCATCAGCCTTGGAATCCACCCCCTCATCGTCCTCCTCCGTCAATCTACTGTTACCTTCCCTAACAGTCGCCGGCCGACGAGCCTCCACGACGTCGTTTTCCTCAAAGTGACCGAAAGCCGATTTCGCACTCGCCGACTTTCGCATCTTCGTCGGCAACCTCTCCGGCATGTCCCCTCCGGACGGCTTCGTGTCGGAATTCGTCCGGCTCACGTGACGTTCCTTCAGCTGACTGTAAACCTCCTCTATGGATAACGATTCTTCTTCATTAAAATGGGTTTCATTTTCCTGGGTATGGTTTTGGGCGTAATGGGTGTCAGAATCTGAGGTCGGATCGAAAGGGGTTTGTTGGAAAAAATTGTGGGTTTCTTGAATTTTCTGTTCAGGGGCAAAATGGGTATCGTGATCTGGGAAGTTGTGGGTTGTCTCCTGTTGAGAGGCAAAATGGGTATCTGAATCTGGGATTTGTTGATAGAAGTTTTGGGAATTCGTTTTCTGTTCAGGGGTAAAATGGGAATCTGAATCTGGGTTGAAATGGGGTTCTTGTGATCTGTAGCTGTTGAGGTTGAAGGATTTAAGGCGTTGAAGGACAGAGGGAGATCGAGCAAGCCTGTTTGGTGGTTGTGCGTCGTCGTTTTGGGGTTTTTGGTGGTGTTCTTTGTTAGCGGAGGTTGAGGTGAAGAAAATGGTGCCAATCATGACATTGAGGAGGACGAAGAGGACAGTGGGGGTGAACCAGCTGTTCATTGAAGCCCAGATCGAAGGTATGGAAGAGACAGAGTCTTCAAACATGATTCTGGTGTTCTAGAGAGAGAGAGAAAAAAAAAGGTCGAAAATGGGAAGATAGTGGTCTGCAGTCTGCCGTGCGTAGACAGAGAGGGGACTAAAAAAGGCGAGGAGAGAGATCGGTCTTTATTTATGTTGTTTTTTTGGGGGTACGTGGTCTTTGTTTATGTTTGGTTATATTTACAGTAATTGATCCAGATTTTTATTAGTAGTAAATATCAAAAAATATCTACTACCTTAACCACCAAATTTAATGAGTAGTAACCTCTCCCAACATAACCACCAAATTTTAGCCTTTAAATAATCAAAATTAATAAATTTTTCACAATAATCAAATCTGATAGACTTCACATCTCATTAAAGTGCACCTACAAACAGATACAATCAAGTTACACAGAGAGAGATGGGGGATAAAGAGTAGGGGTGAGCAAAATTCGGCCCAACCCGCCAACTCAAACCCAACTCGGCAGGTTTCGAACGAGTTTCAAAGATCACAGGGTCGGGATAGAATATTACTAACCCAATTAATTCAGGTCGGGTGTCGGGGTTTGGGTTGTAGGTGCCGGGTGACTCGACCCGACTCTTACATATAAGTATATAAAACAAACATATATTAGATGTGTGTGTGTGTGTGTGTGTGTGTGTGTGTGGTGGGTGGGGGGGGTGTATTAAAGCCCTAAATCAAATTCAGAACCCTACTCTACACTCCCATTCCCAGCGTCTCCCAACTCTACCACGCCGAACCCTACTCTCAAACTCTCCTCTTCCCAGCGCGTTGCAGCTCGCCGAATAGCTCCACCACGAGTCCACGCCGTCTACTTCGGTGTAAGTTGGTTCCTAAAAATGATGTTTTTAAGGTTTAAATTGTTTACACGTGATTTGTTTTTTATTTTAGAAAATTGATTGTTAGGTTTGATGATATCCTTTGATTTTTAATTTCCCATTCCCAGACTCTAGAAACCAATGAGCCCGAACCGAACTCCAAAACTCGACATTCCGACCGATCGGTTTCTAGCGTAGTCTACTTTTTCCTATCGATCAAAACCAACTCGACTCTCTCGGAAACCCAACACACCCCTAATCGCCGCGCAACTCCACCATGAGTCCACGCCGATCTCTGTTTCGGTGTAAGTTGGTTCCTATTCCTTGCTAAATGATGTTTTTAAGGTTAATGTGACCTTTTTTTTATAGAAAGATAGTCGTCCATGATTGTTTACATCTCTGATTTGAGATTTTTTCCATTTTAAGGATTAACAATTGCACTTTTAAAACGATGGATAAACATCTTTTTTTGGGTTTTGGACTTTTAATAGCCCACTAGACGTATAACCTTTGACTGAAACTTTCTCTACCCTCTATATAGAAAATCGTTTGGCCGACTAAAATCGACATTTCCCTTTTCGAACCGATCGTGTTTCTAACACACCCGAAAGTTATGTTTTAGAAACTTTTTTTTTTTTTCAAAATCAAAAACACCCTCACCCCTAAATCAAAAAACCTTTCTAACGTGAGATTTTTTCCATCAAAACACATTAACAACTTCTCCTTTTAAAACGATGGATCCTAAACATCTAAAACTCTAGGCTGGACTCAAAAAGACTTAAAACTCATTCGAAATCAAAAAAAAGTTAAATATGGTATCTCTTTTGAGATAAATATTGTCCAAATTTTCTTATATTCGGTGAATTCCTTCCCAATTCAAACACAGATAATCCAACAATTGAGGATTTTTTTTTCCCAACAAAGGGCTTGAGAATTTGGATGATTGTATTTGGATGATTGTAGCAGTTTTGGATATTAAAAAAAAAAATCAGATATTTAAAGTAATCATTTTATTTTGTATTTTTGGGGTAGTGATCGCTGAACTCGAGGTGGACGTCTGTGGGCATGTGGGGGAATATGGACAAAACAGAAAGTGTGTGGGCAAATGTGAGGCTACTAGCTAGTTGTTGCACTTAGCCACTTATTAATGGAGGATTGATGCCGACGCCGCGGCGGAAATATAAAGACCGTTTATATTTTAATGGACGAAGCCAGATCAAATTGAGGAACAGCTAGCAGTGCGAGGAAAACGATTTTTAAATGTTTTGAACGTTCCTCGTCTCGACAATTAATGATTAATTTTTTTTTAAAAAATTATCTTATCAATGAGATATATTAACTAATTTGGACGAACTAAAAATACTTTTTTGGATAGTTGCGATCAATTAGAAAAATTGGGCAATAGAAAGCCATATTCTTTTATTATTACTAATCAGAAGGTTAAAGGAGAAAATTCATTAACTATTATTCTTGTTTTTTGATCGGCTATTATCCATTTAGTTATGAAGTAGACCAATTTATATGGGAAGATGACCTAAAAACGGGACGAATTGTCGTACTTTTGGATATAAATGTGCTTGGAGTCGTTAGAACTTAGAAGTATATATGTTGGAGGTATATAATGACTCAAATACATTGGATATAAATGACGCAAAAAATTTGATTTAAAATAATCTAAAATTTGGGAAAAAATTGAATAAGAGGAAAAAAATTAAGCCAATTAAGTTGAACCCCTCTCAAATGTAAAAAATGAACCCCAAGGAAAAAGAGGCCCATTGAAATTTGAGTTTTTAGACAAATATCTGTTGTTTTTAACGATTTAAAAGAAGGTTGGGCAGGTGACCCAATTCCTTTTCCAATCAAAACGACGCCGTTTTGATTTAAACAAAACCCGCACAACAAAACCTCATGGAGAAATCCTCACAGAGATCCGGATCCAACTTTTATTGGGGAACTTAATTTATATTCCATATGGTAAAATAGAAGAAACAAAATTGGAGAAGGAAATAAATCAAAAAACGAACAAACAAATAAATGATGAACAAAAACAACGAACAAAAGTAAATTCAAGCTAGTTTTTGCATTGATAGTAGTAGGGGTGAGCTAAAATCCGGTCAAACCGATCCAGATTAACAAACCGATCCAAATCGATCTTGGTTCTTTAAAAGCACTTTTACATTTAAAAAAACTTCAATTTATCCGGACCGGTCTCGGATCGGATGGATTTACGTTCACTCTTGCCGCATCAATGATTCATCCAAACCATGTATATCCGTTTTTGCATTTAGTAGGATGATATAAGGGAAGAGCCATAGTCAACTAACTTCCAAATTTAATTTATTCATTATTCCTTCTCTTGGATCGATTTTATTTTGCCTAAAATTCACAACTTATTCCCTAATTCCAATACACCAATAGTGGTTTAGTCATAACAAATTAAAGTTGATGAAATTCCCCTTCAAATTTTGATTCCACAATTATGTTTCTATTTTACAAAATTTCTATACATAATTATATTTGAGAAAAGTTATAATTTTTTTTTCCTTCATTACCATGATTAATTACCCTAAATTTCTAATCATATGAGAACCAATTACGAATTCTATATAAAAACGTTAGTAAACCATATAAAAATTTAAGTATCATATTTGAGAAAAGTTATAATTTTTATCTCAAAGTTAAGAAACTCACAAAAAGTTATGAAACACACAAAAAGTTACAAACCATATTATCTAAAAGTTTGGTTCTATGCCTTTTAGTATTTTCGGTTCAAACAAAATGTTATAATGACCGATTCTCAAGGTTATTTTTTGGTTATACAAAACTCAAACCGAAAAATCCTCAGATTATAGATTTTTCCGATATGAAGTGAGAAATATAAATATCCAAGATTTAATTAACCCGCTATAAATTGAGAAATATTGATCTTCAAATAGAATATTTGGCGATTTAGGAAGCAATAAAAATTAAAGATTTAAATCTTTAGATATCAGTTGTCCTGATTATAGTATTGGAATTGTGTTCCTAAAACGTTTTTTTTTTATAAGTAAAGGCTATGCTTCTTGAACTGTACCATATAGTTATTTTCCAATCTTAAATTGGGTGGCCGTTGATTAATCCACCAAATGCAATCTTAAAAAAACTTAAAAAAACTTAATCCGTTTTTTTGGTTTTTTGGTTATTCAAATTTTTTTTTTGCATTTGTTAGTTTTGCATCAAGATTTTGTGGTTTCTAGATTCCCTCGACTTGACGAGACGAATCTAACAAGTATAAATCTATGGTAAACCAATTTTTTTTTGAATAAAACCGAAAATACTTGGATTATTGGATTAATTTTGGCTTTATTAAAAAAATTGAGTTATGACCATAATTTTATATTTGTTAGATTCGTCTTGTAGAGAGGAATCCAGAAACCACAAATCTTGACGCAAAACTAACAAATGAAATTTTTTTGAATAAAGATAAAATAAATAATCCAATAATTCGGATTATGAATTATTTGCCAAAGGAGCCCTGAGTGGCCGCAGCGTGAATGGAACAATTGCCCAGTAGACAATGGTTGGAACAATTTGTATTGTGAAGGAAAAGAACATTACAACCAACTACCAAAAACAAACAAAAATTTTGGTTTGCATTGATAGTATGTCGGTATAAAGCGAGATATCTGAATATGTAGGGTGGTGAACTGGTGATTCGTCTAGATATTCTTGATTTCGATCCGACCCAACTGAACTGCATATCTCTCGGGTTCATCCGCAAGAGCAACAACCAGTTAGTGTCGTCTGGAAAAATTCAACCGGAGGACACTCCGATACTCAAATTAGAGGCAGAGTGAGGAGGAACATGAGTACATATCTCAAATCGAGAAACGGACGGTGTATCTCTCTAGAATTTATCCATTAGGTATTTATAGAAAGAGCGTACTTGCGCTTCAAGTCGGTCCGTGTCTGGAACGAACCAAATATCATCGCCCATAATTACCTTTGGTAGGTGACGTTGTGCTCTTTTCTCCTCTCAAAAAACTTATCTCTAAGTTTTCACTGCTTTATTACTCGTGTTTTTAATCTTTGGTGATTTTTGTCTCTCTCTCTCTCTCTCTCTCTCTTTTTGGATATAAGTATAAAACATACTACCTCTATTCAAAAAGTAAAAAAAAAATTTGTTATAATGTTTAAAAATTGACTAAAGATTAACGAAGTAATGCTCAACATTATACAACTTCTTTTTTAAATCTAAAAACTGAAAATTATTTGATCACAATATAGACATTATGAAAAAAAAACAAAGCGAAATGATTTTGAAAATGAACTGTAAAGCAAATACGTTGTAATCGTATGGCTAATAATGAGATGATATTTTTCTGTAAAAAAGATATTATATGAAGAGACAGAGACAGAGACAGAGAATTGAACGATTCACATCAAATGAGCAAGCTTGGATGGACATTAATTATATTTGCTGCCCAGTACACACACCCCAATCCAGATTTGTAGAACAACATAAACTAAGTGGCATATGATTGTCGGTTGTGAGCGTGCCAACCTAGTTGGGATGCTCGTTTTCCGTTGTGATGCCGCATGCTTAAGGTCCTTTTAATTTTTGTAATCCGTTTTCAAAGATTAATAAATTCTATTTCGCCGATAAAAAAAAAAAACGTGAATAGTTTAAAATTTAGAAGCTACCCTATGAGTAATCTTGGATACAACAAAAAGTTCATGAGTGTTCTTGTCACATCCGTAGTACTGACTCCGTGTTTTCTTCTGTGGTAGAGAGACGAGTGAATGCCCCAATGCTTAGTTTTGTTGGTCGATGGGTTTGCTTCCCACAAAGTTGACCACGGTTCGAATAACTTTTATTTTGAAACTTAATGTACATTTTTGGTGAAATAGAAGAAAAAGAGAAGGTAAAAAAAAAACCAATGAATAAAAATAAACTAAGTAATAAGTTAGTTTCTACATTGATGATAGTAGGACCCTAAGAAGCTAAGAAGTGAGATTTTGGAATATTCAAGATTAAAAGGCTATAAATTGAGAGAGATGAATTTCAAATAGAATGTGGTGAGTTTTTTTTTTTGTCATTTGCTATTCCTAATCTATTACATGGGAGAGGGGGGAATGAGACTCGATCCCGGCATGTAGTGTGTGGCATCCAAGAGCTCGACCGCATGAGCTAGCTGAGTTAGGATGCTATAAAATCAAAGATTTGAATCTTTCCATACCAGTTGTCCGGAGTTTAATTTTAGAATTGTGTTCACAAAAGTGTTTTTTTTTTTTTTTGAAGGAAAATGCTAAAGTTTGGGAGAAGAAATAGATATCTTTCATTCACTAACGCTATGTATGATACACAAAAGAGATAGACTACAATCCCCATCAGTTAGGGATAAACATAAAGGATATGTACAAGTATTAGTTACACAGATAAAATAGAGAAAGATAAGAACAAATAACAATTCTTTTCTAATGTAACAGTCCCCCTCAAATTGGAGCATGAACATTGAGAAAGCTCAACTTGTTTGCTAAAAGTTGAGACCGATCTTTGACCAAGGCCTTTGTAAAAATATAAGCGATTCGATGGGGTAGTAGAAACGTAAATAGGTAGTATACGACCGAGCTGTATTTTTCCCCGAATAAAATGACAATTGAACTCGATCTGTTTCACACGCTCATGAAACACAGGATTGGTCGCAATGTGTTAGGCTAAATTGTTGTCACAATAAAGTTTCATGGGGCCATTATGAAGGAAACCAAGATCTTTTAAAAGTTAGTGTAACCATGTCAATTCACAACAAGTTGTAGCCATCGTTCGATACTCGGCTTCAGCTGACGAACAAGAAATAGTAGATTGCTTCTTTAGATAATCAAAATTAACAACTTTTTCACGATAATCTAATTTAATAGAACTTGTTGTGCAATCCGGGTCACGCACGCACTCAAACACACACAAGAATTCTGAGAAAAACTCTACCGTGTATATTTACAAATACATACACATGAAAAACCTCTCCGAGGAGCAATAACCGGCTCCCACTCCGGTCGGGGGAGGCCACAACCGGCTCCCCCTCTCACACTCTCAGCCTGTCCCGCTCACATTGTGCTACCACACTCAAAAAATAAAAGAGACAACAAGAGTTATTTATAACCCTAGGGTAATTCTAAGGTAACCCTAGCAAACCTTGGGCCTAAGCCCATCCGGCCCACACGGGGTGGATCCCAACAATCACCCTCTCCAACCCAAGTGGGTAAATGTTGTCCCAGCAGCACCCCCATATCGCCACCTCCAATCAGCTACATCTAGCAAGCGCCTGTGTCACAAATCAGTCGAGCATCAATGCACCACCAAACAAAGTACAAAAACCCGAAAGAGTGCGTCCTTGCAAAACTAGAATCCGCAGCCAATCAGAAAATCTGAGTACCGCACCCCCTCAACTAGAATGCCTCCACTCGCACACCTCCTGTATGCGCTCTATAAGCGAGCACCTGCACCCCTTCACCGAGTGCCCACAACTTCATCTAGCCACGCTCTGCCACCCTAGCATTATGTCCTATCAAAAGAATGCAGCTACCCTCTGCCCACACCAGAGGCTCGCTTATCCAAATTAATGATCTCACACACCATCTGAGAAGTGGCTGACTCCTTCTTTGACACCGCATCCCTCATCGAGTTCCTCCGCACCCCCAAACCGGGATACACCTCTCGTGAAACCGGGATGTGAACAAATCCTGCTAGATCACCGTGGCAAATCAGAATCCTGCACCCCTAAACTAGAGTGCTTGCATCCAAACCCAGATGCTCATGCCCAATCATAGGACATAGGACATAATCCATGACTCCATCTCTCCACACCATGAGGCCGTATATCCCGGAGAGGATCTAGTCACAAAATCATAGAAGAAAGGGAATATCCTAATGCATCATCTGATCTCCATCTCAATCCCTTTGTCCAGAGCTCCTGTGAATAATCCACAGCAACTAGTTGCCTTATCGTTGCTAGCTAGCATCCCGCACACTCTTGATTCGACTCCCGACGCATCCAGTACCATCCCAATTGCAGCTCCTCAGTACAATCTCGCGCCTATCCTGTGTGCATCCGCAACTGTCGCCTCTCCTACCACGTCACAAAACACCCATACTGCTTGACCATGCCTGACATCAGGTCTATCTGCCACTGTACTTGCACAAGCCTGTATGGTGGCCCATCATCTAATCCAATGCAGCTCGAATCACAATTGCAAATCCTGATGATTGGTCTTCGAATCCGATTGAACCAGACTGCCTCTGATCACCACTGACCAACTTTGATCTGTCACTCTAGCAAGCGCCTGTGCCATTAACCAATCAAGCGAATCCGCACCCACCAAACCAAGATGCAACACTCAAAATAATGTATCCTTGCTCATTAGCTTCTCCGACTGATCACCACGGTTCAACCGCCGCGAATCTGCAATCACCCGATTGCTCCGGTCAACCTCCAATCTCTGCAAAGTCTGTCCAATACTTCTGGTGTGTAGCTCTCCAACTCCGCTCGCCTTTTCCATCACCTATCCGCCACCTGGTTCTTCCACGTTCCATTCCTGGCTCGCCCAGCACCCCATAGACTCCCATCGGATCTCCCATGGTTTGCCTCCGACTCAACATCCCATCCGATTGACCTGACTGCGTCGGATCCTCCCCAATCTCTCCAGAGTTGTCTAGGATCACAAAATTTGACTCAAATCACCCAAATCCAAGCCCACCAATGAATCCGGAACCGTCCAATTAGCTGGGAACAAGTCTCCTCACAACCCAAAACGCCTCCAAACATCCAAATCCACCTCAATCCAGCAATAACACCTGCTTCTGAGCCTCTACACGAAAAACGGAGCGCATGGTTTGAATCCGAAACATTGAATCGAGCTCGGAACCAATCTGAACCGGTCAAAATATGCCTGAACCGGTCCAAAAAAAACTTTTTGGTCGTACCCGGACCGTTATCCGGTCTGAACCCGGTCTAAATCAACTGAACCGCCTGGTTTGAACCGGTTTGAACCTCCGACCTTTGACTTGACCTCTGATCCCTTTGACTCCTTTCACTTGGACATTACTCCTTGGACCTCTTTGACCCTTTCGGTTGAACCTTGTGACCCTCCGGTTGACCCCTTCTGACCCTTGATGACGTCAGCCCTACTCACCTGCAACCTCTCTGGCTACGCGTGTAGCACACGCACGCGTCAGATTTGATGCGCCTCACACGTTTCACCTTTGACCGGCGAGTGAGGCTTATCCCGACGGTTTCCGGCGACCTCCCTTGTACTCCCGTGATCGTCTCGAAAAACCCCACACAACCGTGTATTCAAAATTCAAGACCGATCACTTTTTGTCCGAGCACAAACCGATCAGCCACTCGCCTCCGTCCAATCTTGTTCAAACTGATTGTGTTCCATCCTCTGGTGACCAAAACCGACCGCGAGCATTCCATTGGACTCGTCTCGACGAGACGAACAAAACCCCGTGAGCAAAATCTCCGTGTGACCTTGTTTTTTTTTGTTCTTGAATCCGTCTGCTTCAAACGCGATTCTGGTGACCTCTTGCGCCACCTGAGCTCTGATACCAGTTTGTTGTGCAATCCGTGTCACGCACACACTAAAACACATACAAGAATTCTGAGGAAAACTCCGTCGTATATATTTACAAATACATATACATGAAAAACCTATAACCGGCTCCCACTCCGGTCGGGGGAGGCCACAACCGGCTCCCCCTCTCATACTCTCAGCCTGTCACGCTCACATTGTGCTACCACACTCACAAAATAAAAGAGACAATAAGAGTTATTTATAACCCTAGGGTAATTCTAAGGAAACCCTAGCAAACCTTGGGCTTAGGCTCACCCGGCCCACACAGGGTGGATCCCAACAGAACTCACATCTCCTCAATAAAGTACACCTACAAACAGATACAATCAAGTTACAGAGAGAGAGAGGTGAGGAGTTCCCGGCCCAACCCGCCGACCCGAACCCCAACTCGGTAGGTTTCGGGTAGGTTTCAAAGATCATAGGGTTGGGTTCAGGTTACAATATTACTAACCCGATTAATTCAGGTCGGGTGTCGGTTTTGGGTTGTAGGTGTCGAGTGACCCAACCCGAGCCGACTCTTACATAGTATATAAAATAAATATATATTACAAATTTGTGTGTGTGTGTGTTGTACACTACAAAAACCCTAAATCATTAATAGAACTTCAGAACCCTGCTCCATACTTTAAAATTTGATTTTTCTCATTTTACCCATTTAGTTTTTTTTTTTTTTCCTTTTCTGATCAGTTATTACCTACTTAGTTATGAAGTAGACCAATTTATATGGCAACGTGACCTAAAAATGGGGACAAATGGTTATACTTTTGGATATAAATGCGCTTGGAGTCGTTAAGTGTATAAGTATGTTGGAGGTATATAGGGACTCAAATAATCAAATACATTGATAGGTTCTGAGCACATTTATAAGACAATAGTACCGTAAAGTAAACGGTTATTCTTCATGATAGGGACCATGTAATTCTTCACCTATTTTCTATCCATTCAACCAATTACAATCTTAAATTGTGTAACCGCATTGTAAACTAAACAATTGGTCCTTAATCAATGATTTGAATAACTTTTATTGGGGAACTTAATTTATAGTATTTCATTTGGTAAAATAGAAGAAACAAAATTGGAGAAGGAAAAATATGAACAAAACGAACGAACAAAAGTAAACATGAAAAGTAAACTCAAGCTAGTTTTTGCATTGATAATAGGAAGATAAGAAGTGAGAAATCTAATATCCAAGATTTAATTAACCCGCTATATATTAAGAGATATTAGTGCATGCTCGTGCCCGTGTCTGAAGGCACGACTTGATCAATCGACATGTGCCCGTGCCCATTCTTTCGAATTTTAGAGAGGGGGAAATATAGGAGGTAGCGAGAAAGAATGTTATTTGATATTTTTGATGTGGTGGGCCGGTGGAGAAAAATGGTAGAGAGAGAGAGGAAAATGAGTTTGCAAAGAGAGGGATAAAATGTATATTGGCCTTGTTCGTTTCTCTGTTTAGTTTTAGTTTTGATGACATCATCATTTTCCTCATTTCTCTCTCTATCTCTCTCCACTCATTACACCTGCTGACATCTTCAAAACTAAACTATCTAACCAAACACAACGAATTTGATGACTGAGACAAAAAACCGCTCTCCGTTGCAATGTAGATGATCTTCAAACAGAATATGTGGTGAGTTAGAGCATCTCCACTCCTACACCAAATTTTTACTCAAATTTGAGTAAAAATTTGGTCAAAAACTTGATTTGATTACACCCCTTCCAATGGAAAACCACCTTTTTAACCAAATTCTAGTTAAAATTTTGTCAAAAACTGTTTTTTTGTTCATTTTGGCCCCAAAACTTTTCCGCCATTTTGTCAAAAACAGTTTTTTTTTTTTCGTTTTTTTTTCATTTTGTCTATTCCTTTTCATCTGTTGCCCTCTGCAAATTTGGTGTTGAGCCGTTGCTTATTTGGAACAAATAGAGCCGTTTGAATATTTGGTGAAAGATTTGGTGTTGATCAAATTTGGTGAAAAATTTGAGCAAATTTGGTGTTGAGCAAATTTGGTGATGGATTTGGTGAAGGGGTGGAGTGGGATTTTTGGTCATTTTTACTCAAATTTAAATTTGGTGAAGGATTTGCTCCAAGAGTGGAGATGCTCTTAGGAAGCAATAAAAATTAAAGATTTTTAATTCTTTAGATATTAGTTGTCCTGATTATACTATTGGAATTGTGTTCAACGTTTTTTTTTATTATAAGAAAAGGCTATGCTTCGTGAACCGGACCATATAATTATTTTCCTTTTTCAACCAGGAGTTGAAATTAATTAATCCACCAAATGCAATCTTAAATTGGGTGGGCGCAGCGTGAATGGAACAATTGCCCGGTAGTCAATGGTTTGAACATTTTGTATTGTGAAACATAGTACTGTACATTTTATTTGATGAGATGGCAAAAAAAAGTAGAAGGAAAAGAACATTACAGCCAACTAATAAAAACAAAAGCTATGTTTTGCATTGATAGTAGGACGGTATAAATATCTGAATATGTACGGAGTCTGGTGATATATATATATACGCCACCGATCCAGTCAAGGATCCCGGATTTCCCGGATTGAAGTTTTTTTCGGTGTTTTGATGTTTTTCAAAATTGTTTTTGGGAAATCCGAGCCGTCCAATGTGTTCAAAAGGTGTTTTCCAGGTTTGCGCGGGAAATCTTCAAAAAAAAAATACCGGGAAGGGCTTGATCCAAGCAGTTTTTCGCAAAACTATAAATGGCCCTTCCCGGTATTTTTTTTTGAAGATTTCCCGCGTGGACCCTTGAAAACACTTTTTGAACACATTGGACGGTTCGGATCGTCAAAAAAATATCGGGAAGGTGGAGTCCCGGATTCGGGACTCCCGGACTTGATCATTCCTCTATATATATATATATATGGTCAGGATCCAGTCAGGACTCCCTGACTTTAAAAAAATCCGGACCTCCCCTCTCCCGGCCATTTCTCGGCCAAATGGTCGGGATCCAAACCGTTGGATGTGTTTAAAATGTGTTTTCAAGGGCCTACGCGAAGATTCAGCAAAAAAAATGACCGGGAAGGGCATCATCCAAGCAGTTTTTCATACAAACCGTAGGATATATATTTCATGAAAAACTGCTCGGATGAAGCCCTTCCCGGTCATTTTTTTGCCGAATCTTCGCGTTGGCCCTTGAAAACACATTTTAAACACATTCAATGAAACGGATACCGACCAATTGGCCGGGAGAGGGAGGTCCGTATTTTAACAAAGTCGTGGAGTCCCGACTGATCCTCTCTCGGATATATATATATATGTCCCGATCTAAGTCCGGATCCCTAAGTCCGGAACTCATCCGAGATCCGGATCAAATTTTCATCATCCGAAAAATAATATGGGCCAGTCTAATGTGTTTTCAAAATTCAATCAATTTTTTTTCAAGGGTCCACGTGGGAAATCATCAAAAATAATACGGGAAGGGCTTGATCAAAAAACATCTTTTAAAACCTTCAAAACCCAAAACCTTCAAATATACAATTTTTGCGAAAACCCACTTGATCAAGCCCATCCGGTATTTTTTTTTTGCAGTTTCGATTTCCTCATGGACCTTTTGAACACACTTTGAAAAATCACATTGGATCGGCAAAAACATCATAAAAACATTTTTTTAAAACCTTCAAAACACCCGGGATTTTTTGCCAAATCCGGATCCTTGAAATCACGATCACATCTAACGGTTATTTTCATAAAATATATATATATTCGTCTAGATCTTCTCGGTTGTTTACGGGAAATATATATATATATATATTCGTCTAGATCTTCTCGGTTTAGTTTACGGGAAAAACGAAACTGCATATCTCTCGGGTTCATCCGCAAGAGCAACAATCAGTTAGTGTTGTCCGACAAAATTCAACCAGAGGACACTTCGATACTCAAATTAGAGGCAGAGTGAGGAGGAAGATGAGTACATATCTCAGATCGAGAAACGGGCGGTGTATATCTCTAGAGTTTATCCATTAGGTATTTATAGAAAGAGCGTACTTGCCCTTCAAGTCAGTCCGTGCCTAGCACGAGCCAAATGACATCACCCGTAACTACCTTAGTTAGGTGACGTTGTGCTCTTTTCTCCTCTCAAAAAACTCTCTTTAAAAGTTCACTGCGTCATTATTCGTGTTTTTCATCTTTGGTGATTTTTGTCTCATTTTTTTTTATTGGATGTATAAAACATACTACCTCTATTCAAAAAGTAAAAAAGTTTGTTATAATGTTTAAAAATTTACTAAAGATCGACGAAGTAATGCGCAACATTATACAACTTTTTTTTTATCTAAAAACTTATAACTATTTGATCACACTATAGAGAATTGGGGGATGGTGCTGTCCCTTTAGGGACAGCATCCATGTTGTCCCCAATCTGGGCCGTTCGTGCTCAGTAATGGACGGCTCGGATTTGTTTGGTAGCGGACGGTTCAGATGTGTTTGGACAAGATGTGATCCGAGCCGTCCATCGCCGAGCACGGACGGCCCAGATCGGACAACATGCAAAGGGACAACATGCACCCCGGATCCCACTATAGACATTATGAAAAAAAACATAGCGAAATGATTTTGAAAATGAACTGTAAAGTAAATGCGCTATAATCGTATGGCTAATAATGAGATGATCTTTATGGTGAGTCGTAAACCCTAGCCGCCTTCTTCGCGTCGCATTTCCATCGGCTGCCATCGCCGGCCGTCTCATCCATCGCCGGTCGTCTCATCCCCGCCCTCAGGTCTCTCTTCTTTCTCTCAGATCCTCATTTCTTTCCCCGTTTCTCCTCTTCTTCTCCCTTCGTTCCCTCTCTGTTCCCCTTTTCCGTCGCCGGCTTCTCCGTTTCCTTTCCTTCCCTTTCCCTTTTTCTTCCCTCTCCCGTTTGTTGATTTGCCCTATCTCTTCCTCCTCCTTTTCTTTTTTCCTGTTCTTTTTTCGTATTCACTCCCATCAGAAATCCCCCTTATTCTCTTCACAGTTGTGCTCTCTGTAGCATTTTTCGCGGCGCGGCTTTCTTTCAGTTTTACGGCATTATCCATGTAATGGGTTCTAGTTCTGGTGGGCAAGAGCTCTTCACCCTTTTTGTGGACAACTTACCAGATCATACTAGCCAGCCTTGGCTATGGAAGTTGTTCAACAAGTATGGTGTGGTCAAGGACGTTTTCATTCCCGTCAAGCGGAGTAAAGCCACAGGATGCAAATTTGGTTTTATTCGCTATGATTGCCATGTTTCTGCTGCAGTTGCTGTTCAAGGAGTCCATGGTTTAAAGGTTGGTGACAAGAAACTCTTTGTTAAATTTGCTTCATTCAGGAAATCAGAGGAAAGGAAGAACAATAGGAAAACATGGATACCCATAGGTGTACCGGAGTCAAGCAAGCAAGGAATTGATAGAAGGCAGGAAAATTTCGGGTTCAGAGTTGCGGAAGGAAAGTCATATGCACAGGCTGTTATAGGAGAGAGAAACTCATGGCAAAGTTGAATAGTATAGAATCCATTCAAATCCAAAGATGATTGGTTATGGATGGCTAAGGAGTGCCATTGCCAAGATACGTAAACCGCTTCTCTTTTAAGAATTGGAGAAGGAATTTAGACTGAACAAGTTCGAGATGTCCAAATCGAGCGATTGGGGGAAGATTTGTCATTATAACCTTCCCAAATGAGGAGTCTAGGAATGCAACTATCAAGGAGAGATGGGTGATGAACTGGTTCGAAGAAATCAAACCATGGAATGGTGAGCAAGCCAAAGATGAACGCTTTGTGTGGCTAGCCTGCTTTGGCATGCCTCTCAACGCTTGGTCCATGCAAACTTTCCAAGAAATAGGTGGTAAATGGGGCCATGTCCTTAAGGTTGATGATAATACATTGAGAGGAAAATCATACGAGAAAGGAAAAGTACTGATTGCTACCGAGTGTATACAAAAGGTGGAAGGAAAGATTGAGCTCATAGTAGATGGGAAAAAATACAACATCAGAGTTGAAGAAGAAGGAACTTTCCGGAAAATTACATCAAGTAGCCCCCCCACAGTTTTTGAGATGGAAGCAGAGAAGTTGGATGAAGATTTGGCCCGGAAACATGACAACATAGAGGGAGATAGTGATGACCCGAGGGTAGGCATCGAGCGTGAAAAAGAAGATCAACACTCTCACGTTCCAATTGTGGCCTTGGAGACTGATGAGGAAACTAATGAGGTAAATTCAAATTCTATTCATGGATTAGACTCTTTGGTATTGGAGTCATTTGGCCCATCCTTTCAAGGCCATAACATAGGGGACAGGGCCCAATGCATTGTTGAACAGAATCTGATTCCACTTGCAGTTAATGAGCACATACAATCATTTGGGGCTTGCATTTGCTCTGGAGGTAGTGATTCTATTCAGAACACTACTCTTTCGAGCAAGTCTAAACAGGAGCATGAACTTCAGTCACCAATTGTTGATGAATGTCCATCTTTGGATCTTGTTTCTGAAGATCCTCTAATTAATTATGTGGAATTCAAGCGTCGTAAGAAGAAAAACCGGACCAAACAAGGAAGACGAAGAAATTCTCTCTCCTTATGGAGACATAATCCTTTGAAAGGAGCTCTTTTTTCTAGGGTGTATAGCTTGGACCAAAAAGAGAACAATTCGAAAATGTTTAAGTTGGATTCGAAGAAAGGAAGAAGAAATGACAAATCTCTCTCAAGCTATGGTTCATTCTCTTTGGGGGTCAGTCGGCATTCTGAGTTTGGGTCCATGCAATTAACTCAAGAGGAAGTTAGTAGTATAGAGAAAAGGTTGGAGGAAGAAACTAAAGCAACAAAAACCACCGGAAAAAATCTCGGTGTTAACCTTCTTCCAGAGGATGAAATAATATTAAAGGAAATGATTGAAGATGAATTCAAAGCTTTCTCTCAAATGTCTGAGATATGAAAGGAAATCTATTGATTCTCTGATAAGGTAATTGATCCTTTTGAATTTGGTGGAAAGTTGCGATGGAGACGTGTCGTGGCAAAAGTTGAGGTCGTATAACTTTGGCAAGGGTTGTATCAATTTCGTTTCGGGTGATGTCGCATGTTTGGAAGCGGTTTTTTGTTTGGGCTGTTTCGGCAAAGGCTGCATTGCTTTTCAAGAGTTTGTGGCGGTTATTTTGGTTTTGACTCATTTGGGTGTTTTGGTTTGGCGGTTTCTTTGTAGTAGTTTGTTTTGGATGTTCCTTTTTCTCTCATTCAACTTTGGTTGGATGCTCCCCCCCCTTCGATGTACCCTTATCGAGTTTTTTAATAAAATCTCTTTTGTCGATCAAAAAAAAATAATGAGATGATCTTTTTCTGTAAATAAACTTAGTAATTAGTTTCTACATTGATGATAGTAGGACCCTATGAAGTGAGATATTTGGAATATTCAAGATTAGCAGGCTATAAATTGAGAGAGATGAATTCCAAATAGAATATGTGGTGAGTTAGGATGCTATAAAATCAAAGATTTGAATCTTTCCATACCAGTTGTCCGGAGTTCATTTTTAGAATTGTGTAGTGTTCATAGTTTTTTTTTTTTTTTTTTTCAGGAGAAGGCTAAAGTTTGGGAGAAGAAATAGATATTGTTTCATTCACTAAAGCTATGTATAAATACACAAAAGATATAGACTACAATCCCCATCAGTTAGGGATAAACATAAAGGATATGTACAAGTATTAGTTACATAGATAAAACAAAGAAAGATAAGAACAAATAACAATCCTTTTTTACTCTAACAGTCCCCCTCAAGTTGGAGCATGAACATTGAGAAAGCTCAACTTGTATGCTAAAAGTTGAAACCGATCGATCTTTGACCAAGGCCTTTGTAAAAATATAAGCAATTTGATGGGTAGTAGAAACGTAAACAGGTAGTATACGACCGAAACCTAAACAAGTAGTATACGACCGAGCTGTATTTTTTCCCGAATAAAATGACAATCGAGCTTGATGTGTTTCGCACGGTCATGAAACGCAGGATTGGTCACAATGTGTAAGGCTAATTTGTTGTCATAATAAAGTTTTTTTTTTTTATTCGTCATTCCTAATCTATTACATGGTAGAGAGCAGAATGAGGCTGATTTTTCAATAATACAAAACCATTTGAACATTAAAAAAAACTTTAAATGCATTTGAAAAACGTACAATTTTTAAGACTTGGGTCATAATAGAGTTTCATGGGGCCATTATGAGGGAAACCAAGATCTTTAAAAAGGTAGCATAACCATGTCAATTCACAACAAGTTGTAGCCATCGCTCAGTACTTGACTTCAGCTAACAAACGAGAAATGCTTCTTTGTCTTCCAAGAAATAGGACTGGTGCTACGAAAGATACGGTACTCGGTGGTTGATCGGCGTGGCATTGGACAACTTGTCCAATCAGAATCACTATACGTGGCAAGGTGCAATTTTTTTTGGGCAGCTAACAAAATACCTTGGCCAGGAGAACCTTTTAGACAGCGGAGGAGGCGGGTAACAGTTTCAAGATGAGGCTTTCGAGGTGCAATCATAAGAGCACCTCCAACCCATTCATTTTATTTCAAAAAATGAAGAACCAAATTGAATATCAATGGGAGATTTTGTAATTTATACCTATTTTTCTTCAAAAAGTTGTACTTTTTGGAGGGATCCATCCCTTTTTTTGTCACATTTTTTCTTCAAATCTACTTTTGGTTTTTCAAATTTGAAGAACTAATTCTTCAAAAAGAAGGATGCGTCTCTCCAAAAAGTACAAATTTTTGAACAAAAGTGGACATAAATTACAAAAATTTTCCTTGATATGTCAATTCGATTCTTCATTTTGAAGGAAAATAAGTGGGTTGAAGATGCTCTAAGAATGTCAAATATATGAGCCGCCTGAGCAATTTTCTATATGAGGATGCATCATTTAAAAGAGGATCATCTTGGTCTTGGTTATTCAACTTTAAGTTCTGTTCCATAGGAAAGTGCACTGGCTGAGAAGCTAACAAACCCATGTCTTAGAGTAGCTCTAAGGTGTATTTTCACTGTATGAGTAAGAGGCCTTTGTGTGAGCGAAGAACTTCCAACCCTTCTATATGCACCGACGGTGGTGCACCGACCGGCGTCAAGTGGGTCCCAAACGAAATGAGGTGATTTTGGATCAAGCACTTAGGGCTGTTCGATTGTCTCGATTCTCACATAGGGCCCCTCGGAAAAGGATTTTAAGATGTTATAACGGTTCGGATTTTTCGTTTGGGACCCACAAGTGGTGGGTCTCCGACACCGGTCGGTGCACCTTGGTCGGTCCTCTTATGTTTTCCGAAGAACTTCGATACCAAAAAAACTCTATTAACCTACCAAATAGTTCTGTCGTACCTGTCTTACACATAGGCACTGTCATTAATTTTATCCCATTCTCTCACTTTACATAATGTGCTGTGTGTTCTCTCATTCTCATACAACTTATTATCTGTCCAACAACTTCTTCATGATAATCATTGTTCCATTACATTCTTTCATGATAATTGCCTTTCTCAGGACCTCTCCTCGAAAATGACAATTGGAGCGGGTAACGCACATTCTGGTCTCTACATTTTTTAGCCTTCCTCCACCTTTTGCTCTTTTACTCTATCAAATAAATCTTCCGGGTTTGATCTTTGACTAAAGACAAAGTAATGCGCAACATTCTACAACTTTTTTTCATCTAAAAATTGATAACTATTTGATCACAATATAGCCATTATGAAAAAAAAAAACCATAGTGAAATTAATGATTTTGAAAATTAACTGCAAAGTAAATGCACTGTAATCATATGGCTAATAATGGGATGATCTTTTTCTGTCAAAAAAAAAAAAAAGGTATGGCTAATATGTCCAATCAAACATATCTTAAGATATATACTCGAAGAGACAAAGAATTAAATGATTCACATCAAATAACCAAGCTTGGGTGGACATTATATTTGCTGACTTGTACACACACCTCTATCCGGATTTGTAGAACAACGTAAACTCTTGTTAAAATAAAGACTCATGATTTGTAAGATGGGGTAAACTACATGGAGAAAAGCGATAATTCCTTCTGCACCGACGGGAATGCACCGACCACGTACCGCCGGCGTCGCCGGCGCCGTTGTGGGTCCCAAACGATCGATCCGAGTTTTGAATGAAATGGGGTGGTTTTGGATCGAGCTCATACAACCGTTCGATTGTCTTGATTCCCGCGAAGGCCCACTCGGAATTCGATTTTGAGAAGGATGAACGGCTCGGATCAATCGTTTGGGACCCAACACGGAGTCGGCGACACCGTCGGTACGTAGTCGGTGCATTCCCGTCGGTGTAGGTAGAAGGGTTCTGGAGAAAAGTGAGGATAGATGGAACAGTAACTTGAATAATTTAACCTATGATTGTTTTTTAATACAACAAAAAGATCATGAGTGTGCTCGTCACATCCATAGTACTTATTGTGTTTTCGTATATGGCATAGAGAGAGGAGTGATCGAGCGAATGCCCCAATGCTTTAGTCTTGTTGGTCAGTGGGTCTGCTTTCCATACGGTTGATCACAGTTTGAGTACCTTTTATTACGAAACTTAATGTACATTTTTTGTGAAATAGAAAAAAAGGAGAAGGTTAAAAAAAAAAATACAACTAATGAACATAAATATGACCAAAAAAGAAACCAACGAACAAAAAAAAAACTATAATAAGTTAGATTCAACATGACAGTAGGACCCTATGAAGTGGAGATATTAACACCTATAAATTGAGAGAGATGAATTTGAAATAGAATATGTGGTGAGTTAGGGTGCTGTGAATCTTTCAATACCAGTTGTCCGGAGTTTAATTTTAGAATTGTGTTCATAAAAGTTTTTTATTTTTTTATTTGGAAAAGGATATGATGCTTCTTGAACCGGACCATATAATTATTTTCCTTTTTTTAACCCCGAGTTGATTAATCCACCAAATGCAATCTTAAATTGGGCAGCCTCAGCCCACCCACCCCACGAAATACTGAACAACTGGAGGTAGTCCACGGTTTGAATAGGAAAAATTTGTTTGTGGAACATATATGCACCTTCCATCTTAAATTGGGATTGGGGGATCTGATGCTTCGAACCCCATCCGGACCATTTAATTAAATTTCCTCTCCAAAGTGTATCCCTGAGTTTGATTAATCCACCAAATGGACGGCTTAAATTGGGCAGGCCCTCAGCCCACCCCCCCACCAAATACTGGATCCCTTAAATTGTTAGTTCTGACGGATTTCGATACAATTTTTAAGCCATTCAGATCTTTCAATTTATAACGTATTTTTTTGTGCAAAGTTTTTAAAATCTTTAAAAATATTATAGACTGAAAGATATGAACAGTTCAAAAATTGCATTGAAATCAGTTCAAAAATTGCATTGAAATCGGAACGTAACAAACAATTTGGGACGGATAGAGTATTTTATTTGATTAGTTTTAGATAGCAAAAGAAAAGACGGGGAAAAGAACATTACAACCGACGAACAAAAACAAACAAAAGTTATGTTTATCATTGATTGTAGTACGGTATAAAGTGAGATAGGATTTGAGTAGTCAAGATTAGGATGCTATGAAGTGATAGATTTGAATCTCTAAAATAAAGGTAACTTGTAGTGTGGTGAGATTTTTATTTTGATCTTAATCTTAATCGCTAATTGTTGATTTTTATCTCCCGTGTCAATTATTTGATCTTAATCGTTCATTTTGTATTTCACGTAGGCTGATTGAAGTATAAAAGATAAGTTAATCGAATGTGGACAGCTATATTTAATCAAAATATACTCAAAATGGAAAAAAATTAACTAGGAGAAACAATTTTTGAATTTAACTGTAAGGTAAAGCAGCTTTAATCGCATTGTTACATATGTCCAATTAAATCGGTGAAGTCTACGGTTCTTAACAAACGATAATAGAAGAAAAAAATCATCCAAGATTAAACTTAATCAGTTGAAGAAAAGTCGAACTAAGAGTGTGAAAAGCAAATCGAAGAATTTTGACACTGATAGTAGTTCGATTGTTGATTTATAAATTACATCCAGGGATATCCGTGACAGAAATTCTCTACAGTTGGGTATGAGGATAGAGAAGATACTTAGGGCAACAAATTCGCAAATCCAATAGAAGGAATGATTTCAGCCATTGGGTATGAGGATTTAAAGAAGATACTTAGATAAAAAAATTACAAATAAAAAAGCTGCTTCAAAACTTTCCATTTACAAATAAAACTACACTCTGTGGCAATTTCATTTGCAATTGGGTGAAATACCCATTTTAGGAATTTAGATAGTGGGTTTAATTTTGAGTTTAGGCACTTAAACTTGAATTATAGGGTTTTAATTTAGACTTTTTTAAATAGGTACCCTAATGTTTTAGGCACTTTTATAGGGTTTATAAAAGTGCACTTTCCAATTATAGGGTTTTAGTGGTTTTATGCACTTTCATAGGGTACTGGGTTTTAGAATTTCATCCAGGGTTCCCTAATGTTTAGGTTTAGGCATTTTAGTTAGGTTTGAAACTAGACACTTTCATGGAATGAAAGTTTATTTTTTTTGAACTTGCATTTCCATGTCATAAGAAAAAGCTTCTGAGTGTTAATGGTCTCTGTATGAAGCATTTTGCAAAGAAAGATTTTAATGCAAATGTGAGAGCAATGGCTAGCTGTAGAGAAACTAGCATGGAATGAAAGTTTATTTTTTTCACTTGCAGGTGTCATAGACAAAAGATTCCATCAAGAAATATCTTACATTATAAGATCTTTACCAGCGGGTACCTTAAAGGTGTCACAAACATGAGGGTCAAATGACAGCTTAGTGCTGAGATATGTCACTTACTCGGTAAGGTTCAAGACACTAAATTGGGTTTCATCACTTATGGTAGATGTTGGTACTTACTGAATCTACTTTTTTTTTTTGTAATTTTGTTTGTTGTTGGCAACAATTGAAGGTTGGGTTTTTGGTATGTTCGTTCAAGTCAAATGTTTCGTTTTGAAATCATGTAGCTGCTTTCAGGTGGTGTTTTGTCCATCTGTTTTGATGTGGTGGGTTGGCGTCTTACCAACTTTCTTTAAAAAGTATCAAGTTCAGGTTATATGTGTCTAAATGGTTCGGAGTACTTATTTGACAATGATGTTTTTCTTTGTTCTCTTTACTACCTTGTTGATCATACTCAAGTTCATAAAATCTTTTTTTCTTATAAAAAATTGATCATACATTGATTTTTACAGAGTTACAATGCTTATATTAACGTTCAAAGACCTTTGTTTTGTCATTTTACTGCCGTTCTATGTGTTTATGCAGTGTAGTTTTTACGAATATTTGCTCTCTTTAAATGAAAAACTCCAACTTTTGTTTGAATTGAAACATTTGGCAGGTTTCTCTTCACAAGAATTTATTTACATGTGTACACAGATAAATAAATATATTGAGGGAGATAAATAATTCTTCCTAACACAACGTTTGGCATATTGTCAATGATATATTTCAGATGCTGTTAATATATTGTGAGGATTGTCAAGGCTAGGAAGTTGGAATTTGGTGCAGACAAAGTACAAAACTTGTTGCTGCTAATATATTTTGAAGTTCATCTAGGTTTGAAGATGGGATAGATGCAGGGATGCTTTTGGTGCTGTTAAAACATGAAGTTTACTTTGGTGATGCTGCTGCTTCTTCTGATGTTGTCATGAGTGTTGTGAATTGTTTTTAGATTTGGAATGATTTTGCTACATTTGCTGAAGATTTGTTACTAATATATTCTAAAGATCATCAAGGTTTGCAGATGGAATAAATGCAGGGATGCTTTTGGTGCTATCAAAATATTATTTTTATTTTTATTTTTTGTTGATGCTTTTGCCTTTTCTTATGCTGTCATGAGTGTTGTGAATTGAACTTCGTGAAACATTAATCAATTGATTCTCAAGCGGCATAACTCTCTCTCTCTCTAATATTCCCTTACCCTAGCCGCCATCATCTTCTTCCTCCTTCCCCTCCCCCCCTTTCTCGGCGGCGGGAGGGGAGGGATCTTCACCCCTCTCTCTCTCTCTCTCTCTCTTTTTTTTTGACAGGTGATTGCGGTAGCGGCGTCTGGAGGTGGCTGCAACCCTTGTTTCTACCTCTCTCTCTCTCTCTCTCTCTCTCTCTCTCCCGATCTCCTCCCTCCCCCTTGCATTAGTTGTGGTCCGGCCATGGTTGGTCTGCTGGGAGCAGCTATACTTTGCCTAACGGCACGTTGGATCTTATGTCTCTCACGCCGTCTTCATTGATGGATGGTGCCGGTTTCGGGCCTAAGGGCTAGTGAAGGATGGCGGCTGGTGTTTTGGGGTTTTTCCGGGAGCCGGTCTGGGGTTGCGGGTTGGGATGGAGGGTCAGTGGGTCATTGGTGGGACGGAGGGTGGGTTTTGGTGTGGCGGATCTGATCATTGGGCGACGGAAGACGGGGTATGCTGTTGATGGTGGGAGGTTGTTCGTGCAGATCATGGCGGCGGGGTATGACGGGTAGGCGGTTGGTCCGTCCTTGGGGCATAAACAGGGGCTTGTTCCCCGGGTTCCGGCGGCGGTGGTGGCAACGGTCGTTTTCTCTTCATGTGGCCAGTGTGCAGTGGTGTTGGCGGCAGGGGCGGCTGTGCTTTGATGGGAGGCTGATTAGGGTTCTTTCTGTTGGGCTTGGCCCATTTTGTCTAGGCATTTTTGGGCCTGGGTGTTTTCTTATGAGTTTAATGTTTTATTAGGGTTTATTAGGGCCCATGAGGGTGTTGGGCTTTGTGCCTATTAGGTGGGTATCCTTGATTGATTTCTTACCAATCATGGAATGGGTCTCGGATTGGGCTGACATTAGTCTTGTGTTTGTTTGCTGTTTCCTTGTCCTATTAGTCTTGTAACAATTTCAAGATTAATAAAAAAAATTACTTTAAAAAAAAAAGAGAGTGTTGTGAATTGTTTCCAGACTTTGAAGGTTGCTGCTATGTTAGGGCCTTGGTTATGTATTAGTCCTGATCATGGCTTTGGACAAGTTACCTTTCGTAGTTTTATTTCCTTTTTCCTTTGCTTTGGCTTTCTATTCAGCATTTTGCTAGATGTGTTTGCTTTGCTATATCCTTGCACTTGTGCTTGGTTGTGGTTTCTCTTTCTCCATGTACCCTCGTCGAGTTCCAATAAAATTTTGTTGCCGATAAAAAAAAATTATTATTGTGAATATTACTGCAACATTGTCCTTATTTGTTGGTTAATTCCTAACATTGCTTTTTCATATGATTTTAGGAACCAGAAGATTAGCCAAGGAGCAAGAAAAACAAAGTGTGTCATTTTTAGGTTCTAATAACTGCTCAAGAACAGAAAACACGGGAGAATCCTTGGTTCATCTAATGCCTTTTTGCTGCATCCCAAGTTCTGCGGTGAAAGTCATCTATGTTCATTTCGAAATCTGGCGTTCTCGAGGAAATGGAAAAATAATTTATGCATTGCACTTCCAGTTCTTTCGTTATGTTGCAATTAATGTACTAGAGGTTCCTATCAAGTGCTGAACAAATTGGCGTACTCAAAGGAGAAGCATTTGATGGGATTTGAAGACAGAAAAAATAGAACACTGGGGTAGAAACTAAGGGCAAGTTAGATTGGTTTGGTTAGTAAAATAAATGCAAAAATGGTTTCATTCCCATATTATTTTCCTTTCCCTTACTCCCTCCGTCCCAAATTACTCGCCTCCTTAGAGAAGTCATGCAATTTCCAAATCAAAAAATAAAGGACTTGCCTAAATCACTTTTTGCGTTTCTTTACACCAAATTAAAGTACTTGATAAGATCTTTCATATGGTGTAAAGAAATTAAAAAAACTATGAACGGAAGTAGTTTATTTTCTGATCTCAAAGTTGCATGACTTTTCGTAAGGTTCCAGCAATTTCAGACAGAGGGAGTAATATTTCCAGATCCATGCTTTTGTTTGGCTATGGAGTCATTGTTCTATGAATATATACACCATGTTTATATGATGGTGTACGGGGTGCGTGAATTTTTAAATTTTTTTCAGTCTTGGCAAGAAGAATAATTACTCAAATTTGTTTTTGGCTTTTGAATTGTTAGTCATTTAGTCGTGAAGGCCATATATGGACATGGACAGTGGTTATATTTAGGAAGACAACATGAAAATTAGGTGGTACTTTGTTGGAATGGAAGTCATACCTGTAAGTTTCTTGAGTTCTTTCTTCAAAACAATGTTCTATGAGCTACCTTGGTTGTGATACTTAAGTTTTCCAAAAGATTTTAGCACCTGGGTGCTAAAATCTTTTGGAAAACTGGTGCGCGTGAGTTGTTGCTAATTGGGTTCCGCTCTAATCCCGTTTTTGAAGGAATTTGGCTTTCATGTGAACAAAGGCAGCAGGCCATTAAATCCCTCGACTTATCCACGGCTTGAAAAATTCAATATGCTAGGTTTTTTCTGGGTCTATGATAAAGCACATAAGCTTAGCCAATAGCCAAATATTCTATTCAAGAATCAAACGATATTCATTTTTATTTTTTGAACTAAAGGGCAATCTCATTAGATTAAAAATCAAGAGAAAGGATACGACTTAGCTCAGCTGGGATCAAAGAATCTGATAGGTGCGCAAATGTTCACATATATTCGCGCTTCTTAATTTATCTTTGCTATGTCTATTTATTTTGTTACTTGGGATATAATGTTATGTTTTTGTGTTTTCGTAGAAATTTGGAGGTTTAGCCAAACTAATTATAAACAAGTACTGTTAGCCAAAAGTTGGACCAGAGAAAGGAAATGGGCTCACAATTCAAATGTTGGTTGGCTGGAGGGATGCACTACGGAAAGTGGGAGACTAGCAAAATCAATAAAAAATTGCTCAATCATGTTCCAACTTTGCAGACAACAACCATGAAAGAGAATTCTCCCATCAAGGCCACTTAGTTTATTCAAGTCAATTCATGGGCTTTATTATAAAACATGGGGTACCATGCTGGTGAAGATGGAATTTATGGAACCAAGTCAGAGAACGTGAACAAACAAATTCCATCTTCACCAGCATGGTACCCCATGTTTTATAATAAAGCCCATGAATTGACTTGAATAAACTAAGTGGCCTTGATGGGAGAATTCACTTTCATGGTTGTTGTCTGCAAAGTTGGAACATGATTGAGCAATTTTTTATTGATTTTGCTAGTCTCCCACTTTCCGTAGTGCATCCCTCCAGCCAACCAACATTTGAATTGTGAGCCCATTTCCTTTCTCTAGTCCAACTTTTGGCTAACAGTACTTGTTTATAATTAGTTTGGCTAAACCTCCAAATTTCTACGAAAACACAAAAACATAACATTATATCCCAAGTAACAAAATAAATAGACTTAGCAAAGATAAATTAAGAAGCGCGAATGTGAACATTTGCGCACCTATCAGAATCCCAGTTCTGAGGAAGCCATCCAGAAACAAGCGAGGCCACCCAATGGGCGGCTCTATTAACAGTTCTCGGGACCCAAGAGACAAACAAATTTAACTCACTAACTAAAGCTCTAATGTCCTCAATAACACAAGCACACTCCCATGGAGGGACTAATTCAGAGACACTAAGTGAGATAAGTTCTTTGTTATCACTTTCGATCTGCACAGAATGAAGACTCATAGCTTTAGCCATAATGCACGCCTCTCTTAACGCCATGGCTTCACACACCAAGGCAGAAGAGCCAGCAACTTTAAACTTCTTCCCGTCTACCAAATCACCTTTGTAATTCCTGATAACTACTGCTCCAAATCCAGTCCCAGATTCTTTCCTCCAAGACGCATCGCAGTTGAACTTAAGAAAGTCTATGTCGGGTGGCTTCCACTTATCAACAGTTGAAGAAGGAGAATTAGTTCCACTTGGTGAATGTACAACAGGATTAATCATGAGCGATTGGCATTCATTCCAAGCATGTTCCATCTTTAGAGCAATCTTCTTGAAGTCAATTGGAATGCCTTGAAAAATACACTCATTTCTTGCCTTCCATATACTCCATCCTGTCATGGCAACTCTGCCTAAAAACTTTTTGATGCTGGACTTGTCTTCACCACCATCTAACACACCACAAGTCCATTTTATGATTGAGCTCATATCCCACCTGGAAACATCCGAGAGATTACACCAATCCCAAATAGGTTTGATCTTCTTGCACATGAAGAGCAGGTGTTCAATAGACTCCCCATTATTACAGCATAAAGGACAAAGGGGGAGCATGAACATTTCCTCTTGTAGATATTCTCCTTTGTGGCTAAGATATTCCTGCAGGCTCTCCACCAAAAATGTTTGACTTTGGGAGGAATATTGAGACTCCAAATGATTTTCCAAAGTGAGGGAGGGGGGTTGAAAGAAGAGGACGGGTTGGAGTTTGTACTGCTGGACTTCAAAGATCTAGCCGTGTGGTAGCCACTCTTGACAGATCTAGAGTATAAACCATTCTTGGAGTAATGCCAAATGAGCCTATCTTCTTGACCCAACTTCGAGAGGGGAATGGATGTAATAGCTCTTACCTCCTAGTCATTGACATAGCCCTTTAATTTGTGGACATCCCAAACTCTGCTAATAGGATTAATGAAGGCAGCAACCATTGTCCGATCCTCAAAAGTATTCCTGTTTGATTGAATCTGGAAGTTCTTAAGGGAGGGGACCCACCTATCTCGCCAGAAATTGACTCCATTCCCGGAGTTGACTTGCCATCTAAGGCCTTCCTTAAGGAGCTCTCTTCCTTGGCAAATACTACTCCACACCCAAGAGGGCCTTGCACCTCTGGATGCATCCAAAAAGTTAGTCCTAGGGAAATAGATACCCTTAAGCATCCTAACCCAATAAGCCTCTGGGTTATTGATAATCCGCCAAGCTTGTTTTGCCAGTAAAGCCAAATTGAAATCCCTAAGATCTCTAAAACCCATACCCCCTTGCCATTTGGACTTGCACAACTCCTCCCCTTTCAACCAATGAATTTCAAACTCCGTAGGATCACCAGACCACCAAAACCTCCTAATGTGAGAATTCATTTTGTTACTGAACTGGACTGGGAGTAAAAAGCAGGACATCACATAACTTGGGATAGCTTGGACAACCGATTTAATCATGATCTCTCTTCCGCCATAAGATAGCTCTTTTGCTTTCCATCCTTGCATTTTCTTAATGGTTCTTTCAACCAAATAACCGTAAGTTTCAGACTTAGACTTGCCCCAACAGGAGGGAATTCCCAAGTATGATTGATCTCTTTTTGTCAAGGGGAATGTTGGCAGAAAATTTCAGTGAGGACTTGTCAAAATTGATTAGCTGAGCAGAGGCAACTTCAAACACTTTGATAGAGTTCATCAGGTTTTGCACCCCATTGTAGGTTGGATCCACAAACAAGAGAGCATCATCAGCGAAGAATAAATGGGAAAGAAAGGGACATCTTTTCTTGATTTGAATGCCATAGGAACTTTTTAGAAGCAATGTCTTTGTAGATGAGCTTAGAGAGAACATCAATAACAAGGAGGAAGAGATATGGAGAGAGGGGATCCCCTTGTCTTAGGCCCCGCTCAGGTTTGAAAGAGAACCTGCTTTCCCCATTAACAGTGATAGAATAGGATACAGTAGTAACGACTTGCATGATAAAGTGAACCCAGTCCTGATGGAAACCCATGCGTAGCATCACTTTCTCCAGAAAGTCCCACTGGACTCTATCATAAGCTTTATTGAAATCAAGCTTCACAGCCAAGGCTTGCCTCTTGCCTCTGACATGAACTTTCAAGAAGTGAAAGGCTTCATTTGCCACAATGATATTCATGAAGTGAAAGGTTTTCTTTATGAAGTTATGCCAATAGGCCCCAAGCTATGAGAGGTTATTTAGTGCTGTGGGAGCAATGGTCCATGCCACTCCAATCATAACATAACACATGTCACTTTGTCCTTGATTTATCAAACAAAAGTATTGAGTCCCACAATATTTACCAATCACAACACGTGGAACACGGAATAATTTCTCCTAAGCAAGAGCAATTTTCGGGATTTGGGGCAGCTCCCGCACAGCAAGTGTTGTGCACCATCCGGGCCGTCCGTTGCTCGGATGCACGACAACGAACGGTTCGGATGCAAAGGTGGTGAGGTGAAATCTGAGTCGTCCATCCGAGCAACAGACGGCTCGGATGGTGCACAGCACCTGCTGTGCGGGGGTTGCACAACAGCAACCCCGTGTCCCAATTTTCGGGGCTAATTTACGTCTTACTTTTTTCAAAAGGTTTCTATCACTTCAAGTTCAACACACACTAAATTACCAGTGGAATGAGTAATTTACAAGATAGTAAAATACATATATCACCATAAAATTTAATTAGAATGCTTTATTTGTCAAGAAAGCTGCCAAGCCGATATATATAAGGATTAATTCCTGTGATACTCATTTGGAAGGAAAGAGGGTACTATGGTACATGGAATCATTTTGGAGGGGAGATGCATGATGGTAGTGGTTCAATCGGGGAGAGAGAAACAGAGATGTCATCTCATAGAATAATTGAGAATGTGAGATCGAGTTGAATTTTCTCGTGGAATAATGGACAGATAATAAACCATCAGTACTCATTATTGAGTACAAAGCAAATAGGGCCGGGATGAACACAAAAAGGGTGAGATGAATTTTTTTTATTAATCTAATGTAAAGAACCAAGAGATTAAAGGGACGAGCGACGGCACCACAATAAGAGTGTACGACCCAAACAAGGTTGGCGCCATACACACTTGACAACCATATGCCACTCGACCAACTGAGCGAGGATAATGAGAGATCAGGAAACGGAAACAAAAGGGTGAGATGAAATTCATTACCAGCCAAACGAATCACGACAAACGTACGTTTCATTCGACGCCATAAACTCATCCATTCCCAGTGGGATGACATTAAGATAGCACACCTTACAAATTATTTATACAAAACATGGGGCGTGTGGACATTAGTTTAAAATCGCACGGGCCATAATTATACAGGAAAAGTCTGGATGGTAAATACCGATAAGAAAGTTTCAGCATATATAATATAATACACTACTTGTTGTAATAGAAGTAGTAATGGTAAAAGTAAGGCCCTTGCTGCAGAGAGAGAGCAAGAGAAATAGTCGTCCCTTAGCTGCGGGTCCAGCTCCTGACTGGGCGTGGGGTTTCCCCCTCGACGGCTCCCAGCTTGACTAGAGTATAGACACCTGCGCCTGCAAGGGCCCCGAGTGTTGGTGCCACCATGTATATCCATATTGATTTGTAATTCCCTGCTGCAACCGCTGGCCCCAATGTCCTCACCGGATTCATCGAACCACCACTGGAAGGCCTGTAAAATTTTCTAATTAAGATACAACAAAATACTCCACTTTGTGAAAGAGAGACAGAGATTAGGAAATAAATGATCACTAACCCTGCAACTAGAATGTTAAGCATCACTGTAGCTCCGACTGCTATTCCTGCTAACTCGCCAACCTGTTAATTAAGAAGACCGCGAAATAGAAAGGGAGAGAAAAGAGATTTTAAGTATGTCCTTTTTCCTCAGTGTAATCTACACCTCAGAGTAGTAAATGTAAAAAATGCTCAGAAATGATTACCGCACGGGTGTCTGTGGCAACAGCAGTAACAACAAAGAGGAGATTGAAGGTTATGAGGAATTCAAGCACGAAAGCCTGGCCATTGCTAACGTGAGGAACAGTTACACCACCAGACATGAAAGGGTGGAAAGCACCTTTGAGAGCAAAAGAAGCACATATAGATGCCGAGACCTGCGCTGCTATGTAGGCTGGGACTTGGATCCATGGAAAGTGACGGAGTGCTGCGAACGCAATGGTGAGTGATGGGTTCAAGTGAGCACCGGAAATGTGACCCGTAGACAGAATCACAATCATCACTGCCAGCCCAGCGCATAATGCGTTACCAATCAGCGACTCCACTCCGTTATACTTTTGGTTCACGATTGGACCGGCTGTCGCTGCAAATATCAGTATGAAAGTCCCCACGAACTCTGCTCCCAGCTGCAACCAAACCGCACCAATCCAAAATATTATTTGAATTAACAAAATAATACATGCTAGCTGACGACGAATAAAGGACAATTACTCCAAAATACTACTCTACTTGATAACTACTACTACGTTAACTTTTGGAACAAAATTTAATGTACAAAATTTGATTAAACAAAATTATCTTTCTGAGAATATACAAAAATCAAATACTGAAAATGAACAATTACTAGTGCTAACTTTAAACCAACCACTTTAAGCAACTTCCCTTTAAAGTTTTTATTTACAGCCCCATTCCATTCTAATGTGGGACAAATTCTTCTGTTTTTTTATTCCATTAAAGAATTCTTCTAATCCAAAAATACAACTCAATCTACCTCTTTCAGAAGTATGGAATTCTTGTCACACCCAAAAGTCATTGCCGTATTTGTGCCCAGTTTTCCGTCCTCTTCGACACCATAAAGTTGAACTAACGCTACATACACCATAAAAACATAATATTCCGCATTCATTTTTTAATCATACTCAAAATTGAAAAGGGTAGAATAAGGCTGGAGCCCCATTTTTATAAACTACTGCAACTCCAATTATCATTGAATGATCAAGAACATTTGTTTTTTTTTTTCCATTGAAAACTTATTGAGAATACAGGTCCATTTGTTTAATAGGTTCAACAACCAAAACTTTCCATTGAATTTGTGTCTAAAAGTTCTCTCCCAAATAAAAATCATTAGTATTTTTTCTCTAAAAGTACTCTGCTTCCAATCAATTGATGTGTTTTCATGAAATTCTACAACTAAAATCTGACATCAATTATAAGAATCAATTGAAATAAGAAAAAAATTGAATAAGGATTAAAAAACATAATTTTTGGGTTTTTGAAGTTTTTCTTTTTCTGGTTACTCCATATATTTTGGGTTTTTTGGATTTTAGGGTTTTGAGTTGGAATATGAAAAATACATACAAAATAGTTGTATATATGTAATGGATCGAAGAACTATAAAAAAGAATAAAGTTAAGAGATGCTGACCTGGTGAGTGGAGAAGGGTTACTTGAGATGACGAGTCCTGAATAGCAACAAATCTGCTCAGCGACTCCTTTTCTCTTTTTGTATTTTAATTTATCTGCCTTTTTCTTGGACTTCTCCCTTCTCTATTACTGGGTTGTAGCCTTTTAAGTAATTCTTGGAACCTTTATAAAAAATGACTGGGTTAATCTAAGGAACACCACTAAATTGTTGTACCATTATTAGACACTATTTAGATGATGTTAACTTGGTGATTGGTTTGGAGTAAAAATTTGATTAAACAAAATTATCTTTCTGAGAATATACAAAAAAACAAAGAGAACAATCCTTGCTAGCTTCTGTAAGCAACTTCTCTGTTTTACTACATTCCATTCTAATGTGTGTTATTATATTCTAACCTCTTGGAAGTGGAACTCAACGAATCTGGCCCGGTTAGACTCCTAAATTTTTATTTTTTTCTATTAGAATTGGACAGAATTAGGCTGGCTTCTATGGCGTATGCAACATTTGTTTATTGAAACTAATTGAGATTATAGGTCCATTTGTCAACAACCAATCGGGCGAATAAAAAATATTAGTATAACCCCAATCAGTCATCGAAATCTCCTTCAACGACATGAATAGAACTGAATAGTGTTGCGAACTCAAGTCCAAACTTTGATCAACAATGAATTTCAAGTCCAAACTCGGCGATGATCAACAATGAATTTCAGCCGTTCGATGTCGTCTAGGCCTTCAAAAGGGGAATTTTACCGTTTTAGGAAATAATAGATTTGCTAATAACTTTTAGCAAGAAATTCCATTTTTGTTGCCGTCTGTTTTTGACAACCTTATATTTTCTTTCTAGTTTTTAATTCTGTCAAGTATTTCCGAATTTCTATTTTTGGTAATTTTCGTAATTTCTTTGATTTTGACTTGATTGGCAACTCAAATCTTTTTGTTATTCGTTTCCTAGTTGATCTAGGGTTGCTTTGGCACTACAAGTATCATTATAAACTCAATGGCAGAATTTGGTTGTTTATGAATTAAGAAAATTGATTTTTTTTTTTACTTATTGTCGTTTGTTCAAAGAGGGAGTACCTTTGGCTCAAAATTATTCGTATCATATTCTGCTATTGCAATGATGACATGCACATCACATGGTATTCGAATGTGGTACCTAAATATGGTCACCATAGCATTTCTCTCCTGCAAATACAATGCAATTTCTGGTCCCAAGGCCCTGTCCGTTTTCATCCTCCTTAAAGCCTTGATCACTTTGGACTTTTGTATTCTTCGATAGAACTCATATTCGACATTCTCGCTAGGTACACCAACTTCCTCCTCACCGAAGCCTCCTTCATGCTTCTCGTTTAACAAATTTTCGAAATACGACTTCCATCTATCCTTGATCTCCTCATCTTTAACCAATATCACCGAATCAATATCTTTTATACAGTTAACTTGAGAGACGTCTCTAGCTTTCCTTTCTCGCAGTTTGGCGAGTTAATAAATATTTTTTTCTCCATCTTTAGTATTGAGTCTAGCGTAGAAATCCTTAAAGGCTCTCAACATGGCATCCCTAACGGCATTCTTACCTTCCTTGCTAGCCTGTTTGTAGCCTTGGAAATTTTCGTCATTCCGATCCTTTTGCCACTTTTTAAAGCACTCCTTGGCTTTTACTATGGTTTGAACCTCGTCATTCCACCACCAAGTCTCCTTAGAAATTGGGTTTTTCCCCTTTGACTCCCCAAAAACTTCTTTCGATATTCTTATAATATCGTCCGCTACTATATTCCACATACTTCCAATTCCCACCTCACTTCTTGGGACATTTTTTCCGTGAACACCTCTAGTTTCTCCCCTGGCACCACCATTTAGTCTGTGGGCATCTAGTTTCCTTTCTCATTCTATTATTTCACGAATCTTTAATAGTGTGTTCAAAAATTACTTTAATCTATTAATCAGCAATGAATATGCAAAATTTTATATTAGACGGATAATATTGCAATCAATAAACTTAAACTTAAAATAATTAAATAAATAAAACTTAAGATTTTGCAATGGCTCTTGACGAAATTTTACATTTTGAGCAAGCAAGATAAAACTAGCCAGGGTATAGATCTACTAACCTTTTTGAAGGGGAAGTTGTGGTGAATGGGTTGGCACGGATCTTTCTAGACATATTCTCTTTTTTTAAAGATTTTGAATTAATTGTCGTTCAGAAAGAAGCCAGAGCATGATAGCAATACAAATTATAGATCAAATTGTTTCTCTCTCTTTGTTTTTTTTTTTTTGTCACTAAGAACTTGTACCTTGTTTGGGCTATTGAGTTTAGGTGTTCAATTATGAATTATTTGAATCAATGGATGTTCATAATATAGGGTAAAATAAACTGGTAATGATAAAATTCAAAAAAAAAAATATTTTAGAGTGTCTACAAAGGGTGGAGCCGCCTGTGTACAGACCACTCTAGATTATTCTACTTGCAGATGTTAAGATTTTTCTCTGTTATTTGTTGCCTATTTCTTGGTAAGAATTTTTAATACCTTTGCAGATTAATTATATGTTCTGGATCTTTCTAATCTTAATATTTTAACCAAAAATATTACTCCATATTTGATCACTTTATAGTTTAATAATTCGATGTTCATATCTCTTCAAACAAAGAAGTCCATAGTGTGAAATATCTATAATATCTATCTATTCATACTCTATAAAAATGTAATGGGGCTTTAAAAGCCACCAAAAGGCTATCCTTAAATTTGTAGAATTTTGGTTCTTAAATCCTCAAACTCCACCCAATCTTCTCCTTATGTTAACCACTCAATAATAAGTAATAAACGGATGAGGCGGAAACCTCCTCCACAGTCATTTTGGACCCCACCGTTCATTTTATAAGGCATGTAGAGTAGTGTACTCACGCAAAAAAATCAGTTTGATCAGACATCGATAGGATATCGAAAATTAACTTTTAATTTATAAAATAAACGGTCTGAGTTCTATCAATAACCCACTACTACTCTACTTTGTACTAGCATTTTCCCCTTAAAATACAAAACAAAATAAGTAGCTGAGAACTAATTGATCAAGCAATTAAAATAAATCTAATATATATTTGTTTTGGTGTATAACTTTACCTAAAATATAAACTACATGTGAAAGAAAATCATTCAATAGAGCACAACACTTACACGGTACTAATGCTATGGAACTGTGGTATTGTTAAACACTAGTACCTCAAGAAACCAACCATAAGGCCCTCAATTCCAACGTTTTAGACAGTTGAAAAAGATAAGCCAATTGAGTGAGATCGAGTGTGAGATATACCTTGCGGGTGAGGGAGACATCGGGTGAAGGGAAACCTGCCAGGCAAGTGTGAGGTGCACCCCACATTGGGCCGTCAACAGGCAAGCACTTGCATCCTGGCATTGACTTTCTATCATAGGAAAGTGAGTCGACTCGGAGCGACGTAAATAAAGGCGCACCTGGCGTCCCCGGTGTTGCCGGCGCCGACACAGTCGGAGTTCCAGCTTCTGATTCCGGCATCTCTTTTGGAGTATCTAGGTACTTCTGAAGGCTACTCTTTTTTTCTTTTTTCTTATATTTTTTTTGGGAGCTTGGGGGAGACTAGATGCAAAGTATGTAGAGAATTACATAATTTGGAATTTTTTTTATAAAGGTATCACTACGTTTTGATCTTTTCCAGAATGATGATGCTAGGAATAAAAAGATAAAGATTTACAATGGCATGGAGAAAATATGATAGTAGCTCCTCTTTTCTTTTCTTTTCTTTTTTTATAGTAGAAAGAAGTGAACCAAAATTACATGCTTACTAGGGATTTTATGAATGTAGGGCTATGGAGCAGGAAAAAGGAAGATAGCCAGCTGCAATGAAAGAAAGATAGACCTGGTTCTTTTCAGAAAATTTACTGTTTTTGTTTTTTGTTTTTTTGATAGGAGGAGGGATTAAGAATCAAGGGATAGCAAATTTACATATTCAAAGTGTTTTTTTATAAAGGTATGTTTAAGGAAGAGAGATGATGGATGGATCCAGTGTGAGAATATTGACTGATTACTGAAAGTTGTTACTGATAAGATTTCATCAAGGAGAGGAAGAAAACAATGAACACAAGTAAGAAATACCCGGTAGCCTTGCTAAAGTTGATCGGAAGCAAAGCAAAGAGCCTGGAGCTATGTCAATTGTTTACTGTTAGACTCACCAAAGTAAGGAGAGAGAGGGGGGAGGAAATTGGTGTTAAACGTGTGAGAGAGAGAGAGAAGAGTAGGAAAAGCTGGGCACAATGGCGGGAGCAGTTATACCCTCTTGTTTGTTTCTTGATCTACTGTTTAAACTTTGAAGAGCTGTGTTGGCCATGTGTTTTCGAACAATTCTAAGCGCACACCACATACGGGCACACCAGCACATCTTGATAGTCCATTTCAAGAATCGATGGTCCGGATTACCGGTAAGAATTAATTTCAAATCTGAAACGTCGAAAAAAGCTTTTGGACGATCGGAATGTGCTGGTCTGCATGTGGTGTACGCGTCCTAGTGTACGCGAATCATTTTGTGTGTTTTCTAAGGGGTAGAAGCATTGCAAGTGGCCGAGAGAGTAACCCTAGAGAGGGAAAGTCAATGACCATCCCATCATCACATCTTCACAGCTAATCAATCTAACTTTGTACGATTATTCTAAAGGCCCCATGGTGCGCTGAGGCCTGATTTGGCTAAATTGAAAAAAATTGTTTTTTGGTTTTTTTATTTTGTCTTTATTTAATTTTGTTTTTTTTGTATTTGTTAGTTTTTGGTCGATTTTTTGTGGTTTCTTGGCTTGTCTCGACGATAGGAATCTAAAAAGTATAATATTATTAGCCAAATTTAAAGTTTTGTGAATAAAGACGAAAAATAATCTTAAAAACTGGTTTATTTTGGTTTATTTTCGACTTTATTCAAAAAACTATTACTTTTGACCATAATTTTATACGCTTTGGATTCGTCTCGACAAGATAAATTCAGAGACCACAAAATTTTGACACAAAACTAACAAATGCAAAAAACAATTGAATAAAAACAACGAAAAAAACCAAAAAACTAGTTTTTTGATTTTGAGATGAATGAACGGCTCGGATCGGCCGTGTGGGACCCAAAAAGTGGGTCCCCGAAACCCATCGGTACATGGTTGGATCCCCCTTGACTCAACAAAATAACCATCAGGGAGATTTGCCTCGCTTGACGAGGACGCTAGTAGAAGCTTCCCGTGGCACCTACTACTATGTGCTATAATATACTACTGTATATTATATGATGATACTGTTGGTTTTTTGTTTTTTGGTGCAATAATACAGTGTTGTTGGTGTTATTGATTCAATTAGATTTTGTGGGCTGGCATTACCTATAAAGTTGACTGGGCCATGTCCACTAATAGTTAGATTGAAGAAATGGAAACAAATTAAAAAGAATGGACGAGAATGAAAGAAAGAGATCGTCGAGATATCAGGTGCAGCAGTATCTCTGGCCCCCCTGCACTCTTAAGAAATTCATCCTAGTAGAAGAAGCCCCCCTCCACTTGAAAATAGTTAAAAAGAAATGAAAAACATTATAAAAAAAAAAAGAAATGCAAACATAAAGAGTGGAACCCATACAGTGGGAATGGACATATCATGGTCAAACCGCCTTCGGCATTCTCATATGCAATTATAGTCCTTTGGGAACGGTTGCACGCCAAGTTTCCCGATTAGGATTTTGATACGTGCTTCATCAGGTCTATTTCTTCTGCTTCTTTTTTTTTAGAAAAGAACTCTCTTTTCTCCTCTCCCTTTTATTGTAGTTTTTTATTTTTAATAAAGAAAATGCATGGTTTCTAATGATTATATGGCTACTGGGCTTCCAGAGTGGGTACAGATCATTTATTTTATAACTCAAGGTGTTGGAGTTCGCGATTACTAACATTTTGCTGGGTGGGGATAACATGGGACCGAACGTTGCGAATATGATTGTTCGCTGTGTAAAAAAATAAAAGGGACAATCGAGTAGAAGTTAGTATCATTCAGAGCATCCGCATCTCACTCTTCAAATCCCAAGTTAAATCAAAGTAAAGAGCCAAAATCCTTGAACCAAACCACATCAGCCTCTTCACCTTCATAGCTACTTTTCAAACATTGTAACTTTGCTACAGTGCCTCTCTACAAGAAAAGAGGCACTGTTTACAGGTTAAAGTTTATTTTACTATTTTAAAATACAATTTACTCCACTTTTAGCCGTGTAGTGGTGTTTTCTTCTAAGCTGGATATTTCGAAAACACCCCTACCGATATCCTATTGAGCTGATTTTTTTATATGGTCGTTCAAAATATTAAATAAACACGCTTACAAAAATCAGCTCAATCGGATATCAGTAACTGGTATGAGTGTTTTCAAAAAATAATTTCACATTATAAATTTTTATTTTTTGCGCTCATAGTATTTGTATGATAAAAAAATATGTTTTTGTCCTTTTGCAAAACATTCATTTAAAAATGAGCACATATTAGAGTAAATATGGTCATTTAAATAACATTTTAATATATAATTAGAATAAGAAGAAAATATTATATTAATGGACCATATGTTATAATAGAGAGTCCGATGCAGTATGCAAGTTAAAAATGACTACCTAAAGTAATAAAGTGACTTTTTAAGATGTAATTTGATCTAAAATTTGAAGAGGCTAATGCGGATGCTCTCACAAAAGAGTGTCAAAATAACGAGTATAAGAAAAAAGAGGTAAAGCAGAATATAATTTCAAGAAATCGACAGTCGGCGACTTATGTGTAGTAATTCACTTGCTTTAATCATTAATAAGAGCTTTCATAAATGAATTCAATCCTCTCGAAAAGGACCTCCACTGAGTTTTTTTTTTTTAATTGTTGCGCTTAAAAAGGACCTACACATTTTAGGGCGTGTTCTACTAAGGTGGTTTTTTGAAAAAATTAACTTTTCACGGTTTTTTATGTGATGTATTGTGAGAGAATGACATGTCTCGATTTTTGGAAAAAACAGTTTTTTGTTAGTAGAACACCCCCTAGTCGTAACTCGTAAGATGCCCTCTATTTTTTTCTTTTTTCATTTTTTTTGAAGTACAAGATAGAAGTGTCAGTGGTTGGTGATGTTAGTACAATTATCATTTGTTTTTTTTTTTTGAAAAGTCAATGGGTAAATAGTTAATAGATAAAGTGAAGGATAATTTTAAAAAATTGAGGTAAAAATTGATTTTTTTTTTTTGAACTGGAAGTCAATCATTTCATTAATAAAGGCCCGAAAGCCAAGCAGTCCGGCACATACAAGATTTCAAAACAAAAGCGGAAAGAACAGATACTACTTAGGCTCAGGCACACCACAAAAGCCACGACGGGCCTAGAGCTCTGAGACACATACTGCAAAGCAGACGCAGATCCATAAGAGGATCGATGCATAGGGTCCTATCCAAGCTTCAATAGTAACTACCTAAGGCTCAATCCAAACACTGAGAGCTCAACTGATGATTTAAAAAGTGTACAATTGAGCTAAAAATTAATGTGAAAATGACGTCTAATAAGTTAGATTATAAAAGCAACACATCAAAAAAAATGACGGAGAGAATATAATTTTCTAATACTAAGGCAGCAGGCCTGCACATGGCCCATGCACTCAATACGCACGCTTCTGCCGGTGGCTTGACTTTGAGATAGCAGCAGCAGTAGTAATCTCATTTCCGTTGCCAAAAAAAATAATAGAGCAGAAGTAGTAATCTGACGGAGAGGCGGTGCTTCTGGATTATAGCATTCATTTTTATAGTATAGTTCATGACTAAGCAAAAGCTTATCTTGTCAATATATATATGTGCAACCATTTAACGATTAAAATTTAGTCGGAGATCGGTGCAACCGTTTACCGAGTAAACTTTAGTCGGGGAGTGCAACCATTTACCTAGTAAATTTTTATTCGGCAATTAGTGTACCCTTTACCGGTTAAAATATTTTTTGCCGAGTAAAACATTTTTTACTCAGCAAATTCATTCACCGAAGGTCATTTCGCCGACTAACGTGCCGGCTAAAAAATTTACTCGGAAATGGTTTTCAATGACTAAAAAGCAACTTTTGCCGAGTAAATGTTTAGTCGGCATTGGTGAAATCTGTTGTAGTGATATTCTCGAAAATATGTCAGTGATGAGATGATATTATTTAGCTTCTTTTTTTGACATTTAGGCCGCCTTATTTTTTGAAAATAACAAAATAGGTGTCAAATTATATCATGTATATATATATATATATATACACACACATGTACTGAATATTTCTCTCTCTCTCTCTCATTTTTAAAACTTTAAATATTTATAACTTTTAATTTATATATCCGATTTTGGGAAAAAAAAATTTAGAACCTACTCGACTACATCTATCAAACAAGACCCATATTGAATATAAAATTATGTGAAAAAAAAAAACTGAGGGGGTGAATTCTTTCATTTTGGAGTGTGTGAATTTTGCATTTTATCGGTGTGAATTCTTTTATTTTGGAGCGTGAATTATGTATTTTGGGGAAGGAGTTGTGTAGTAGATGTGTGAATTGTGCACTTGAGGGGTGTGAATTCTTTCATTTTGGAGAGTGTGAATTGTTCAAAAAAGTTGTGAATTTTTTCATTTTGGAATGTGAGAATTCTGCATTTGAGGGATGTGAATTCTATTTATTTTGGTGTGAATTGTCTATTTTTGTGAGTAAGTTGTGAATTGTGTATTTTGGAGAATGAGTTGTGTGGAGAATGTGTGAATTCCGCGTTTGAGAGGTGTGAATTTTTCTAATTGGATGGTGTGAATTCTGCATTTGATGGGTGTGAATTGTGTATTTTGGAGAGTGAGTTATGATGTATGAATTCTACATATCAGGTCTGTGAATTTTTTCTTTTGGGTGTGAATTGTGTATTTTGAAGAGTGAGTTGTGATATGTAAATTATTTAGGAGTATAAATTATAAATTAATGGGTATAAAAAAAATTATATATATACAATTTCATATTCACAATGGATCTTATTTGAAAGATCTCATCGAGTAGATTTCAAATATATAATTTTTATAAAAAAAAATAAATGTTCATAATAAAAGTTATTTTAAAACTAAAATAAAAAAGCGTGGAGAGAGAGAAGAGAGAAGAGAGAAGGACGGGGGAGAGAGGGAGAGAGAGAGAGAGAGAGGAAATGACAGAAGAGAGAGGAGAGAGAGACTGAGTGTGTCAGTAAAAGTGGTACATGCACATGCCATGCAAGAGAGATAGAGATAGAGATAGAGATAGAAGAAAAGTGTCATGGTACACTAGTAAAGTTGTGACATGCGGCATGTCTGTACCGAAAACTCTCCAACACGCACACATTGAGTTTATTTCGGAGTGAAAGATAAAATGAGGTTTGGACGAAAGCCCTGACAAAAAGTGGGGGCGGCTTGAAATTTCCCGAAGAAATTAAACGAACCTCTATAATTGTGACCCTCTAAAATTAGTCAAAATTTAGAAGCTTAAATCAGTGGTTTTACGGGCCAGTTCTGACTATGGATCTTTGAGTTTTAAGTCTTGTACTACATCGCTGCAGAGGTAATGGGCTAGTAGATAGGTACCTCTCATAATGTAGCCCATAAGAGTTGGACCAAGATATTACCCACACTTGGCAGCCCATGCAAATTCAACAAACACCCATGCAGATGTGGGCCAAGGTTAATCAAGGTACCTCAGAGGCTCAGAACTCAGAAGCTTGCTTTTGGGAATGGATAATACGTAAGTGACTAAATTTTGGATATCGTGTGCTGTGATGTGTCACCAATGTATTACCTATTTGTAGAATGTGTATAATTTGCCATGTAATAAAACACATTCTATTCTATCAATGCAATATTAATATTATCACATTGTACCCAAATTTTAATTACCAAATGTGATCACCATAGCATTGCGGACCTTAGGCTCTGTTTGTATTGACTATATTGACAGAGATTGCAAATTAAGGGATTCAATGTATGTATATTCCTCTGACAAAGAGCAGTGGCGTAGCCAGAAAATCGTACCAGTGTGAGCACAATTTTTGTTGTGTAAAAAAGATCTAGTATTTTGTAAGAATCTAATATACATGCCTTGATTTTCATTCGACTTTTATTCAAGAGTCGTATTTTATGACAATATATTAAATATAATTCCGTAAACACGTACAATTTTGAGGCAAAATTAATTCAGTGAATTGAAGCTGGTTAATTTGTGAGTAATTAGTTATTTAGTGATCCTGAGGCATCGCCACTTGGTGTTCTTTTTATCCGCCTTCATCATCATATACTATTAGTCTTGAGTCTCACATAAATATGTAGAGGATAATGACTTTATAACACCATGCGGTGGTTCCCCAAGAGTACTCAATTATTTTTCTTATACAAAAGTGATGTACCAATTGAAACTTCAACATATTTTCCGAAAAAAAAAAAAAACAAAAATCCCTCAAAATCCGTGTGGGTCTGTGCCCACACTGGACCTAAGGTGGCTCCACCACTGACAAAGAGTATATCAAAAGTGCTATGTTCTATACACAGTTTTGTTCGAGTGTTCCGAACTTCAAGCAAATGTTATGTTAATTGTAGGAAAAAATTAAAATAATTTATAAGTAAAAATGAGCGAAAACCTTTATGGATTAAATTGCTTCATAAGAAATCCTTGAATGAACGAACGTAGTTTAAGGGATCGGCATGCTCACAGGAAAGCCTCACATTTGTGGAGAGGTATCATCAAAATCAGAAGCTTTGTCCTCAAAAAATCTTAAATGTGTTAGTTATTTTATTTTGGCACTTTCCGGGGTTGTACAAAAACCATCATTCATAGATTTATTTTGAATTGTAATGGGTAGATTTTTTAGGGGTAGTTGCGTGCTCGATGCTCCTCTCATTTTCTGCAACAAATTGACCGCTGCGAAATTAATCTACTTGTGTGAAAGGTAAATGCATTGCACAACATATCATGCATATATTTTTTTTTAATAAAAGATTATATTTCTGCATGTTTGCATTTCCAATAAAACTCTCCGAAAATTTGCTTTCCATATCAATCAAACGATTTTATTTTAACTTACCGAAAATTCGCTTTCCATACTCATACAAATATATTGATATGAGGAAAAAGAATTTCTTTTAAAAACCACCGAAAATTTTGTTTTCCATATAATGGATATATTTATATCAACAGTCGGTTTCTTCTTTTATATCATACCATATTTGTATCTTTGACAGATTATTATTCATTTGTTTTTTTGGAAAGCATCACATAGATATTATTTTGGATGGGGCTGCATTTGTCCTATATTACTTTATTCTACCGGGCTTCCTTGTTTAAGAAGATTTTTTAACTAGCTTTTGGAAAAGAAATCTCAACTTGTTCTCGGAAAAGAAATCAAAGAGATGCTTTGTTTTATTGGTGGAAAGGATCACCGAGAGTTTTTGTTTGGGGGCACAAGTATAGGCAGTTTCTTTGCCTATATATATGGGAGCATGCATCTGAATAAGTAATGCACATTAGTTTTTACGGAAAAAAAAACCGAAAGGAAGAAACCACCTTTGTCTTGTTTGCTAGCATGGTCCACGTTGATTGATTTCTAAAAAGATGACCTGCTAGCTGTGCATATCCTATTACATTTTTATTGTGCATTATTTCTCTCGACATACACTTCATATCATATCATTCGTTCATTTGTTGTTTGTGTTTCGTGGTGCCGTGAACTGCTGTGGCCGAATCTTTTGGAGATTGATTCGGAGCTGGTTGAATCCGGAGATCGGGCGTGAAGCCTGTGGTTCATCTATTGAATCTTGAAGAAGCTCTGGGAGCATCGGAGATTGGCGAGAATAGGTAAAGGCTTGGGGTAAGGTTTTTACTATTTCGCAATCTGTACTTCTTTTTTATTAATAGAATAAAGCAGTAGGTTTAGGCCGTGGTTTTGGCTTAGGGTTATTTAGGACCCTAAGTTTTTCCACGTAAATCGTGCGTATCTTGTCTCCTTTTTTATTTTCACAGCACTACTTGTGGTTTGGTTAATTTGTATTAATCAAGACAAATAACCAGTTTATTTTTTAATAATTTTTTAATCGGTTATTCAACTTAAAAACTGGTAATTTTTATCAAAACTCCTATTCACCCCCCTCTAGGAGTAAATTGAACGCTTCCGCATAATTTCAATTGGTATCAAAGCTCGGTTGCTCTGTTTAGGTTTAACCACCTGAGTTTATTTCTGGGTATAAATGGACATGAATGCACCACGAGAGGGTGCCTCAAACTCGAGGCCACCCTTTTTCGACGGTAACGATTATCCGTATTGGAAGGCTCGTATGACCACACATTTGAGTTCCCTAGGAGTTAGGGTTTGGAGATCTGTTAGATACGGCTATGAGGCCCCAACCATAGAGGACGCTGTAACTAAACAAATGAGGGCTAAGGAGGACACTGAGTGGATTTCTGCTGACAATGAGAGTTTTGAGGCAAACTCCAAGGCCTTAGGAGCCATCTATGGTGCTTTAAGTAAAACTGAGTTTAGTCGTATTTCTGCGTGCACCACTGCAAAAGAGGCTTGGGATATTCTCCAAGTCACCCATGAGGGTACTAAAACTGTTAAAACTTCAAAACTTCAAATGCTTACGACACGTTTCAAAGAATTAAGAATGCAAGAAGACGAGAATTTTGATAGTTTTATCACTAAGTTGAGTGACATCGTTAATTCCTTCCATGCTTTAGGAGAACCAATCACAAATCTTAAAGTTTGTCAAAAAGTGCTTAGGTCCCTTCCCGAGAGATTTAGGGCTAAGATAGTTGCTATCGAAGAGAGTGATAAAGTTGATGACATTCTTTTTGAGGAACTTGTTGGTAAACTTCAAACATTTGAATTGAATCATCTTTCGAAGAAACCTACTTTAAAGGCTAATAAAAGCATGGCTTTTAAAACTTCTAAAGAAAAATCCTCTGTGACACAAGAGAGTGACGATGATCTTGATGAAGAGGAGCTTGCCTCTTTCGTTAAAAAATTCAAAAAATTTGTCAAGTTCCGTAAATCTGAAAATTTTCCGTCTTCAACTAGTAGGGGTAAAAATTATAATTATAGGGATAATGAAAAGAAATCTTTTATAGATAAATCCAAGAAACCCCTAGGTATACAATGTCACGAGTGTCATGGTTTTGGGCATATTCAGGTAGAGTGTGCAAACACTCTTAAAAAGAAAGAGGCCAAAGGGTATAAGGCTTCATGGGATGACGATAGTGATGATAGTAGTGATGGGGATTTTGAAGCCCCTGGATATTCTGTGCTTGTCGCCAACATTAAGTCTCCCACATCCCCTAAAATAGTTGATCTTTCTACAACTCTTAGCGATGATAGTAATTATGTCTCGACCGATGAAGACTGTGAGAAGAGTGATGATGATATAGATTCTATTCAGGAGGCCTATAATCAATTGTTTAAAAAGGCTGTCAAACTAGAAAAGAAAAATAAGGAGCTCATGAGTGTCATCGAGAGAATTAGTTGTGAGAGGAATACTCTTAGTGGTGAGATTGATTTTAAGAACATTGAGCTTGAAAAATTAAAAATCTATAACACTAATTTGGTAGACAAGTTTGCCCAAATAGAGAGAGAGCGTGTCGATGCTTTAAAAGCCCTTGAAGGGTCTAAGGATAGGATTCTTGAATTAGAGCAAGACCTTAGGGAGGCCACTGAGGATATAAAGCGTAATGAGTGTGGCGCAACCCGTATTGCCGAGATGACACGTACATTTAGAAATAGAAGCGGCTTAGGGTTCGTTGATCCACCTTCCCTGACTCCTAAGGCTAATGAATCTGCAAAGAGAGAAATCAAGTTTGTGAAATCTGAAACTTCTAAAAATAAGGTGATGAGCGATAAACCCGAACCTTCTACTGAATCTCCAACCATCACTAACAAGATTTCCAAAAGTAATCAATTTCAAAAGTTTAATCCTATGTTTTGTCACTACTGTGGTGTCCAAGGTCACATTCGACCTTTTTGCTATATTCTTAGAAAAGAAAATCAAAGAACCAAAGGGAATTTGTTTGTTGCTCCAGTTAATAAAAGTGTTCGGTATGGTCAACCCAATGTGGGAAGACCTCAATTTATGCGTCAGTCTCCCATAAACATTAAGAATGAGAATTTTCAAAAGAAATTGAGCCAGTTGGCAAATCAAACTTCTCACCTCGTCGAGGAAATAAAACATTTGTCAACTTTGGCTCAAAATAATAGAGAGACTGATAAATTTGTTGAAACACCAACCACACATGGTCACTTCTCTCGTGCGAACACTAAAACAAAACAAATTTGGAAGAGAGTCGACGTCGTTTGATTAAGTTTGGTGTTGCCTGTCATCCTAGTATGCTTTTTGTTTATATATACACTTGTGAACATGTCTTTCTAGTTATTTATTTAAGAAAAAAAAACTTTATTTTATTTAATTAATTAATTAATTAATTAATTTTGGTATATGCGAGTTTTAGGTTCATGGTCTTGCATGTTGATGCTTTTATTTTTGCTCCAAATGAAAAAAAAAATTCATAAACATTCATATATATTTAAAATTGAAGAATGGTCTCTTAGAATTCATTATCTATGTCACGAACCTAATATATATTTAAAATTTTAAGAATGTCCAAGAATTAAAATAATAACAGGTAGCAAAGTCTTAACCCTTTGGCGATGCTACAACTCTGCCGGCTACACAGCCAATGGAGAGGTAGGCGCACGGGCGGGAAATTGGCTTACCCCGGTTTGAGTAGAGTAGTCAAAGTCAAAATTAAAAAAAAATATTGTTACCCCGGCCAAAGTCAAAATTAAAAAAATATGCCTAGCCCTTTTTTTTGGATGAGTAGTCATTCATGAGACTCACGCAGATGTACTTCTTTGGGAATGCATGCACGGTTCTTATTAACTCCACTCATGTGATGCATTCGGACATTTGGTGTAGCATGTTTTATGACTCTATGATCGCCACTGTTACACATCTGGGTTAGAGGGATTTCTTAAAGAAGAAAGTTGATTCTCATGCATCTCGGTTTGTCTTGTCTTTACCCTAGGCGATTGACTTTTTTGGCCTCATAATTGGATACAAAGTTTTATATGTCATGCTACGCAAAAAAAAAAAAAAAAAAAAAACTATATATATGCTTATCCGGGCGTTCATTGAGTAACCGGGCAATCAGGGTGAGGTACTCTCTCTCTGAGTATTCGCGTCAAAAGATGGATAGACTCTGTGAAAGCATTCGTGATTGGACCATTCGCTTAGTAACCGGATATTGGGTATGAGGTACTCTTACTCCCAATATTCGCGTCAAACAGCAGTGGGGTAAAAGAGAATACTATAAAATAAAATAAAAAAATCCTTAGTTGAGGGGGAGTTTATATTTTTCTTTGGGGGGACATATTTAGTATCGATGGGTGCTTAGTTTGACTTCGTTAGGGGGAGAGTGCTTGACGGTCCTATGGTACATGAGAATTGACGAATATTTGGATAGTGATCTTAATATCTTATGACGTGTCACACACTCACTTTGTCATAGATTCATCTTGTGTGTTACACTCTATCTTCGAATTCTCTCATTGAATTGGTTTAATACAAATTTGTTCATGCACTCTTGAATTTTGTCCTATTGTCTGAACCTCATCTTTGAATACTTGTTCGTCGGATTATATGTTGCATTGCCACTTTGTTTTATTAAAAAAAATGGATATCTTCGGTCATTATGTTTTCAAACTTTGTGCATATGGTCTTAAATTTCCTTTCGATGCCTTACTCTTATAACCATCTTGCTTATGTGATTCTTGTTATTTCCTATCATATAATTTTTTCTCTGCTTTCTAGTTGCATGTGTCTCACCCTGATATCATCCATTCCTTTGTTTTTCCGTAACAAAAAGGGGGAGAATTATTTTGAGATGTAAAATGAGTGTTGGTCTACCACCTTAGCCATTTTGGATAATAAGTTACATGTAGGTTCTACCGTCTGTTGATGGTTTGGATAATATCTATCGTGGCATATTCTGTTGATGGTTTTTAAGTGCAGGTTTTACCATCTAATTGATCAAGCTTCATGTGAATCCCAACTGCTCATTTCTTCTGTATCTGTAATCTGTTTAGGGTGGTTTTTGTCCCGGAAAAGCCAAAGGGGGAGATTGTTAGTTATTTTATTTTGGCACTTTCCCGGGTTGTACAAAAACCATCATTCATAGATTTATTTTGAATTGTAATGGGTAGATTTTTTAGGGGTAGTTGCGTGCTCGATGCTCCTCTCATTTTCTGCAACAAATTGACCGCTGCGAAATTAATCTACTTGTGTGAAAGGTAAATGCATTGCACAACATATCATGCATATATTTTTTTTTAATAAAAGATTATATTTCTGCATGTTTGCATTTCCAATAAAACTCTCCGAAAATTTGCTTTCCATATCAATCAAACGATTTTATTTTAACTTACCGAAAATTCGCTTTCCATACTCATACAAATATATTGATATGAGGAAAAAGAATTTCTTTTAAAAACCACCGAAAATTTTGTTTTCCATATAATGGATATATTTATATCAACAGTCGGTTTCTTCTTTTATATCATACCATATTTGTATCTTTGACAGATTATTATTCATTTGTTTTTTTGGAAAGCATCACATAGATATTATTTTGGATGGGGCTGCATTTGTCCTATATTACTTTATTCTACCGGGCTTCCTTGTTTAAGAAGATTTTTTAACTAGCTTTTGGAAAAGAAATCTCAACTTGTTCTCGGAAAAGAAATCAAAGAGATGCTTTGTTTTATTGGTGGAAAGGATCACCGAGAGTTTTTGTTTGGGGGCACAAGTATAGGCAGTTTCTTTGCCTATATATATGGGAGCATGCATCTGAATAAGTAATGCACATTAGTTTTTACGGAAAAAAAAACCGAAAGGAAGAAACCACCTTTGTCTTGTTTGCTAGCATGGTCCACGTTGATTGATTTCTAAAAAGATGACCTGCTAGCTGTGCATATCCTATTACATTTTTATTGTGCATTATTTCTCTCGACATACACTTCATATCATATCATTCGTTCATTTGTTGTTTGTGTTTCGTGGTGCCGTGAACTGCTGTGGCCGAATCTTTTGGAGATTGATTCGGAGCTGGTTGAATCCGGAGATCGGGCGTGAAGCCTGTGGTTCATCTATTGAATCTTGAAGAAGCTCTGGGAGCATCGGAGATTGGCGAGAATAGGTAAAGGCTTGGGGTAAGGTTTTTACTATTTCGCAATCTGTACTTCTTTTTTATTAATAGAATAAAGCAGTAGGTTTAGGCCGTGGTTTTGGCTTAGGGTTATTTAGGACCCTAAGTTTTTCCACGTAAATCGTGCGTATCTTGTCTCCTTTTTTATTTTCACAGCACTACTTGTGGTTTGGTTAATTTGTATTAATCAAGACAAATAACCAGTTTATTTTTTAATAATTTTTTAATCGGTTATTCAACTTAAAAACTGGTAATTTTTATCAAAACTCCTATTCACCCCCCTCTAGGAGTAAATTGAACGCTTCCGCATAATTTCAATTGGTATCAAAGCTCGGTTGCTCTGTTTAGGTTTAACCACCTGAGGGAGGTGGCACGTGCTACTCCTAGATCCAAAAAAAACTAATGTATTGTAAAAGTAGTGTTATTCTTTAAAATACGTGTATTATTTTTGGTATTAAGCATATTTATAAGTGATTAGTTGATGAAAGTGTTTAATTTTTGGGTATTAAGTACGTTGATGGATGGTTCACCTATAAAAATGTGTATCATTTCGGGTATTAAAATAATTAATCTTAGGGTGAGTTCTCCAATGGATTTTATCAAAATTTGATAAAACCAATGGATAAAATCAAGGGCTTGATTTTATCAATTTTTTGATAAAATCCATTGCAGAACTCACCCTTAGTCCCTCTGCCTGTAACACTAATCCACCACCAAAAAACCTCCAATTTTTTGATAAAAATAAAATAAAATACTTCCATGCATGATTTCTTACATTTCTTGACACAAAATTAAAGAACTAAGAGCATCACTAATGGTATAACCAAAACTGGATAATCAAAAGTTGTCACATCAGACTTTGATTATCCATACAAGACATTTATAAAGTTAACAATGTGTAGTGTCATAATGGTATTTTGTGTTCATAATAAAAAAAAAAAAGGTACTACTCACTCTATTTTTATTCATAAAATGGGCACAACTTTAAATTTGTACATATGCATTTTATAATATTAGTACCATTGAAAAGATATTCCCAATAACTTTAAAATGAGAATAATCTTGAACATATTTTCAAATTTTTTTGATTATTGATAATTTTAATTTGTTTTTAGAGAAAGTGCAAAAAATTGAGTTTTGAAGTAAGTATTTGAAAAATGGAGAGAGGATGTTGTCACTTTTGAATTCATTCTACCAAAAAAGACTTATAAATAGGATGTGGTCCCCAAAATTTGGTTATTGAGTTTTGGTTATTGAGAAAATGTTGTTACTTTTGATTATCCAAATGCCAAAATTTGGTTATTGGCTAAAAGATTGTTAACTTTGATTATGCCAATGTGAGCTAATTTTTAGACAAACATTGCTAACTTTGGTTATTTAAATGTTTTGATTATCCCATTGGGGATGCTTTAATTGATATTTTCATCCAAAAATTGCACGTCATTTTATAATAGACTATATCTATGGGACGGAAAGAGAGACAATATTAATTTTGGATGTCACCTCCGAGTCGAAATCCCGACTCCGTCCCTGTCTGGAACATGCTAAACCTTCTCTGGAGCATGCTAAATGGCTGCCTTCATCACCAAGTGAAACGGGGACTGACTTAACCAGGTGACTAACGACAATGTTATTACCACCATCACGAATACTTCCTGACAAATTCTCGGTTAAATTTGCGTATAATTTTATATTGGCTAATCCCTCCTCTAGGGCCGGTTCTAAGATATATGGGGCTTAAAACAAATTTTTTCAAATTTGGCCTTCAACTCTTAATATAGCATAGTTAAAAATACTAAAGAAAACAAAAAATTTCATAAATAAGTCATTATAGTCATTGGAAAGCATAACTACTATATAAACCTATAAAATTGGAGGCCCCCAAAATTAGTCAAAATTTGGGAGCCGAAAGCGGTGGCTTTACGGGCTTTAGTCCAAAGCCGGCTTTGCCCTCCTCCCATATCCAATGGAGGTGGATTCAGATCCTTAAAATCCCGGCTAAGCTCAATAGTTTCTTGTGGCTTTTGTTGGAAGTTGTGGCTCATATGGAGAGGTACCAAGGAGTTCTGATGAAAGGCCAGATGATGGAGCGGAGCGGAGTGGAGCGACGGCATCTAGCCCATCACGGGTCCAACTGTTGTCGTTGGTGGCCCGTAGGGCCGAATAATTGGGGGGTGCGGGGGACGTAGCCCCCACGGTACGGTACGGAATTATTAGGGTTAAAATTCAAAATTCAAACACTCAAACGTGAATTCAAGGGGTTATTCTTTGGAGAATTTGGTTACCTCGCAATAGGAAAGTTTTTGATAAAGTTACAGTTAATCAATTTGGGATCTGTTCTAGTAGCCTCAAATTTGCCAATGAAATTGTGCAGAATTTTACCTATATCCACATCTTGTGCTAATCCGAGAGCTTTTGAGACTTATTTCTTGGAATTTTCCTGGGAAACTAAAGCTTAACATGGATGGCAGAGCTTTGGGGGCTGTTTAGAGGTCTGGAGTTGGTTGACCAACAAGGAATGGAGGCGGTGGAGGTGGACTCTGACTCCTCTCGCACTGGCTCTAATCAATGAGAGTCTCTTGAGCATTCTCCACACAAGATCTTGATCCAAGAATACAAAGCCCTCATGGCAACCACGGGATGCACGTTGAAGCACATCTTTCGGGAGGGCAACAAAGTTGCAGATAGACTTGCTAATATGAGAGAGTGTAGTTCCTTTTTCTAGTGAACCAAAGAAAATATATTATAACAACTTTTATCTTGTAACTACTATTTCTTTCCTTTCATCTTGGTTGATATCTTGCCATCTTGATCCTTGGGGGCTTGTGCGGCATATGGTTGTCAAGTGTTTCGGGTGCCAACCTCAACCTCGTTGGGATACTTAACTCTTATTTTCATGCCTTCTCTCTTGTCCCTTTAATCTCTTAACTATTACATTTGATTAATAAAGCCTTTTTGGCCTTATAAAAAAAAAAAGAAGTTTGAAACTCAGTGCAAATGTTATAGATTTCTATACATGCTAAGTCAAGGAGTTCAAACCATAAACACCCTAATATGGTGTATACTATATTGTAGCATTTCCCTAAAATTAGTTATAGGTGGCTTTTGGAACAAGGGTGAAAGATGAATTATATGTATGCAAGAGACTCATAAGCCACCAAATAACATTTGGAGATTAAATTGGGATTAATTGCTACCAAGCTGGTGTCACCAACTATTTTTCTATCACCCCCTTGCATTTGTATTTTTCGCTTCTGTCATCTTCTCGTACCTCGTTTTTGTTTGTGCTAAATCCTTGTTTATGGACGTATTTCTATGAATTCTAGCTTCCGCACAATTTATGTCTCACATACAGTGGCGGATTAAAAAATTTGCGTTAGTGGAGGACATAAATTAGTAAACTTAACTCATAGGTTTATAATTCTAGAAATAATAAATTTTTTGCCAAAAAAAATAACATATTGGTGACTAAACATTTAACTTCATCTTATAATTATATAAGAAAAATGGATGTGTTAGCACAAAAAGATGATGTGAAAATTTAACACTTAATAAATAGATCTGACAAAAATCCGCATAAAGGAAATTTAGGGCAGTTTTTTTTTTCTTTTTATCGGCAAAAAAATTTATTAAAGAAGACTTGACAAAGGGTACATCAAGCCGGGGGAGAGGGGAAGGGAATCCAACCAAGGTTGAATAAAGAAAAGACACCTGAAAAATCAAAGCCGAATAACACCTAACAGGGGAACCCAAACTCCTAAAGCAATCAAAGATCTAAACCCAAAATAGGCTCCATGACCAACCTCCAAACCTTCCAGATGACGACCTGCTATAGAAACCCATTAACAAGGAATGGGGTGCCTTTGAAGAGCATCAAATCTATTGAAATCATATATTCATTAGGCAGTTTTTTTTTTTGAAACACTATCATATATTCATTAGGCATAATTTTTTTTTTTGATCCACAATGAAATTTTAGGCATATATTCATCAGGCATAATTGTATTATATTCCTCACATATGTTAGATTCATAATTTCATAGTGAATTCTAAAATATAAAATCTCAATTAAATTATGTTTTTTTGGCTTCTGGCCATCGTTTGGCGGGTTTTTCAGGTTGTTTTAACCTGCGCAACCTCAGATCTGGAGCTAGTGGTCAGTGGTGGGGCAATAAGGGCGAGTTTGGGTAGGGTTTGATGAGTTTTCTTTAGTTTGTGAGTTGTGTTCATGGTTCCTGGTTGGGTGCTCTCAATCCGGTTGGGCAGGTGGTGGTTATTGGTAATAATTTCTTTAAGTTTCCTCTTAGTTTTTGGGTTAATTTGGTTGTTCTGGTTGCTTGTTTGGACCCTCATAGTGTAATTGCCCGTCGTGGTTGTGTGGTCTTTGCCTACCGGTGACCAGTTCCTGTCGTGACAACGTAGGTGCGCCCTGGAGTGGCGCCCATTGTTTTCTGTGCGATGATTCTTCTGCTTTACCAGAGATGATTTCCTCACGATTGGGCTGACTTTTTTGGCTTTGGTGATTGCACTCCCTGGACTATATTTGCATCGGTTATGTTTGTTACCTTTGTTTTGGGCCTTTGCTTACCCTGAGATGTTGATTGTTTTGATTGCAAACTCCATATACGCCGACTTATTTTGGTGGTGTGAAAAAGAGTATTCGACTCGGTTTGGATCTTAATAGTCAGTCTTGCTTTTTATGCGTTCATTGTTTGTAGACCCTCTTCATTGTATTTGTATGGAAATTTGTAGGTACCGTATGACTTTGATGAAATAATATTATTTCTTTTGGATAAAAAAAGCTAAATCAAATCTGCATGGACTCAACGATTCTAGTCTAACTCTTTATCATATAGTACATGAGTGGACTCCATCAGATTAAGCAATTACTCTATTGATTGCTGGATTACTATTTGCTTGAATAGCGTTCAACCCATCTTCTTCCATACACCTCGCGCCTAGCAAGCAATCAGTTAGTGCCACTCCGGCCAAGTTGTCGAATGACACTCCAGAGCTTAAGTTAGCACAAGGAAGAAAAGAGATTAAAAAATGGAATTCAGATGTGGAACGGCATACCTCTCTAGAGTTTATCCTAAGAGTATTTACACACAGTCTTGTAATTGTCCTCCAAGTCACACGTGCTCGGCACGGATGCGTGACATCACCAGTAACCATTTCGGTTAGTGACACCATGGATGACGTTCAACTGACTCGTGGCTAAACCAACATGCTCAAAATGCGTCACCCATGATCCCCCAACTGTCTCTCGGGTCAGCTCATGGGTCGAGCCCCTTCGGCTTGGACCAAAACTGCCGAGTTCGGAGGGACTTTTCAACCCGTTGGGCCACATGGAATGTGTGGGCCGTCAATCTGGCCCACGCCCAACAAGCCTTCTTCTGAACTCTGGCTTACCCTATCTTTCAGTCCCCAAAGGATTTTCACAGGATTTTCTACCTGGTTTATTAGGTACATTCACAATTCATACCATTTTGTACTCTAGAATTTACATCACCCAAAATTACCGAACCCAACATATTCTGCAAAGTGCCTGTAAGGACCAAATTTCCGAGTCGTCTTGTTTTTGGCAATTCCATGTGACAAAACACAAATTCAATATCGAGTTGTAATTTTCTATTTCCAAGTAGGCGTCTGTATAGGATTAGAGTGGAAGGAATCTATTTGTAGTGTAATTTGAGTGTTAGTGTTTTTAGTCGGTTGTCGGCGTTCGGAACGAGAAGATCAATCATGCGATCAATCGGCTTCTCAATCGAGTACCTCTGATTATAGCACAAGCCGCAGGTTGCACAGGACGTGCGTTTTTCAGAGCATAGTGACTGATAAGAGGATCAATCGGGTTGTTAATCGGCAGCTTCAAAAATCAGATCTACAATGACCCGATCAATCGGCTTGCAATGTGATTGATCGGATTGGCAACACTCTATAAATAAGTCACGTTTTCTTTTATCTAGGGGAAGGAAGCCGACTAAAGAAAAGTGAGCCGTCCCTTTTGTTCACAAATATATCAAAAAACTAGAGTATTGATAGTGTATCTTGAAGCACTTTGTTCATGGATTATTAATCAAAGCTTCAAGAGGTTTCTACATCTTCGATCAAGTTCAATTTTCCGGTGGATTTCCGGAAGAACATTTGGAAGGCTCGTGGATTCGAGGCAGCGGCAATCAAATACTGGGTGCGGTGAACGAGGAGTCGACAACCGATCTTAGGTCAATTGCGATGAGTCTCAATTGTGAGTAAGGTCGTTTTGTAACCGCACAATGATTTTTATAGTGTTTGATTCCTTCTCGTGGTTTTTGCCCATTTAGGGTTTTTCCACGTATATCTTTGTGTTCATCGTTTTTCTTCAATTCTTATTTATTTGCTTTAGTTAATTGGTAGCAAAATAGGAATTTCAGTGCCAAACGACTGAATCAGACTTCAGAACTCAGAAACCTCAATTATTCCAATAGAGAGCTCGTCAATGGGACCTTTTGCCATCAGGGATACTCTGTCATTTAGCACAACGGCCATGGCGCCCTCGAGTAAATCAAGGACATTTCTGTAACATGATTTTTGCTGTCTCTATCATCCTATAGATCTGTATGTATCTGGTCCCAACCATGCGGAGTAGTGACTCTTAAATTGCATACGTAGCACCCCTCCCTATCTTATATTTCATACAAATGGATATAGATATATGTTGACATATATTTTCTCTGACCGTGTTTGTTAGCTAGCCACTTTCATTATTTTCCCATTTGAAAAATTGTATCTATGTTTTAATACGACTCTGTAAAAATTTGCAATATGCATCTTATTGGATAGATTTTAATTAGTTATGTTCTACGAATCTACGAAATTTTCGAAATTATGAAACCCGTATAATTTAAAAGATAAAGACAATTTAAAACATGACATAACACGAATGTCGAAAATGGACCAACAAACGCGGAAGTATATTTTTATCAAGTACCAACCCAAAAGTAAATAAAAACTGCTGAAATTATCTGGTCAACCGATATTATCAGGTGTGTGATAGAACCTTAAGTGGGTGGTTCAAAATCAAGGCGGTTTTGTGGGGGTTTTTTTTTTTTGTCAAAGAGGGGTACGTGCATTTTTCAGTGTCAAGTATCTTTAATTTATCTAATAATTATGATTTAGATCCTTCCCTTCGAAATGCGAATCTATGAAACCAATGATAGTCTTGGTTTGTGGATAGAATTAATTAATCACTAGGATTACTTGTGTTTGGACAAAACCGTCAAGAGATATCAATCAATGTCGTTTGTCCTCGTAAGGTCGCATATTGAACCGTTCTATCCGTACCGACCAAACGGTACCGACCACGCACCGACGGCGCCGGGATCCCCTTGTGGGTCCCAAACGGTCGATTCGAGCCGTCTATTCATTCCAGAATCGAATTTCGAGAGGGTCCACGCGGAAATCACCTCAATCGGACACTCCTAAGTGCTCGATCCAAAATCACCCCATTTCGTTCAAGAAATTTTGAATGAGATGGAGTGATTTTGGATCGCGCACTTAGGAGCTTCCGATTGAGGTTATTTTCGTATGAACCCACTCGGAATTTGATTCTGGAATGAATGGACGGATTGGATTGACCGTGTAGGACTCACAAGTGGGTCTCTGCCACCGATCGATGCATGGTCGGTACCAGGGGGTCAGTACCCCTGGATTTTCCATCGCATTTAGAATCTCGCAGAGGCTAAATATTTCAACTGTTGGGGCCAATAGAGAATTTGCTCGGTTGGCAATCTTATAGTCCAAAATTAATCAAAGTTCACGCAAGTAGACTCGGACATTTGGTTATAAATAAAGTTAGTTGAGGATCGAACACGAGATTTCTTCCTATGAAGTCGAAATGAGGTGAAAAATTTGGGTACCGGACGAGTACTACGTCGCAGTATCTGTCGCACATCTCGATTGTTTAAAAGTGTTTTGGACTGTGTGAATTAAGTTAGCATTTAATAGACCCCCCCCTTCAAAGTATATTATGAGACGAGCTGAGCTTAACTAACCGAGCTTTGTCGTGTTTGAGTTCAGGTCTATTAGTAAACAAGTTTAAAACTCAAGTTCTAGTTAAACGAGCCGAAGCCCGATTAATTTAATCAACAAGTTTTTTTAAACGAATCGAGTTTTGAGCTCAGCCTATCACTAAACGAGCCTAAAACTTAAGTTCAAGTTGCTTAGTTTAGTTGCAGCCCTAAGCACACTCAAGAAATCTATTCTTAGATGTGGCTCTTAGCCCGTTCAAAAGAACTTATTGGATTCCAAAAAAGAAGTTTGGGGAATTAGAATTTACGGAAAGACGTCGAAACCCTTTGCTTGTTAACCCATTAGTAGCAAAAAAAAAAAAAAAAACCTTTGTCCTATTTAAGGGCTGATTTAGCAAAAAGGAAAAAAAAAAGTTTTTGGTTTTTTGGTTGTCTTTATTAAAAAAAAATTTACATTTTTTAGTTTTGCGTCAAGTATAAAATTATGGTCGAAACTGGAGTATATGGTTTTGGTTTTTGTATTGGCATTGTTAATATTGGCATTGTTCGTTTTGGTTTTCAAGAATCAATTTTTTCAATTATTATCCAATCATTACTCTTATTTTCTAATAATATTATTCTCAATTTTCTCTCTATTTCTCTCTAATCATTAATCTCTATTTTTAATTATTATACTTATTTCTTTCTCCAATCATTGCAAAAACCAAAATCAAACACAGCCTATAATTTTTGAATAAAGCCAAAATTAAACCAATAAACTGGTTTATTTTGGTTATTTTCGGCTTTATTAAAAAAAGATTAGTTTGGACCATAATTTTATACCTTTTGGATTAGCCTCATCGAGACGAATCCATAAACCACGAAAACTTGACGCAAAACTAACAAAAAAAAAAAAAAAAATGGATAAAGACAAAATGAAAAACCAAAAACCATTTTTTTCCTTTTTTGCCAAATCACCCCTAAATAACACATTCATAAGTTTCTCTTTAGCGAACAAAAAAAAACCTCACTTTATCCGACTAGGACGAAGTCATGATTTTACCTTTGTGAGGGCAAAAATATATCTACTTAAAAAATTTAGTGGTGGCGAAACTATATAATTCAGAGAGTACATTTTTATTTTTCCTATACTAATTACTCTTTTACCGCTACCACTTGTCCTTCTTTGACACCATCCTTGGAAGCAAATAAAAAAATATTGAGATCTTATAGGGGAAAAAATCCTAGAATTGATTTGACTCTCTGATCGCGTGCACCTTACAGATGTAGTAATCATCTTACAGATGTAGTAATCATTTCCTATTCATGTGAGCTGCTGTCCTTCAAAAGTGACAGCACCTGTTGTCCCCAGTAATTTCAGTGAGCTCCGGTCTCGTTTTAATGATCGGAAACGTTCACTTTGAAGAGCTCGTCAAGTCGAAAAAGTGTAACGGAAATTAGCTCAATCGGATATCACTAAGTACCTGAGTGAAACATTTTTATCTTGAAAAGAATGAATCCAAAACTCTAGATCAAACCCATTGGAACCTCTTATTGCCGAGTTATATGTGTACCGATCAGACATTTAATGATATCCAATCAAGCTAATTTTCAATACACCTATTTTACTCGGCGATATAATTCAGAGAGTACATTTTTATTTTTCATATACTAATTACACTTTTACCGCCACTACTTGTTCTTTGACTCCATCCTTGGAAGCAAATAAAAAAAATATTGATATCTTTTAGGGAAAAAAAATCCTAGAATTGATTTGACTCTCACCTTACGGATGTAGTAATCATTTCCTATTCATGTGAGCTGCTGACCGAAATTCGAAGGCAATACATGCATGTATGTAAGTAAACCATCAAAATTACAAAAAGTGGTAAATTCTATCATCTTGTTGCCGAGTTCATCTTGTTGCCGAGTTATATGTGTATCGATCAGACATTTAATGATATCCAATCAAACTAATTTTCAACACACTTATTTCACTCGACGAGCTCTACAAAGTGAACGTTTCCGATCGTCGGAACAAGACTAGAGCGCACCAAAATCGCCTATGATGAATCTTGCCCAAGGACCGCGTCCTCGTTCTGGAGAAGTGCGTTCTCCCCCAAGACCTTTCTCTGAGTATTCCTCGTTCTGCATCTACTCCCTGTTAAGATGCATTTTCAAATGGCCTTCTAGTTTTTACTCTTGGTTGGCGAATTTTGTTTTATTGCCTGGAGTTGGATAGTGTTCTTTCCTTGTTGAGCGTACCTGAATTGGATGTCTGTTCTTGTCGGTATATGATTGTCATGATTGTGTGGGAGAGGGTGCTAACTGCCAACCTAGTTGGGATGTCGGCCTTTCCACATTGTAGTGCGCCTTTCGTCCCAGTGGAGGCTCCAGGAATTTTTAACAGGGTGTTCAAAAATTACCTTTAACTCTACTAGTTTAACCAATCAGTCGTATCTTCACAAAATTTCATATACAAGTGTGTATAATGCGACCTCAAAAATACAAAAACACGTAAAACGTTGTAGTTTTTAGTTTTTTTATATTTTTAGCAAAGCAAAATCAAACAGGAGCATAAATATGCTTATTTTTTTTAGGAAATTATGTAGCGAATACGTTTGCACGGATCTTTTTAAACATATGTTTTTATTTTTGGATTGTCTGCTAAGAAAAACTACACCATAACGATACCCATAGATATTTTTTCCTCTCCATTTTTTTGTCATTAAGATGTCTATCTCGTTTTGAGATGATATATTAAGCATTCAATTGTAAATCACTTGAATTGCAGTGTGTTTTGTTTATAGTATAGGACTAAGTGTTCAAAGAAAATATTAGATAAAATTACTAGATGCAATATAACAACAAAATAAAAAATCGTGTTCAATTGACCACATTTTCTTATATGTGGTGCCACTTATAATTGGGCTATAACGGGATGTAATTTAGATTGTTCAAAGTAGACTGATTTGTTGGTGGGTGTTCATTTAATTTTGCACTGGGTGTTCGTGTTCATTCATTTTTGACTGGTGTTTCAAAACATGAACTAACCTAAAATTTGTACAAATTTTTACATGTATTATTAGTACAATTTTTTTTTTAGGGTGGTCATGTGACCATCCACCCCATAGGGTGGAGCCGCCAGTGTTTCGTCCTTGGATTCTTTTACTCTTTGTAATTCCGTTTTCAAAGATTAATAAAATTCTTTTTGTTGTTAAAAAAAATTTAAAAAAAAACTTCTCGAAATTATCGAGTTATGGCCACTTGTCTCTCTTAATTTGGGAAGTTTTGGGTTTTCAGCATGGACCCTTTCACCGACAGTGGTGGAGATGGCAATTGAAGCATTACTTTCAACCTCAAATCTATGCATATCCCAAAGCCTGCGGACCTCCTTTCCCGCTATAGGGCTCGGATCGTGATTTAGGGGGTGTTTCACTAACAAAATATTATTTTTTTCAAACACCGAGGTGTTGCGTTTTTCACAACACAAAAAAATCACATCACAAAAAATGTACATTTTTGCGAAAAAATCAAGTTTTTAAAAAAAGCTTTTGAACACATTGACGGTTTCATTTCCCAAAAACAATTTTTAAAAGCATCAAAACACCGGAGCTCCAAATCATAGGATTTATGATATATATAATATTGTATATATATATATATTTCCCGAGTTGCTTGTTTTGTTGCTTTGGTGGGCATAATTTTGTTTATCACAAAAATAAAAGTACATCAGGGATCCGGTAAAAAAAAAAAAGAGTACACCAGCAGCTCTGGAGCACCATTTTCCCCATATAGAGAAAGAGAAGAGAACAAAGGTAGGTAAATTTGGTTAACTATGGTTAAAAAAAGGGGAATGAACGATTTTCGCACTCCTTTTTTTTTTGCTAAATGTATTTGATTTCTTGTTTTTCAGTAAAAATTTACACAGAGAAATTTATTGAAAGACAAAAAATAAAGTGCATTCATTAAATTAAAAAGGATGTGTGGAAATTATTTCCCTGAAAAAATGAAATATTTTTATCGTTAAAAGAAGGTTAAAAGGGTGAAATGAGTATACTTGATGGGAGGTGTGGGGACTCCGACTGAAGGAGCTGTCAATGTCCGTCGCCTGCACAATTGCGTTGCTTTTTGGCAATACTAAAGGTGCAATCACCATTCATCTCTTCCATGCAAATCTATGTCACACCCATCTCTCTCTCTCTCTCTCTCTCTCTCTCTCTCTCTCTCTCTCTCTTGCGGAATGGGGTCTGTAGTGAGCATTTCTCACCACAGGTGTATAGTGAGTAATAGAGACCGTTGAATCTTTACAATCGATAGTTCATATTCACTAAAAATTCTTATCGGTCAAAATATAAAAATATATCTGAACCATTAATTGTCGCAATAGACGGCTCACATGCTTACTACACCCTGTAGTGAGCACTACAGGGTTCTTGGTTCCCTCCCCCTCTCTCTCTCCTAAAATTGTTCTTCTCTGCTACTTCACACTCCCAATATTTCGTGAGAAATCATACGATTTTGAAGAGATAAACATGTAACAATTCAACTCAATTATGGACCGTGAATTTTTTTGTCCATATTACTAGTTGATGTTTTATATTCACAAGTCATGTGTTGATTGTTGATTACTTAAGAAAAACTAGACAATTGATGTTGGAGCAGTGACAGATTAACAATCCTTCAGCAACAATGGAGGCAGTGAAGGGAGGTTTCCATTCTGGGTTTTTTCAAATGAGGGAGGATAGTTAATTTCTAACACCGGAGCTTCTTTTTCAACGGCTTTCATTATTATTTTTCTCTGTCTCTGTTTAGATCTAGGTCTTGAATTTTGATGAATGATTTAAGGTGCAAATAATGTAGGGCATATCTACTTACCCAAAAAAAAAAATTTGTAGGGCATATCTATCAACCCTAATGCTGATCTTCTAGTGCATCACACACATACATAATATATATACACAATTTGATCATACATTTATTGCATTTGAAGTGGGCATAAGAGCTGCAGATAGAATTTTGTCACATTAGGGTCGAGTAGTAGCATTCTACACCTCCTTTTATTTTGTCTTTATACCCATGGCCTCCTTATGTGCTTTGGGTGAATGAAATCAAGTCACGTGAAGGGCTTTTAGGCCTCTAGGACCTCCTTGCCAACAGCTTTTTATTAGATTTTTTTTACTGTCAGGTTGATAGGGCCAACTTAATATCGAGACTCTTTCATTCCACGGTTCGGTGAAAGACAGACTATTTATGCTAGGTCTAGGGGGTTCAAAAGAGATTTCTCTCTTGCGGCCAAGCCTCAAGAGGTTTTTAATTTTCGAACTCAAGATGTCTTAATATACTTAATTTACAAATCATCCATGTTGCCACTTTTTTTTTATTTTTTTGAAAGACAAAGAAGATATTGATCAATATTTGGAAACGGATTACAAAAGATTAAAGGGAACCGAGGCAAAATGCATCACAACGCGATAAAGCATTCTAACTATGTTGACACCCAACCACACAACCATCATATGTCGCCAAGGACCCAAAGGAAAACAAACCGTTTACAAGATGTCAACCAAAAAGATAACCAAAATTACATGCCAAGATAGAGCTCCCCTGGTGTGATCAAAGATTATGAGCCCATATCTGTTGCCACTTGAGCTATAGCCCTCTTTTGTATATATATCCTTGTTATATTCATATCTCTTCTCTTTGTGATCTCTCTCTCTCTCTCTCTCTCTCTCTCTCTCTCTCTCTCTCTCTCAATTCGCCACCTTCACCTTTTCCTTTTATAGAGCTAAAAGAAGATCATCGGTAGCAGCAGCAGCAAATGCAATTCTTCAGTAGTAACGGTCCTCCACAAGTACAACATCAACCCTCATCTTCATTCTCATCGCCAATCTTCTTCAACATAACCCAAGATCAGAGAGCAAGTGATCACTCCATAGAGCCCCAAAAGGCAAGAATAAAATTTATGTTCTTATTTCATCAAATTATCTAATCTTTTTGTTTTATCGGCAAAAGAAAGATAATATTAAAAAAAAAAATCTCGACAAGGGTACATCGATAGAGGGAAATTATGATCTAATCTTGTTCTTCTTCTAGTGAATACTTCTTTCCTCCATGAAATTTGCATGATCTTCACCCAATTAAGTTAATCTCCACATGATCCCTTGCTTGATCCAACTGAAATATCGTAGTTGTTTATTGTATCTGTTGTTTTTAGGCGTTTTATAGTTGATTAGCGTTAAAATTGGTTTCACATCGGTTAATTATCTCCCTAGCTTAATTGCCTATGTGCATAGAGCTAAAAGTTCTAAAACTACTTCAAGCATTAAATTCACAAGTGAATTTTACCTTGTACATAGTATTTTTTTTTTTTTTTTTTTGATAACTGAATGTCCAGGTCAGCTTGTGATCGTTCATTTTCTTTCATGATCTTAGGATAATGAGTACATTATGCTGGGTGCATCAAGCGATCATCGAGTAGTACTACCGGCTTCTTCTTCGATTCATGGAACGGTTGAAAGTAGTGCTAGAGACAACAATGGACCATCCATTTGCAAGGTTGAGAATGAAGTTGAAGACAAAAGAGATTATGAATCAACAAAGTGGATGATGTCTAAAAAGATTAGGATAGTGCAGAAAATGATGAGCACCGGAAGTCATGAGAAACAAGAGAGGATCATAAAGATCAAATTTCCTGATCTTGCGAAAGACAAATGCGAAATCAATTCTCCTAGCAACTGTGGAAACGTCGTTCGGATTTGTTCCGATTGTAAGACCAGCAAAACCCCTCTTTGGAGGAGTGGTCCTCAAGGCCCCAAGGTACGTATTCGTTAACTTCCATCATCTGATCTTTAGATCATGTATACATGAGCATATAGCTCTTGAAAGTTTTTTCAAGAGTTTTTTCAAGAGCTATATGCTCGTCTCTTGAAAGTTTGGAATTGTTTTCGTTTCTTGTTTTGATTTTCCATTTCATGTTTCTTGTTATCGGAAACGAAGAGAGTATGAAGATTTCAAAACACTTCCCTGCCTGTTGTTGCTTTCAAGATCAATTTTGCACAATGCTATCCAAAAAGTTCTTTATTTTTTTCGAAAAAAAAGGAAAAGTTATCTTATTTATAAAGAAAAAAAAAGTTATTAATCTTCAAAAGAGATTATAAAAATTAAAACGAGCAAGGGCAAGACAGAGAAAAGTCATCTTTTTTATCATCTAGTATTAGTTTATTGGGAATAATGTGAGTTTGATTATCACAGCCTTTAGCTGCCTTTTCATGTCCATTTTCTGGGTTTTCTTTCTTGTTCTGTACCACCTCTCGTCTAGATAATATGAAAGAAATGTTTTTAAATTCTCGACGGTGAATCACAGCGGTTGGCTGCTTTTTCATGTCAATTTTCTGGGTTTTCTTTCCTGTTCAGACTAAATCTTTTTCAAGAAATGATGCGAAAAAATCTTTTATGTTTTATTTTTAAAAAAAAACGTATTGAAAAAAGCCTAAAACAAAGATGACAATTTTTGTTTGTGCCACATTTCTTTTTGTGTCCTTGGAACGAAAGGACTAGCTTTTCAGTACATGTGTAGGTTTTGGTAAAAGTTGTAATGGTACAATGTTTTGGTGCAGTCACTATGCAACGCATGTGGGATACGGCAAAGGAAGGCAAGAAGGGCCATGTTAGCAGCAGCGGCAGCTGCCACCGGCACGGTCAACGTTACAACGGAGGAGAATTCGAAAAGAAAGACTAAGGTGCAAAAAAAGGAAAAGAAATCGCGCTCAAGCTACCATATGACACAATTTAAGAAAGCATTCGGCACTCCTCAAGGCGGCCGAGAGAGGATTTCGTTCGAGGATTTCGCGTTGAGTTTGAGTAAGAGTTTGGCTTTTCGACAAGCGTTTCCAAAGGATGAAGAAGAGGCCGCGATCTTGCTAATGGCACTGTCTTGTGGCCTTCTTCATAGCTAAGATTTATTTTCTCAAAGTTTCAATTTTAATTAATTGGTTCTTTGAATTGAAGCTAGCTTATTTGTGTTTTGTTTTTTTGTATTTGAGAAAGAGAGAGAGATGTAATGGATGAGATCCCAGTGGATGTAGCAAAGTAGCTGAATGTGTGTGTGTCTTCTTTCTTACTTGATAGTCATCCATGAATAAGAGCAATAAACACAACTTATTTAGGGTTTTTTTAGACTTTTTTTTTTGGGTACATGTAAGAAACTTACACTACTTTAATCTGTCAGAAACTTACACTACTTTAATCTAAGGAGCTAGGAAATGACATCATACGGTGATGTATTGTGAAAGAATGACCTGTCTTGGGAATTTAAATAAGCTAACTTTTTGACTTTTTAAGTTAGTGGAATGGAGCTGATCCTAGCCGGGCTAGCTCCCCTCCAGAAGCCAATCCACTGTACCCTGCATAGTCTCTTCTTGAGGACCCATTAGGGACTCACATTGGTAATTCAAACCGTTGATATTATGCTGAGAACAACGTCTCTAGAAAAATTCAATTTGGTCGAACATCAACGGTAAGTGGATAGCTCGTATGATTACGGGAGCGGAGTGTGTGCTGTGCGTGGGGTGCACAACACATGTGTTGGGCATAGCTGTGGTGCCCACTCCATGTCTCGTTGTTTGATCCGAACCATTCATTTTGTTTGGTTCAAGGGGTTTCAGTCGGGTTCGGGTTTTAGGATTAGAGTTGTTTACATATGTAGTACAGCAAACTTTGCCGCAAAGGCTGTTGATCACATGGGATGACCTTTTCTCATGTTTGTTCTTCGTGGCTAAAAACTATGATTCAAACAGTTCATTTTGTAGAGTTTGACGCAAATAACGGCTTTAAAAAAAAAAATCAAACTGATCGGACATCATTAGCTCAGTAAACGAACCAAAATATTCAATTGTGTATTTTTTGCATCCTTTTTATTTATTGTTCATTAACGGGTGAAACGTGATTCACTTATTAAGTTGCAGATATCTTGATTTATTACATATAAATCGGACAAACACAAAAGTGAAAAAGTCTTGAAGAAATATGAAAGAAAGAAACTAGAAAACCCACAAGAAAGACTTAAGAATAATTATTCAATGGAAAATGCTAACGGGATGTTGCACCCGTTAAGGTAACGGGTGCAATGGTGCACCCATTAACAAGACCCTAAACTCTTATTCGTGATCATTCTAGAATTACACATTTATGCGAAATTTATACACTTTATGAATCTTACAGGAATGTGTGTTGTTATAGTGTCATTGAACACTATGTGGTTGGGCTATGAAAGCACTTAATAATTAGACAGAGACTTTTAGAGCCCAAATGCATAAATTTGTCAAAATCGTGAAAGAGGGCCTGGAATCAAGTACTAGTAGAGGTGTGGGCTTACAAGCCCATCTCAGGTAGGCTAGAGTTAGCAAAAAAACACGTTGAGGATCCATTTGGAACTTACAGAAAGGAAAGCAAAGTATGATGAAAACATAGAAGGAAATGTATTGTGCTCAAAACTAGATTTTTTTTTTTTTAATTTCACCCTCACTTTTCTTTATAAACCATGCAAGGGGATGGAATTTTTTTTAATTTTTTTGTTTTTTTTTTAGCACTTGAATAATCATCCTCCAACTCACTTGGAATTATGAAATCACCCTATCTCTTTTTTGGAATTATGTTTCCATCCCAAAATTCAAATAAACTCTATATTAGCTTATATACATGTGTGTGTGTGTGTGTGTGTGAGCTAAATTAGGACGAATTTATAAGTTTGGAGGACCTCCCCTTTAATTTCGAGATTGGGGAATAAATCCCAATCCCCCAATTTACGCCAACAGTTATCTTCTTCCTTTTAAAACTTAAACTGGAAAAGGAATTCTGTAACACCAGATTTGAGATGAATTCTTCTCCCACCACCTTCCTCCATCACCATGGATCACCACCATCCTCCATCGCCGTCAACTGCCAATGTCCTTTATAGCCGTCTCCATCGTTGTGCTAAATATCACACTTCGTCGACTTCCTTTATTTCCCAAAAAAGGCATAGTCGGCTACAAGCAACGGGGTATAAAAGCTCAATTTTGTAAGTATTTCGGAATAAACCAATCATTGTTTTTTATTTTGTCTCCCTCTCAAAAAGATCAACACCTACTATAAGATTGACTAAGGACGCCATTGTTAAGTATGGTAATCTTTTTTCATGTGCATGAAAAGATGACGATGATTGGGTTCTCTTTCCCCTCTCCTCCCAAATTTATGAATCTTTCGCGCTTTCGGATCACTTTTGCAGCCGAGGATGCCATTGTTGACGTCGTTTCATTTGCCAAGTCCAATCGCTTCGATCACTAAGACGCTATTTTGATGCTGTTATGGATATGTCACCAGTGTTTATTTAATTTTTTCTTTTGATAATTCGGAATATCATAAACTAAACAGATGGAAGAAAATTACGCCAGCTACGAGCGGTCATAAAAGAACAACAGACCCAAAAGGAACAAAATGATACTTAGTCAAGCACTTGCCTAATATTAAGGCTCTCTCTATTTATAAGCTCCCTAATAGATGTAGGCATTATAACGTCCATGAGAATTAAATTCTCGTCTTGCTCTGCACCCACCTTGGCCAAGTGATCCGCACACTCATTTCCTCCTCTGAAAATATGAGTTAGAGTCGCTTCCGTGCGGGTCAGAAGTGCTTTTGCATCATTGATGATGTTGTGTTGAGGGTGATTCTCCGGGGCACCTTCATTCACCAACTTCACAGCAATACTCGAGTCAGATTCAATAACCACCTTGGACATGTTTTTCTCAAAAATGATTGTCAACCCTCGGTAGATTGCCCATAACTCTGTTTCCAAGCTTGTACCGAGCAGCCATCTCCCATCTTGATCACGAAACAAGCCTCCGAAACCAGCTTTCTCATTTGTGAGGTATTTGCACCCATCTGTGTTGAGCTTAATGGTACCTGCATTGGGTGGTACACATAGATATAAGAATTTGTTTCTTAAGCCCTTGGTAATAATAGATTGGAAAGCCCCTATAATTTCTCTAGCATAGGAAAGGATAGACTTGAAACTCATAGTCATAGCTCTATCAATGTTATCAAAGCTGTTTTATTCCGATCTTTTCAAATTTATCAAAGAACTGCTATAAACAATGTGCTCCAAGGAGTATCCATTCCTATTCCAGAAATCCGACTAGCCTTTTTATCGATGATGGTGATTGGGTTTTGGTTGATTCCAATGTGCACTATGCATAGATTTTCCAGAATTTACTCTAGTTGTTTTCACAATTTCTAATGAATAATGTTAACTAGTTTACCATGTTTCAATGTGTAATGTGCCATGTTTCCACAGTAATGTACTAAAAGACTACTATATTTACCATGATTTCTGTGCCATATTTTTTCCACAATCGCGGTGATACATTTAGTAATTGTTTAAAATTATACGAGTTTTAAAAGGCTACTATATTTAACATGATTTCTGCCATATTTTCTTTTTACCCCATGACATTCGGAAGAACAATTGTTGACCAAGATCAAGTTGTTAACAAGGCTGTGATAGTATCTAGCTTACCATGATTTCTAGAATATGAGAAAACAAGAAAAGTTCGGAAATTATGAAGAAGTGCAAACTGGGTTGGAAATGATTGTGAGATGAATTTTTTCGGATGTTTTTTGAATTAAGGATGGCATGCATTATATGAGGAGGATTAAGGGAAACTGATGATTAACCCCACTCCCACCCCTTTAATTAAGGGATTGAAATCATCCCCACTAATTTTGAATTTCTCCCACTAATCATTAATTTCCATATTTTCGGTATGAAGGAATAAGTTAAAAATAGAAATCAAATCGTCTCATTTTGAAATCCCAAATTTTTTGAAATTGGGAAATCAGTTATACATGGGAACAAAATTATCCCACCTTTTCAACTTCCTAATTTCCAGCAATACAACTTCAATATGAAAACCTCCTTAGGGGGTGTTCCACTAACTCAGTTTTTTGAATAAACTGGTTTTTCACGGTTTTTTATGTGATATGTTGTGAGATAATAACATGTCTTGGTGTTTGGAAAAAATAGTTTTTTTGTTAGTGGAACGCCCAGAAAATCATGGCCCTTCATTTTAAAATCCCAAACTATTCAAAAGAATCCAAAAGAATCCCAAGTTTCAGTAATTATCAAATATGGAAATGAAACTATTTCAAAAAAAAATTTAAATTTCGGTAGTCCTACTTGTTTCGCGATTTAATATTGATGTATATCTATAACAATAAGAGTACGTATGGAAAACACACACAAAGGAGATTAAAACATAACCCCAAAAACAGGTAGAGATGAATACCCCAAAAAAAAAAAATTATCTAATTACTTTTTTTTTTTCTTTTCCACATTTGCCAAACAAACCCCAAGACAAAGACTAGAGCCTCTGTACATATCACAATTGCCTCGAGTTATGATCGATTAAACTTTTTCTAACATTTGTATTTACATGACTTAGAAATTTCCTTCCACTTATGAAAATTAAATAAGATTTCTTTATTGAAGTTAAATACTCCCTCCGTCCCAATTTAAATGCTCCATACGGTTATGCGCATTTTTTTAAAACTCTTATAGTTTTCATTCTATAATGTATTTTATATGCAATATGGATCTTATTTGATATATCTCAATTAGTTTTATTAGACAAAAAATTTAAAAACTTTCGAAACGTTACCAATAAAAAGATATAGACGTTTGAAAATAACACAGATATTCGTAGGAAGTATTTAAAATAGGACGGAAGGAGTATAAACTACAACTCCATGGGTACATATTACAGTTCTCTTTTTCATTTTTTCAAAAAACAATGCCGGGAAATCGGGAACACATCCAAACTTATATCCAATCTTACATTTTTCTCACAGGTAATGGTGGGACCCGTAACACTATTTGGAGAATCCCGCTGCCCGCCATCACTTGTGAAAGATGATGTAAAAATGAATGTAAACGTGATTGTGTGCTACTAGGGGTTTTCCTTGGAGGAAAACTTTTTCACGGCTCATCCTCAAATGAGTTGTTTACGGAAGCCCCAAAAAGGGGTTCATGGATATCTCATCGCAATGATCTGAGCCGCTCATCTTGTAGGGCTCGCAGAGTAGTATGGTGAGGTTTGGCTAAAAAAGTCAACTTAACTTTTTGTTTTGTCTTTATTTGATTTTTTTGCATTTGTTAGTTTTACATCGATTTTTTGAGTATTATTGGTTCGTCTCGGCGAGAGAAATCCAAAAAAGTAAAAGATTATGACTAGAAGTTTCAATTTTTTGAATAAAATCAAAAAAAGTGTAAAAAATTGACTTTTTGGCTTATTTTGTCTTTATTCAAAAAAAATTAAGCATCGGTCATAATTTTATACTTTTTTTATTCCTCTTTCCGAGATGAACCAATAATACACAAAAAGTTGATGCAAAACTAAAAAATGCGAAAAAATCAAATAAAGACGAAAAATAAGCCAGCTAACTTTTTAGGCCAAAACACACCTGTGTATGTGCAAAAAATCAGCTTGACCCGGCATCGATAGGTATGTCAAAAATTAAATTTTGATGAAAAAAACAAGGGTCTGGATCATTTCAGAACCTCTGCGAGCCCGGTTCAGATGATTTCAACGAGGTGCCAGTCGGACTGCAAAAGAGCCTTCCGTAAATACTCCCTCCGTCCGGATTTGTTGGTCCGTTTTGGGGATTCCAACTTTTTTTCCATTACATTTTGAGTTTGTTAATTTTCTATTTTATCCTCAATCACTCCATTTAATATTCCCTCCATTCCAATTTGATAGTCCACTATGAAACTACGTGCAATTTTCAAACTAAAAAATAATGTAGTTGCAAGAATTATTTTTTTATCAATATAGATCTTGTTTGATAGATCTCATTGAGAACTTTAATACGGTGCAAAAAAAATTCAAAAATGTAAACACATTATTTAAAAAAATTAGTTTTTGTGCTGTTATTTAAAGTTTTAGAAAATGGGCAAAAAAGTAAATTTTTCATACTTTATGCTTTGACTTTTGAAAATGGACAAACATTTTAGAACTTGAAAAAATATATTTGTGGACTAACAAATCGAGACGGAGGGAGTAGCTCTTTGTTTTGAAGTTAGGAATGGTCAGAGAAAGGGATAAGCCGAATGTGAAAGAGAATCTGCCAACCATGATTCATGAATCTTGGTGGTATAAAATATTCCAAGTTCTTGAGTGTTCCTGCATTAATTTTGATCCATTGAAATCCAATCTAATCTTGATTCAATCCCATCCATACGGCCAAAAAAAAATCCCATCCATACGGCAAAAAAAAAATCCCATCCATACGGCAAAAAAAAATCCCATCCATACGGCAAAAAAAAAAATCCCATCCATACGGCAAAAAAAAAATCCCATCCATACATTTTCTATCTCTTCAATTTTTAGCGATTTGGTGCATGACCCCAAAAAGTCGTTTCTTACTGCACTTGGGACCTGTTGTGCCCCAAAACGGGCATTGTCTCGAGTTCAAGTACGTGATCTGAACCGTTTATTATGCAGACACTGGTGCGTAGACCCAAATCGTGAGAAATTAAGTCGATCCAATATTTGGTAACTTAGAGAACGAATCATATTTTTGGGCTGTTATGTATGCCTGAAAAAATATATTGTAGACAAATGTTATTTTTTAACTAAGTTACTGGTATGAGTGGTATCCGATCTACTTAATGTTTTGCACGTCGGTTAAGTATGTCAAGCTCTACGCAATGAACGATTTAGATCGCAGTTGTTGGCTCGGACCATGCCAATTTTTTCGGCCACCGCCACCCTCCCCTTGTTCTCTCCTATTTACTGACTCGGCCGCAGTCTTCTTGCGAAAACCAAGGATTTCCAGGTGAGTAGATCCTTGTCTTTTTCGACAAAATTGGTGCGCAGTATATCTTAACCTACGCACTCTTCGCCCACCAACCCCTACCAGATCTCGAAATTGATAGGTTCTTGCAGTGTTGATATTAGGTGCAGTGTGTACTTTAGGGGTTCTTTGGCTAAAAAAACCATTTTGGTTTATTTTTCGTCTTTATTCACAAAACTTTAAGTTTGACTAATAATTTTATACTTTTTAGATTTCTCTCGTAGAGAGGAGCCAAGAAACCACAACAAATCGACCGAAAACTAACAAATGCAAAAAAAATTTGAATAAGGACAAAACCAAAAAAACCAAAAAACCAGTTTAGTCTCACAGGAATATCATATTGTCTCTGGACCCACAAAATTTGCTATATGGAGTACATAATTACTAATTAGGAGTATATGGGTTAATTTCACCAACCCACCCTTGATTATGAATGTGGATCAAATTGACCCTGATAACGATAGAAAGTTTAAATAGTTCCAAGTCAGTTGACGGAGAGATGAGATTACCTAAATGCCCTCACAATCTAACCATGTTTCTGAGCTTTACCGTTTGTATATGAGATACCTAATGGAGGGAGGGTTATACTAAGAATGGGTTATACTAAGAATTCATTTTCGTTGTTAGAGTTCGACAAACTACTATTAAGGAAACAACCTCTACGAAACAGGTGCTCTAGAAGAATGCAACACCTACATTAAAGACGGACATAGACAGGAAGGTAGAATGTGCTTTTTTTTTTTTTTTTTTTTTTTGTCAAACACTTACATGCAGATGGAGAGATTTGAAACAAAGCCCACAATCAGTATAAGCCAACCCAACTAATAGCCCATAGGAGAGAAATAGCCCCCCCAAAAAATGTAAGAAGAATAACACCCACACACTGGTGGGATGATCCGAACTCCTAGCAGGAGTCGTGACCAACTAAACTATCTCTAATTGGTTGTATGTGCGACTTAAGGAGGGAGAGAGAGAGAGAGAGAGAGAGAGAGAGAGAGAGAGAGAGAGAGAGAGAGAGAGAGAGATTCGAGTTGTAAGGATTTGTATTGAGAGTGAGGATTTAATTTGAGTACACAAAAAGGATAATTGTTATTTGGAAGTTAGGTCATGGGCAATCGCTTTCTAAGTTAAATTAAATTAAGTAATTTTTTTCTCTTTATTTTTTTTGGCTCTCCACCTGATGTTTGAATTGGAGTTTTTACTGCACAATGGCAAACAATTTCATCGTTGAAGGGACTTTAGTTGATATTCATATCACTGCTAATCGACACCATGTTTCATGTAAATGAGGGAGAGAAAGAGAAGACAGACTAGTCTTGTATGTTTAAATAGGAAAAAAAGGTTTTACAATGTTTGGAAATAAGAACATTAACAAAAAGGGTAATCTTTTTTTCCGTGCCAAAAAGATGACGATGATTGGGTTCTCTTTCCCCTCTCCTCCAAAATTTATGAATCTTTCGCGCTTTCAGACCAATGTTGCTGCAGACCAATGTTGCTGCAGGGGATGCCACTATTGACGCCATCCCATTTGCCAAGTCCAATCGCTTCGATCACTAAGACGCCATTGTTGATGTTGTTATGGATATGTCATCAGTGTTTATTTCATTTGCCTATTATCGATAATGGTGATTGGGTTTTGGTTGATTTCATTGTGCACTATGTGTAGATTTTCCAAGTATACCATGATTGTTTGTGCAATTTCTAATGAATATTGTTAACTAGTTTACCATGTTTCAATGTGTAGTGTCATGTTTCCACAGTAATATACTAAAGGTTATTATATTTACCATGATTTAAATTCCATAAACCATAATCGCCGTGATATATTTTAATTGTTTTTTTTTTTTTGGATAAATTAGCTTGAAATTGAAAAAAGACTAACTGAATTTATAGCCTACAAGGGGTATACCCCAGGAGGAAAAGAAAGAGAAAATCTAAAACCTAACCAAAGCAAAGAGGCCAACAAAGCTCAAAGCACACTTCAAAGAAGTAACACCAAAACTCCAAAACAAAGAAGGTCATGCAAGCTTCAAGAACTAAACTCTTGACGCCTTTAACATCTTGATTTTCTCCTTAAGCTTCTTTTTGTTTTGATCTCTAGTGGATGTAGGAGTTGAGGATTCACCCACCACCTGGTTCAAACTATGTCGAGGTCCAATGAAATTATCTTCCAATGGAATTCGTGGAGGCTCTCGGAACCGTGTAGACCGACGGAGAGCTACGGGGGGAGGCTCTTGTTGAGTACTACACTGACCATGGGAAATCGGGGTAGCATCGCAAGATACAACCCTCGCAACATCTATCTTTGTCGCCTCCACATCGGAGGAGGCCCCCGAATCCTCACATTTTTCAAGAACGCCAAACACATTAGGTGTAGAAGTAACACTGCTAGACAAGGAGATGGCCATAGGCATACCCGGGGTTTGAATTTTCCTCTTCACCACCTCTATCCAACCACCCTTACTTTCACTAACTAAACCATCTTTTGTATTTCGCTCACGAACAACCGGGACATCTTGTCCTACACTCACCTTGACATTTTGAACTTGAGCCACTGGGACATCTTGTCCAACTCTCTCATTGGGTTTCCACACTGGAGGAGGTGAAACTTTGGGCTTAACTGTGAAAGAGTTAGTAGAATGGCCAAAGATCTTGCAAACATTGCAAGCTTGAGGTTTCCAAGGGACCTCTACTCTAATTTCGTAAGGCTCTCCATAACCCAGATTCACGATGAAGGACTTGAGAATCTCCTTCGCCGCATCCACTTCAACACATACTCTAGCAAACGTCAACCTGCTATATTTTAATTGTTTACCATGATACGAGTTTTAAAAGGCTACTATATTTACCATGATTTATGTTGCATATTTTTCCCATAATCGCAGTGATATATTTTAATTGTTTACCATGGTATGAGTTTTAAAACGCTACTATATTTACCATGATTTTTGTTCCTATTTTCTTTTTACCATGACATTTGGAAGAACAGTTTTTAATCATGATCAAGTTGTTAACAAGGTTGTGGTAATATCTAACTTAACATGATTTCTGGAATATGAGAAAACAAGAACAATTTGGAAATTATGAAGAAGAAGTTTAACCGGTGCAAACTGGTTTGGAAATGATTGTGAGATGAATTTTTTCGGATGCGTTTTGAATTACGGATGACATGTGATGTATTGGAAGGATTAAGGGAAAACCCTTTAATTAAGGGATTGAAATCATCCCTAATAATTTTTACTGTGAAAGAAGATGTAAAAATGAATGTAAACGTGATTGTGTGCTACTAGGGGTTTTCCTTTTGGAGGAAAACTTTTTCACGGCTCATCCTCAAATGAGCAGTTTACGAAAGCCCTAAAAGGGGTCCATCGATACCTCATCGCAATGATCTGAACTGCTCATCTTGAAGGGCTCGCAGAGTAGCGTTGCGTGTATGTGCAAAAAATCAAATCGAGGCAATCGACCCGGCATCGATAGGTATGTCAAAAATTAAATTTTGGTACAAAAAAACAAGGGTCTGGATCATTCCAGAACCTTTGCGAGCCCGGTTCAGATGATTTCGACGAAATGCCAGTGGGACTCCGAAAGGGGCTTCCGCAGGGGCGGAGCCAGCTAAGGACCGGGGGGGCACGTGCCCCCACTGAATTTTTATCACCTGTTTCTATTTTTTTTTCTTTTACAACTCGTTTTTAAGTTTACTACATACATATAATTGGCTCATTCCACAACAAGTAGTATGTTTTCTCTAGTGGCTGAGGCGCCTGCCTTTCCTCCTTAGGAACCTGGGTTCGAGCCTTTATGGGTGCATATAATGATCCCGGTCTCACTAATTTTAAAACAAAAAATAATTGAAACAATCTTGGTGATCATTATTGCAATTGATTTAATTTTTTTTGTCACAAAGATTAAGAATCAAATAGTTAAGTGAACTATCAGAATTCTATGATATTTTCAAAAAATGGGCTTATCTAGAGTTTTTGAACTGGCATTGATAATATACTTGAAGCAAGATGTTTTTATGGGATTAGTAACGAAAAAATTATGCAGAATTTTTTAAAAATGAAAACTTGTCGGGGTCAATCGTAAATAAAATTACCAACCAATATTTAGTGTTTTTTTCCCCCTTATATTTAGAAGCGTTTTAAAATATTATGCTACAAACTTTTGTGCCTAATAGAGAATGTTTGAATTTTTTGCTCTTGGTGCTTCTTTATTCCCTATATTTTACTGTGGTTTTTTTTATTGTAATAGGGTGCCCCTCTGAATGGAATTTCTAGCTCCGCCACTGGGCTTCCGTAAATAGCTCATTTGAGGATGAGCCATGAAACAGTTTTCCTCTTTGTTTTGAGGTTAGGAATGGTCAGAGAAGGGGATAAGCCGAATGTGAAAGAGAATCTGCCAACCATGATTCATGAATCTTGGTGGTAAAAGATTCCAAGTTCTTCCATGTTCCTGCATTAATTTCGATCCATTGAAATCCAATCTAATCTTGAATCAATCCCATCCATACATTTTCTATCTCTTCAATTTTTAGCGATTTGGTGCATGACCACAAAAAAAAATGTCGTTTCTTACTGCACTTGGGGGCCTGTTGTGCCCAAATACGGGCCATGGTCTCGAGCTGAAGTACGTGATCTGAACCGTTTACTATGCAGACATTGATGCGGAGACATAAATCGTTAAAAATTAAGTTGGTCAAATATTTGGTAACTCAAAAGTGAACAAATCACATTTTGGGACAATTATAAACGCGTAAAAAATATACTCCAGACAAATGTGGTTTGTTCACTACATTACTGATATCCGATCTACTTAATGTTTTACGGGTAATCCTACGGGTACAACGAATTTTGTACAGAAAATGTACAAATCGCTCTCGGGGACCCACTTTTGGGTCCCACACGAGTGATCCGAACCGTTCATTATTTTTAAAACATTTTTCCGAAGGGCTCCACAAAATTTCAGCTCAATCGGACGGTTAGAAGTGCTTGAACCAAAATCACGCCGTTTCGTTTTGAATGAAACGGCGTGATTTTGGTTCAAGCACTTCTAACCGTCCGATTGAGCTGAAATTTTGTGGAGCCCTTCGGAAAAATGTTTTAAAAATAATGAACGGTTCGGATCACTCGTGTGGGACCCAAAAGTGGGTCCCCGAAAGCGATTTGTACATTTTCTGTACAAAATTCGTTGTACCCGTAGTAGGATCCATGTTTTACACCTCTGTTAAGTATATCAAGCTCTACGCAATGAACGATTTAGATTGCAGTTGTTGGCTCGGACCATGCCAATTTTTTCGGGCACCGCCACCCTCCCCTTGTTCTCCTATTTACTGACTCGGCCGCAGTCTTCTTGCGAAAATTGGTGCGCAGTATATCTTAACCTAGGCACTCTTCGCCCACCAACCCCACCAGTTCTCGAAATTGATAGGTTCTTGCAGAGTTGATATTAGGTGTAGGGTGTACTTTAGTCTCACAGGAATATCATATTGTCTCTGGACCCACAAAATTTGCTATATGGAGTACATAATTAGAGCATCCTCATCAGGGGAGGCAAATGCCCCTGATGGCTAAGTTGTTGAGTGAAAGGGAAAAAAACTCCCCAAAATCAGACTCAACAATTTTTTTATAAATCTGCAAAAGTTATAACTTTGGCTACAGTAACTCGATAAATCCTTTGAGGCACTATTCACAAGTTAAAGCAATTCTCTCTCCTGACTTCCTGAATAGAGAGTCTGATTTTGTGAGTTTTTAAAAAAATGACTTGTTAATTTATAAAAGGTGTTTTTGAGGTTAAATTTGACCCAATTTTTGTTGAGCCTGATGAGGATGCTCTTATATGGGTTAATTTCACCAACCCACCCTTGATTATGAATGTGGATCAAATTGACCCTGATAACTATAGAAAGTTTAAATAGTTCCAAGTCGGTTGACGAAGAGATGAGATTACTTAAATGCCCTCACAATCTAACCATGTTTCTGAGCTTTACCGTTTGTATATGAGATACCTAATGGAGGGAGGGTTATACTAAGAATGGAGTTATAAACTAATATTAAGAAACAACCTTCATTTTAAAGACGTTGTGAGAGAGGAAGGTAGAATGTGCTGTTTTTTTTTTTTTTGTCAAACAACATGCAATATTTGAAGGAAACAACCCAACTAATATCCCATAAACAGGTGCTGTTGAAGAATGCAACACCTACATTAAAGACGGACATGAGAGAGAGAGAGATTTGAGTTGTAAGGATTTGTATTGATGAGGATTTTTTTGAGTTTTAATTGTTATTTGGAAGTTAGGTCATAGGCAATCGTTTTCTAAGTTAAATTAAATTAAGTAATTTTTTTCTCTATATTTTTTTTTGGCTCCACCTGATGTTTGAATTGGAGTTTTTACTCCACGATGGCAAACAATTTCATCGTTGAAGGGAGTTTAGTTGATATTCATATTACTGCTAATCGACACCATGTTTCATGTAAATGAGGGAGAGAAAGAGAAGACAGACTAGTCTTGTATGTTTAAATAGGAAAAAGAGGTTTTACAATGTTTGGAAATAAGAACATTAACAAAAAGGGTTCATTTTGCCTTTTTATGAAACTATTTTTGGCTGCTTGACCAATTTTCGTGGAATCCTTTACAGAATCAACACTAAGGGGTGATAGTAATACCTCTTTTAACGATTGTATGGTGTAGTTTTAATTGTTGAATGGATCCTCGGGACTAAACAAGGTTGGAAAACTAGCTTATCTTAGTTGTTGCTCCCTCATGAGTTGGCAAATGGCCTGCGTGATCTAAAACCCATGGATATGTTCGCATATAAATGAGAAGTTGTTGGTGAAATTAACCCAATTTTTGCTTCTCACTTTAATATTTTTTTTTTGGTTTTATTTGTCAAATTTTACATATCAACATTTTTTCAACTAAACTTATCTTACATTTATGTATTACCAAGTTAGTTACGCATACTATTTTTAGAAAATTTCCTTTATTAGCCTTTTAGTATTGTAGCTACTCTTGTATCAAATGTACTTTAGGTGGTTTTTCAGGAAACCCCTCAAGGGTTTGCAAGCATTTTGGAAATATTTTAAGAATCAACCATACATCCAGCATAATGGTTGTGATCCATGGGAAAGCATCTGTTGAGAAAAAAGCAAACTCAAGGTTTAGTTATAATGAAATAATTTCTCTAACTTGAACATAAATCATGAATAATTCTCTTCTACATTTATGAGGCGTCTCTTGGAGTAAGGGGGCAATAAACCCCTAGCTATGAAGTCTTATAGCGGGCCCTCTGTCCCACATTAAAATTAAGTGCAACTATTCCTTCCTTAACTTGCACGTTCGAGGTCACGAACCAAATTCACTTTTTCTGTTAGTATATAGGAATTATTCACAATTTCGCTTTTACATGATATTTTAGGACTGCGGGTGTCGACTTTCATAATTGAAGGGTATTTTGAAAAAGTACCTAAAGTATAGGGGTGTAAGGACGATTTCTCCATATGTATGTAGAGAATATACGAGTCTTTTTTAAGTATTTTTATTTTTTTTTACGATATATAAATATATACTAGCACTTGAGTCCTTGTTATCACCAACCCCTCACCCCCCACACTATGCTTATTGCCATGGTAGGGAACCAATAAGAACAAGAGAGCGTGCCTTTTCCAAATCGTGGGTCATTTTTCCATTCCTTACAAGAGTGGTTGTATTCAAAAGTTCATCACTTTCTTTGAAATAACCAAAAATTGTGTCCATTTCCAAATTTCTGAAAACCATGGAACGTGCTCGGCGATTCGCAAATCGTTCAATTATCCGGCGCCTAGTTTCCGACTCAAAGCCCCACCGCCCAATCGGAACTCCTGCGCCGGTGTCATTTCCTCCGGCGAGGTACGTCTCATCGTTATCTCCTTACATTTTTCATGGGAAAACCCAAAATGGGTCATGTAATGTTGGGTTCAGTATTGGGTCCCAACAATTCCGATCTATCTCTGTCGAATCATTAAAACCCAGTGACACATTCCCACGGCGCCATAACTCAGCTACCCCACAAGAGCAAACCGAAATGGCTCAACTTTGTGGGTTTTCAAATCTTGATTCTTTAATAGATGCCACGGTTCCTAAATCGATACGGTTGGAGAAAATGGGTTTTTCTAAATTTGATGAAGGGTTGACTGAAAGCCAAATGATTGAGCACATGAAGAAACTAGCTTCTAAGAATAAGGTTTATAAGTCTTTCATTGGCATGGGGTATTACAACACCTCTGTACCGCCTGTGATTTTGAGGAATATTATGGAAAATCCGGGTTGGTATACTCAGTACACCCCGTACCAGGCCGAGATTTCGCAGGGTCGGCTTGAGTCATTGCTTAATTACCAGACCGTGATTTCGGATCTTACGGGTCTTCCCATGTCGAATGCTTCGTTGTTAGATGAAGGAACTGCTGCAGCAGAAGCTATGGCTATGTGTAATAACATACTGAAGGGGAAAAAGAAAACTTTTATTATTGCTAGTAATTGTCACCCCCAAACAATTGATGTTTGTAAGACAAGAGCAGATGGATTTGATTTGAAAGTAGTTGTTGCTGATCTCAAAGACTTTGATTACAAGTCAGGCGATGTTTGCGGTGTGCTGGTTCAGTATCCAGGTACTGAGGGGGAGGTTTTGGACTATGGGGAGTTTGTAAAGAATGCGCATGCGAAAGGGGTTAAGGTTGTGATGGCGACTGATCTGTTGGCATTGACAATGTTGAAGCCGCCTGGGGAATTCGGTGTGGATATTGTTGTTGGATCGGCTCAGAGGTTTGGAGTTCCAATGGGGTATGGAGGTCCTCATGCAGCTTTCCTGGCCACTTCCCAAGACTACAAGCGAATGATGCCAGGGAGGATTATTGGTGTGAGTGTTGATTCTTCGGGAAAACAAGCTTTGCGTATGGCAATGCAAACAAGGGAGCAACATATTAGGAGAGACAAGGCAACCAGCAATATTTGTACTGCCCAGGTTGGAGATTGTCAGCCACTTTCTTATCCATGTTGTCAACTTGTCATTTTTTTTTAGTGATTTTTTAAATAAGATTTGAATTCATTTGGATATATAGTTGCTGATTGTTTGTTTGAAAGAGTGTTCAGTCCATGGATTTTCCTTTAAAAACAAAAAAAGAAACTTGGTGGCCATCTCGCCTGATGCCCCCATCTTTTAGCAATTTAAAAGAGGTTTTCAAATGCCCCCTCTAGGAATTTGAAGGGGTAATGATCCGATTTTAGAAGGAGAAGGTTATAAGCGTTTAGTTATGGCGTTTTGATTTTTCAATTCGTTATTCCGAGGGTCATAATTACGGTGCTACTCCTTTTGAATGTGGAACTTTGACTCCTGTTAAGCTATCCCATTGCAGTTTCGTAGTATTTAGTTTCTGAGAATATTTGTTTCTTCATTGCTTGGGTATTTTGAGTAACTATTGTGTTGTTATGTAGGCATTGCTTGCAAACATGGCTGCTATGTATGCAGTTTACCATGGTCCAGAGGGCCTTAAAACCATTGCTCAAAGGGTACATGGTCTTGCTGGGACATTTGCTGCTGGACTGAAAAAACTTGGAACAGTTGAAGTTCAGGGGCTTCCATTCTTTGACACCGTGAAAGTAAAGTGTGCAGACGCCAGGGCAATTGCAGATGCTGCATACAAGAGTGAGATGAATCTCCGGGTTGTGGACAATAATACTGTAAGTGTGATTTAGAGCCTTTACTTTGATTATTGCAAATTCGCAATTGATTTTTTAAGATACCATGAATAACTGGAGTGTCATTATGTCTCAGATCACCGTTGCTTTTGATGAAACCACCACTTTAGAGGATGTTGACAAGCTATTTAAAATTTTCGCGGGTGGCAAGCCTGTGAGTATTGCTTAATTTGTCGCTGTGGTATCAGTAACAATTTGATTGTGGCTAGCATCAACGTTAAATTTGTGTTGATTTTCAGGTGACATTTACAGCTGCCTCTCTTGCACCAGAGGTTCAGAACATTATCCCTGCGGGCCTTGTAAGGCAGAGCCCATATCTATCTCACCCAATCTTCAACTCGTATGACTCTTTCTTGTGTGCAACTTGAAACTGCTGTCATGTTGTAGTTCAAAACCAATCTAACTTTTCCTTGCATTGTTAGATGCCATACGGAGCATGAGTTGCTTAGATACATTCACAAACTACAATCAAAAGATCTTTCGCTCTGCCATAGTATGATTCCATTGGGTTCTTGTACGATGAAGTTGAACGCAACAACAGAGATGATGCCAGTGACCTGGCCTAGCTTTAGTGATCTGCATCCTTTTGCCCCTACTGAGCAGACAAAAGGTTATCAGGTATAGAAATTCTATTTATCTTTTTTCTTCCTCTTCTGAATTTCCTCTTATATTTCCTCATGTGTAAATTTTCAAAACCAGCTTTGTTTTTTTAACAACGGAATCGGTATTGTATTTATCAGGAAATGTTCAATGATTTGGGTGAACTGTTATGTACAATCACTGGATTCGACTCTTTCTCTTTGCAACCCAATGCTGGTGCTGCTGGCGAGTATGCTGGCCTCATGGTCATCCGCGCCTATCATCTGGTATAGCGAAATCAATTGCATTATTCTATATTTGGCAAGGATTCATAGAGTTATAACCAGGACCCTTGTGATGCTTCTTCTGAAGGGTCAGTAGGCAGGGACAGGGTTAGGATTTACATAAGAGGGAAGGCCGAAACTTAGAAACTGGAATTCCACATATTCTTATGGTAGTTGAATTTTTGAGTTTTCCTTACATGTAGTTTGGAATTCAAGCATGAAATCCAAATAATAATATTCTTCAAGGAAAATATAGCCACTTTTTATACTATATGAATATTTAATGTTCATAATATACTGTATATTGGGTGATTCTAGCATGGTTGGGCAATTGGGGGTGGCCTGGGCCCCCCACCCATACACTCCCCTCCATCCCTGTCAGTAGGATTATAAGTAGAGACTAGAGACCTTATGGATATTGATGCCTATTGCTACATATGACTTATGTGAAATTTCCCCACAATAGAGAGTGTCAAGATATTGATGATTTCACATACTAGTGTACTGAAGATGGTCATGAGTGCGCCTAGGGAAAACGTCGCCACAACTCTCTGCATGTCATGTAATTGTTTTTCAGATGTAAAAAGCTTGTAGTTGAAAGACTCTGCTGATAATTTCTTTAACTAATGCTGTAGGCAAGAGGAGACCATCACCGTAATGTTTGCATTATACCTGTCTCTGCACATGGGACAAATCCAGCAAGTGCTGCTATGTGCGGGATGAAAATTGTTGCTGTAGGAACTGATGCCAAGGGAAACATCAATATTGAAGAGTTAAAGAAGGCTGCTGAATCAAATAAGGACAACCTGTCTGCCCTCATGGTATTGTGTTCACATTGGTTATGGATGTGTTATATTTTGTCACTTTTATCAGATTATTCAAGTATTAGTCTTAATTTCAGGTTACATATCCTTCAACACATGGAGTTTATGAAGAAGGCATTGATGAAATATGTAAGATAATTCATGACAATGGGGGTCAAGTTTATATGGATGGTGCCAACATGAATGCGCAGGTTTGTCTATCACTCTTATGTTCTCAACTGTCTAAATAGGTAAAGCTATGTTGTCTACCATGCATGTAAATGTTAATGTTTTTTGCTGATGTTTTGTGGCATGTTTGCTAAACATGTAAACTAATGGGTGCTGTGGGCAGTATATGACCTCAACTGTCGAATTCTTCAAATCAAAACCCTGCTTCTATTATCACAATGAGCACATCAGTAATTTCATAAGATTAATAAATCCGCCCTAGTGCAGGAACTTTCATATTGTTGGATTTTTGTTTCTAACGTTGTTAAATCCTATCTTTTGGATGACTTGGTAATTCTGCATTTTTTTTTTCTGATGGCCTGAATCTGAATGCATCAAGTTCACAAGTGTCTTTGATATATATATTTTCAGAAGTCAATCTGGATTTGGTATTGGACTTTGCTACCTGCAAATGACTTCTCTTTATCCCATTAGCTCCTTATAAGACCAGCTTTGCAAAAATAAGAGTATATGTTGTGTCATAGGTGGAAAGAATAAATTGCCATTTACGTGCATATAATTGCTTGTGGCGCTTGACTGTGTTGGTGCTTGATTTATCATCATCCTTTTTTTAATTTTCGTTTAGGTGTTTCTGTTGAAGATACGATGTCTCTTGTTTTTTCCTTCTTTTCCAGACAGTTGTGTCTCTCCAATTTAGGTTTCTAATAGTAATAGATAGATTCAGTTTATGTTTTGATGTGCAATGTCTCATTCCCATTCTATTCATTCTTTTTCTTCCACTAACAGTTCGGAAATATATTTAGCAATTCTCTGTCCCTGCAGGTGGGTTTGACTAGCCCGGGTTGGATTGGTGCTGATGTTTGTCATCTCAATCTCCACAAAACATTCTGTATTCCACATGGTGGAGGTGGTCCTGGCATGGGTCCTATTGGTGTGAAGAAACACTTGGCACCTTTTCTGCCGTCACATCCTGTGGTAGGTGCTTATCCAATAGCAAAGATTTCTTTTAATAGCATATTAAACTTTGATCGTACCACTGCCAAAATTTTAGATATTACAGTACTTTCATGTGACATTGCTGTTTTTACGGCTCTTTTGATTCTTTCATGGATTTTATGTTCTGTTCCTACTTTCTTTTATATTCCCCCACACGAGACGTATGATTGTTTTTGTTTTCCTCCTTTTCGTTTTGCACCTATGAAAAACTCAGTGTAAGTAGTGATGAGAGAAGCTTTCTTTTCATTTTGCACCTGTCACCTGTGAAAACTCAGCGTAAATAGTGATGAGAGAGGTTTTTATTGTCTTCTTGCAATTTGTATGAAGATACTTAGAAACAACATTTGAAAGTAGAGTTTTGAAAATCATATCCCTTCGACCAATTTTTAATCTTCATCATTGTTGGCGATTATACACACAAAAACACTATTAGGCAACTAAAAGTCAGTGTAGATTATTGCCCTATTGGCCTAAATTGGGTCATTCAGGGATTTCTTTCTCTTTTCAAGGTTTTTTTGGGTCTGCAAACAATATATTCTTGTTGCTTTCTGAATTGAATTCACATTAACTTCTCCATGTCTTTATGTTGGCTAATAATTCCCTTTGTTTTTATAACTGAAGGTACCTACTGGAGGTATTCCGGCCCCTGACAAGGTTCAGCCGCTTGGTACTATATCTGCTGCACCTTGGGGCTCTGCACTTATTTTGCCAATATCATACACCTACATCGCCATGATGGGGTCTAAGGGGCTCACAGACGCATCGAAGATAGCTATCTTGAATGCAAACTACATGGCAAAAAGATTGGAGGTCCCTGCTTCTTTCATGATTATCTTCACATTTTTAGTTTTTCAAGCACAAGCGCCATGGAAAATTAATCGGTTTCATTTACTGATCCTGACCCTCTATATGTGATAATGTGAACAACAATAGTAGAGGCACTGATTAGTTTCTTTTAACTCTCTTCACCATCAATCAACCTATGCTTTGAACTCATGAATACTTTTTTTTAAGCCTTAAACCCAAAAAAGCTTCTCATATTGCTCCCCTTTCAGTAATGTATTTGATTACTTTTGTTGAACCACCTACAACCATTAATTTCTTTTTTGAATTAACAGGAGCATTACCCCATTCTCTTCCGTGGTGTCAATGGCACAGTCGCCCATGAATTCATTGTCGATTTGAGGGGCTTCAAGGTAGGTCCCACTATCATTTCCCTTGAATACTCCTTTTCCTTGTCCTGTATTTGGACTGATATTTGTGGAGGAATTTGTTAAGGGAAAAGGAGAGTCACTGGTTAACATATTCAAATATATTCGAATTGTTCAATCTTTTCTTCTTCCTTTGCTTTCTGTCTACAAATCCATTCAGGAATCCATGATCAAACATGTCACTATTATTTTTCCGTGGAATTTAATGCGTTTCACTATCATTCTAGCAAACTGCTGGAATTGAGCCTGAAGATGTTGCTAAAAGGCTTATGGACTACGGATTTCATGGACCAACAATGTCATGGCCTGTTCCGGGCACACTGATGATTGAACCCACTGAAAGTGAGAGCAAGGTACAACCCGAGAAAGGAGAAATTTTGCTTTCCGTTTACTTATCTAGTTCTTGATTTCTGAAAATGCTTTATATCCTCGTGCAGGCCGAGCTAGACAGGTTTTGTGATGCTCTGATTTCCATTAGAGAAGAAATTGCGCAGATTGAGAAAGGAAAAGCTGATGTTAACAACAATGTCCTCAAGGTAAATTGTTTCTACACCATAGCTGTAAAAAATTCCATTTTTCTTGTATACTCTTAACCATGGCTTTGAATTGTACAGTTCCGTTCCAATAAAAAGTTGTGTATATCTTATGGGTTGCACCTATGTGTTTCTATGCTTGCCACTGTGTTTTCAATTTGTGAGTATATGTTCAGAATAATAAACTCAAGTGTGTAAATGCAGGGAGCTCCTCATCCACCGTCGCTTCTCATGGCAGATGCATGGACAAAACCTTACTCTCGGGAATATGCTGCCTTCCCTGCTTCTTGGCTCCGCGCATCCAAGTTCTGGCCTTCCACAGGTGCATATCCCTATCTTTATTCTTGTTCCAGGTGTATGGATGGATCCTTGAAATTTATGGAGAGGCAATGTGACAAGTTCATCTTTATAGAACATAAAATACGAGGGAGAAAGAGAAAATTTAACCACTGAATCCAGTACAAACATCGGTCATGAAATATTCTAAAAATCTCGCATTTTCTAAGTGACAACCAATTCATTTTAGTCTTGTATATTATGCGATGCTTTCCCCCTCTCGGGTCCAATACATTCTATAAAGTATGGGGTGTTTGCTACGGGGCCTAACAACATTGACTTGTAACACTTGTTTTTGTTCCGAAAGTTATGCCACCATGTTTGGAATGGATGCTTTCCCCCTCTCGAGTCTAATACATTCTATAAAGCATGGGGTGTTTGCTACGGCCTAACAACATTAACTTACAACACTTGTTTTTTTTTTTTTTCCAAAAGTTACGGCACCATATTTGGAATATTTGCTTTCTGCTTGTGAGCCAAAACAACTTTAAAAGATGGGGAGAATAATGGTTCTGAGAAGCTTCATTTTGATGCTTTTTGGGCTTCCCCTTTTCAGAATAATCAGCTTTTATCAAAATTTTCACTCAATTTGTTTGCATCTGAACTATATGATGCTGTGTCTATCCCAAACAGGACGTGTCGACAATGTATATGGCGACCGCAACCTCATCTGCACTCTTCTGCCCGCATCGCACGTTGTTGAAGAACAAGCTGCTGCTGCTACTGCTTAAGCTTCAGTACCACGCTGTGGAAGAACTCAAGGTTTCCTTGATAACAACACAAAAAAGAAAGAATAAGTAGTCTCCTTTTTCATCCTCTTGTATATAAAGAATCCATATTCATAATTGCATTTGATTTCCCATTTTCTTTCTTGCTGTATTGATTTATCAGCTGCTCCAAGAACAGTTGTTAATCAGTTGTTTCTGATTTCCAGCTCAAATATTGTACTAATAATTAATCTTTCTCCATTAATCTGTATCTGTCCGGAAATCAAAATGTATATGTTTACTGAATAAATGGGATCAAGGAAACCAATAGTTCTGAAGCGTAGTTTTGAAATACCTGGTTCGTGAGTTTTTCGTTAGCAAAATTAATTAGTATCTGAAAAAAAGACAGTCATAGGGAAAGCAAAAACAAAATTGAAAATGACAAAACAAATAGAAGTCAATTAAAAGTTGAGTACAAGTAAAAGTTTCTCTCAGTTGGCACTTTCACTTTCGATTCCAACCGCATGTAGTGACTTGCCTCACTATACGCCCCCCAGATCTTCTCATCCCTCTCGTACTGGGCGGTCCTACAATCCCTTGCGAGCGGAGATACGAAACTAGTGTGGTAGTTCGGTTCCAGGTTAGTTCCAGTTCGGATCGATGCTATCAGGTCCGGGTTCGATGGGGAAGTACCCCAAACCCTTTACCTAAAGCACGAGTAGGGAATTCCATCATTGATTCGCCATGACGCTTACCTCGAAACCGTTGTACAAAACAAACGAGTCATGGAAGAAAAAATAGTACTCCCTCCGTACCTTTTTAAGTGATCTATATGGGAATACGTACAATTTCAAACCCCTAAAAAACATATTTCTCTATATAACTTTTAAATTTGTTTTATACCAAATTAAAGTGCTCATTGAGTACTTTAATTTGGAGCAAAAAAAATTTAAAAACAATATACGAAAGTACATTTTTAAACGTCCGCAAAAATACACGTTTCTTAAGTAGATTACTTAAAAAGGGACGGAGGGAGTAACTACTAGGATGATGGATATTCTAATATTGCATCACTTATTTTACTCCTTTTTTCAAGGAATTCCTGGCTCATGGAAGGTCATATAATGGATCAAATACCTTGAAACACAGATCTCCCCTTATCAGTTATTATGATTTTTTAATCATTCTGATTTCTTTAGATGAATAAACTCTGCGTTTTGGTTGAGATAACATGAGAACGTACCAAATTGCTTGTGAGGTGATAGCATCTCACAGATATCGAAGGTCACGGAAGTTTGTCATCTTGGGGTGTTCCACTAAGTTGGTTTTTTGAAAAAACTGGTTTTTCACGGTTTTTAATGTGATGTATTGTGAGAGAATGACATGTCTCGGTGTTTGGAAAAAACAGTTTATTGTTAGTGGAACACCCCCTAAGATTCTCACAAATGTCGAACGGGTCACGGAAGTTTGTCGTCATTAATCTTGAGACTTTGAGATAATCGAGATGCTTGCAATTCACTCAGAATTCGAAAGTAGTAAACATGAAAAATCATTCTTCATTTCTTCCTTTTGTTTTGGTAATGCGGTGTCCCAGTCAGTCGTGCGCACATCAAACAAATCTATAAGACCCATTTTCATACGCTTACTCAAGAGATTACGCGACTCCAAAAGGTGCTGCCAATAAGAATTGAATCTCAAAACTCCGGAAGCAAACCCCTTGAGCTATTCTTGCACGAATAGCAGCCAAAATCAAGGTCGCATTTTTGGCCCACAACCCAAGTCCGTGCAAGGAACTGGACTGGATACATAAGACCAAGAAATAATCAAAACTGAAAAACCGAAATATACCCAAGACCCACCGCCCATGGCCACCGCCCTCCTCCGCCTGCCACCACCACCACAACCCTTCCTCTCTCCTCCCACCTTCCCTCCACCACTTAGTTCACTCACCACAACCCCTCAAAAAACCCACCTCCGTCGTAACCCCAAAATACCCTTCTCATCATCCCCATCCTTCAGAAACGGACGTAGTCCTCGTGAAACAGACTGCCCTGTCCCACTCGACCAACAGCCCGTCAACGAGTACCAGTCTCTGTCCACTTCCTTCCCCTTCAATTGGGCCTCAGCCGACTTCGTGGAGTACTGTTCTCGGTTGGTTGCTGTCGGGTCTTTGTTTGCCGTGTTTGTTGGGCTGCCCGTGGCCTGGCTCGGCTCGGTCGGGCCGCAATCGGAGCCGCTGAAGCCCGCCTTGGCTGCTGTTTCTAGTGGGTTGTTTGTGGTTACGCTTGCTGTTGTGAGGATGTACTTGGGTTGGTCTTACGTGGGCAATCGACTGCTCAGTGCCACTGTTGAATGTGCGTCCTCTTTTACACTCTTGTGTGTTTAACTTATTTTATTTTTTGTATTTTGAGTTTTGGGTGGTTCATTGATGTGGTGAATAAATACTCTTATATTTGTTTAAGCCAATTTTTGTATTGTGAGAAGTGTGTGGTTGATTGATGGGGTGAATTCCCTCTGAGAGAGAGAGAGTGTATGTGTGTGTTTTCTTTGGGCTAAGCCAAAAAGGGTGGGCTGTATTGAACCAGCTTAATGACCCCTGAACAACCGGGAAACCCACCTGACCTGGAATTGTTCGGACTTAAAGCCATAGCTGACCTGGCCGGGAAGAAATATTGATCTGTCACCACGTTGTGGGCTCCGTCACCAAGCGCCAAACAAAGTGCAAGTTAAGTTGGAGCCCCCTCTCCCACCCATCTAGTCCCTAGTATCAAACTCAAGACTGGTGGGAGAAGAGCAACCTTATGTTAGCTGCTCCAACCACTTGAGCTACCACCTCGGTGGTTGTATGTGTCTAAGTTAATTCTTTGAATATTTGGGTTCTGGGTGTTTGATAGGCTGAATTCTCACTGTTTCTGTTGGTGCAGATGAAGAGACAGGGTGGTACGATGGTCAGGTACGTTTCCATCTCTTAGTGGACTATTCTTTTTATGGACTACAAATTGACTATGATACATTATCCTGCAAAATGTATTAACTACCTGTATCAGACACTTGACGCTCAGTTAACAACGATATGTGATCACATCGTATTTATTTAGTTGGACAATAACTTATTAGTTAGTAAGCATGTTTTCTAACTCAAACTTCTCACAAACTATGCTTACAACTCCTAGATGAAAGATGTAAGACGACTAGTAAACACCATTTAAGTTAGAAAATAGAAATTCTATATTATGGTTAATTATTGTACCATCTCCCATATCCTTGAAATGGAAATTCAAGGAATCTGGTACTTCGACCCGTCCCCACACCCGACAGCCGTACCCCAGTCCATGTTCTACAGCCTGTAGGTGTCTTGGCTTATTGGTTAATTTGTGACTCGCAAAGAGAAAGGATTATGTCCAGCTTGGATTGTCATTCAAAAGATATTTTGAATTTGAACCATGTACTTTCCAATTTTCCAAATTGTCGGAAGGCCGTTTGTGCTCTGTAAGGGACTTTGTAGAACATTTGGGGCTATGATTGAAAAATGCTATGGTGCTATTCATATGCAATCTGCCACTATTGGACTTCCCAGTAGGTCACTCATCCTTGCATTGCTGAAGGACGAGTATGCTTAACTACGAAGCTCCAAAGTCCAAAGGGCTTAAGCGCTCTCACGGCTTTAAAGGGCCTCATACAAGGTAGGGTCATGATGTATTATGTATATAGCACAGAACTTTGCATTCACCAAGCGATGTGGGACTTGTGACACCCACCCGGCCTCATGGCTAGCAACATAGCCAGGCTTGGGGTGCCACATGGTACCTATTTGGTGTTGGAAATCAATGAGAACTTGATGTTGAACTGAAACCTTTTGAGCTGCCTTTAAGAATGGCTCTGATTTCAGTTTTTGAAACAGATGTGGTAAAAAATATGCTCTAGGCGCCTCACTTATTTGTTAATGGAAAATTTTGTTCTAAATTTCCTATTCTTCTTGGACTTAGCGTATGACAAACAAGAACACACGTCAACTATTAAATTGGTTATGTATAGTTTATATCATTTGAAATATTATCATCATGCATATGTTTGCATGCTTCGGGAGATCTCTTTTCCTTAGAACATCATAGCCCTCTAAATAATTCCTGTCATTTGCTTGCATTACTGCCCACTACTTCGAAACACAAGGAGAGGGACTTGTTTGTCCATCCCAACATTGAGTTGTATGGTATTACTACCTATGTGCGTATTTGGTATAGTTGTTGATTATTGGAATCTAAACTGGAGTTCGCCGACAGATATGGGTGAAGACAGCCGAAGTTTTGGCACGTGACAGGCTTCTAGGTTCATTTTCCGTAAGTATTCCATGGTGACCATATTTTGTTTTTTTCGTGAATGCAGTGGTTAATAAAAGGCTTTTAAATGGTTGTACGTTCCTCAAGTAACGTTGTGTAAGTAAGAACGTACAGTCACTTGATGTGTCATTGACAAATGCACCCAGGACACTTGTTACTTGTTAGAAAGGTAGGAATAGAAGTAAGCGTCTTTTTACCAAACGATAATCAAAGCATGTAGTTTTAGTAGGATGGTATTCTTGAGCAAATGAAGCATATCTGAAGGATGAATTCTATTGATCATTTGAGCAATCTCGTGTTCTCCTACTACTTTTGGCGAAAGAAGAAAAAGAGCAAGGAATATTGGTGATTCCGTAATCCATATTATACTTCTTTTGACATTGGAAATTGCAGGAGTAGCATGATAACTATGATTTCCTACATTCTGGTATTGAGCTGAATCTGCCAGTTTGAATTTACGCTTACTGTTTTTGAAGAAAGATTAGACCACTCACTTTACTAATCCTCTGCTTTAGCTCACATTTTCAATCCATGCTTAACTCTAGTAGATTGCCAAAATCTGTCACAGAGAAATTATGGTCTTATTTCTTTCAGTTAAGTGGTGAACTCTTTCTTTGAAGTTGCTTTGTTTCATATCCAAAAGCTCTGTAATTGAGCTTCTACCAAAGTCTGGAGAAAAATATTTGTGGCTTAACTTAAGTAAACCGGCTTTGGTAAAATGTTTTCCCATCCCTAAATCTTCATCTTTTGTTTAACTGGCAGGTGAAGCCCGTGCTGAGCAGATTAAAAACTACACTTGTTGGTCTAGCGGCATCACTGCTTGTATGTGCTGTTCTCCTAATCAATCTTGAGGGCAACCAAAAGAGCTCCTACGTATCATCTCGGGAACCTGGAGGCAGAGCTGTACCTGGAGTTTACAATGACGAGTCTGCCAGATCATTTGAACCGGACGCATTTCATGGTGAACCAAATCTCCATTAAAACTCCATTATCAAACAGCTACGTTTCTTGTGTGGTGCATTACTGCTTTCTGTACAGCTTTATATTGCCAAGCAGGTCCATTGTTTTCCCTGTATATTGAATTTTCCTCCTGTTTTGGATATTCGTAGTGTAAATATTTTACGTGTGAATGCAAATTATAGCATTTGGAGTCTCGTATTCGCTATTGGCACAAAACAGGAAAAGGAATATACTCAATAATGTCGTGTTATGCTGGTCTGTGGAAGCTAATTCTTGTTTCCAAATCCTTGCTAAATGCTAATCCAACCTACGATGGGTGTTTTCTGAAATACCTCAACAAATTTAAGATCCAAATACAACATTGGCGAAGCTGTGTCTACTGTTTTTGGCACCTTACCGTCTTTCTTGAAAACCCGGAACGAATCTAAATAGTTTAAACCAACTCTATTTCTTCTACTTGTATAGTTTTGCTGAGATTTGTATGTCCTTTAATTACAATTATTGTGAAATAAGTTTCGCGAATCACCACGATATATGCTAACCATAGCCAGTCTCATCAATATACGTTAGTATTCCGGATTGTATCTGTTTCATAGATCGAATGCAGATCCAGGTTACAGAGATTCAAACGATAGTAGAGCTTTTGCAAGAGGTTATCAAAAGAGCTTTTGAAAACTGGAGAGAGAGAGAGAGAGAGAGAGAGAGAGAGAGAGAGAGACAGACAGAGAGAGAGAGAAAAATTGTCGCCCAAAATGGGGTGATTTAAGATGGTAAAAATGTGTATACCAACTAAGAGCAAGTCCAATGGTGGCTAAAAATGGTGTTATAACCATAATTTGAAACCAAAAAATAGAATTTGAAGCTCCAATGGGAGGCTAAATTGGTTCTAAAATGACTTGGTTCTATAACTGGTTTTATATTTGAAACCCACGTCAGTTAATCCAATTCCAGTGCATTGGCTTAAGGATTTATTAATTTTGTTTTATTCTTTTTTTTTTTTTTTTTTTTTGCGTTTGATAGTTTTGCATCAATTTTTTGGTAATTATAGATTCGTCTCGAAGTGAGAATTCGAAAAAGTAAAAAATTATGAGAATTACCCAAATATGAAATATCCAAGAAAAAACTCTAAAATATAGTATCTAAGAAAAGACAGTTTCAGGTGGCTTAAGTTGTCTTCTCATATTTTTCTTGAATATTTCTCAAAATAAATAGATAAAAGCTATAATCTTATCCAATTTCGATTCTTCCACGAGACAAAATTATAATTGTCAAAAGTTTAACACAAAAATAAACGCCAAAAAAAAAAAAAAGACAAAATCAAAAAATCCCTCCAGCCAATAGCACTGGAAGAAGAAATATCAGTTACAGAAATTTTCCTCCATGTTCACAGATTACATTCATGCACATACAGCAACAGTGGGTCCCACTGTCGGGCGGTGGAAGTTGAAGCCGGGGAAGGTTCATGCACATTTCCATCTCTCCGTCTCCTATTTTCCATTCCAAAAGAAGAAATCCACATTGTTAATTAATTGTTCAAGACTCAAGGGCGGTGGTGATGTTGTCCCGATAATAAATCAGACAATTTTGCTCTTCTTCGTCTTCGAACCGTATGTGCGAATCTTCTTTGAGATCTTTGGCACCGAACCATCCCTCAGATTGCCCATTAATCTGCTTCACCACCATCATCGACTGTTGTTACAGGTCAGTTATCACACCATCGTTTCTTTTGATTTTCGTTGCAATTTCATTTCATCTTGATCAGATTTGAATTGGGTCTTTTGGTTTCCCTGATAATTGTGGCAAAATGAAACCGAAATCGAAACTTTTAAGCCTCGGGGTTTCCTGGGTTTCTAGTAATTGTTGCAGTATTGTACGCCCTTCGATTTTATTTTTTGTTTGTTTGTTCGGTTTTTACTTTGATTTGTACTTCAATACCCGTTTCTCCTCACACCCATTTAAATTTGTTTGAGAAATCCTTACCCTAATCTTCAACAAAATTTAACCTTGATTTTCTTCTTCCCTTGTCCAGCAACCACCACCATCAATCTACCCGCCCCTTTATCACTATACTTGCCCAATATCAAGGAGTAATGAGGTTGAGAGGGAGCGATTCTGCCCATTAGAAAGGTAGAAGGGGGTTTCAAACTTGAAGTGCTAATTGGCATAATGACAATTAAGGAACATAAACAGTTCTGCTGCTAAAATAGTACCGAGAGCAAAGACCGGAGCAACCAGGGAAATCGTGGCATATAAAAATCAAACTCACAGAACGATTCTGGTGGTTAGTGGAGATAAAACCAAATAGTTGATTCTATTTAACCAAATCAATTCTATCTAGACCTCAAATATTTTTTGTCCTCACACCAACACGAAAAATTTAATGTAATCTCGAAATTGCCTCATCCTAGCCTCACCTCAGTCTAATTGTTTTCTAGGCTTACCTATCGTAGACCACCGTCAACTGCCACCCCTGCCTTTCACCCACATGCTATGTCCAAGTCTGTGGCTACCAAAAACAATGCAAAAATGGATCAGAATCCATCGCCCTTCTCCGCTTTTTCTTAATCATGATTCGTCTCCAAACAACCGAAGTTTGAACCATTTCAACCAAAGTCTTTTGGATAGTCTTCATGCTAACTTGAGTGAGTTGTAGCAACTAGCAAGTGATGTAGGATTTACCAGTGTCTGCATGGAAACTGAGGTTTAGTGTCATCTGTGTACTGGTGAAGCCATCTGTATCGCCATCATTTGATGTAGAATACTCTAAATTTCTCATGGTTTCAGAGTACTGTCATCCTCCTTTGAATGCTTTTGGTGGTGAACTTCAGTGAATTCAACGGAAATTGCACTTTCATTATATGCTCCGTTGTAGTTATGGTGATAAAACTTGAAACCAAAACTTGAATTGCACATTGGGTGCTAGAAAATTTGGGTTGACATGGGTTGGACAGTTTGAAATCCTAAGTATAATATGCAGAAGGTACCAGACCTGGGCAAATAATGGGTCAGATCCATTAGGCTCGACTCTTGAGCAAAGGCTTTTTGCTCTCAAATACATATTTGTTTGCACTTGGAACTTTTTAAAAAATTTAGCAACGTAGTTTGTGCTGTCTGAGCAATCTCTAGTAACCATGGGCAAGTGAAGAGTAAATTTCAAAGCATGTCGAGCGCATGTTTTAGTGGAGGAATGACTGCCATGATCGTGGACTTGGAGAATCCTTGGGTTAATGATGAAATTTTTATCATTGTGTCTGTGCATCATTTTCCTTTCATTACAAGTCATTGCATCTGCACTTGGACCTGAAATTTTGCAACTTGTGGTCTTATCACCTACTTTTTGTGCAACTTACTAAATTGCAAGTGTTATTTTGTTTAGAGCTGTGTTTTAATATGAAATCCAAACCAAGAAGTTCTACCAATTAGGTTAACAGGGAATGGATTTTTTGCCGTCATTTTATTTGGAGCAAGTCCATAACTTTGAAGGGTGTTTTTTTTGACATGGACTTGTTTGCGACGCAAGATTGCACAAGGTGCTACACCACAGGAGCATTTTCTATAATGGAGCTAAAACCAGCTTATGATGTTGAAGATACCTCTTCTACACAGAGAATTCGGCATGAGCAGTGGCCACTGGGTGAAATTGATCCTAAGAAATCAAAGTTCCCTTGTTGTTTAGTTTGGACTCCCCTTCCGGTCGTCTCATGGTTGGCTCCTTTCATTGGACATGTTGGCATATGCAGGGAGGATGGAGCTGTTTTAGATTTCTCCGGATCCAATTTTGTGAATGTTGATGATTTTGCATTCGGCGCCGTAGCCAGATATGTTCAACTTGACAGAGAGCAGGTACACTTCCATGACTGTTCTCAAATTCGATCTCATGTGTTTTAAGTGTCTCCCTCTTCCTCTCTCGGTCTCTGCATATACTTGTGAATTGATAGACACCTCTTACGATTTCATGAAAATCTTTCGCATCTTCACAAAAATCTTTTACATGTTTACATTCGCTTGTATTTACTCCCATAGTCAATAAAGCGCATGGGATCCTCTATATTAAGAATAAGTTTGCAGATGAAGTATTGAATAGAACAAAGCTGTTAAAAATTTACACATCGACTAGCCAAATGTCCATTTTTTGTTACATTTTCTCTCTTAATGCTTGGTCTGCAAACTTTTTGTTATTCCGATGCATTCTTCTCGAGATTCATATGTTTCTAGAGTGGATACGGGGACAGAATCTTTCAAGGAAAGAGGATCCGGAAGATTAGTTTGACATAATCTTTTGGGATGTCCAACAGTGTTGCTTCCCTGCAAACCTTGTGGGACACACGTGCAAACACCGGTACAAGCATGCAGAGTATGGGACTGGAATTACATGGGACGATGCTCTCCATTCTAGTGTGCGCCACTTCGGGCATAAATCATATAACCTCTTCACCTGTAACTGCCACTCATTTGCTGCTACTTGTCTGAACCAACTCTGCTATGGTGGGACGATGGGTTGGAACATGGTGAATGTGGCTGTTCTTGTACTATTCAAGGGACGGTGGGTAAACACCTTGTCAATCTTGAGGTCTTTTTTGCCTTTTGTATTGGTGTTGTGTTTGGGTATTTTCATGGTCGGGTGGCCGTTCTTGATCGGACTTTCGTTTTTCTCTCTCCTCCTTGTCGGATGGTTTCTGCTTGGTACTTACTATTTCAAAAATCTATTAGAATGTTAGGTCGCTTGAGATAAATGCAGATGTCCATTTCTTTTTGAATGAGTATGATGGCCGGAGAATGCTTTCCTGGATTTTTATGGGTTCCGATGTTTTGGAAGTAAAATGGTTCTTTTCTCTCTTCACTTTCTTGTAAATGATACCAAAAGTTGAATATGGGAAACAGAATGACATTTTAGATTGTTCTATTTATTATTCTGATAAGTACTTCACTTTTGTAAATCTCAAACCAAAGGAAAAATACTCCATCCATTTCGGTTTTGGACGGTCCGGATTATGGAGAGAGAAACACGAGAGAAAAAGGGGAGAGAGAGGGTTTCGATCGGGGCCTTCCAAGGCCCGTCTTTGAACACAATAAGGATCTGAAAGAATTCGTTGGCACTTTTGGATGGTCCGGATGCAATTGTGGTTGATATGACAAGCTATTGGGCGTATTTGCAGTAGATGTGAATACAAACTTTAGTGGTTACCCATTTGGTACCCAAATTTTTTTCCCCCAACTAGCATACAAGGATCTATTATTCAGAGTGGCCCTAAGGCCCGTAACACCTTTCATTTGAACACAATAAGGATCTGAAAGAATTCGTTGGCACTTGAGCAAGAGGGCCAACAGATCGAGGATATGAAAGATCCCTCTCAATTGTGGTTGATATGACAAGCTATTGGGCGTATTTGCAGTAGATGTGAATACAAACTTTAGATTGTAATTTCACATAATCACATCCCGCTGTAGATTCTAGATTCTAGATTTTAGCAAAAGCAGATAAATTTGTTTATTATATATTTGAAATCATGATTACGTTACAGTAAAAACATGTACAAATTGCTGCAAAATTTAAATCTAATCCGAAAAGCACCAGAAGCTATCCAAACAAAAGCTTGGGATTTTCAAAATCTACAAAATTTTCTCTACATGTTCTTTACTTATAAGTTCCTCAAATATAGTAACATTCAAAATTATGGGGCTTAAGTGGTCGAAACAGTTAGTACTTATCAAAAAAAAAAAAAAAACATTCAAAATTTACTTCTGAAAAAAGGAAAACCTCCAAACACGCAGTAGAAATACATCTCGGTTTAGTTTCCGTTTCCCGGAATTTTTGTCAAATCAAACAGAACCAAACCGAAATACTCCAAAATCATACGGAATTGGACCGAATTATCCCGAAACCATCTCTATTTGAACCGAAAACCACCCCTATCTCGGTTTCCTGAAAATTTTCGCATGAATTGGTAATATAAAAAGCAAGCACAGGTTATTAATACCCCATTGTTATCATTTGATATATTAATACCCCACGTTATTGCCCCTCTCTCTCCAAATCTCGCCCGTCCATCTTAATCTAAACCGTTCATTTGAATATTAATGCAGGACCGAAAACCCCGAAAAAACCGACCGAACCAAACCACCCCGAACCGATTTCGGTCCATTGTTATTTTCGGTCGGGATCGGTTTCCGCAAAGTTACCCTGAACCGATCGGTTCTGTCCAAACGCCCCAAAAACCGAACCGAACCGAACCGAACCGACCAAATTTCACCCCTAAAAAGAATGTCGAAAACTACTATTCACAAATTTCAAAAAATCATCTATATTTTTAAGTTATAATGTATTATGTTTGCAATACGGATCTTGACAGATCTCACTTCGTGTTATTAAACAAACTTTTTAAAATTATAAAAAGTGTTGTAATTTACAAAATACTTGTTTGAGAAGCGTAAATAGTGATTTTGTATATCCATTTTTGGTACGGTGAGGGTATCACTAGCAACTAACTCTTCATAAGAAGGCGCGCTATTCAAAAGCCGTTAGAGAGCAACTAGCGCCAAGTCAAAGGCGGCAGTGGTTTTGATTTTCTTCCGAGTCAACTCCGAATCGAAGCATATTCTCGATATTCAACCCCCGACTCTATCTCTCTCATCATCATCATTTTCAGCAATCCGTTGATTCTCTCTCCAACCATGTCGACCATACCCTCTCCATCCACCGGAGTTTCCTCCTCTACCGCTACCGACGCCGAAACTCTCCGGCGGAATCGAATTTTGTCGAGCAAGCTCTACTTCGACGTGCCTCTTTCTCAGGTGTTTTTTACCTCCTCACCGCTCTCTCCTCTCCATCTATTTTCGTTGAATTGTGATTGAATTCTGATTTTCTTGTTCAGGTTCCACTAATCTACTCTCCGTCCTACGATATCTCGTTTTCCAGCATTGAAAAGCTGTAACAAACCTAATTCCTCTCTCCTTCTGTTTGAATTAGGCCAGGCATGAGAATTGGGTTGTAGTGTTAATTGTGATAGGCATATGGATGCAACTGTAATAAGGACATATCCAGTCCATTCTCAAGTTTTTACTTCATTTGGTAAGAAGTAGTTTAATGGACAAACCCAATTGTAAGAGCAAATTTGAGTAAAAAGCTTCAGTGGCATAGTTGTAAATAGTGAAGAGCAAAAGAAGCCTTGAAAATTTTGAGTTCCCCTAATTGGGTGAAACTTTGAGTAAATATGAGTTTGAATCAAGGACTAGAGTGAGTTTAGATGGGTTACTAAGAATTTGGTTATGAGTTAATGAATTTGATTATGAGTCTTTTTAAGGAGCAAGGCCTAGTGTTGTAAGAGCATCTCCGACCTTTACTCATACTTTTACTAAAGGGAATTGTAGATGTGATAAAACATTATCGTATAAATGAGAATCCAATCATTTGTTTGGATTACTTAAAGAGGTGGAAATGATGTGAAATGATGAGGACTGAAAGTATAAAGATGGATTTTTACTGGTCTTGTCTCTCCCGTTATGATGAATGTTTAAGAATTTGGGTAGACTTTTGTTAGTTAGTGGTAAGAAATTCAGCTTTTTGCCAAAATTTTGGTGTGCATTGGAAGTATAAAAGCATACAGAGTCGAGCATTAGTCAACTCAGGTGTGCATTGGGGCCAGTCCATAAGGAGTTTTCTTTTGGCTTTAAATGGGCTCCCCGCAAGTGGCCAGTGGAATTGGGTCCCCAGGATTAGTCGAGATGAGCGAAAGCTCGCCCGGACTCTTCAGTTATAAATACATATACATATATAAGCATTAACTTTTTTGAAAGTTTGAAACTTATTTGGAAAGTGAACTTCTTGTCTATGTTTTTGGTTGGGCAAAATGAGTATTTCAACATGCTATTTTACTGAAACAATATTGGCTTGATTTTGACATGGATCAGGATTGATTTAATTGTGCCATTCATGACTTGCTTCTCACTCACTGCAATTCAAACTTCAAGCATCAATGATTGGTTTATCAAGCCGTTTTGCTTTGAAATATTTCCTCGCCTTATGGGGAAAAAAATTGATACTTAATTTTGGTATTGGTTCATGGGATTAAGTTCCTGTAACTGGCTTCTTACTTGTTTTTACTTCGAAAAAATTGACACTTAATTTTGGTATTGGTTCATAGGATTAAGTTCCTGTAACTGGTTTCTTATTCGCAGCGCAAATTTTGGTGTGCTATAAATAAAAACTGACATGTTTTTCCATTATTTGTAGATTAAGAACCGTTAGTAATAATAGTTTTTATTTTGCGATGTACTTACTTCCAAATTTTCTTTTACACATGGGTACTTACTTTTGATTTTTCACGAAGATATTCATTGGCCATGCCATTGAAGTTAGGATCTCAATTGGTTTTTGGCCGTTTGTAGAGTATGGCTGAGTTTGGATAATGATACCTTTGTCTGCTTAACCACTAATTTTCATGAATGCAGGCATCCATTTGATACTTCTAAATGGGGTCGCATTTGCCGGTTCCTTGTCGTGGATGGTGTTCTGGACAACAAAAGCATAGTTGAGCCTCAAGAAGCTACAGAGGACGATCTTCTAGTGGTAGCTGCTGCAATTCATCAGAACTCTTGCTCATTTAGTTTTCGTATTTTTGCCGTATTGTGATAAAAGGATGCTGCAATCTGCAAAGTAACTTTTATGGTGTTCAGCATTGTGCCAAGTTAATGCTGGTTGATTGTGAGGGTTTAAATAGAAACAGCCGCATTCAACAGATTTCTGGCAGTAGTTGATATGGAGGTCTCTTACAAGTTACAACATTTGAAGAGTAGTAAAATTCATAAAGTAGCTTCAGGATTTTGATGACCACACTCGTTCGTTAATTCTTTGATGTTGCGAAGTTTAAGTTCATTTCTCCTAGATTATGTGCTTATTGTACACGTCTAGATGTCGCCTCGCGCGCAAACTGGTAGGTATTTCTTTTTAAAAGTTGTGAGTTCTTTTCTGGTCACTCTCCCCTCCTTTTATCGTTCTAACCTCAATGAATGACGGAGGTAGATTGGGGAGCCAATGCATTCATAGTTCTTGGTGTTATCCTATCAATCACCTTTTATGCCTAACAACTGTGGTAATTGTGCCAGGTGCACTCAGACTCATACTTGAATAGCCTAAAAAGCAGTTCGACCATCTCCATTATAATGGAGGTACTATTTCACCTTGAAGTATCTTTTCATTTCTTATTTGATATGTTGTTTTTGTAGAATTCCGTGTATGTGTTGCCTGCTTTTTAAAAAATGCGCCTTTACTTATTGGCCTATTTCATTGTCAAAACTATCATAGATGCCTTCTGCAGATCTTATCTCGTGGCACATTTGAATGAACTCATTTAATGATAACCAGAAAACCCAAGAGTCTAACTTAATATGTTCCTAGTTTCAGCTGATGGTTTTGATGTTATTAAGATTCTTGACCACCCATGCGGTGTGATATTCAGGTCCCTCCACTAGCTCTGTCACCAAACGATCTTCTGCAGCAGAAAGTTCTTCACCCCTTCCGCAAGCAGGTGAAATTTGTGTTTCTGACATTTCTGTGATCTAACGTCTTTTTACGCGAGGGTCAGCTGACATTGACCTGATGCTGCTGTAGGTTGGAGGAAGTGTCTTGGCAGCAAAGCTTGCAAAAGAGAGAGGCTGGGCTATCAATGTTGGTGGCGGATTTCATCACTGTTCTGGAGATAAAGGAGGGGGAGATAAAGGAGGGGGGTTCTGTTTTTATGCTGACATATCTCTCTGTATCCAATATGCATTTGTTCGGTTACATATTTCGAGGTACAATTATACCGTTACGGCTTGTGCATTTATAAGCTGAGAAGTTTGACTTCTCAATTTACAACAACTTTATCATCTTTCATTAACGGCAAATCATCTGTCTCCAGGGTGATGATAATTGATCTTGATGCTCATCAAGGAAATGGCCATGAAAAAGATTTTTCTGATGACAGTATGATTTCGTGCCTATAATCATGGCAATCTTATTTGGATATCACGTGTTAATTGATTATTTGTGGATATTGACTGGAAGAGTTTTTTTTTTTTTTTCTATCATCTAACAGAAAGAGTATACATTTTGGATGTGTACAATCCCAAAATTTATCCATTTGTAAGTTTCTTATTTAAAAAGCAGTATATTTGGCTTCAAGTGGCTTATGGCTATTCTATTTGTAATATCAGAGTCTGAGACTAACTAGTTTATTGAGACTCCTGAACAGCTGGGAGAATTTTGTTTTTAAGTCGGTTATCGGTACATTAGTTATTCTTTTTCATTTATTGCTTTTGTTCGATGTAGGATTATGAGGCAAGGAGATACATTAGTCAGAAGGTTGAAGTACCGGTGAGCCATGTCATCGAAGATTCCTTGTTTTTGTTTTTAACCTACCATCCTTCATTCATCGCATGTATGTTCAACAGAGTGGGACTGCAACAGATGAATACTTGGCAAAATTAGATGAAGCACTTAAGGTAAGTGTTGATGACAAATCGACCAGTTGCTGAATCTTTTGCATTTCTTCTGATTTATGCAACTTTTCTGGAAATTGTCCTTGAGAATACCTCCATGAGGAGTTCTTCGACGCTTTTTTCTTTTGTTTTTTTTTTCTTTTGTTTGACATTGTTTACTAAAAGCTTAGTTACTTATAATATTTCCATAGTGCTCCACAGTTGGACGTTTTCCGAATTGTACCTGATATTGATAATTTATCGACACTAAAAAGACAATGCAGTGCTAGAAGTGATGGAAACAAGGGAAACCTGGAAAAACTCTCTTTGGTGTATCTTACTTTTGGACCTTTTTCTAAGCAATGATTCTGGGTTTGACAATAGCCATCCTCAACTAGGTCGGAAATCTACTTTTAATTCTACGGGCTTATGAGAACCACAGCACTTAGCTTCCTTTAGTTTGTCAACCCGATTTCCTTAACGCAAATGGAAGTATGCCTGATGCATTTAAAACAGACATCTACTTGTTATCTACTTGCCTCTTTGAGAAACGTTGAACGGATACATTTGACTAGCTTATCATGTACTGATTTGGAGGGGAAAAGGACAAATAGGAACGCGTAGGACAGAAGAAACTGTTGAATAGCTCAATAGTCATCTAAAAGTTTAAGCTTTTTCTGCAATTGATAACATCGTGTTAGAGCATTGGTTATGGGTGGTCCTGGGCTCTAGACTCAATGCATTTGTCCCTCGCTTGCATTTTGCTTCTTCCCCTATCATTCTGTTCATTCTATGCGCTGTTGTTTTCATGATTGCATCTCTATGTGCAAGACGGGGTGGCACATGAGGAAGGGTGTTGATGGCTTGATGTACGTTGTTGAGACAATCTCTCCTTTGGATTGTCAATATATTTCATGGCAAATATTGAGAACTTTTACTTACCATTCCTCATAATTAGGAATTAAGAGAACTAAGAAGAACTAAGAAGACCCTATGATTTGGTAAATTCCATAAATGATACTCATTTCTGTTGAAAGTGTTGCCAAGGATATTGCGACTCTTTATTTTTAAGGTTGCGGGCCGCATGTTTGATCCTGAGCTGGTGGTGTACAATGCTGGCACTGATATTCTAGATGGAGACCCATTGGGCAGGTTGAAGGTAATTTCTGTTGCAATGGCCTTGCTCTTTCTACTTTTATTTATATCTTCAGATGGTTGGATTTTTTTTTACAATTCTATTTTTGTTACATTTGGTAATTTCATGTCTGGAAGTTATTGCGCTTATGGATTGGAAGGGTAGTTAATTGGCCACTAAATGGACTTACTTAGGATATTAACTAGGCATTGGCTGGAACATTTAAGGTTGTGACTTTCCAGGAGCCTTGTGGCTTTTCATTTGGAAAAGTTTGACCACATATTCAATGTATGCAACCATTAGATAGCACATTCATCCTACCCAGCCATCTAGGGAATAGGAACAGTCTTTGGTATCAAACACATTAGTAACCTATTAATTGATGCACTTCAAGAGTACAAAGATATGAATGATTGAATATGTGGAAACTCCTGCAGCTTTATGCTTTAAGATTGTGTGATGCAATCATTTTCTTAAGTGTGATGCTAAAGAGACCCTAGGTGTGATGCCTAAGGTTGTTTAGTTGTGAGGCCTAGAATTCTTTATCTATCAAGTGCTCTCGTTCACTGTTCACAGCTACTATTCACAGGCCAAAACAACCCCTTTCTCTTTCATTGATCATCCTGAATCCTCCTAAATTCTGTCCAGCATCATACTGATTATGCAGTATAATTTTATTGCATAAAGCATGCATTATGTAATGAGAGATGAAGAAGATTAGAAGAAATAGGTTCCGTTATGGCTAGAAAAAGTGGTTGAATTTGAGAGGAGAGATGTTAGAGTTTAGACTGTCTGAGCCCTTGGCACATCACATTGCATGATCTATGCAGCCTATCTTTGCAATTGACAAACTTCTGATGACACCTCAAAGTGGATGGCTGCATGCTTTCTTTTTTTCCAGTCATTATAGTTTTTATTTTAGCTGTTGAGCTACATTGAGAGTTAGTTGCATTTTGTTTTTCTTTGAAGTCCTACAGGCTTTGAGCATTGAGTTAATATAAGTTGAATTTGGTTACCAAATCCAGAGCTTCTAAGTGATTTGAAATTTCACATCATATACATTTGGGCTTCAAAAAATGGGATCACAAGCAAAGCGCATATTTTTTTTTTTTTTAAGGTTTTTGTCGTCGTGTCTCTTTTCTATTTTCTTTAAATGAAAGATGTTAAAAGTCAGTTTACCCAAAAGATGTTAAAAGTCAAACTTTATGGACATGCTCTACTGTTAAAAGCAATAGCAAGAGAGTTACTTCCGAATTGCATTGTATTTTGCTCGTCTAATTGGTCTGCTTGTATGCCTCAAAGCTCAACATGGTTGACCAATGTTCAGAATTGGTTATAGAAACATATGCAATGATTGGAAGCGATGGGAGGAAGCCTGGCAAAACTTAAAGCATTGATGCTTAACTCTGGTATTGCCAGAAGTGATTTAGCGTTCGCCAGATTATATCCGTTTGAAAGATTGAGCTGTTACACCACCATCGGGAAAGCTAATATACCTTTGCAGAAGATTGAGTTGTTCAAGGAAAGGTTATATCATGATGTCACGAGTCTTTAGTCATATGCTCGTTGCTTGTCTTTGCAGATAAGTCCTGATGGGATAGCAAGAAGAGACGAGAAGGTCTTCAGATTTTCCCGTGAGAGGAATGCACCTCTTGTGATGCTCACTTCAGGTCCATGAACTTCATACACTGCCTTGGCAAAACTCCAGCACTCCTTTTCTTTCTATTGCGTTGTTCTCAAGGAATGCCGAACTTTAACTTTTCTGTTTTTCAGGTGGTTATCTGAAATCTAGTGCTAGAGTTATAGCAGATTCCATCGAAAACCTTTCAAAGAAAGGCCTGATCGATATGGTGGGTTCTTCAGGAAAAGTTTTGACTGCTGCTTGATGGTATTGTCATAGAGAATTCAACGTCGTCGTGTCTGGTTTCAAACATAGTTGTCTGAGATGATGTTCTAGTAGTTGATCATTAGATGGAACGTTTATAGTAATGTGCTGGAAAATGTAGAAGCAAATGAAGAATGCAGGCGAATACCGATATGTGTGAACACAAATATACTAGTTGCAACCCAAGGGTTGGACAGCTGAATGAAGAGTGAAGAACTGTCTGTCTTTTGAACTTTCTGTTCACCCCCAATTGTGAACAATAAGAAAAACTAGTTGCAATAAAAGTAAATACTGATTACTGCAAAAAGCTTAAAATCAACTTTTACAAAACTTAAAATCTAAAATCAGACTCGACACCAGAAGCTCCCCGAACCCTGTTAAATTTCTTGGAGGGTTCCAACCTAAAACCAATTGGCAATAGGTGGAGTAACCTCAAGAGTTTATTAACCAGACTTGGGTGGCTTAGATGAACAATGTGGGATAATTTAACAATCCCCCTCACATGCAGCCCGGATGCACGTGGAGGTACGAATTGAGAAGAATAGGAGATTTTTTTACTCGGGCAAAAGAGAATAATTTAACACTCCCCCTCACATGCAGCCCGGATGCACGTGGAGGTACGAATTAAGGCCACCCAAGACCTAGCTCTGATACCATGTTAAATTTCTTGGAGGGTTCCAACCTAAACCAATTGGCAATAGGTGGAGTAACCTCAAGAGTTTATTAACCAGACTTGGGTGGCTTAGATGAGCAATGTGGGATAATTTAAGCTTTAGGATTTTCAGGATTTTATTCATTTTTTGTCTTTTCAAAATCTGTAGAATCCGAGAATTTGTTATCTAGATGAGCAATGTTGATCACTGTTGATATTAAACGTTGTGAGTTGGATGGGGGTGAAGTGAATTGAGATATTACTACATGGGACTCTATATACTCAAAAAAGAAAAATTAAGGCTGACTTTGGATTTTAAATTTACAGTGAGAAGAAAAGGTCATTTCTTCTTCTTTTTCAATTATTCAAACTAAACTCTACATGATCTGTTCTTTCTATAAATTCCTTAAGTTTTAATTCAATCAATTTTACGTCTTAAAAAGAAGGAAAACATCCAAACACGCCCTAAGTGAAGTCTAGACAATCAACCAAAAAACTTATATAAGTGGCGACGTTGGCCTTTAGTTTAGTCTGAATTTTTCTATAGTACACCATAACGTTCTGCGGATGGTATGATAATCTCAACCGAACTGTTGGTTTTTCGAACCATACTGAACGGTTTAACCCTTTTTTTTATTTCGGTTTAGGTTTTGGTTTTTGAAAAACCGGCCGGTTCAGTTTTGGTTTTATATGTTAGTCGCACCAAACACCGAACCGAACCATAACCATAACTGAACCATCACATGAAAAAGGTTATTTTACTAAGTTTTGTCATTTTGTCACAACATCTGGAATATTTACCACAGTACGTGAAATACTTATTTTTATTTTTGGATAGCATACTCCAATACCACTTTTACCTACAATAAACAGACTCGTCTAGGCCTTGTTTAACAAACTGACTTACTTAAACTGAGTAAGTGGGCTTGTTCGAGAATAACGAGCAATAAGTCAATTGTGAAATTTAGCTAGTACTCCGTAATAGTTTTGTGGAACAAGCCTGCATCCGAGTTCCACCAGAGTTCTGCAAGCCCGATCCTCACATATTCTTCCGAGTCAACTCTGCAGTCCGTCGATTCTCTATCTAACCATGTCGACCACACCGTCTTCATCGACCGGAGTTTCTTCCTCTACCGCCACCGACGCCGAGACTCTCCGGCGAAATCGAATTTTGTCGAGCAAGCTCTACTTCGACGTGCCTCTCTCTAAGGTTTTTTTTTTTTTTACTCCTCACCCCTCACTCCTCTCTATCTATTTTGTCTTCTCGGTTCTTCTGCTGAACTCTTGATTTTCTTGTATCAGGTTCCTCTTATCTACTCCCCGTCCTACGATATCTCGTTCCTCGGCATTGAAAAGCTGTAACGAACCCATTAACTCCTCTCTTTTTTACTTTGAATTAAGTCAGGAATGAGAATTGGATTGTAGTCTTAGTTGTGATAGGTTGATGGATGCAACTGTAATGACTAATAAGGACCTTTAGGTAACTGATCAGGTTTATATTTCTCTTTAGCTAGTAATTGGAAATGAATTGTAGAAGAGGATGTTATGAAGATTATCAGTTTAAAGGAGAATCCAATCTTTTGTTTGGATTACTAAAAGAGGTGGAAATGTTGGGAAAGGAAAAAAATAAAGATGGGTTTTTATTGGTCTTTTCTCTCCCTTTAGGATGAATCTTTTAGAATTTGGAAAGACTTTATATAGTTTGTTGTAGAAATTCAGGTTTGTTTTGCAAGTGGAATGGTAGCCCGATGACCATGTACTCCCGTGCATTGACTGGGGTTGGAACATCACTAACTTAAAATAATGCTTCTGACTTTTGCGGAGCCAAGAAAAAAAAAAGAAGCTTTTGCCAAAATTTTGGTGTGCATTGGAAGTATAAAAGCATAACATATTTGAAAGGTGAAACGAATTTGAATACCTTGGCATTTCATTCCAAGTCCTTGTCTATATATTTGGTTTGGCAAATTGAGGATTTTAACCATGCTATTTTACTGAAACAATGTTGGCTTGATTTTGACATGGATAAGGATTGATTTTAGAACTGTGCCATTCGGGGATTACCATGACTTGTTTCTCACTCAATGTGAAATTTTGTCAGCTGCAATTTTCAATGTTATGAAGCATCAAGGATTGGTTTATCAATCCTTTTGCTTTGAAAGATTTCCTCGTCTTATGGGAAAAGATAAATGCATCTCCTGACTTCAAAAAATTGACACATGATTTTGGTACCGGTTCATGGGATTAAGTTCCTGCAACTGGTTTCTTAGTCAGTGCAAATTTTGTTGTGCTATAAACAATTGATACGTATTTCCATTTTTTGCAGAGTAAGAAACAGTGGTAATAGTTTTTTTTTTTTTTTTTTGCAATCGATTTACTTCAGAATTTTCTTCTTTGGATGGGGAAGGAATCCTTATTTCATTACTTTTACAATCTATTTGAAACGATTTATTTCACATAGATATGCGTTGGCAATGCCATTGAAGTTGGGATCTCAATTGGTCTTTGGCCTTGAAGTTGCAGAGTGTCTGAGCTTGGATAAATCTCTGTCTGCTTAACCACTAGTTTTTATGAATGTAGGCACCCATTTGATTCTTCTAAATGGGGTCGCATCTGCCGGTTCCTTGTCGTGGATGGGGTTCTGGACAACAAAAGCTTGGTTGAGCCTCGAGAAGCTACAAAGGAAGATCTTCTAGTGGTAGCTATTACATTTCTTTAGAACTCTTGCTCATTTAGTTTTCGTATTTTTTCCATATAGTGATGAAAGGATGCCACAATCTTCAGTTTAATTTTCATCGGTTTCAGTTCAGCATTGTGCCAAGTTAATGCTAGTTATCGGGATATATATTTCGCTCACACGAAGAGAAAAGATGGCGGGTTTAAATAGAAAACAGTGGTACTCTACGGATTTCTTGCAGTAGTTGCTGTGAAAATCTCTTACCAATTACCCCATTTGAACATTTGTGAAATTCATAAAGTAGCTTCAGGATTTTGATGATCACACTTGTTCATTTATTCTTTGATGTTACAAAGTTGAAGTTCATTTTCCTACAGCATGAGTTTTATGGTAAACATCTAGACTTGCCTTGTGTGCATGCTTGTGAGTTCTTCTCTGGTCACTTCTCCCCTCCCTTTATCGTTCCATTATTTATGTACTACTAAGGAAGAATTGGGGAGGCAACGAGTTCATAGTTCTTGGTAATGGCCAATCGATTAAGTTCACCTTTCTATGCCTAAAAATTGTGGTAATTGTGCCAGGTGCACTCAGAGTCGTACTTGAATAGCCTAAAAAGCAGTTTGACTGTCTCCATGATAATTGAGGTATTCTTTCACCTCGTAGCATTTTCTTATCTTTATTTTGATAATGCTCTTCTTGTGAAATTCCTTCCAGTCTCGTCTACTTTTTTCAAATGCACCTTTATTGGCCTATTTCATTGTCAAGACTGTAATAGATGCCTGCTGCAAAACTTATCTGAGGGCACATTTGAAAGAACTCATTTAATGATAACCAGAAAACAAAAGAGCAAGTTAATGAGTGAATAGTTTCAGCTGATTCTAGTGATGTTCTTGAGATTTTTGACCAACCATGTGGTATGATATTCAGGTCCCTCCAGTAGCCATGTTGCCAAATTGTCTTGTGCAGCAGAAAGTTCTTCACCCTTTCCGCAAGCAGGTGAACATTTTATTTCTGTGTTGTGTCTTTTAATGTGAGGGTTGGCTGACACTGACCTAATTCTACTGTAGGTTGGAGGAAGCATCTTGGCAGCAAAGCTTGCGAAAGAGAGAGGTTGGGCTATCAATGTTGGTGGTGGGTTCCATCACTGTTCTGGAGATAAGGGAGGGGGTTTCTGTGTTTATGCTGACATCTCTCTCTGTATCCACTATGCATTTGTTAGGTTGCATATCTCACGGTACTGACACTTGTAACTATATCGTTACGGATTGTGCATTTTAAAGCTGATAAGTTTTACTGTCAACAACTTCATCGTCGTCATTAACTGCAAATCATCTGTCTGCAGGGTGATGATAATTGATCTTGATGCTCATCAAGGGAATGGCCATGAAAAAGATTTTTGTGATGACAGTATGACTTTGCCCATAATCATGGCAGTCTTATTGTGGTATCAGGTGTTAATTGATTGTGGATACTGACAGGAAGAGATTTTTTTTTTTTTTTTTCTCTTATCGTCTGACAGGAAGAGTTTACATTCTGGATATGTACAATTCTGAAATTTATCCATTTGTAAGTTGTCTTCTTTTAAAAAGCAGTATATTTGGCTTGAAGTGGTCATCTGTTTGTGTGGCTTTTCTCTTTGCGACAGAATGAAAATTTAGTTTTAAGCGAAGTATATTGTAGTTATTCTTTCTCAGTTATTGATTTTGATTGGTGTAGGATTATGAGGCAAGGAGATACATTAGTCAGAAGGTTGAACTAGCGGTGAGCCATGTCATTGAGAGATAGATTACTTCTTTTTGTTCTTAGCCTACCATCTGCCCTTCATTGCATTTATGTTCAACAGAGTGGGACTGCAACAGATGAATACTTGGCAAAATTAGATGAAGCACTAAAGGTAAGCGTTGATGACAATGACCAGTTGCTCAATCTTTTGCCATTTTGTCTAGATTGATGCAACTTTTCTGAGACAATCCTTGTGCATGCTCACCTAGGTCGGGAACCAACTTTTAATCCTAGGGGCTTACAAGAACGATGGCACTAGGCTTCTTTTGTTTTGTCAGCCCAGTTTCCTTAATTTTCAGTCTCTCTTTATACATTATCCTTTTATAGTACAAATAAAAGACGTTCAATGATGTGTGTGTGTGTGTGTGTGTGTGCGCGCGCGTGTGTGTGTGTGTGTGTGTGTGTGAGAGAGAGAGAGAGAGATTGATTTGTGGATTGTGGATTGTGACTAGCTTATCACTATTCACGACCAAAGAGGAAAAAGAAAACAAGAAAGGGAAGAAGTAAAAGAGCAAAAACTACATGCACATATGAAATGAGTTTATTTTCCTTGTGGACGACTGTAAAATATTTGGCAAGGTTGACTAGCTTATCACATACTAATTTGAAAGGTTAAAGGACAAGTAGGATCACGTAGGAGGAGAGAAGAAATTGTTGAATAGCTTAATATACAATGTTGGGTGCATTTCCTAAAAGTTTAAGCTTTTACAACTATGATAAGTTGACACTTAACACAGTATTAGAGCATTGGTTAGTCTTGGGTTCCTGACTGCATTTGCATTTGTCCCCCATTTGCATTGTGCTTCTCCCCCTTGTATTTTGTTTCATTCTGTTCCTTGTTGTTTGCATGATTGTATCTCCACGTGCAAGAAGGGTTGCACATGAGGAAGGTGTTGAATAACTTGATATACATGGTTTGTCCATTTCCTTAAAGCTTAAGCTTTTGAGGCAATTGGTAACTTAACAGAAACTATCTGCACATGCAATCTCTCCTTTGGGTTGTCTATATATTTCATGGGAAATATTGAAAACTTTTACTTACCATTCCTTGAACCGAGGAGTTAAGAGAACTGAGAGCCTATGATTTGGGAGGTTTCCTCAATACTATTGAAGTGTTGCTAAGGATATTGTGACTGCTTTTTAAGGTTGCGGGGCGTATGTTTGATCCTGAGCTGGTGGTGTACAATGCTGGCACTGATATTTTAGATGGAGACCCATTGGGCAGGTTGAAGGTAATTTCGGTTGCAATGCCCTTGCTCTTTCTACTTTTATGATATCTTATTTGTTCAGACAGTTTGATGTTGATTTCATTTTTGTTAAACCAGTTTTACATGCTACTGGTATGATCTTTGAAGTTGCAATGGCATGTGCATCTTGACATTCTGTAACTAAAGATTCGTACTTGTGGAATTAAAATAAATGACAGTTGAAATATCGTAACAATAATAAAATTGGTTCAATACGGTTGTTGATTTTGCAGTATAATTTTATTGCATAGAGCACGTTACGTAATGAGAGAGGAAGATTTCAAAGAAATAGGTCGCATTATGGCTAGAAAAAGTGGTTGAATTTGGGAGGAGGAGAGATGTTAGAGTTTGACTGTTTGAGTAAACCAGGAAGTATCATAAGTTCACAAGTCTTTAGTGATATGCTTATTGTTCGTCTGCGCAGATAAGTCCTGATGGGGTAACAAGGAGAGACGAGAAGGTTTTCAGATTTTCCCATGAGAGGAACGTGCCCCTTGTGATGCTCACTTCAGGTCCGTGAACTTCATATACTTCCTTAGCAAAACTCCAGTCCACGTTTTTGTCCTTGTGTTGTTTTAGTAAGGAAAACCTAATTTACTTTTCTGCGTTTCAGGTGGTTATATGAAATCCAGTGCTAGGGTAATAGCTGATTCCATCGAAAACCTTTCGAATAAAGGTCTGATAGACACGGTGGGTTCTTCAGGAAAAGTTTGACTGCTGCTTGATGGTATTGTCTGTCATATAGGATATCATCATATCAACGTTGTCATGTCTGGTTTCAAACATAGTTGTCTGAGATGATGTTGTAGTAGTTGATCATCATGCAGAATGTTTATAGACTTACAGTAATGCACAGGAAAATGTAGAACCAAATATGTGTGAAGGCAAATATAATAGTTGCAGGAAACCAAGGGTTGGACAGTTGAAGGTAGGAGTGAAGAACTCTCGTCTTTCCAACCTTTTTGTTCACCCCTGATTGTAAACAATAAGAAAAAGTAGTTGCCAGTTTTGCAGAAAACATTTCAATAAAATGTACTATTTTCATGTCGGATAGAATGTCTTGTGATTTATGAGAAATGGGAAAAGTTTGAGTGCCTTTATTGTACAACCTTCTTTGGGCAATTGGTTGTCACTTTCAGGAGTACTAAGAGGGTGTTTGGGCGACACTTTTTCCTGTTTTCAGATTCTCCTTATCAAGGGCTTTTGTTTTGTCAAAACAGCTTCTTCATTTTTCACTTTCTAGAGCAGAAAGCAAAAATAGCTTCAGAGCTCCTTTTCCGTTTTCTTTCTAATTCTCATTTTCCCCTCAATTTCTACTCTCCATTCTACCCCTCTACCCCTTTATCCTATCCTCTGGAATCCCTTTTTTTTCCACCACCAACAAATGACAGAAAGAGGGAAGAAGCCACAAGACGTCGCAGATCTACACTGCGTTCTCGTCGCCAATCTGTTCATCCTCGGAAAAATCGTTCAAATCTTGAGGGGGTGTGAATGAGTGCCCTTTCATTCCATTTTTTGGGGTTCTGTTGGGGTTTTTTTGGAGTGAATGTAGAGTGTAGAGAGAACCCAGGACAAGAGTGTGTTTTTGGAATGAAGACTGTGTGAGGGTTTGATTCCATGGACTGATTCCATGATTTTGTTGGGTTATGGTTTTGGACAGGAGAGTGGTTTTGGAAGGAAGAGTGCGTACACACTGTAAAAGTGTAGTATGGTTATATAGGAGTACTTTTGTGTAATGTTTAAATGTTAAAGATTTTTTAGGTCCAATTTTTTTTTTTTTACGGAACATTATTTTTGTTTAGTATGGGAGACTTCAATTAAAAAAACAAATAAAGAGAAAAAAATATTTTACAAAAAAAAGGGACAGGACACGTTAAAAAATCATTTCCCAATGAGTTTAAAAACTTGCTAAAAATAATATTCGTACACGTTTTTAATACCATAATAAATAAATAGGGGTAAAATGGTAAACAATCAATTCATAACTCATTTTTATCAATATTCTGCCAAACACTACTCTTGTTGGAAAATGCATTTTGCACATTTCTCCTAAACACTCTTCACAAATTCAAAACACATTCTGACCATAATCCAAAAAACCAAAAAACCAAAAAGTTGAAAATGAAAAGCTGAAAAGTAGGCTCCCAAACGCCCCCTAACTATGATGGGCATTTGTTTTGTACTTAATTGTGCAGCTGTTCTAGCGTAGTAATTATGTTTGGGAAAATTATCCAAATGGTCCCTGTAGTTTCACCCGAGTCTCGATTTAGTCCCTCTAGTTTCAATTGCACTCCAACGAACCCTGTATTTTCAATTTTGGTCGAATTGAGTCCAAAAGTTAACTTCCGTTAGCAGATTTGACGGAAAACAAAATTTGGGAATTTTTTGAGGGTCGAACTCGTCTTTTCACCCATTCTTCTTCTTCCCCAATTTGTAACCATAACTCTAACCCTAACCCTATCTCTCTCTCCTCTGTCTTACAACAAAATTCACGACAAATTCACCAAATTCACAACAAAAAAATCACCAAATTTACTCCATGTCACTTCTCTCTCTCCTGCGTTTTACTCCCGCTTCTCTCTCTCTCTCTCAATCTCAGAAAAACCATCACTATTAGCTCCGCCACACCCATGGCATTCCCACCATTCCTCATCCTCTCTCTCCCCTCTATCATCCTCCTCCTCACTCCCAACCTCTCTCACTCACTTACTACCAAACCTCCTGCCCCTCATTCACCCAAATCATGCAAACCACCGTCACAAACAAACAAACAGATCACCTCCCCAACCACCGCCGCTGCCGCCCTCCGCCTCTTCCTCCACGACTGCCCCTCTGTCGTGTCCTGTGCCGATATACTTGTTGTTGCTGCGAGAGATCTGGTTACGATGATGGGAGGGTCGTATTATGATGTGAAGTTGGGGAGGAAGGATGGGCGGGTCTCGAAATCGATACTTGTCGTAATTTTTCGAAATCCTTGCTGTGAATTTGGTGAAGAAGAAGGGTGGGTGAATTTGGACGTATTATGATGTGAAGTTAGGGTTAGGGTTACAACTTGGGGAAGAAGAAGGGTGGGTGAAAAGACGAGTTTGACCCTCAAAAAATTCCCAAATTGGGTTTTCAGTTCGACCAAAATTGAAACTACAGGGTTCGTTGGAGTGCAATTGAAACTAGAGGGACTAAATCGAGACTCGGGTGAAACTACAGGGACCATTTGGATAATTTTCCCATTATGTTTCCACCTTAGTTGTTCAGAGCTGGTGATCTCTTGGTTAGGGCTGCAAACGAAGTTAGCTGTTTGTGAGCAGTTAGAGGTGAGGAGAGGCGAGACTCGACTTGACTCGACTCGTTTACTATTCGCACCAAGCTCGAGCGTTTGGCTCATTTACTAAACGAGCCAAGCTCAATACTCTCAAGCTCGGCTTGGCTCGAAAAAGCTCAGCTCATTTGTATAGGTCTGCCAATGAACCATGGTCGAACTACAAAGTCGGCTCCACTCCACTCAGCTCGTTTACTTCCCAACTCGCAAGTACGGTTAGGAACACAGCCATGTGGTTTTCCCAACCGGTACCGGCCAACCATGTGTCTATCTTGTCAGGAGAAAAGGGGCTAGGTGGGTACACCATTGATTTCTATTGGTTGAGCGCGTTACTGTGATCGAGCTTTCAATAGACGAAAGATGGTGTTAGAGAATTTAGATACTCAATTTTGGTAATTATTTAGCCACCCGGATTTTGTCACTCTTTCTTTGTTGGAAGGTACACCTAATCCAATTATTGTAATTCTTTTGTTATAATACTCTTAAACAGGTTTAACTTCTCAAATTAATTTACTCCAAATCATATATCGGTAAACGAAACTTTCTATTTTGCAGGCCATTGATCCAGCTCACCTAAAAACGATTCATCAGCCCCCCTTTTACCATTTTTGCAATCAATATGCTGAACCTTTTCCCTTATAAATTTAGGGGTGCACAAACATTGGTCAGGTTTGGGCTGGGCTTATACTAGATAATAACGAGACTAATGCATTCTCAAGCCCCGGCCATTTATAATCGGGCTTCATTATATGCCCAAGCCCGGCCCAATTAAAATATTAATATCCGAAGCCCGTCTAACAAGCCCATTTATTTTTCTAATGCATGGTATTACAAACATAAATTAATCAACTAAAAGATTAAGAAGACCTACAACCAAAAGATTAAGGAGATTCAACAAGAAAAATAGTAAAAAAATGTTAAAAAGAAAAGAGGAAATATTGAAGAGCAGATAAAGATGATCGTACTTTTGAATAATGAGAAGATCGTACAAGATAAGAGATGAGTAGATGCATCTCTTCATCAAGATAAACAAATCCTAAGTAGTTAGGTTCCATGGGTATATTTATATAGTATTAAAAAACATATTTATTTAAATCGGGCCGGGCCAGACTGGGTTGGCCTCAAAAGAATTTCCTAAACTCGGCTCAATTAGTAAACAGGCTTAAAATGTCAACCCAATCCGGCCTCTATGGACCTAAATATTTTTCCCAAACCCTAAAAATCGGGCGGGGTTGGGCGGGCTACCGGGTCGGTGTGCACCCCTACTTATAATTAGGAGTGGGCGTCGTCTCGCTTTGTGCCGTGTTCGTGTCCTGTCGAGCAATGTTCGTGTCAAATCAGGTTCGTGTCAAAATGATCGTGTCGAAAAATATGAACCCTAACCCGACCTGCTAAAAGTCGTGTCGTGTTCGGGTTGACATGATTAACTTTTTTTTTTTTTTTGCACGATGATTTTTTTTTATTAATCCACAGTAACCATTAAAATAGATTAAAGAGATTAGTAGGGATGGCAACGGGTAGGGTATGGATCGGAGGACCCTATTCTACCCCCAATCCCTAATTAGGAAGTTCTTTCCCATCCCCACCTCCATATCCAAAAGGGATAGTGGACAATCCACCATACCCGCCTCCCATTGGGGATCAGGTATATTCGAGTAAATCCATATCCAAACTAATTGAACAAAAGAGAGAGAGAGAGAGAGAGAGAGAGAGAGAGAGAGAGAGAGAGAGAGAGAGACAGAGACAGAGAGACAGAGAGACAGAGACAGAGGATAAGATCTAATATATGTGTCCTATACTAACAAAAACAACCATTTAAAACAAAATAGAATAGAAAGTTGCGAAGAAATAATTGTCTACCAAGATTATATACAATTTTAAAAACTACCATCATTAAACTTTTTTTTACACTTAACCATATATAGTTTTAATTTGGAACAATATACATAAATTATACCAATATGCATACTTATATATATACACACATACATATACATTTATATACTACTATATGCCGGCATATATACATACAATAGTCATAAAAATATGTATACAATTTGAAACGGGGCGGGTACGGGTATTCGGAGACGGGTATCACAAAATCATACCCGCTCCATTTTCAACCGGGGATTCTTTAAGTTCTACCATACCCGCTCCTATTGGATGAAAAATAGAATAATATCCGCCTCCAAATAGCCGGGGATGGGGCGGGTATCCATCGGGTTTGGGGAAATTGCCATCCTTAGAGATTAGATATCAAAGAGAGTAATTATAACCAACAAAAATGATGTGTAATTATAGCCAGCAAAACGATGTGTAGGCTTAAAACCTTAACCACAATAACAAAACCTTGCAAATGTGAGAACATAGAGAGAATAACTTGATATCAAAGGATAAACTCCAGTTGCAGCAGGATTGAGCTTGAAAACTTTCATGCACAACTTCAGAGCATGAAAACATACAAGTTAATTCGTTTCATTTTTGGGTCAGATTCAGGTTATCGTGTCAACACGATTAGATGAACAGGTTAATTCGTATCATTTTCGGGTTATGCGGGTTCAACCCGAACCCGACTTGTTTACTAATCGTGTTTTCGGGTCGTGTCATATACGTGTTTCGTGTCAGAAATACTCAACACTAACCCGCTAACTTTGTGTCGTATCCATATCGTGTTGTCACGTCGTGTCATAAATTCCCACCCCTACTTATAATACCACCCAAGTATCTTTATTCCTTTTCAGATATTCAATCCCTTGCTCAAAGAACTGTCTTGATTTCTGAAACAAGTCCCATAGCGTCTTTTCCTTTTACCCGAATGACCCAAGCTATGTAGTACCAGAGAGTTTGCTTCCCCCTCTCCTAGAACACAAAGGGATGAGAAAGGCCAAATAGTAGCCCAAACTTTTGAAAAAGAATCCAACTTCTTCAAAGTCTCTAGAATCATCATTATCAATGTTCGTCCCAATTATGCTGCCCAGGAACACAACCAAGAGACCTCATTCGCCAACTCAGAAAATATTTTCGCATCAAGAAATTATTTCACATGAATAAAAGACTAAAAAATAGAGTGCCAATAGATAACAATTCAACAACTGAAATAAGGAAACTGCAAAAGCAAAAGCAGGTGCAGCAATTGAAATAACAATTCAACAATTGCGCGCATTATCTTCAGGACAGGACATCGGCAAGCAAAGATAAGAATGTCTTACAAAAAAGGTTCAAGATACAAAGGAAGAAGCTAATCAACAAAAAAGCTTTACCCAAAGACAATTACAGAAAGGAAATCAAATGTAGCATTTTCATTTCTTTCTTTCTTTTTTCCAAAATGATTTTACCATACAAGACACGTAGAGGAAGTTGCGTACATGAATCAGGACTATCGGAATCAAAACAAGAAAACACACTCTTGAATACTACTACTACTATGCACTGGAAATGAAAACCACTCAAAACCAAACTCTAGACTCAGCCCTCCTTTTTTTTTTATCATCCCCCTCCCAGTCTTCTCTAGACCTCCCTTTTATCCACTCTATGCATGGCTGTCCCATGGAGTTAATTCTCCGTATCTTGGCACATGAACCGATGGCCCTCCTACCAACAATTTCTGTGTTTAAATACTTTGAAATTCTTTGAATGGTATTCGTTCCAGGTACATTTTAGACTGCCGAAACGGTCCGATAGAGTCCCGGGATATGTAATTTTTCATGTAGCGGCATGTACGTTACAATGGCAAGGTTGTCGATGCATGTCCAAAATTGTCTCTTGTGATGATCGGATCATTGCAATTTAAGTGCAAATATATTCTCATTTTCATTGGACTTTGAATTGCAGTCCTTGTTTGCCCCGTTCCGGGCCCTTGGACCTTCTTGGTTCGTGACCCGAGACCCCTTTGAATGTTATTTCTTGGCCCACTACAAATGCCAAACAATGCCTACCACTAGCATGATTCGGAACCCAATGAATGTGAGGAGACAACACATTTTCCTTTTTTCTGCAAAGTCCTGAACCCATATATATTGACCCTTTTAGGCACGGGCATCTACTAATTTAACCATGCAATAGCCCCAAAAAATACAAATACGTGCGGGTGTGTTTGCAAATAGTTTCAGAATTGCTGCAAATTTAGATTTTAGAAGAAATAAAAAAAAATGTTTACCATATCTGGAAATTAGGATTAATCTTTAGTTAAAACTTGTACTCCCTCCGTCCCTTTTTAAATGTGTTACTTCGTAAATCCAACTTATTAAAGAAACATCATCATTACACCTTTCACATCAACTTTTTCCTTCACTTTACACTTTTCACATCAACTTTTACCTTTACTTTCCAAAATTATCCTCCACTTTTACCCATTAACTCTTTACCCGCTAACTTTTCAAAAGGGCAAAATGATAATTGTACAAACTTCTATCCATTAACTTTTCAAACCACACACTTATTTAGGGACATCCCAAAATGGAAATGTCTACACTTAAAAAGGGACGGAGGGAGTACTATTTACTGCAAAAAGCTAGAAATTATCAAAACCAGGAGACATGGTCTGGGCCATTGATTTCCGTTTCCTGGTTTGTCTCATGTGTCCTTATCATTTTTGCTTAAAATATATGTGTCCTTATCATTTTTGCTTAAAATATACGTGTCCTTATCATTTCTGCATAAAATATGCACGAAGCTCGCCGCTTCAAACATCCCTAACAGGAACCTGCAATCAGAGATTATGTTACTTGATTGATGAGTAAATTTTGTCTTAATTTAGTGACGAACCAGCATGTGTCGTAGTGAAACCCACCATACACGCGTGAAAATGACATGAAAATGTAACCGCCATTACAAGTGATCAGTGCACTTCCCAAGTCTGTGTTCAGTGTTCACCCCGAGAGAAACTAGCATCAATCAATCGCTTGCTTGGTTCTGATTTCCTGAATTACTCAAAGGAGTTACGGTAATCAAAGGCCAACATTAACATTGCCCTTGAGTACTGTTAGGGATTTAACACCCCAATCCCACCGCAACGGAAGCGCAAAAATAAACAATAAGCACAAATCACACGCACACAAGACACAATATTTTACGTGGTTCCCCAAATCGGGTACGTCCACGGGAGAGAGAGATCTTCACTATATTTGGAAAAATAGAGAATACAATGTGACGTGAAAAAACCCACCCACAGAGCACCTTACACATGGCTCTATACATAGTTTTTCACTCACCCCCACACTCTATTTTTACTCACATTTTCTCCTCTCAAACTCCCAACCGGAGCGCACGGCAAACCCCCACGGGCTGCCCTCCCTTGTGCCCTTCTCCGTTGCTCTCAAACTGTCACTCTTTTCACACACACCAGTGTACCCGGCAACCCCCGAAGGGGCTGCCATCTCTTAGCCACACGGCACACAGTCCCTTTTTTTCCTTCTCTGGACCGTGTCACTCTTTTCTCCTCCACTAAACAAATTTATAGGCAGTGCCCACACAGACTTGAAATACCCGAATGGCCTTGGAACCCAACAGCCATAAATGCACAAATTAATTTCTCTTGTGCCTCATCACTTCCCGAAAGCAACAAACCCATTTGCCCAATGCACCATTATAGCATTGCATTGGCCGAGAAACAACCACCAAGCCATAAAAAACCATTTTCTTTTTCCACGTCCATTTCTCTGCCTCTTCATTTTTCTCTTTTAATTTTCTTTTTCATTTGAAGTAACACATGGGCAAAAAATCCCAACAATCACCCCCTTTTTGCACATGTAAACTTGCACCACCTCTCCGGTGAATCACACCCCCTTGCTCGGGCACCTCGCATCCCCTCGCCCGAGTCCCTATCTTGACTTCATCTCTTGTACTTGAACTCAACCAAGAGATCCACAACTCTCCCACGGCATCTACGCCGCCACGAATCAAAACCGTGGGAAGACACTAGCCACGGCTACGCCATTAATGCCGTCATCCGCTAGAATTTCCACCACCGGAAGCCTTTGTGAACGTGTAGCCTCAATGGCTTGCCTATTCACCACCTCATCTTTCCTTCGCGTGAACGTCTAGCCATCCGCGGCTTGCCTATTCACCATCACATTTTTTTTTCTTCTCCTCTTGCACTCAAACACCATCATCGAATCACGCATATCAACCTTACTCACTCCATCGATAGAGATCCATCCACCTTACTCCAACGGGAGCCTCCTTGTTGCGCGCCACCATGCCGCATGCACCTTGCTCCACCGCGAGTCACTTAGGATTTTGCTCCATCAAGAGTCTTCTACACAAACCCATCCAAAACCGGTCCGCCCAAAAGATCGTTTGCCATAAGCTCTGATACCACTTGTTAGGGATTTAACACCCCAATCCCACCGCAACGGAAGCGCAAAAATAAACAATAAGCACAAATCACACACACACAAGACACAATATTTTACGTGGTTCCCCAAATTGGGTACGTCCACGGGAGAGAGAGATCTTCACTATATTTGGAAAAATAGAGAATTCAATGTGACGTGAAAAAACCCACCCAAAGAGCACCTTACACATGGCTCTATACATAGTTTTTCACTCACCCCCACACTCTATTTTTACTCACATTTTCTCCTCTCAAACTCACAACCGGAGCGCACGGCAAACCCCCACGGGCTGCCCTCCCTTGTGCCCTTCTCCGTTGCTCTCAAACTGTCACTCTTTTCACACACACCAGTGTACCCGGCAACCCCCGAAGGGGCTGCCATCTCTTAGCCACACGGCACACAGTCCCTTTTTTTCCTTCTCTGGACCGTGTCACTCTTTTCTCCTCCACTAAACAAATTTATAGGCAGTGCCCACACAGACTTGAAATACCCGAATGGCCTTGGAACCCAACAGCCATAAATGCACAAATTAATTTCTCTTGTGCCTCATCACTTCCCGAAAGCAACAAACCCATTTGCCCAATGCACCATTATAGCATTGCATTGGCCGAGAAACAACCACCAAGCCATAAAAAACCATTTTCTTTTTCCACGTCCATTTCTCTGCCTCTTCATTTTTCTCTTTTAATTTTCTTTTTCATTTGAAGTAACACATGGGCAAAAAATCCCAACAAGTACCATGGGTAATTGCCAAAACGGGAGGGAGTATTTTTGTTGTTAAGCTAATTACAGTTTCTCACATTCTGAAAAAGTATCTAAATCACAACTTCAAAAAAATCAATTTTTGTTCTTTAAAATAGCTTAAAAAAGAACCGAATTTCTATCTACACCCGCATATTGTAGTTTTCTTTTTGGGTGATTTGGGCTCGAGCTTCTATTTTTCTTCTCTTTTGAGTAAATCGATTTGAACCCAAAAATATACTCTTCTAGCCCCGATCTTCTCTCTACGCCCACATAAAACGAATATAGCATTCCCGTTTACACCTGTTTTTGGCTATTTTTTTTATCAAACTGGCACGACACAAAAATCCACTCAATGGCGAATGAATATTGGCTAGTTTTGGGGATTTTTTTGGCATAGCCGTTTATTTGCTCAAACGGAAATTAGTTATGTGGCATGTATTTTGCTCAAGCGAGACGCACCAAGTAGTTGGTGGAGGTGACCCAATTGAAATGGATTCTACGTGTCAAAAATAAAAATAGGAGTAAGCAGCGGGAGTTATAGGGAGAAGATGGTTATGGCTAACAACCAAGTAGTTGGTGGAGGTGACCCCATTGAAATGGATTCTACGTGTCAAAAATCAAAATAGGAGTAAGCAGCGGGAGTTATAGGGAGAAGATGGTTATGGCTAACAAAAAAGCTACACATACAACTCTTCGCACGCAACACTCTCACATGGGGGGCCCTAACAAAACAAAACAAAAAAAAAAAACTACACATCCCAATGTGAGACAGTGAGTGTTGTGTGAGTGGTTCTGTGTGTAGCATTGTTTGATGGATAATCATAAGGGTCTTTTAAATTAAGAAAAGGTCAAATGGCTAATTAGCTTCAAACTTCCCAAGGAAATAGGAGAAATGGTTGAATATCATGTCCTGTATAATGTACGGGAATACAAGAAGGGCAGGAATACAAGAAGGGGAGTCCAAGGTTTGGACTCTACACAATTGGTTATTATGAACTTGCCGATAACTCGAGTGACCTCTAGTCGTGGATCAACATGGGAGACTTGACCAATCTAGAAAAAGGCGGGAAATCCAATTCAAAGGCCAAAAATCATGGGAATGCTTGGCCTATAAATACAAGAACTTGAGAAGAATGTTACACACAACCCAACTCTTCTCAGAGTTATCTCCTCAACCTCGTTGAGATTTTATCTTTCAGTTCTGGCCACACTATGTTTTTGCCTTCCTGCAAAATACCTCACTCAACCCCATTGAGTCCTATCATTTTCTTACTGTTCTACACAAATCTACCAAGCCTAGCCTTTGCTTTTATTTATCTTGTGCCCAAATTTTGTTAAACCGTTAATGAAGTTTAATTTCTTGTTATTCATGTCGTAACTTCTTTTTCCTTTCTAAAAACACTTCATAATTTTGTTTTAGAAAATTCAAATCTATTTTAAAAGCAATACAACAAACCATGTCCAACTTCTCTTTTCCCACTACATTTGGCAACTCACACGTGTTAGGAGGAAAACAAATGATGCACCCAAATCCCCTTGGGTGCATGATAGTCGGACGTACTACGGTTCCAAGAAAAACACACGTTATAGCGTAAACATTTACGTAGCAACGTTTTAAGGATTTTTACACTCGGCTTTTTTCAAACTTGGTGAAACCCCTCTCGGCCATGGGAGAGGTCGACCTCCATCTCTGCTCGTCGTCACTGCTCAGACCAACTGGTGCCACCAGTCTCTCTCTTAGCTTGTTCAAATTGATAACCAGTGTATTTGAGCTCTTTGAGTATATAAAAGAATTTGTTCTGCACAAATATGAGGCATGTTTTGCCGCAAGCGCATGAAGAGGTCGTCAATATGTTTCAAAAAGTCCTCATGGAATGGTTTTAGAAAACTAACGTGAAACGTTGGATGAACCTTCAACCTGTTCGGCAGTTTCAACCGATAAGCAACATTCCCCACTTTCTTTACAACTTCAAAGGGACCATCGTATCGCGGAATCAAGCCACGATGCCTCGTCTTGGCATTGATTTTCTTCCAGATTTGGGGAGTAAGTTTCAGCAACACTTATTCCCAACTTGAAACTCAAGTGATCTCCTCCCTTGGTCCGCATACTTCTTCATACGCTTGGCCGCCTTGGATAAGCTATCCTTAGCTTCCTCAAGCAATTCCTGCTTAGCCCGAGCAAATCTGTACGCAGCAGGACACCTTCCGCCCGTACGAGTCCTTGCCACCTCATGAGGAGTAAGGGGCTGTTGGCCCGATGCCAACTCAAATGGACTCAAACCAGTCGCCGAAGTTCTGTGCAGATTGTAGCAAAACTGAGCACTATCCAGCAACTCCACCCAATTCTTTTGGCTCGCTGTAACATAGTGCCTCAAGTACTCTTCCAACAGTGCATTCACCCGTTCCGTCTGCCCATCAGTTTGTGGATGATTTGCTGTGGAAAATTTCAACTCGGAACCCATCAAGTTGAACAAAACTGTCCAGAACCGACCAGTAAATCTTGTATCCCTGTCACTCACAATATCTTCCGGCAACCCAAAGTACTTCACCACAAACTTATAAAACAAATCAGCAGCAACTTCGGCATTACACTCATGTGGTGCAGGAATAAACACAGCATACTTAGAGAAACGATCAACAACCACCATGATTGAACGCATACCATCAACTTTAGGTAAACCAGTAATGAAATCCATAGACACACATACCCATGGTTTCTCGGGAACTGGTAGAGGTTGTAACAGCCCGGCCTCTTTCTTGCGCTCCGTCTTATCTTGCTGGCACACCAAACAAGTTTTGACATAGGCTTCCACATCATCCTCCATCTTTGGCCAGTAATAAGATCTCGATAACAAAGACAACATTCGATGCCTTCCCGGATGACCAGCCCACTGTGGATCATGTGTTTCCCTTAGCAACTCTTGTCTCAATCCCCCAAGTATTGGAACATACAGCCGATCTCCTTTGGCATGGAGAAGGCCGTCCTCAAGCCAATATCTACGAACAGTGCCCTCTTCGACTTGCTTAACCAACCGTTGATACTCAGCATCTGTCTTGGCATTCCCCCAAATTCTGTCCGCAAGATCTGACTCAACCCGAGTGATAGCAGCCACATACTCTTGCACTTCCTTGCGACTAAGTGCATCGGCAACCTGATTGTGTCGCCCCGGCTTATGCTTCCACTCAAAATCATACTCCTCCAAGTATTCCTGCCAACGGGCTTGCCTCGGTGAAAGTTTCTTTTGCACCTTGAAAAAGGTGTTAGCAACATTGTCCGTCAATACCAGAAACTTCGTCCCGAGCAAGTAAACCCGCCAGGTTATCAAGCAATGCATCACTGCCGTCATTTCCTTCTCATGAGCAGAATACTTCCGCTCTGCATCATTCAACTTCCGGCTTTCAAAGGCTACTGGATGACCCTCCTGAACCAGCACCCCACCGATAGCTTTATCCGATGCATCTGTGTGAACTTCAAAGGGTAACTCAAAGTTGGGCAAGCGCAGCACCGGCTCACTTGCCACCGCAACCTTAAGCTTTTCAAAGACCATGGCATCCAAAAGCAAAAATTTCATATTCCTCCTCAACCATAATGTTCCTTGATTCAGGTTTCTAACGACTTGCACAGAGTTGGACCACCACACTGACACACCACCCAAACACCGGTTTCCTAAGTTCGACACAGGAATTGACACAGACTGGTTAAACATGGGATCAATGGGACACGTATAATGGTCAAATCATGCAAAAATGGCCTTGTTTCATCCCCTACACACGTCCCTACTCTCTCACATGCATACGACATATTTAAATCATTATTCGTGGTACAACGCCTACTATTTTAAGCGAATGCGGAAAGTGAAGAACAAGGCAACATGGGATGCTTTTAAGGACATACTGTGCATAACGTGGAAACACCTACTCAAACTTGCTTATGGTGTGGAAATTACTCAAACGTGGATGTCAGATATATGCATGTGAACAAGTTAAACAGGCAAATCAACGAGACACGAATCTAGCATGCTCATCTAACTCATACAAACAGGCATAACAAACGTATCCCCAGACTCAAAAATTAACCAAAAAGTTAAAAAAATTAAAAATGACCCATAAACTACTAGCAACGCTCAAAACAAACCAAACGTGTACAAAGTACACCCCTTCCCCAACTTGAAAATTGCTCTGTCCTCAGAGCATGAAGACAAAACATAAAAATAGAATAAGCAAGGGAAAGAGATGAACCGACGGATGGCAGCCAACCATCACGACCCCGGCCGATTTATGGGGAATTTGCCACCATTGTCGCTGGTCGTCATCAGAACCGCTCCCAGGATCCATGCCTGCAAAAGACGCAAGAACCAACTACCAACTAGGCAACAAATGATGTCAGTACCGCCCGCATGTGAAAGCCGGGCCACAACACAGAAAATAAAGAAAACAAAGACAACCACCAGACATTCACGCAGTCTCACGTGTCATACTTTTCTCCCCATCCCCCAACTTGAATTGAAGAGTGGGTGGCTATACAAGACCAAAAAGTTTTTTTTTTTTTTTTTTATTTCATTTGAAAGACTGAAAAACAGACGCTAAAATACACAATTGGCCCGTACTAACGGGGCTGGGCACACGATCCTTCTTTTAATAGCGGCGTGCGAAGCTATGAAAACTCAAGTCAATGATGGGTACCCCTAATACTAGGGGCCGGGTCCACACTTAATGAAAAGCATGGTACGCGTGAGCTACCCGCCAAAACCTGGCTGAAAAAGCCTAAGTCACCGGGTCATCCGAATACACAGGATCGACCAACTCCTCATCAGGTTCTCCCACTTCTAAAAATTCCAAAAACGGTTTCAGACGCTGCCCATTAACTTTAAACACATGATCATCCTTAGAATCACGGACATCAACTGAACCATTCGGATGCACTTGCACCACAACATAGGGACCTGCCCAACGGGACCTCAACTTGCCGGGAAATAGATGGAGACGCGAATTATAGAGCAACACTTTCTGACCAACTCTAAAGGTTTTGCGCTGAATATTCCTATCATGATACGCCTTCACCTTAGCCTTATAAATACTAGCATTCTCATACGCGTCATTCCTAAGCTCCTCGAGCTCACATAACTGTAACTTCCTATGCGCACCCACCACATCTAGACTCGAATTGATTTCCTGGAGGGCCCAATAGGCCTTCTTCTCTAACTCAACTGGTAGGTGGCAGGCCTTACCGAAAACAAGCCGATAGGGTGAAGCACCCAACACGGTCTTATAAGCAGTGCGATAAGCCCACAACGCATTATTCAACCTGGTGGACCAATCCTTCCTAGTCACACCTACAGTTTTCTCCAAAATTCGCTTGATCTCTCTATTCGCTAACTCGGCCTGCCCATTAGTTTGGGGGTGGTACGAAGTGGACACCTTGTGAGTGACGCTATACTCCCCCATTAACTTTGCAAACAACCGACTTGTGAAGTGCGTGCCCTGATCAGAGATAATGGCGCGTGGCACGCCAAACCTCGACAAAATATTAGACTTAATGAACTCTAGCACGACTCGCGACTCCATAGACTTAGTGGGTATCGCCTCTACCCACTTGGACACATAGTCCACCGCTACCAAAATATACTCGTAACCATGAGACATAGGTAATGGACCCATAAAGTCAATGCCCCAACAATCGAAAACCTCTAGCACAAGAATGGGTCGGAGGGCATCTCCCCGACGTGAAGACAATTTGCCAAGCTTTTGGCAACGGTCCGCATGACCTACGTAAAACATGAACGAGCTTAAACATATCAGCCACTGGAATCCACATCAGTAAAATCTTGGCGGTGGTCTTCTTCGCAGAAAGTGACCACCACACGCCTCGCTATGACAGAACTCTATAATCCCCTTCCGATCGACTGGGACACATCTACGCACAATCTGTCCGCACAAAGACTTAAACAAATATGGGTCATCGAATATATCTTTGTGGACACTCCTCAAAAATCGCCGCTTCTCTTGGGTAGACCACGGAAGGAATCGCCCCGTCACCAAATAATTGGCGATATCAAGATACCACGGCACTCATTAGCGGCGAACAATCGCTCATCCGGAAAAGAATCTCTAATAGGAAGATTCGAGGTGGGGTCCTCGAATTCCTGCAGAGACGGATGGTCGGCCACTACATTCTCTACCCCTTTTTATCCTTGATGATCGGGTGGAACTCTTGCAAAGCAGAAATCCACCGAATGAGGCGAGCTTTCGCGTCTGCTTAGTCATTAAGTACTTTAGGGCCGCATGATCGGTAAAAACCGTGATCTGCGAACCTACCGGAGTAGGACCGAAACTTATCTAAAGCAAACACCACCGCTAACAACTCCTTCTGGTGGTGGTGTAGTTCATCTCGCGCCTCATTCAATGTCTTACTAGCGTAATAAATCACACATGGGTCTTTCCCTCTCTCTCGCTTCTAAAACAGCTCCATTGCATAGTCGAAGCATCACACATTAACTCAAAGGGAAGACTCCAATCTGGGATCGCACAATCGGCGGAGTTGTGAGACTCCGCTTTAACATCCGAAATGCCCCCTCACAAGCATCGGACCACACAAAGGTGTGTCCCTTTGCCAACAACCCGACACAACGGACGGGAGATAGTATGTCTTTAATGAACCGCCGGTAGAAACCAAATAGTGTCCCAGAAATGAACGCACATCCTTAACGGACTTAGGTGTTGGGAGATTTCGGATTAAATCTATTTTGGCCTTGTCCACCTCAATACCCTTAGAGGACACAATGTGTCCCAACACAATTCCTTGGGTAACCATGAAGTGGCACTTCTCCCAATTTAGCACCAAGTGCTTCTCCTCACACCTCTCGTAAAACTTTTCCCAAATTTTCGAGACATCCATCGAATGAATCTCCGAAACCGAAAATCATCCATGAACACCTCTACTATCCTTTCCACCATGTCGCTAAAAATTCCCATCATGCACCTGGAAAAGGTACCAGGTGCATTGCACAACCCAAAGGGCATGCGACGGTAAGCATAGGTTCCATATGGACATGTGAAGGTGGTCTTTTCCTGGTCCTCTAAGGCGACCTCAATCTGGTTATACCCCGAATACCCATCCAAAAAGCAATAAAAGGCCCGACCCGCTACCCTCTCTAAAATCTGATCAATGAAAGGAAGAGGGAAGTGGTCTTTCCGGGTGCTCGCATTGAGCTTCCGGTAATCTATGCAAACTCTCCATCCTGTGGGAACTCGGGTCGGCACTAAAACTCCCTCATCGTTGGTCACAACGGTCACCCCTGCCTTCTTAGGCACCACCTGCACTGGGCTCACCCACTCACTATGGGCAACTGGGTAAATGATACCCGCGTCTAACAACTTAAGCACCTCAGCCCGAACTACGTCTTTTATGTTGGGGTTTAGACACCGCTGAGGTTGCCTGGAAGGCTTGACACTTTCCTCAAGAATAATGCGGTGTGTACACACCGTCGGGCTTATACCATGCAAATCCGCTATGGTCCAGCCAATCGCGCCCATGTGCTCTCTCAACAAATTTAGCAGTTTCCTCTCTTGATCTTCCTCGAGGGATGAGGAGATCACAACCGGATAGGTATCATTGCCTTTCAAAAAGGCATACTTAAGCGTGTCCGGTAGAGGTTTTAACTCTGGTTTAGGCGGCTGGACAGATGACGGGAGAACCTTGGGCGGAGGGTTGCCCAATGGTTCAAACATAGGGTTATGAGTGACCCCACACACCTCTTCACACAACTCCTCAACATCTAACAACTCTAACAAATTCACCACCTCCGCTGAGTCTAAAAATGATATTCCCTCGGAGGTAAGAGCAACCTCCAAGGGGTCCTTATACAGGATTGTATCAATATGCTCCTGGACTAACGTGTCAATAAGGCACAACTCCTCAGACTCTTCCTCATCATCCTCTAATGTACTGACACTGAAAACATCCACCTCCATTCTCTCCTCACCGACAGATAACTGGACCTTGCCAGTTTTGCAGTTCATAACAGCATTGGAGGTGGCTAGGAAGGGACGCCCCAAGATGATGGGAGTCTTCTCTAAAGCCTCAAGACCAGGACTAATGTCTAGAACAATGAAATCAGCGGGAAATTGAAACTCCCCTACCCGGATCAACACATCCTCTACCACTCCCTTCGGCACTCTAATACTCCGGTCAGCCAACTGTAGAGTGACTGGAGTCTCACTGAGGTCGCCTAGGTCCAATCTCAAGTATGCTGAATAAGGGAGCAAATTAACACTCGCTCCCAAATCCAACAAGGCCTTGTCAAAATTCTGACCTGCTATGGCTATGGGAATGGTGGGACACCCTGGATCCTTGCACTTGGCAGGAATCTCAGTCTGCAAAATGGAGCTCACTTGCTCCGTCAGAACCACGTTGTTCTGACTCTTGCGCTTTGGTGTGCAAAGGTCCTTCAATACCTTAGCACACTGGGGGAAGGATTCAATTGCCTCCATCAGGGTGATGGGGAATTGAACCTTCTTAAACAACTCAATCATTTTGCTGTTCATGGTTTGCTTGGGTCTCACCGCCAGTCTTTGGGGAAATGGAGCTACTGGTACAGCTGGCGGTGGTGGAGTCGTGGGGGCTGCAGCTGCAGGCACCACCACTTCAGGTGACTCCTCTCTCTCTTCTACTTCCTCCCGAGGCACCTCAGCAGTATCAAAAATGACCTCAGGCTCAATAACTGGCTCCGGGGGTGGAGCCTGTCTTAGTGTTGGCTGAATGGTCTTATCAATCGTTTTCCCACTCCTAAGAATGGTAACTGCTTTAGCCTCTTCCTGATTTTGCCCTTGAACATTGGGACCTGCAGAATTTCCCACATAATGGGCACCTGCCTGACTACCTTGGGCCGGAAACCTACCCTTCTCCTGTTGCATTTGACTGATCACCGCAGTGAGTTGCGTCATTTGGGCCGTAAGGGCCCCAATTTGCTGCCTGGTATCAGTCTGAAATGTCAGCTGAGACTGCATTAGGGAATTCATGGAATCCTCAAAACGGGGTGGTGCAGTCAGGCATAACTGGGGCGGACCACGAGTGGATGGGCCTCCCCCCTCGCCTTGCCGTGGATCGGTAGTTGTAAGGAATGACTTGGCCTTGCGGAGGCCTGGGTGCTTGGGACTGATGAAACTGTTGCGGCGGAGGCGGCGCAAGGAGTTGCGCTTGACCTCCACCTGCAGGTCTATGGTCTGACCACCCAAAGTTGGGGTGATCTCTCCATCCCGGTTATACGTATTTGAGTATGGGTCCCAATTCCTCACAAAGATTTACCTCTTCCCGATTATTCGACTCGCTCCCTTAGCGCCTAAAAATCCGGGGCATGCGGTTGCAATGTGCCCCTTACACTCACACCACACACACGAGACTTCCTCTATACTTGACCCTCATGCACCGGATGAGTCTCGCCTAACTTCTAATTCCTCTAGCTTCGCACCATCTTTTCAACTTGGGCCCGGAGTCACCGGTCACGTATGGTAACGGGGATAACATTGGACCCGGAAGGTCCTGACCGATCAAAATCGAGGGTTCTAACGCCTCCGCCCTATCTCTAGGGTCATCCGTAAAATCCCAACCCTCATCCGCAGCTTTGGACAAGAAGTCGTCCCCTTTACACGAATACTCTATGTGCTGGATTGTCTCAGCGTTGAGACCCAGGTGAAAGAATTCGACCAACTGTATCTTCTCAAAACCGGGGTGTGGCATTCTTAGGAGCAAATCTTTGAAACGCTCCCATGCCTTCACAAAAGACTCTCCCCTCTCTTGCCTAAAGCCTTGGATTTGACGCCTTAAACTATTAGTTTTAGCCTCAGAAAAATATTTTCTGTAAAACGCGTCACGCACATGCGCCCATGTGGTGAAGGACTGAGGCTTTTGCATTCTGAACCATCTAAGTGCGCCATCTTTTAAAGTTGCCTCAAACGGCTTGAGGGCATTGTCGTATTGGGTAGTAGACGCCAAAGTTGCGCACTAACCCTTCAAACGTCCGCACATGTTCGTACGGATTATCGACTCTCTCCCATAGAAGTTAGGGAGGCTATTCAGACACCGTTTTTACAAAGTGAAGGCATTGCGTGCCTCGTGTCTCTCGAGGAAACACTATCGGCCCGGGAGGAGTGGTCCTCTCGGGATTCAAGTGCTTGCCTTAACGACGGTTGTTGAATTACCTGCTGGTCTCCCATTTCAAAAGATTCTGGTTCGGAAACTGACTCTGACTCTGACTCTGACTCTGACTGATAAAGCGGATTATTGAAATTAACTGACTCGACGGGTAAATCTATGTAGAGTCCACTAATGGTAATGGACTCCGACCGACTCTCTACTGACTCTGACAAAGAATTTGAAGACTCTGACTGACTCGACCTGTTCTCTATCCTAACCAAGCGATTTGTACGATCACGGTAAAAGAGAGGATCAGGCTTACGTACGACTTGCTTATCTCTACCTATGATGACTCAACTACAAATTTAACAAACACTAAACTAACATCGTTTGAACACACGTCACCATCCCCGGCAACGGCGCCAAAATTTGATATGTCGTTTTCGTACCAAAAATATAATTTATAAAACAGGGAATTAACTATTATTCCGAAGAACAGTGGTTAAGTCCGAGATCGTCCACGGAGAGTAAAAAGCTAAGTTGCAGTACTTTCAACCAATTTCTAATTTAATTCGAAGATAAATTGGATGATTGGATTTGATTTGATTAAACTAATGATTAAGCTAAAATTTAAATAAAAAGTGATTGCGGTTTGAAAATAAGTGAGAGAAGGGACTAGGGTTTCCGATTCAACCTCCCCTTATAATATAATTGTGGCGAAATCTAGGGTTTCATTCAACTAGTAACCAGACCACCGTAGGGTAGCAAATCCTATCGATAATCCCCAAAAATATTATCAAGATTCGTACTCCGTATAGACTATCTCAACACGGCACAGACCGTCTCACCGGACTTAACGGGCGGCACGATCCGTCTCACGTCGTATAGTCTATCTCAGAAACTATCTTGAAGCATTAATAACCATTGTATGACGGTATTTAATAACGCACATATAAATACGGTATGAAAATTGGAAGAATAAAAACTTCATAAAAATTATGAATCATCCGAGTCATACAATCAAGAGTTGAATATGAAACCCCAAAAATCTAACAATTATATTACTTGGAGAGGCATCCTCGTTACCCTAGTCGAAGCGATTAGCCGATCATGGATGTTTTTCTTCCAGCCGCCGTCACAGACTCACAGCCGTGAGCCCTGTTCTGCATCCCAAAAGAGCCTCCCTTTTTTCCGTAAACCCTTGCTGCCTTTTATAAAGCCATTGACCGACATTGCTATTGCAAGGGTTGAGAATTTAATTTCTAACCTATTCTTTTCTTGGCCCACTTAATCAATTGCAAAATATATCTTGGCCCATGTGAACTTTCTTCCAAACCCAAGCTGATGGCCTACGTGCAATATATGACATGGAAATAAGATTGGGTGCTTTGTTGCCCATGATACGTGTACCCGCAATTCGGATTAATATGGCCCGCAACTTCATCTATTCACTCGACTTTATTTTGACACCATGTAGTAACCTGCAAACTTGTATATTAATACCGATTGTGCGCTTTTGTCTCCAAATAACATTTCATGGCTTTGCAAGTCCTGAAACAAGGAAAACGAGTATCAAACTCCAAATAATACATTAAAAGTGCGTAACAACGATAAATTAGGGGCCGCCAACGTGCACATTTGCGCCCCTATCACAACCCCCAACTTACAATTTGTTGTCCCTAGCAAATAAAAGAATAGAAAAGCTAATCAAAAGCAAACTAAGGATATATCTTTTAAACCCCTGGGCGGCCCCAGTAGGACGAGTGAAGTCTCGTGAGGGTTTTCAGCGGTGATCACCCACAAAACACTGTGCATCCACTCACATGGAATTCGGAAACCTGCAAGACGACTCACCAATATCTCAAACAGAGAGTATGAAGTTATTGCAAATATATAACGGACATAAATAATTCTAAATGCTTTCGAGTCGTGAAAATAAAGCATGGCACCAAAATTTAGTGTGTGTGTGTGTGTACATAGGCCTCAATCAAAAAGTGAGAAACTATTAAAAGCTCTCTCCGAACCGAGTCTCGACTTCAAATCTCACCGTGTCATGCACTCACAAATAAAATCACTCGAAACAAGGTGCATATTATGTACTCTCAATGTGTGCGGGCAGAGGTTGTGCAATAGAAATTAAAGTACCCCGCACACTTTGACACGAAAAGAATGCTTTATAATGTGGACACATGATCTCATGAATGAAATGCCAAGTACCAAAACTAATCTCTATCCACCAATCCACAACCCATTGCCCCTAGGATCAAATAGGACTTTAATTCCGGTTATAGCGTTAGGTAAGGAAAATGTTGTAGGGCTAGGGTAAATAATCCAGTGTCTGAGAATAGGCAAATCACTAACATAGGACAGGGCTAATTTAACAATATGTGCCCTCTCTTCATCAACTTCACCACATCTCTCTTTCACCTTTCAACACAATTCCACAATGAAATCACTTGTTCTTTCTTTCAACAACAAATTGGTGTGTCCCCGTTTTTTTTTTCTTTTTTTTTCTCAATTTTCCAAATTTTTTTTCATTCAATTTTCTCTTCTTCTCTCTTTTTTTTTTTTCTCTACAGTTGGGAAAAACCACCATTCAAGCGCACATTTCTCAATTATACTCACCACATTCTCTTCAAAAAGTAACCCACATATCTGCCATTCTCAAGACACGATATAGATAGTGGAGCTCAACAAAGAAAAGGCATTATGCAAAGGGCTCAACATGGCTTACAAAGGTTAAGCATTTGAGAAAAAGAGACGAACAAGCTCAAAATAGCAAAAATTGCCTATTATTCTCTCCTAGGGGCAATACAACCATGAATTCATACCAAACCCAAGAGATAAGTAACAAGCAATATATTTCAATACTTGGCAGCAAGAATAATGAGACCAACAACGACTTGACTCTTTTCATGACAAACAAAGAGTTTCTGTGACACCACTCCAAATGAAGATAAGGCTCTAAAGCTCACTCGGGCATAAGTCTCCACTAAACTAGCCATCGAGAACAATCAAAATGTAACTCACAAAATAACCAAGGCCCAATGTATGTGAAGTGCAAAAGGTGCTCAAAATAAGTGCCACGATAAATTTCCACAAAAGACTAGCAAAAAGAACCATTATGCCACAAAATATCCAAGCAATATGCAACGCACCTCTACTTAAGCTATCAACAGTCAATCTCAACTAATCCCAAATTGCATGCAAAGAGGATCCACTATTTTTATTTTATTTTATTTTTCAAATTTTCCATTTTTTTTCATATAGTAAAGACTCATAGGACTCAAAATTCGAAGAGATTCCCACCCCCAACTTGAACTAGACAATGCCCTCATTGGCGATTAAATAGATATAATATAGCAAGCCAAGTGCAAGAGAAAAGGGAAGAGAACACCTCAAAAGTGGATGACGGCAAGCCTAACAAAGATACGGGGCAAAGAACACCCCCAACTTAAACCAAAGCAACCTGCACATTAGTCCAAAACAAAACAAAACACAAGAACACAAAAACAAAACTATCTAAAAGGAATGGGAAAAAAAAAATAATAAAAAAAATAAAAATAAAAAATGATGACGTCAGTAGCGCTACACCGTAAATGGTGTAGCGCTCCCGGTCCGTCTGCGGAAAAAATAATAAGGCCGGTTCTCTCTCTCTCTCTTCCCCATTTTTTCTTCTTCTTCCTCATTCTTCTTCTTCTTCTCTCTCGCCCAAACTCCATAACCACTTAAAACCCTAACCTTCAAACCTCCATAACTCCTTCAAATCTTCACCAATCTCCACCAAAATTTGCAAAAATACTCCTTTCACTCTCCTCTACCATTCTATCCGAACCAAATTTCTTCTAACCCACCGAAATTCCCAGATCAGAAAACCCAAAAACCCAAATTTTTGTCAAACCGAAAACCTTAAGACATGGCATCTAAAAGGCAACACATTGGTAGAGGGAAGGCAGTAGCGGGGTCTTCCAGTGGAGTAGAAGAAGTTCAGCCGGTCCGGCCCAAACGTAGGGACCGGGACCAAATAGACAGGGATAATCAGGCGAAGTGGAAGGCCTCGATCAAGCAGAGGGCGGGTGAAAAACGAGAGGTATATATTCGATGATGGGTTGTGGCCCGAGCACTTCCCGCCATTCCAAGCCATTCGGGATCAAGGTATGGATTTCTGGTTCGAACCTAACCCCGGTTACAATAATGCATTATGTGAAGAGTTTTATAAGAATATGATTGTGCCGGAGCCTGGGACCTTTTTGACTCTGGAGGCACGGATTATCTCCAAAATTGGCAATACCCCAGTGTTTATCGATGCCAGAGAGATAGCCCTTGCTTGGGGGTATGTGAGGCCTACGAGGCCCACAACCTACCCGAGGCCAGAGTCGGCGTTCAATGATGATGAGGTGAACGGTTTTTTGTATGATGATAGGAGGAATGCTAGAAACCCTCACTGGCCCGGTAAGCTCACACAGGATTATCGGTTTATGAACCAGGTGGTATGTTATAATCTGTATCCCAGGGGTAAGGAGGGTGCGCCCCAGAAATTTGTGGGAAATTTAATGTTTGCATTCATGGAAGAAAACACTGTTTGTGATTGGGCTCTGTTCGTATTTGGGCAAATGTGTGATTTTAGGGATGCCCCTACCTCGTTGAGGATGCCCTTCCCGTGTTTAGTGAGTAAGATTCTGAGGAGCAAGATTGCTCTGGCTCGGAAATACCTGGTCAATGACCCCTTGAACCCCATGGATATGGATTCCTCCATTCTTACGCGTAGTAGGGCCCAGTTGAGAGCAACTGGAGGATCGTTGCTTACTCCGCCGCCACCCAGTGCCAACACCAAGACTTGGCTTGAGAAAATTTTCGGGTGTATTACGGGATTGGCGAGAAGTAACCAGAAGTTGAAGAGGGGGCAAGCACAGATTGTGAGGGATGTGTCGGATTTGAAGGATAGACAGCTCCATCTGGAGGCGCGAGTCACTGGACAGAATCCGGGGCCTTTCCAACCTAGACAGTGGCCACCGTTGGAGGTGAGCGATGATTTTGGTGATGCACCTTTGGAGGAGGAGCACTCTGACGCAGGGATTGGTGAGCATGACTGAGCATGGAGTTGGACACGGGTTGGATTGGTGGTGTTGGTTTTATTGTTTTGTTATTTCATGTGTTCGAGTTATTGGGAACTATGACATTTTCTGTGGTTGTTTATGTCGGTGGTGCGACCGTATGTGTGGTCGGTGGTTGTGTTGAGTTTAATTTGTGTCGTTTTGTTCTGTAGGATGTTAAACTTTGGTTGTTTTTATGTGATATTTGTGTTTGTGTTTGTGTTTATCTGTGTTGGTGACGGCCAGTCTGGGTAGATTGACCATGAGCTTTGATAGGCCATCATCCTCTTTGCATGTTGCCCTTTTCCTTGTTAACCGTGGTCATTATAAGCTTGACAAAGCCGCACCCTCCTTACCGCCATTCCAAGCCATTCGGGATCAAGGTATGGATTTCTGGTTCGAACATAACCCCGGTTACAATAATGCATTATGTGAAGAGTTTTATAAGAATATGATTGTGCCGGAGCCTAAGACCTTTTTGACTCCGGAGGCACGGATTATCTCCAAAATTGGCAATACCCCAGTGTTTATCGATGCCAGAGACAAAGCCCTTAGTTGACCCGATGCACGTCGTTTGACTCTCTTGCATGCATGGTTATATTTAGATTATGAATGTGTGGTATCTTGATTCGTGAGCTTTCATTGCATATCTTGGCGTTGTTTTGACTGACACGTGGTAATTCTGTTCATTCCACGGTTGATCGCCAGGCGCCTCACATGGGATGAAGAGCGTTTTCGGTGAATACGAGTGATATTGTGGCACGTGGGAGTATTCTATCTTAAATCTTGTTGAGGAATGAATTTATTCAGATTTGTGCTAGGGCATGCATGCGTTCGAGTTGTGGGTAGTAAAGAGACAATATTTAAAGTGCTCATTTGATTTTGTACAGATAGCATAACCCTCGTATCCCTCGTTGAGTCGTTGTGTTGTTTTCACTGTTTTCGTTTCGTTCGTTACTAGGGACTAGCAACGCTCAAGTTGGGGGATGTGATAGGCGCGTGGAAAGCTTGCTTCTGAGCGCCTAAGTAGGGGGATTTAGCATGCTAGACGTGCGTTTAAGCTTTTATTTTCCGATTAATATGTGCACGTGGTGTTTTTGTGTCTTGAGCGCAATTTGCAGGATTTCAAAGGGCGTAAGTGTGATTTTGATGCGTTGGAAGGGCATGCACGTCGATCAGGAGTTGGAGACGGCGGATTTTGCATGGAAATAGTCGAAAACCGTCGGGAGCGCTACCCCATTTCGCTGGAGCGCTCAAAGTGGGCACAAAAGGGCTTTGTCAAGCTTATAATGACCGCGGTTAACAAGGAAAAGGGCAACATGCAAAGAGGATGACGGCCTATAGAAGCTCATGGTCAATCTACCCAGACTGGCCGTCACCAACACAGATAAACACAAACACAAACACAAATATCACATAAAAACAACCAAAGTTTAACATCCTACAGAACAAAACGACACAAATTAAACTCAACACAACCACCGACCACACATACGGTCGCACCACCGACATAAACAACCACAGAAAATGTCATAGTTCCCAATAACTCGAACACATGAAATAACAAAACAATAAAACCAACACCACCAATCCAACCCGTGTCCAACTCCATGCTCAGTCATGCTCACCAATCCCTGCGTCAGAGTGCTCCTCCTCCAAAGGTGCATCACCAAAATCATCGCTCACCTCCAACGGTGGCCACTGTCTAGGTTGGAAAGGCCCCGGATTCTGTCCAGTGACTCGCGCCTCCAGATGGAGCTGTCTATCCTTCAAATCCGACACATCCCTCACAATCTGTGCTTGCCCCCTCTTCAACTTCTGGTTACTTCTCGCCAATCCCGTAATACACCCGAAAATTTTCTCAAGCCAAGTCTTGGTGTTGGCACTGGGTGGCGGCGGAGTAAGCAACGATCCTCCAGTTGCTCTCAACTGGGCCCTACTACGCGTAAGAATGGAGGAATCCATATCCATGGGGTTCAAGGGGTCATTGACCAGGTATTTCCGAGCCAGAGCAATCTTGCTCCTCAGAATCTTACTCACTAAACACGGGAAGGGCATCCTCAACGAGGTAGGGGCATCCCTAAAATCACACATTTGCCCAAATACGAACAGAGCCCAATCACAAACAGTGTTTTCTTCCATGAATGCAAACATTAAATTTCCCACAAATTTCTGGGGCGCACCCTCCTTACCCCTGGGATACAGATTATAACATACCACCTGGTTCATAAACCGATAATCCTGTGTGAGCTTACCGGGCCAGTGAGGGTTTCTAGCATTCCTCCTATCATCATACAAAAAACCGTTCACCTCATCATCATTGAACGCCGACTCCGGCCTCGGGTAGGTTGTGGGCCTCGTAGGCCTCACATACCCCCAAGCAAGGGCTATCTCTCTGGCATCGATAAACACTGGGGTATTGCCAATTTTGGAGATAATCCGTGCCTCCAGAGTCAAAAAGGTCCCAGGCTCCGGCACAATCATATTCTTATAAAACTCTTCACATAATGCATTATTGTAACCGGGGTTAGGTTCGAACCAGAAATCCATACCTTGATCCCGAATGGCTTGGAATGGCGGGAAGTGCTCGCCCTGACAACCCATCATCGAATATATACCTCTCGTTTTTCACCCCCCTCTGCTTGATCGAGGCCTCCCACTTCGCCTGATTATCCCTGTCTATTTGGTCCCGGTCCCTACGTTTTGGCCGGACCGGCTGAACTTCTTCTACTCCACTGGAAGACCCCGCTACTGCCTTCCCTCTACCAATGTGTTGCCTTTTAGATGCCATGTCTTAAGGTTTTCGGTTTGACAAAAATTTGGGTTTTTGGGTTTTCTGATCTGGGAATTTCGGTGGGTTAGAAGAAATTTGGTTCGGATAGAATGGTAGAGGAGAGTGAAAGGAGTATTTTTGCAAATTTTGGTGGAGATTGGTGAAGATTTGAAGGAGTTATGGAGGTTTGAAGGTTAGGGTTTTAAGTGGTTATGGAGTTTGGGCGAGAGAAGAAGAAGAAGAATGAGGAAGAAGAAGAAAAAATGGGGAAGAGAGAGAGAGAATCGGCCTTATTATTTTTTCCGCAGACGGACCGGGAGCGCTACACCATTTACGGTGTAGCGCTACTGACGTCATCATTTTATTTATTTATTTTTTTTTTCCCCATTCCTTTTAGATAGTTTTGTTTTTGTGTTCTTGTGTTTTGTTTTGTTTTGGACTAATGTGCAGGTTGCTTTGGTTTAAGTTGGGGGTGTTCTTTGCCCCGTATCTTTGTTAGGCTTGCCGTCATCCACTTTTGAGGTGTTCTCTTCCCTTTTCTCTTGCACTTGGCTTGCTATATTATATCTATCTAATCGCCAATGAGGGCATTGTCTAGTTCAAGTTGGGGGTGGGAATCTCTTCGAATTTTGAGTCCTATGAGTCTTTACTATATGAAAAAAAATGGAAAATTTGAAAAATAAAATAAAATAAAAATAGTGGATCCTCTTTGCATGCAATTTGGGATTAGTTGAGATTGACTGTTGATAGCTTAAGTAGAGGTGCGTTGCATATTGCTTGGATATTTTGTGGCATAATGGTTCTTTTTGCTAGTCTTTTGTGGAAATTTATCGTGGCACTTATTTTGAGCACCTTTTGCACTTCACATACATTGGGCCTTGGTTATTTTGTGAGTTACATTTTGATTGTTCTCGATGGCTAGTTTAGTGGAGACTTATGCCCGAGTGAGCTTTAGAGCCTTATCTTCATTTGGAGTGGTGTCACAGAAACTCTTTGTTTGTCATGAAAAGAGTCAAGTCGTTGTTGGTCTCATTATTCTTGCTGCCAAGTATTGAAATATATTGCTTGTTACTCTGCTAACTTGGTGTAGGGCTGAAAGTCGTCTAAATCATTTCCCTCAATATATTTAATCAACTATGGAGATCTTGGTAGTTGACGTATGCCTACAGGTTACTTAAAGAACTACCCTATATGAATTAGGGCCACAATATAATTGCAACATGCTTCATTAACATGTATAGACTGACCTCCTTGTTGCTAAATAAGTATAGCTACAACAAAAAATTTAGCTGCCTTGAAGAAATCTTTTTCCTTCATATACACTATCCCCCTTTGAAACATATTGGTGACCTTTTCATGGGTTTGTGACAATACATGTCTCATTTTCGTGCAAAGCAGATTCTTTTCTATACTAGAAGAGCTCAAATAGAGTGGTTATCAGTTTGAACAAGGTGAGCGAGAGACTGACAGCGCTGGTTGGTTAGACTGATAACGACGAGTAGAGATAGAGGTTGACCTCTTCAAAGGCACCCAAGGGGTTTGGGTGCATCATTTTTTCCCTCATAAGACATGGTTTGTTGTATTGCTTTTAAAAATAGATTGAAATTTTCTAAAACAAAAATACTAAGCGGTTTAAGAAAGGAAAAGGAAAGAAACGATGTGAATAACAAGAAATCAAACTTCGTTAAAAGTCTAACAAAGTTTGGGTACAAGATAAATGAAAGCGAAGGCTAGGCTTGCTATATTTGTGTATTGGAGTGATCAATTGCGTACCCAAAAAGAGGTGGTTCCTGTGAAATGTCAGTATTTTTGAAAGTATCTTCAATTTCTCCATCAACGATCTGAAACACAAAACCCAAAGAACCATGAAATTACAATAGTGGTCCCAAAGTTAAATAAGAAACAAGAAACGAAAAAATTATTAATTAAGAATTATCTTCGCCTCCAGCTCATTGAGCTGTGCCGGTCCCAATATCTCATGGACGAGTAGTAAAGAAGTTTCCTTGATAATTTTCCACAACGAGAAAAAAAGTTTTTTCACAGGTCCAAACATATTCTCCTTCAAAGGTAACAAAAAAATTATTTAACACGAAAACTTAAAATGAGAGCTCAACTGACTCATACTTCCAAGTATCAACCATATTTACATGAGGTTGTGTTTGGATCTAATAAGCGCACACACGGATACAATATATGGGCACGAACACAGACACGAGGACGGATTATTAATGCAAACGTAGGTGTTAAAACATGAACTACAACAATGAATTGTGGAGAACTTTATAGATTTACCCAAACTCCCTCCAAATTCAACACACATACCATCCCTAAACAGATAGCAGACCACCAAAAAACCATTCATAGCCATGTAATGAGCAAGATATCGTGATAATAACTAATCAACTGAACTTACTAAAACAAAAATGGTTCTCGCTCTTTGGTGGGTCTGTTTTTCCCTGATCTGAGCTTGTCGGGTTAAGAAAGTGGGACCCGAGACCGACCGTAATGGCAGAACCGCCCAAAAGCAGAGTATCGGTTTTCCGGTGGTTGGTCGGGTTTGGCTCCTGACAGCAAAAAAGAAAAAAAACCAGACAACTAAACATCAACAGATTCAATCGCGTTCGAAAGAGAAAAACGTCAACAGATTCAACACAACACAAGGACTAATATTGTACACAGTCTGAAAATTTAGTTACACAAACCGAAATTGTTTGATAATTGATACGAAAAAAAATCACGTCACTTACAACTTTACAAGCTATAACTCGATCGATTGCAAGACTTCTTCGCGGGAGAGAGAGTGTGAGGGAAACTTTGTGAGAAAGAGACTTCGTGAGAGAGTAGCAGGGAGATCTTTGCAACTCGATCTCGAAATGGGAGAGAGGATGAGAGAAGTTGAAGGCGGACACGGTGGCCGATCGGTAGGGGTTGGTGGCCAATTTCCACGGAAGGTGTATGGTGGCGGATCGATCAGATTTACACGGCGAGGCAAAGACGAGAAACTGGACGGTGGTGGACAGTGGCGGACGGTCAGTGAAGGAAGAGGCATCACATTACAGAGAGAGAGACAGAAAGGGGTGGGGCGGTGGGCTCTGGGGAAGAGAGAGTGATTTTTAGGGTTAGTATACTGGGTTCATGTATGAGTGGATGGGATCACTACACGTGTAAAGTTGGTAAGATTGTACAGTGTATACATATTTAGGGTGAGTTTCCGAATGGATTTTATCTACTAGATTTTATCAAAATCTGATAAAATCAAGTCTTGATTTTATCCATTCATGCAGAGAGTTGATAAAATCTTAGATTTTTGAATCTTAGATTTTTGAATGCAAAAATCTAAGATTTTATCAACTCTCCTCACGAATGGATAAAATCAAAGGCTTGATTTTATCAGATTTTGATAAAATCCATTCGGAAACTCACCCTTACTAGCATGATAGCACGGAAATCGCAACACGCCGGATAAAAACAATACTTAAGAATATATTTAATCAAACTATGTATGTTTATTTCTCTTATTTGAACATAAAATATATTGGTGTTTACCACTCTGTATCTGTTCTTCTAAATTGAAAAACAATGATAAAATTGCCCCACAAAAAGCATTTACACTGCGTCAAAAAATTACATTTTACAACGTACAGACCATTACTTCTTAAAAGTAAAGCAAGGGGGTGTTTGGGAGCCTACTTTTTAATTTTTCATTTTCAACTTTTTGGTTTTTTGACTTTTTTGATTATGGTCAGAATGTGTTTTAAATTTGTAAAGAGTGTTTGGGAAGAATGTGCAAAATGCATTTTGCAATAGTAGTAGTGTTTGGGTGAATAATGATGAAAATGAGTTATGGAATGGTTTTTTACCGTTTTGCCCTTGTTTATTTATTATGGTATTAGAAATGTGTATAAATATTATTTTTAGGAAGCTTTTTAAAGTTTGGGAAATATTTTGTAAACATTTCCCGTCCAATTTTGATTAATGTTGTTTTTGTTGAAAAATATTTTTTGGTCTTCCTTTGCTTTTTGGTAATTGAAAATCTCCCGTGAAAATATTTTTTACACTTAATAATGTAAAATGGAAATAATAATGTAAAATGGAAATAAAATGGAAATATTTTTTACTGGAACTTCTCTCTCTCTGTCTCTCTGTGTTCTAGTTTAATCCCCAAATTCGGCCATGGGTTGAAGAGCTTGGCAACAAATATCAACCATGGATGGTATGTGAAACCTACATCCACTTTTTTTTTTTGGGTAAGTTAACATTTTATAACCAACCACAAGAAACTTTCTATCCCAGGGCCAAACCTTAGGAGAAACAACCAAAAACAAGCAACTAGAAACAAACAACTAGAAGCAGAAACTAAATCCTAATTCTACCAAGCAAGGATGAAGATACATTCCAATTCTGACACAAACTAAAGTTTTCACTGGAATGAGGCCACTTACCCCATGAACAGACCCTATCCCGAACATTAGCTACAATAATAGAGATAACATCGTCAGGGCTGCAAGACTTTAGAGTAAAAATCCTGGCGTTACGTTCCATCCAAATATAGTAGAGAGCAGCAGCTAAGGATAACTTGCCAAGAGAAGCTTTGAGACTTCTACCGGTGCAATGCAGACTAAACCAGGCAATCTCAGCATCCCAGTCCATAGGGCTTCTAAAAATCAAGTTTCTCCTCAAAAGATCAGACCAAATGTACTTGGAGAAGCAACAATCAAAGAATAGATGAGCATGGGATTCCATCCACTGATGGCACAAAACACAGGAAGGATGCACATCCATCCCCCAATTCTGAAGTCTGTCCTTTGTAGCTAGCCTCTGGCGACAAGCTAACCAAACAATAAAGGCCCACTTAGGAACAGTCCTATGAAACCACACAACTGAGCTCCAAGACTGAGTTTGACCAATAGTCCTAATAGCATTCCAAGCGAATTGGTAGAATAGAGACCAGAGGGAGAAGGAGACCAAAAGACCTCATCATCAGATTGAAGAGTAGGAAGAAACCCAGCCGGAGTAGCAGCAATAATTTGCAATGTAACTCTGAACCTACATCCACTTGTATTTGTATTCGATACATATATATGATTTTATTCTGCATCCATTTACTACTTTGAATTTAGTAATTGGAGACCTTAAATTCATAGCATGAGGTTTATGCTGTTGGTTGTCACAAACCCAAAAAGAGTGCTTTTGAAACTCTAATATCAAGGATCAATGTTTGCCCATTATTCCTAACAATAGATGACGAACAGATCTGCTACGAGAACTGGTATAGATTGAAGAATCATCTTCTGGCTTCTCTGTGTGTGTGTGTGTGTGTGTGTTGTGGTGAAGAAAACAGGAAAGGAGAAGAAGATAATGTTGAGCAGGAAAGGGAAAGGCAGATAGGGTAAAATGGTCTAAACTTTTGTGGAGAAAAAACGAGAAGTAGAAGCAGAAGTGAAAAGCTCCTCCGGAGCTCCTTTTGGCTTCTGTCCTCAATTGTGAAATTGGGAGAATGAGTTTTGCCAAAATGAGTTTTGGTGGTTGTTGGCCAAACACCCATAATGAAAAAAAGAGAAGTTGAAAATGAGATAATGTGTCGCCCAAACAGGCTCCTACTACTTTAGTTTACTATCCACTCTCATTTTTGTGATATGTTGTTAGTGAAATGATTCTTTTTTTAATTTTGAATTTTACTCTTCGAGTTTGACTAATTAATTTTGAAGAGCATACAACTTTGTCACGACTTAGGTTTTACTTTTTCTTTTCGTTTATGGAACCCAAAGAGAAGGAAAAAATGATTTCTGACACCTAATAAAAAGAATGAAAATATATGTATAGTAATTTGCTTCTTAACTAAAAGACCTAAACTAAAATCTTTATTCAATTTTCGTTTTGACTTTATAAAATATTATATCTTGTCTTCTTGATGAGCAAGCAATAAAAAAGGAACTTAGTTAAATAAATAATATTAAAAAATAAAACAGAAAAAATATATATAAAGAAAAAGAGATAAACAAATGAATTAAATAAATAAGATAAAAGAATTAATAAATTAAATAAAAAAGGAATTTAGTTAAATAAATAAAAGAGAAAAAATATATAAAGAATATTAAAAAAATAAAAGAGAAAAAAGATATAAATAAAAAGAAATAATTAAATAATTAAATAATTAAATTAATAAGATAAAAGAATCAAGAAATTAAATAAAAATGAAATTTAGTAAAAAGGGTGGGGGTATTTTCGACTTTTGGCATGGGACCCATGGGAGGGGTGCTGTCGGGGGTGGAAAAAGTAATTTGCAGGTGAAAATTGAAATTACCTAGGGAGTTTTTTTTTTGGTAAGTAAATTACGTAGGGAGTTATCAAAACAATACTTAAGAATATATTTAAGTATTGGTGTTTAGCATAAAATATATTGGTGTTTAGCATTCCTTATCTGTTCTCCTAAATTGAAAAACACTGATAAAATTGTCCAACAAAAAGCATTTACACTGTGTCAAAAAATTACATTTTACAACTTACAGACCATTACTTTTTAAAAGTAAAGCAAAATCAACCTACTACTTTAGTTTACTATCCACTCTCTTTTTTGTGATATGCTGTTAGTGAAATGGTTCTTTTTAATTTTGAATTTTACTCTGCGAGTCTAACTAATTAATTTTGAAGAGCATACAACTTTGTCACAGGTTTTACTTTTTCTTTTCATTTATGGTACCCAAAGAGAAGGAAAAAAAGATTTATGACACCTAATAAAAAAATGAAAATATCCGTATAGTAATTTGTTTCTTAACTAAAAGACCTAAATTAAAATCTTTATTCAATTTATCTCTCAACAAATAAGAGTAAAGTTAGAGATTAACAACAACAAAAATTTGGCCAAAAACGGTGGTAATTTTTAACTTTACAAAACATTATATTTTAAAATTTGTAGGCAATTTGTGTTTGTTACCGATTGCCACTGTTAGGTTATCTTATGGATATCGCTTAAGATGAACTATAATGACACATAATTATATGCCTATGACTTTGTGAAGTATTTTCTTCTTCAGGATCAATCATCGAGTCTACCACGATAGGGGATTCCATTTTTTCCCTTGGGTCCCAAAAGATCTTGAGCAATCGATCCGGTAGAACAACTCAAAAAATAAAGAAGTATTGTTAATTAGTCCATGTTCATTCCAAGTTTGTAAGTATCATTTTAACCGTAAGACAAATGATGAAATACAAATAAAACAACATAGGTAGAGCAACTTCTAAGCATCCATAAGATATGAAGTTATAAGTATTAAATAACAGAAAAGAAACTCACTACTTCATCGGTAGGATAATTTCTCTCATTTGGAATAATAAAATTTGTTTGGCGCTACCGTATCACAATTTTGCACCTAGATACTTGTAGAACAAGAAAATACATAGAAAAATATAACAATTATATGAACAGGCACAATATATCTTGATTCCATTAAACAAAGGGAGAAAATATAATTTGAAATAAATTATTTACGTACCGAATTTGATAATGTTTTGGTACTAATTCTCTACAACACACCATCTTTCATTATTAGGGCTTTGAATATTCTCTGCTTAGATGTCATCTACATCCACAATGCTTAATCCGTCAAAGTAAAAAAAAAAAAAAAGAACCCACAAAATAATCAATTAATCACCACAAATGTGCAATTTTCTAATTAAAAAAAACACACAGATTGTTCGATTAACCCAAATCCTGGCTTTAAATATGCAATTCTCGAATTCAAATTTCCTATTTGAGCAGGTGTAAATTTCAATTCTATTTTGAATTAGAGTTGACAGTATGGTATTTAATTAGAGTTGACCAGTATGGTATTTAACTTTGGATATTTATTTCTTGAGGATCCCAAATCATATGCCAATTGGGATAGATTCATGATTTTGAAATTCAAAAAAGATTGTGTTACATGTCTCACTTCAAAAATTGAATCACAATCTAACGAATTACTGCCACTTGTTGCGTCCACGTTCCTCCTCACGAAAAGTCATTCTGCAATAATATATAAGATAAGATTAGGCCTGCCAAATGTAATGTATATATCTGCCACCGGGTGGGATTTTATCGGGTCAGAGATGACTCAGTCCGTGAACCACCCGAAATCCATGAAAAATTCACTACATTAACCCATGAATAATAAATAAGATAAGATTAGGCCTGCCAAATGTAATGTATATATCTGCCACCGGGTGGGATTTTATCGGGTCAGAGATGACTCAGTCCGTGAACCACCCGAAATCCATGAAAAATTCACTACATTAACCCATGAATAATATATAAGATAAGATTAGGCCTGCCAAATGTAATGTATATATCTGCCACCGGGTGGGATTTTATCGGGTCAGAGATGACTCAGTCCGTGAACCACCCGAAATCCATGAAAAATTCACTACATTAACCCATGAACCGACTAAATGCGTTGTTTGAACCGACTGAGTGAGTTGTCTGAATGGTCGGAATGGGTGGGGTGGGTCGGTTTTAACGGGTTACTCGGTTCCATGCTCAGGCCTAGATGACAATGAAATTCGTTCAACCACATAACATAGCATGTTTAACTACCGTAATTCTCAAGAAATTACAAAAAGTACCGACATAAATTTTTAACTCTCATAGTTCTCAGCCATTGCAAATGCAAAACCGTCAATGTTTCTCGACTTTTGCTTTAGTGTTTATAGAGCCAGGAAGAGAAATGAGGGGTCCAGCCCTTCAACAAAGGAACATTTAGTAGCGATTATACATAGCACACAAGCAAGCCATAAGTCTTGAGAAAAAGAAAAGGGAGAGAGGGAAAGAGAGGATCGATACGTTACATTTACAAAGTATTCAACAATTTGATGTCACACATAACAGGGAAGCTACATCTAGAAAAGCACATTACAGCTCCGTCAAATCTCTGGCATTGCCTTCTCAAAGGATGCCTTCGCAATGTTCCTTTATACTTCCCTCTACTATCAAACTTTCTTTGTTTCTTCAGTCTCATTAAATGTAGCTTGAATATTTCTAAAACTGTAACTTGTCGTGGTTTAGCTGACTAAATCTAGCATCGATCTTCATGTGCTCCACTTTACAAACGGATAATTCCTCCTCTATGGGGAGAAACATGTCCTTGAGACGAGATGAAGGTTTATTATCATCATTTTTATAAAAAAAGAAAAAAACTTACATGGCTTTTTTTAGGTTCAATGAAGGGAGGAAAAAAGTTGAACATTTACAACATATTCGACGCCTAACAATGCAACATCAGCTTCCAAAAATAGAGTTTCAGCAATTACAGGGGTGGTTTTATTATTTATTACTAGTTTTTTTTTTTTATCAGCAAAACTGCCCGACGGGCTACAATCCAGAATCAGAAAGAAAAACATCAGAAAGAACAAACGGAGGAGAGGACACCCAATTAACAGGGAGGGAGCCTCTTAAAGCTAGAGAAGCTACAGTGTGGGCAGAAACATTAGCTGCTCTTCGAACCCAATTGAATGAGATACAACTTGCTGAAGCTATCTCCCTAATGTCAAGAACCAACGATAACACTTCCCAAGGGGGAACCAACTCGGATACGCTGAGGAGAATGGCTTCTTTGTTATCAAATTCAACCACAACCCCCAAAAGACCCAAAGCTGAGATCATTAACTTTAAGCATGCCACCCGAATAGCATCCAGCTCTCCTTGAAGAAAGGAATTATTTATTACTAGTTTTTTTTTTTTTTGAGCAAAAAAAGGGTGGGAGGGGGCGACCGGCGTAGCAACCCCCCTTAACTATACTAATTTTACTACTGTAGTTTTTTTTTATGCCACATTTACCCTCCTTTCCATCTCCCTTTCTTTATAAACCTTACTAAATTGATTTCACCATTTACCCACAAAAACCTTAGTGTTCAGTAATAAGCCATTGAATAAAAAATTTGTAGAAATCAAGTGACGACGTGGGCGAAGGAATTAGTGACACATAGATCTGGCTGCACTTGCTGCCGACGCGGATGAACAAAAGCCGATGGCGTAGTTGTCAATTGGGTTCCGATGAGGCACACCGAAGAAGAGGTAGTGTCAGTTGTGGACAACATTTGTCTTCTTTATATGGATTCATTTAGCCTCCTTGAATGAGAAAAAACTAGATGGAATTCGGGAGAAAAATGCAGTAGTTGAAATATCCAGCTCCGAACAAATCCCAAATTGGGGTTTCTTCTTGTTCTAGTTCAATGTAATGAGGAAAAAGTGTTGTAATGGAAGAAATCCAAATGGGGATTTCTCAGAAATGTTAGAGGATGAGTTGTACTCCTATTTCCTGTTAGACTTCTTGAACCACAGCTGGGTTAGGAGTGGCTAATAGAAGAGGAGAGTGAGGACTTAAGAGGCAGGGGCATAATCCTAACTCATCACTGGTCATATAAATAGGGGCATTTTAGTAAATACATGCATTTTTTAAAAATGGTGTTAGCCATTTTAAATAGCGCAAAAAAATGAAGGGGTGTAATTGATAGGTTTTAAAGATGAAGGGTGTTATGTGTGGAAGAGTGATAGATGCAGGGGTCTAAGTGATTTATATCCTTTTGGTTATGATCATAGTTGTGGAGTATTGGCGATGATAGTTGTGGCCATTTCACGTATAGCTATGATTTGGTTATGGTCCCTAAAATATTTGGAAAACCATATTCATGCATTTAGATGATAAGGATGTGCTGTAAAAATGAAAAATTTTGGCCTAAATTAATAAAAAGTTGCTTCTTTTGCAATAAAATGTTAAATGATGAATTGATGATCCCTTGGTCTAATAGTTGGTCTAATAGTTGACTTGAGGTACTTGCTTCTATTTCAAGGGAATCGAATTTTTGAATCCGTCCAAATAGCCATTTTTAGGGTTATTATATACCTTCTTTTTTACTTTGTTCTTCATATTTACTCTCGAAAATCTGTGCGTAACAGAATTGTCTAAGGGCTTTAGACGATGCCTTTGTACCTGTCATGCCAGCAGCGGAAGACAAGGCACGATATAGGTCAAAGAAGGGAGACTACGCAACAAATGTCTTAAGAGTTTGTAGTCGAAACCGGTACCTAAGATTCATATAGGCGTTGTCTGGTTGGGAAGGATCCGCCACGGACTCGAGAGTGCTTTGTAACGCGTTGATGAGGCCACATGGGTTGAGAATTCCACAGGGTACGTCACTATAATAACTTTGATTTACACAACATAATAGCTCCGCACTTTGGCCAACGTAATCACATAGAAGTCAATGCATTTTGTAGGTCGTTACTACATCGTCGATGCCGGTTACACAAATGGGCGGTTACCTTGTCGATGCCAACGTAATCACATAGAAGTCATTGAACCGTTTATTGAAATGCAAACTTTATTACTAAGACAAAAATACATTATGAACTTTATTACAAAGACAAAGACACTCTCTAAAATAAAGATAGACTCTGAAATTCAGCTTAATTCTTAAAACTTCCGACGACTTCAATCTTCATCTTCCCCACCGTCTTGAGGTGTGAAGCAATAGGACCATCAACTGTAATTGGGAAATCGCTTTCCATTCCAGTTTGCAAATTGTGGACGACCCTACATTTTAAAATTAAAAAAAAAACAATCAAACTTCAATTCAATAAGAGTTAGGGAAAATATTCACCAAGCCTGTTGGATGAATTCTTACTTGGACAAAATTGTTCCAAACTTGTTTGTTTTCCACCACCAATTTCTTTTCAGTGTCATCCCATCCGAACCCTTCAATTTGACGCAACTGATTGATATAGACAAAGTCTCGCTTCCATTGGGTAATCTTGCGTTCAATAAGAAATTTGTTGGACCATTTTTTTTTTTTTTTCGGCAATTACTCCAATTTTTCTCATTTCTCATTTCTCATTAAATATGGGAGGCTTTCAATCATATTTACCAAAAAAAAAAAAAAAAGGAAGATCAAAAAATATTTCAAAAAGGAAAAAATTCAAAATTAGAGGGGTGGGGTTTACAAAAATATTTACCACTATGACTTTAAAAAATTTGCTAAAAACAATATTCGTACACACAAAGCCGGCTTTGGGCTTAAGCTCCTAAAGTAATCGCTTTAAGCCCCCAAAATTTGACTAATTTTGAGGGCCCCCAATTATGTAGGTCCATATAGTAGTTAGGCCTACATAAAAACTAAAGTTAATTTGTCTAATAATTTTAAGGCCCAAATTTAAAATAAGGCCAATTGAAAGGGCCCAAACATGATATAATTTTTTCCTTATTTTGTTATTATGAAAAACTAAGAGGGCCTAAGTGTCAAAAAAGAAGCTAAAAGATCATCGCGTACTAAGTGCTGACTTATAATTAGTACATTTGCAGCTAAAAACGCAAGAAGTAAATGATTGTTTTTTGATATAGTATACTCCGTCTCTCCATTTTTAAATGTTCCTTTAGAAAAACGTGTTTTTGTTGACCATAAAAAAGTATTTCTATAGATTTAAAAAAAAAAATTTGCACCAAATTAAAGTGCTAAAGAGAAATGATTATTTGGGGCTTGAAAATGTAAGTATTATTATATAGGCCACTTAAAAGGGGACAGTGGGAATAATAGTTTTCGATTCTATATACTTATGCTCTCAAATGATTATAACAAGTTTTTTTTTTCCCAGGTACTTTTAATTATGCAAAGTAGATTAAGGGCCCATTTAAAAAATTCGTTTTAAGCCTCAGAAAACTTAGAACCGGCCCTGCGAACACATTCTTAACAATAACTAATAAACAAGGGCAAACTAGTAAACCATTAATCTATAACTCATTTTCATCATTGTTCTCTGAAACACTACAACTTTTACAAAATACATTCTGCACATTTCTCCCAAACACTCCAACCAAATTCAAAATACATTGTGACCATAATCCAAAAAGTCAAAAATCCAGAAAGTTAAAAATGAAAAATTGAAAAGTAGGCTTCCAAACACCCCTAAAACACTAATTACCACCAAGACCCTAAAATCAAGGGATTGAGGATCCACCTGGCGCCTAGGCCGACTTTTAAAACACTGGAATCATATACGCTATTGGCCCATTACATACCATACTGTAGAAAATCCAATACTAAATTGATGACACAACAACAACATACCAAAAAACCAAAATCGTCTCAAAAACCAACACATCATCTATCATGGAGGCTTCCTTGAAAGAGCCACCACTACAAACGTAACAAACCTATCATTACTGTTCACACCAAGGAGACCTTCTTCGAGGGGTTTTCATTTGCACACTAAGTTGAAACAATTAGAGAAATTGTCGTAGTTGAGAGAGAGTGTTCGCCCAAGTTTTTCATGCACCACAACCCTTTTACCATTTCTGCAATCAATATGCTCCACCTCTTCCCTTGTAATACCACATAGGGCTGTAAACGAGCCGAATCGAGTCGAGCTTTAGAATGTTCAGGTTCGCTCATTAAGTTTTTAAACGAACTCGAGCCGAGCTCGAGCCGAGATTGCCTAGGTTTGAGTCGAACTCGAACTAGTTCGCGAGCCTTCACGAGTGAAAAATAATAGATTTTTATGCTCTTATATAAGTCTAGAACTTCAAATAATGTTTTTGTTTTGTACATAAAATAAGTTCATACATATATAAAAATCATAAAAACATATTAAAATTTAAGTTTATAATACTTTTATAAGTTTATACATGTACAAGTAATAAAATTTTCATAATGCATATGTGAGAGTTTATATATATCCAAGGTTATTTAGGAAATTCTTATGAGATATATTACAAGTTCGAGAGCCTAATCGAGCCGAATATTGTCAAGTTCAAGTTCGGCTCGTTTATTAAATGAACCTAAAATTGAGGTTCAGGTTCAGTTCATTTGGTTTCCGAATTGAACTCGAACGATCTTTTACCGAGTCGAGCCTCGAATAGTTCACGAAACGGCTCAGTTCATTTACAGCCCTAATACCACACAAGCTGTAACTATCTACCCATCTTTTCTCGGGGTAAACCTACAGGTACAGAGTTTTTTGTACAGAAATTGTACAAATCGCTCTCGTGGACCCACTTTTGGGTCCCACACGAGTGATCCGAACCATTCATTATTTTTAGAACATTTTTCCGAGGGGCCCCGCAAGATTTCAGCTCAATCGGACGGTTAGAAGTGCTTGAACCAAAGTCCCACACGGTTAGAAGTGATTGAAACGGTGGGACTTTGGTTCAAACACTTCTAACCATCCGATTGAGCTGAAATTTTGTGGGCCCCTCGGAAAAATGTTCTAAGAATAATGAACGGTTCGGATCACTCTTGTGGGACCCAAAAGTGGGTCCCCAAGAGCGATTTGTACAATTTATGTACAAAAAATTCTGTACCCATAGCAGGGTCCCAACTCGAGCCTTTATTCCTTTTCAGATATTCAATCCCTTGCTCAAATAACTCTCTTGATGTATTAAACAAGTCCATGGCGTATTTTTTACTTTTACCCAAATGACCGAAGCTATATAGTACCAACACCTTTCTCCAATCCATGACCAACTAAGGTTGTCACCAGAGAGTTTAACTAAGAAAACCACATTTGTCACCAGAGAGTTTTAACCAAGAAACCACATTTGTCACCAGAGTTTGCCTCCTCCCTCTAGAACACAAAGGGATGAAAAAGGCCAAATCATAACCCCAACTTTTGCAAAAGAAAATACACTTCTTAAAAAAAAAAATACACTTCTTCAAAGCCTCCTGGAATCATCGTAAGCCAAAAAAAATTTGAAGTTTTTTCTTCATACAAAACTAGTATCTCCATTTTTTTTACAAGAGTCCCCAATATGAAACTTATAAAATGCGTAAAAGCGATGCACTTCTTCTTAAATGATTTAAGTTAAAGCCACAGTCTGATATGCACTCTATGGTCACACAGCAGAATTACGATGCCAAAGCTTTTCTTCAAATGCAAGGGGCGTTTTACGGAGCTATTATGTAGATATAAGATGACGCCTCACCCTCGTCTTCTCTTGGTAGATTCACAACAAGAATCTTAAGATTTGATACAATTCAACGGGTAATAACATGAACACGTTGCATAAATCGCAAGTAGCCGTCAATCTTGGGAGAACCAGTTAATCAAATTGGTGAATCGTGAATCACGTGATTAGCTGAACTCAATGTTCTGCCCCTTTTCTGCATTTTTTTTGGTTGGGAAAGGGAAAAAACAACTCTTTTAAGGTCTTTAGAGTTATCATATGTCATTATTGTCTTTGTCTCTCACTATTTAACTCTCGAAAATAAGCTTCCTTTCTCTATTTATAATCTTCTAGACCTATGGGGGGAAATAGGAAATAAACTTCTTCCCTCTCTGTATAATCTTCTAGACTTGCATAGGAAACCTTTTCTAACCCGATTTTCCACAACCATGGCCATATTTGAAACCAGCAGGCGTGCATATGCAATGTCACACTCGTGCACCCCAAACACTCGGCAAATGGAAAACATCCAGTGTCACGCTGAAAGAAGCATAATCTTCAGAGGCCAACAAATATACAGATTAATCGGCAGGAGTGTGCACATGCATAGTAACCAATCGGATCCCAGAAATATTCCAAGGAAAGAGGGAGAAGAAAGAAGAACAAGACAAGACAACTTGGAAAACTAATTTTTTGGTTTGATCCGACATAACTTGACCTCTATCTCCGAAATGTTTACTCCACCAAACACGATAGCTTGGAACGTCTCAGGGGTTTGGTCTGCTTTCTTGGCCTCAAAGGTAATATAATGCAGAATACAGCAAAGTTCCAAGGACGACCTGATGATCTTCTCAAACTTGAAGGCTGTCTTCTGCAATTTAAGAGAGGCCAAAAAAAAAAAAAACCGCCATTAAAGTGTCGGTCAATAAGAGTGTTAAACAGGTAAAGACTTTAAAGAACAGAGATTACGCTCACACATACATTCTTATTGTTGTAACTGTCAATTGCAAATTCTGAACATTCTTTGACAATCCCGTGAACCATTGTACCCTCCTGTAACTCTGAGTCTAAGAATGGTTGGATTACGCCATGCTCATTCTCAATTACACTGGGGGGAACATCGATGTCAAACCCCTGTTGTTGACATGAAAGGTAGATTATACTATCAAACAAAATTAGATTGGATGCAATATTAGAAGGCACGGAAGATGTGAGAGCAAGAAAACAGCATAGAGTGTCGATAGAGAATAAATTTATTTGAGAGAAGAAACAAAACCATTCCACATATTTACCCCGGTCTTTGCTTTCTCCTCTTCGTACTTCCGCCACTCTTCTCTGGTCATTCTGCTAAATGGAAGTGGCTCATCATCAAAAGCATCCAAGAGGGAAGCACCATCATCATCTTCCCTCAAGACATCCCATACAGAAGCACCATCATCATCTTGCCTCAAGAGTGTTGATTCAAGAGTCGCATCCACATCTGTCTCCTTGCCTCCTACAAATACTCAGATTACCGATTTTAACAAAAGAAGACCAAACCAAAAGTACTTTTGAGTAAAGAAAACCCCACAAGAAAAACCCTGGTTCTAAAGATCTTATTAAGGGATACAAATTCCACATCAAATGAAAAAAAGCCCATCAAATCTCTAGCAGAAATAGAAAATACAAACCCATAGCACCGCAAGAACTCTCAATCCACAATTACGCGGATTTCCAGTACGAAATTACACGAGTTGTGGCCTCTCAACCCTAGCCTTGATCAAAGATGAAAGGAGGCATCCTCTCTCTCTCTCTCTCTCTCTCTCTCTCTCTCTCTGTGTGTGTGTGTGTGTGTGTGTGTGTGTGTGTGTGTGTGTGTGTGTGTGTGTTGGGAAGACATAGGTATAAAGGGGAAAAAATCAGAACGTTCATAATGAAATATGCAAACGCATAAAGGAAAAGTAGAAAATTGGGAAGGATGAGAGATTTGAGTATGAACCTTTTCGTTTTTTGAAGGCGTGAAACAAGATCAAGAAAGAAGTTGTTGTTGTTATCGCAATGCCAAGGAACTTTTCCACCGCTAGCGATTGAAAATTCTCCATTTTCTTTGTTGAAGCTCTCAATTTCTAGGATACTCTGTGTGTTGTGGCCTCTCAACCCTAGCCTTGATCAAAGATGAAAGGATACTCTGTGTGTTGGGCAGATATATAGGTATAAAGGGGGAAAAAATCAGAGCGTACATAATGAATGAAATATGTAAACCCAAAAAGGAAAACTACTCTATAAAAATGGGGTGCATGTTGTCCTTTCGGGGACAGCATGTATGTTGTACGATGTTTTGGATTTTTCACATCTTATCCAAACAAGATGAAGGAAGCAATTGCTACAAATCTTCTAGGATTTATGTAAAATCTCCATTGGGGACAACATGGATGATGTCCCTAAAGGGACAGCACCATCCCCCATTCAAGCTGGAAAAATTTGGGGTGATTTGCAAAAAAAAAACGTTGAACTGGTTTTTTGGTTTTTTTGTTTTGCCTTTATTCAAAAAAAAATTGTATTTGTTAGTTTTGCATCAAGTTTGACGAATCCAAAAAGTATAAAATTATAGTCAAAACTAATATTTTTATGAATAAAGACGAATATAAACCAAAATAAACCAGTTTATTGGTTTAATTTTGGCTTTATTAAAAAAGAAATTAGTTTCGACTATAATTTATACTTTTTGGATTCATCTCGTCGAGACGAATCCGTAAACCACGAAAATTAGACGCAAAACTAACAAGTGCAAAAAAAAAATTTGAATAAAGACAACCAAAAAAACCACTTTTTTCTTTTTTGCCAAATCAAAATGAGGGTTAAGGAAAGGAAAATGGGAAATTCTCTCTAAGGAAAATGAGGGTTAAGGAAAGGAAAATGGGAAATTCTCTCCAAGGAAAATGAGGGTTTAAGGAAAGGAAAGAAAATGAGGGTTAATGAAGAAAATGGGAGAGAAGGGAAAAAATGTAGTGGGAAACCTGGAGGAAAAATCTAAAATGGGGAAACAAAATAAGAGGGAAAAGAAGATGCCAAAATTTGAGACCAAAAAAACAAGCGTGCCAAGCACCACGAGACAAGAGGAGAGTCACTTCGAACCATCTCACTTTAATTTTTCACAAGGGTTTTTGATAGTTTGGAGCTAAATTTTGTAATTTTAACCCAGCAAAAACTTCATAAATTTTTTAGAAAGGAAAAAAAAAATTATGAAATTTTTTCTTTCTGAATTTTTTTTAGAAAGCAAAATTTTCATAAATTGCCCTAACTTACTTTAAAAAAAGCATAAAATTCTCAAAAAAATTCTTCTTTTCGGAAATTGATAGTATTATAAATGACAGTGGAGGAAAATTAATGAAAGGAGAATCTAAGGCTCACGCTCTTTCTGAAATACTCGGAGAAAAAGAGATAAAGGAAAGAAAGATTTATACGGGTGATTCACCCTAAAATAATGTGAAGATAAAAAGTGTAAATAAAGCACATTAATGAATATTAAACGTTGCACCAAAAAAAAAAAGAATATTAAACAGCTGTAATCTTCTTTTTACCTCAATCGAACTTTAACTAATTAAGGGTGACATGGATCAGATTGGTCCAATTTTATTATAATTTAGGAACAAAACCACTACCTACGGATTATGAATTTAGAGAATCAAACTAGAAATAAAATTGACATGACCAAACTAATTCAAATTGAACCATGGTTCACTTCAAATTGACAGGACCAAACTAATTCACTAGCTAGGACCAAACTAATTTGGAAACCACTTTTACTTGACTTTTATTAAAATTTGATGTTCATTTCAATTTGAACCATGGTTCACTTCAAATTAAGATACTATTATTTTCATAAGCTAACTAAAGTACTTAAATGCACAGATAAATTAAACCAAAACTCATTTTAAAACAAATTCTGTTGAAATCAAAAAAACTACTAACTTACATCTACTAACTAAGAAAGAGTAAAAAGACTAAGGTGGTTTTTGAAAAAATTAATTTCCAAAACTTTTTATGTGATGTATTGTTGAAAATCTGAAAAACTAACTTTTTAAAAAAAGAGTTTTTGTTAGTGGAACACCCCCTAATAATTACTACTTAGTGAAGGAATAGGGTCATAGAAACGAGTAGTTAAATTAAAAAATTAATTACTGAGCAAAATGTTTAGGAATTCTTTTTTAACCCCGAAATGGAGTTTAGATTGGGAAATTAATTCAAAGAATCATGTTAAATAGTTTTATTTGATTAGGGGTTTCACTTTGCTACCCATTTGCACCAGGGTTGCTTTTAGGGTCTCGAAGGGTTACATTCTCAAAATCTTTTGAAATTTGGGAAAAAAAAAGTTATCTTGGGTTATTTCTAACATCTGATAAAATTCAAGATGTGCATAAAAGCTAAGACGGACATCCGGTCATCAAATAAAAATTAAAATTGTAATACGTCTACATTGTCATGTTAAATTTTCTCAATTTCTTTTATAGACGCAATTATAATTAGACACGAGTATTGTAATTGTCGATAAAAAACAATTAGACACGGCTATTGCAATGTCATATACAGTATTCATAAAAATGAGGGAACATCTTTCAGTCAAAAACATTTTGAATGGGCAAAATAATGGCAGTTGAACCATGGTTACTTCAAATAGATCCGCCCCTGCCCCCAGAACCTATTCATGTTTGGTGATGTGGCTGCTTCCCCATAATATTTTCGATGCGACAAACTGTTTCTTCCGACAAACAAGAAAAATTTCATATCGGAACTCATTCTGGTCTTGTGGGTTGAAAACATGGTGGAACCAACAGAAGATTTATACGAATGGGAAGATTATCTTTGGGGCTGGCTTTGTTATTTCCTCAATGGTGCTGGTGGATTCTTAGCTCTAGCAGTTTACGCCGCGAATAATCATGCCATGTCCATCGCAGTTGGCTCTGCCCTTTTCTCCTCCTTTTTTTTTCTTTTACTTCTGTGTAGCCCTATCGAAGCTGGTCAAAGCAAGCAAGAAACGTCGGAAGGATGCTGCGCGTGTATCGCCTTTAGACTTGGTCTAGACCATGAACAATCAAAGCATGTATGACCTCGTTTTTCCTTTTTATTTGTTTGGGCTAGTTCTCTGTTTTGTTAGCTTAATCTTCTTATCTTGGTTCTTTGTTTGTTTGTTGGGAATGCAAGGCTATCCCCTGATCTCTCTTTTTTGTGTTACGGATCAATCAACCGAACACACCACCATACACAAACACAAATCAACCAAACACAATCACACAAGCTGCGAGCACAAAGAGATTTGCATTGTTCAGCTTCAATGCCTACCTCCGCGGAGAAAGAGAAATTTCTATTGTGACCAAGATTTACAAGAGATTTACAAATAGCTCACAAAACCCTAAAGTACATCCAACAACTTACAACACAATTACGGGAAAAGATCTCACCAAAATAGTTAAATCAAAACCCTTCAAATGAGTAAGCAAAATAGCCCCCAAGATCCACGAACAAGCTGTTGAATAATAGACCAAATGACAACCACTTGAAGCTTTTCCCTTTCCACAGCATAAACACAAGCCCACCATGCATAATTACCCTTTTCCCATCCACTAACCGGTAAAAATGTTTTCTTACTGGTAAGAGTGCATACACTCTTACCGGGCAAAATGCACTCTTACTGGTCAAATAACACTTTTATTGTCCGCCTATGGGCGGATGGTAGAATTTTGCTTTCCATTTTTCCCTGGACACAAAACTTCATTAGCTTCCAAGATAGAAGCTTCTACCCAACAAAGCCCACCAAATTTTAACCCTTTCGGGCAAACACTTTGGGCTTATTTTCATGGGCAAACCCAACATATTGGGTAGTTAATATAAAACTCCTTCCAAAAAAAAAAGGGTTAAACATGAGTTTTGTTGTTCAAATTAGGGGCTTTTAGAGGCCGGTCCTGTGAGCAATGACTCATACTTCACCAAGTCCTGGTACAATTACACACGGAAAAATGCACTGCTGTTAATTGTGAATTAACAGTGCTCATTAAGTCCACACACGGAAAAATGCACTGTTAAAATTACACATGGAAATCCATTGCTCATTAAGTCCTCCCAATACTGTTAATTGTGGAAATGCACTGTTAAAATTACACACGGAAATCCATTGCTCTTTAAGTCCTCCCAATACTGTTAATTGTGGAAATGCACTGTTAATTGTGAATTTTGACAAGAATTAACAGTCCTAATTCCAAAAGTGCAGTGTTAATTGTTGTATCAAAATACTGTAAATTGTGAAAATGCACCGTTAATTGTTAACACTAACAGTGCATTTCAACAATTAACACTTTTTGTTTCAACAATTAACACTGCACTCTCGGAATTAGCACTGTTAATTGTTGTCAAAATCCACAATTAACAGTATTCTGAAAGTGCAATGTTAACTGTTAAAACAAAGAATTGTTAATTGTTCAAACGGATAAGTGGCCGGACCCAAGAATAAGTGGCAGGACCTGCCCAAGACTCTCTCCCAAAATTGGGACCGGCCCAGCATTTTCCGTTCAAATTATTAGTCGAAAAAAGTGATTGGTGCTTAATTGACAAAAGGCCAAGAGATGCTGCATTATTCGTGGATCAGAAATATGAAAATTACATGGGTCTTATGGCCTTGCCACTCTCCTAAATGATTGGACACTTACTCCCTTGGGCCAATGAAAGACGGCCCAAAAAATCCCTTCAGGAAGAGGAGAAGTCCAAGAGGAAAAAACTCTCTCTCCCTCCTGCCAAAGTCTCTCTCAGAAGTACTTTTTCCTCCTACCCAAGAAATAAAATCCCAGAGATACAAACCATACACAGAAAATTCCAAAGAGCAAAATGAACTCTTTCTCCTCCAACTCTCCAAAAATCCAGTCGAGCCTGTAATAATCTTGAAATCTAGAAATCGGGCAGAGGAGAGAGAGAAGGAGAGGGTCCAGAGACAAAGAGACAGCTACCCGGGCCCATTTGACCCCGTTTATGTTTCCACCGTTAAAAAATGATGGAATTGGACGGCGGAGGCCTATTTGTTGACGGAACAACAAGTTCAGGTGTTTTTTTTTTTTTTGCTAATCGCTAAAGTCCAATGTTTTTTAAGAATTGGCTGAAAGTTCCGAAGTTGAGATTTTGCCCAAAAGTAGAAAGCTAGAGTAGGCCAAGGTCCAATTGTATGTCTATATACAGTAGTGTAGGAGAACTCTAGATTTCTGGAATGAAAAAGTCAAGTGATCAGTGCTCTTCCCAAGTCCCCTGTGCGTTCAGTGTTCCCCGAGAGAAACTGGCTCCTAAATTACTCTAAGGAGTTACGGTAATCAAAGGCCAACATTAACATTGTCCTTTGAGTACCATGGGTAATTGCCATAATGAAAGGGAGTATTTTAGTAGAAAAAACAAGAGAGACGAGAGCAAATGATGATTTGCTATGTCTGGAGAGCACAACGGAATACGCAAAATAGTAATTAAATAACTAGGCATAAACAATCATGTGTGTGGAGGATAACTAAAAACCAACAACATTGTGGAGATGTACGGCCCTAAGGCCGTACAGAGCTCCCAAGGAGCACAAGTAGCTTAAAACACTCAACAAGATAATCTTCTACAATTATTTATTGAACACTTGCTAGTACGAATTCACTATTGATCAACATCCCTTTATATAGGGAACTAGATTCATCTAGACTCCACACACTAAATTCATACATGTATCTTGACACACACATCAAGATACATGAACCTCCACATACATTGAACACACACTAAAGTCTTCTAACCTTTAGACTCCACACAACGAACACACAAAGACTTTTCATGTATCACACGTGAATCGATGTATTCACCAATTCTAAATTAATTCCAACACTCCCCCTTAATTTAGAATTTCAATTTACTCCTTCATATTCTGGGCATAAGACTCTTGTATCGAGAAAAAAACCTTGAGCTCTTTCAGGGCTTCATATTGGGCTGCGATCTCTTGATATTTTCCAGTAGGACCTTATTGTGCAACCTATGGTCGTGGTCCCACAAATAATCCCTAACTGTTTCTTCATCACAGTCCCTGACAATCTAACTTCATAATCTTGAAAACAATCTCCTTCCAATGATGTCTCGAGCACGGACCCCAGCCGTCTCACTCTTCACAGTCTCCCGCTGTGATTTCACTAACATCTTGGAACAACCTTATGATGGCCTCATTGTAACTGGTTTAGGCCTCCTTTAATTTGACCAACTCTAAACCCACAATGGTTCGACCCATGTATCGATTCTAGTTAGAAATACCTCAGGTAACAATCTTGACCGTTCATCGTGTCAGTCCCAGAACGGCCTTAATTGACTGAGGTAATCCCACCAGAAAAAGAACTAAGCAACAATCAACGTTCTTGGCGGCTCCACTCTAGGTAGCTTCACCCCACAACAAGTAGCCCATATCCCTCTTGGATGACTCACACTTGTTCCTGCTCCGGGTAGCCCTCTCCTAAGTAGCCCTTTCCGTGAAACTGAACTAAACAACTACACTTCCACAATTGATGTCCTTGGCAGCTCCACTCTAGGTAGCTTCACTCGACAACAGGTAGCCCTTTTCCCTCTTGGACGGCTCCACCTTGCAACTACTCACTGATCTAAGTAGCCCTCTCCTAAGCAGCCCTTTTCCAGGACTCGATCAACTAGTCTGGAACCATAATATGCCACCGCAATTGGACCAACATACCAAGCACTCGATATTGTTGAAGGAACCCAACTACAAAGAAATAACTTCTCTCGATCAATATGCCCATCCCATGATCGTACTGGAGCTTTGATACCAAGTAGAAAAAACAAGAGAGACGAGAGCAAATGATGATTTGCTATGTCTGGAGAGCACAACGGAATACGCAAAATAGTAATTAAATAACTAGGCATAAACAATCATGTGTGTGGAGGATAACTAAAAACCAACAACATTGTGGAGATGTACGACCCTAAGGCCGTACAGAGCTCCCAAGGAGCACAAGTAGCTTAAAACACTCAACAAGATAATCTTCTACAATTATTTATTGAACACTTGCTAGTACGAATTCACTATTGATCAACATCCCTTTATATAGGGAACTAGATTCATCTAGACTCCACACACTAAATTCATACATGTATCTTGACACACACATCAAGATACATGAACCTCCACATACATTGAACACACACTAAAGTCTTCTAACCTTTAGACTCCACACAACGAACACACAAAGACTTTTCATGTATCACACATGAATCGATGTATTCACCAATTCTAAATTAATTCCAACAATTTTTGTTGTTAAAAGTATCTAAATCACAACTTCAAGAAACCAATTTTTGTTTTTAAAATAGCTTCAAAAAGAACCCAACTTCTCTCTACACCCACATATTCTAGTTTTCTTTTTGGGCAATTTGGGTGACTCGAGCTTCTTTTTTTCTTCTCTCTTTTGAGTGAGTCGATTGGAACCCAAAAATATTCTCTCGTCCCGACTTCTCTCTACACCCACATAAAATGAATATAGTATTCCTGTTTACACCCGTTTTGGCGAATGAATGTTGCAGAGTTGTTGGGATTTGTTTGGCGTAGCCTTTATTTGATCAAATTGGTTACGTGGAGACGCACCAAATAATTTTCCATTGTTCTCCCCTTTTATCTTCTGAAGGCCATTTAGGTAAAGCAGTTGGTGGAGGTTACCCCATTGATATGGATTCTACATGAGTCAAAAGAAGAGTAAGCAGTGGGAGTAATAGGGAGGAGGTCGTTATGGATAATCACAAGGATCATTTATATTAAGAAAAGGTCAAATTGCTGATTAGCTTCAAACTCCCATGGAAATAGGAAAAATGGTATATAGAATCATATCCTATAATATGTAGAAGCAGGGGAGTTCAAGGTTTGGACTCTACACAATTGGTTATTCCCATTTGGAGGGGAAGTGAATTTGCCGGAACTCCAAGTAACCTCCAGTCTTGGATCAACATGGGAGACTTTACCAATCTAGAAAAAGGTGGGAAATCCAATTCAAAGGCAAAAAATCGTGGGAATGCTTGGCCTACAAATACAAGAACTCAAGAAGAAGGGGTTCCTCAACCACAGAGCTCACAATTACAAACAACCCAACTCTTCTCAGAGTGATCTCCTCAACCTCGTTGAGATTTTATCTTTCGGCTCCAGCCACACTATGTTTTTTTAATGTTCTAAACAAATCTAGCAAGCCTAGTGTCACGGGATAACCCTTGAAGCAAGATTTTATACTCAAGAGACACCACGTGTGGCTTCCTACCAAGACTCCCTTGTAGCACGCCAAGTTCCAAAGCAACGTGCTTAGCACTGTGATTCAAACCACCAAAAAGAACCAAGCGACACTATAGCTAACGAGTGACGACAATGAAGCAATTGAAGGAAGCAAATTTCATTGATCACTAGATAATGAGTTACAAGAGTAGACGATGAATAGAAAAAACAGGTAACATATACTATATTTGACACGGACTGATGGGAGGACACCCACATTACACGTGAGTACCACCCTCCTATGTAATAGCAAAATGGAATTTTCCCAATGTGGCACAAAGAGACATCTTTTCCTCCTAGGAGATGAAGGACTAAAAGTGTAATTACACAGAGACTCAAAGTACAGTAAACAAAAGCACCTAAGCTAAGCCCAACAATACAATGGGTTGACACCCGACACCCGTTTGGAACCTAGACAGCGCGACAAAAGAGCACAGATCACACATTGGGCCGGTGTTTAAGTCGTTGACACGCTGAGACTTGGCCTTTTTGCACATCGATTAAGCACGATCCGTTAACATGTTCGAGTCATCACGGGGTGTTATTGGGTAACCTGTGACACTAGACTTTGCTTTCATTTATCTTGTACCCAAGCTTTATTAAACCGTTAATGAAGTTTGATTTCTTGTTATTCACGTCGTTTCTTTCTTTTTCCTTGCTCAAACCACTTCGTATTTTTATTTTAGAAAATTCAAATCTATTTCAAAAGCAATACAACCAACCATTTCCAACTCTTTTCCCACTACATTTGGCAAATTAAGTTTTTCACCCACATGTTAGGAGAGAAACAAATGATGCACCCAAACCCCCTAGGTGCATGATAGTCGGACACACCACGCTTCTAAGAAAAACACACATTATAGGGTAAACATTTATGCAGCAACGTTTAGGGATTTTTACACTCAGCTTTTTCACACTTGATGAAATCCCTCTTGGCCTCTGGAGAGGTCGACCTCCATCTCTGCTCCTCGTCACTCCGTTGTAATTGCTCCAACCAATTGGTGCTGTCAGTCTCTCTCTCCTTGTTCAGATTGATAACCAGTCCATTTGAGAGTAGATAGCGAGAGACGAAGATAAGAAAAAGGCTTATATTTCTTCTTTAATCCTAGCAGCTTTACAATTCTTTTAAGCCTCTCAAAACCAAAAAACGAACATAAAAAATTCACAAAAGAAACCTATGGGCATTTTTGAAAAATACTCCAGCTGTTAATGCATTGTAGCTCATATATTGAGGCTATTTGGTACACAGTTGAACGACACTAAACCCATGTCTTCTTCTCCATTTGAGAAAACAGCTGGTACCTCTCTCTCTATATCATGTGTCTCATCTCTTCTTCTCCATTTGAAACCCTAGCTCTACCTCTCCTCATCAGCGGTGATGGATTGATGGTAATGGAGTTCGATTCAGTGCCTCTCTCTCTCTCTCTCTCTCACGACGACTGAGTTCGTCTCTCTCTCTCTCTCTCTCTCTCTCTCTCTCTATGAGTCAGCAGCGATCTGTGAAATTTCATCTGATTATCATCTTCAAAAGCGTCTGATCATCGTGTTCAGTAGAGATCTGCAAAATTTCGGACGAAATTTTGCCTACCGCCATCTTGTCCGAGATTGTCCGGAATCGCCGATACCCGCCATATGTGGTTGATTTCGTCAGAAAAATGAGTTACTTTTGTGAATTAGAAATTCGGCTGGCATGAAAATCAGTATTAGGGGTGAAAATAAAAACCGATAAACCGAACCGAACCGATGAACAGGACTGAACCGAGATTTTTTTCGGTTCTTCAGTTGTCCGGTTCGGTTCCCATTTCGAGAAAATTTAAAATTTGAAAACTGGTTCAGAGGGTTTTTAACGTGAACCGAACCGGTTCTATATATATATATATATAGAGCTAACACGCCCCAAACCCTAAATCATTTACCACTTCAGATCTCCTCTCACCCGCCGCCACCACCTCTCTCTCTCCCATATCAGGTTATGGATCTGGAAAACCTTCCGTCTCCACAATCCTCTCTCTCTCTCTCTCTCTCTCTCTCTCTCTCTCTCTCTCTCTCTCTCTCTCTCTCTCGTTACATATCCATGGCGAATTCGTCTCTCACCTCTCACTCTCCATTGACGAGATCTAACCAGAAACTTTCTCACCAAGATAGACATACGACGAGAACGAGATCGTCAGTTTCTCCCCATCAAGAGAGATCGAGATAGACGAAGACCGTACCATTGATATCGATCGACCGTCCGTCCGTCCGTTGATGGTTTTATGCTGGAAATCGATCTCACACAGATGTATTTGCATGTATATCTTGATTGATGTATGTATATCTCGATCTCACACAGTTTTTGGAGTCGTGTATGTATATATATCTCGATCTCACACCGTTTTATGATTCGTATGTGTGCATATGTATCTGCTTCGTGTATGTATGTATGTGATTTTGATCCTCTGAAGTCTAGATCTATTTGGGTTTGTGATTTGTGAATTCTGATCTTTTTCTCTCTCCCTCTCTCTCTCTCCGAACCGACGGAATTCCCCGAACCGGGTTTTTCCAATTCACTCAAAAACAGCCCGAAACCGGACCGAACCAAACCGGTTACACACCTAAATTCAGTATGATCTTAGTGTCCTGACAGCTGCTTGAAGTTGTCAAACATTACTTACATTTACCACTTTCCATGCCTACTTTTTCGCACTTTTTGGACAAATAACACAGACAGTTAGTTGTAAAGTTGCTGTGAAATAACACAGACAGTTAGTCCATGCCTACTTTTTCGCACTTATAGGGGCTGAAGTCCACATTTACAAGTGCTTAAATTTACGTCTAAGCTGAAGCGGTCCTTATAAGGCATTCATTTTCATAGTTGAATCAAAATGCTATAGAATGCCCCATAAGATCTGGTGGTTTTTTTTAGAATGGAACCATTTTTTAGAGCAGATAGCGAGAGACGAAGATAAGAGATGGCATATGATATAATAAAGATATGCCTTCTGTTTCCTATTCTCCCCATAGGTCTGGAAGATTATAAATAGAGAAAGGAAGCTTATTTTCGAGAGTAAATAGCAAGAGACAAAGACAATACTAACTTATGATAACTCTAAAGACCTTAAAAGGGTTGTTTTTACCGTTTCCCAACCAAAAAAATGCAGAAAATGGGCAAAACATTGACAAAAAAGCTAAGTTAGTATAAATGGGCCTTCCAATGGCCTAAGTTAAATCAATAAAATGGCAAAAAAGCTGAGTTCGGGAATGGGCCTTCCAATGGGCCTAGTTGCGCGCCTTGCGTGCAAGAAACTGGCTTGTTTTAGATTAATCAAGCAGAGACAGGGAGCTTAGTAAATCCTAGAAACTTCCCTCAAAATTATCGTGCTAAAACTACCCATTTGTACATGATCATATTCCCTCGCTTGCTCTCTGCCTCTCTGGCTTAGAATCCAAAAATCATTAGCTTTGATATCGCTCCCTCTCTCCCGCTCGGGCCCTCTCTGTTTCTCTCTATCTCTTGCACCCTCTCTCTCGGTATGCACACCTACATATGCCCTTGCTTGTATGTATGGTCCTCCATTCTTAGAATATTAATATTCGAAGGATTAGGAAAATGGGGTTTAGTGCAGCACTGAACTACATGAACATTTAGCATAACTTACTACAACGCATAATTTTTAAAAAAAAAAAAAAATTCTTGTTGTAGGTTGTTTGTTGGTTAAGATCTCCTTCTCACTGTTGTGCATTTAAAGTTTTGTTTTGTCTTCTATCTGAGCTTTTTTGTTTGCATTTTCCATGATGGGGATCTGTTATATGTGGGATACATGCAAGTTTCAATTGCCTTTCAACATGATATGGTTTGATGTATGTCTGGTTTTGTACTTAGGTTTTTTTTTTTGTTCGATAACCCATTCGATGTTTCTATGCGCAGAAAAGAATTTGCTTTGCACAAAAATGAGGCCTGTATTGCCGCAAGTGCATGAAGAGGTCGCCAATATATTTCAAGGGTTAGTTTTCTTACGGTTTCACTCGAATAATGTTCTCCATTTTGCTGGTTCATGTAATGACTCATTGCAATCTTCATCTCTTTCCACAATCTAATAGTAGTGTAATGTCTTTGTTAGTATTAACGAAAGTCCTCTAGTTTCCTTCAACTTAGTCTCCACAAAGAAGAGTTATCACTTACTCGTCAAACGGTATCCTCTAAGTAACTTCTTAGGTTGTTGAACTAACAGGGCATGCTTCTGGGTTACTCTCTAGTAAATCTTCAATTTCCAATTTCGTATGTCTATCAACATCCATCAATAATCGATGCACATCTGTTCACTACTTGCTTTTGGTGGAGGAACATGTCCAATAAACCGTTGAGACCCTGGAGTGAAAGATATATTAACCTTTGAGGCACCAAACTCTTGACTAGTGCTTTCTCCATTAGTTTTTTTGCCTAGGACAATAGCTGTTAATCTTTCAGTAGATGCTTTTATCGCCTCCAAAGTAGTTGTGTAGGTATACTAATTGTGTCGTTCGGAGTGAAAAATATAAAGCTATAAGAAAGAAGATTTTCCCCTTATTCTAGAGAGTAGTGGCCAAGTCTGAGTGTCGTTCCGCAGGTCCCGGATTTGCTATGATGTAAGAATGTCAATTAATTCCTAAATTAATTATGAAGAACCATATTCACTGATTTGATTTTGGTGATTTATAAAATAAAGCAAGCAATAGTGAAAGTCAATAAAATTGATGGGGAAAGGGTATAGGATTTCGAATTCACTTCGACCACTTAACTACAACATGCATAAGCTAGGTTCAGTAGTCCAATTAGAAGGATTAATGCTTAGGCTTGCAAACCCTAACAAAAAGTATCAAGAGAATGCTTTGAGTTGTCAATGGACTATCCCATAGCACGGCCCGCTACACTATCACGATCGAGCCACCTATTAGCACCACGACCAAGCACCAAACAGATTGGAAGAATTAAAAATGTTGTGAACTTGCATTTGGAATTCGGATGACCAAAAACCAAATAGATTGAAAGAATTATAAACGTTTCATTGTCATGAAAACATGTTATAGTTACACTATCAAACCGCATGAACCTTATATTTTTACTTTTGAATGAAATGATTGTTCTTGGTAGAGGGGTTATTTTGGAAGACTGAATAAAATTTTTGTTTTGACTTTTCAAAGAGGACTAACAATTCAGAACATCCCAAAATAGTACAAGGGATAAGCAATTTGAAACAGAGGGAGTAGTATAAATTGATTGATTTAGACTATTCATTGCTATATTACAACAATAGCAACTATCGTTATAGTAGGCCAACCATTAGAGATGCACTAAGGGGTATTGATCGTGTCGTGCCGAGTGAAAAATAAACTTATGAGAACTAGGAATTGACCCTTATTCGAGAGAATAGTGGTCAACTTGGGATAATCTACGACAATTTAGATTAACTTCTAAATTTATTAAACATAAGCTGCGATTGATCAGTTTGATTTTGGAAAGTGATTAACTAAAGAAAAGGAGCACATGGCAAGGCTAGTAAATGAGGAACATTTCTGAGGGAACATAGTAGTAGAGGTCGTAGTCGATGTTTTGCTCCTCGGCATTGTACACATTGCAAACACTAAATAATAATAAAAAGTTACACAACAAATACTAGTTAAAGGGTCTAAATAGGTATATTTTTGTACTAATTTGCTACTGTTGATATTAGTGTCCCATTGGCAAGCTTAGTTTTTTGTTACTTCTCTTTGGTTTTAGTAAGTTCATTTGATTGGTTATTATCGCAATATCTTGGTCATTACATGGCTGTGAATGGTTTCTTGATGGTCAACTATCTGTTTAGGGATGGTATGTGTGTTGAATTTGGAGGGAGTTTGCGTAAATCTATAAAGTTCTCCACCTCTCATTGTTGTAGTTCATGTTTTTAACACCTAGGTTTGCATTTATAATCCACTTTAGTTTACCTTATGTTTGTGTGTCTGTGTCGTGCCCGTATTTTGTATCTGTGTGTGCTTCTTAGATCCAAACATAACCTAACGTAAATATGGTTGGAACTTGGAAGTATGAACCAATTGGGCTCCCATTTTAAGTTTGTGTGTTAAATAGTTTTTTGTGTTAACTTTGAAGGATAATATGTTTGGACATGTGAAAAACCTTGTTTTCTCACTGTGGACTAAAATCATCAAAGAAACTTCTCCACTGCTCGTCCATGAGATATTGGGACTGGCTCGACTCAATGAACTGGAGGCGAATATAATTCTTAACCCATTGGTAATTACTTCGTTTCTCGTTTTTTATTTAACTTTGGGACCGCTATTGTAATTTCATGATTCTTTGTGTTTTGTGTTTCAGATCGTTGATGGAGAAATTGAAGACACTTCTGGAATACAGACATTTCGAACCACCTTTTTTGTTGGGTATGCTAATTGATCACTTCAATACACAAATCTAAGCAAGCCTAGCCTTTGCTTTCATTTATCACAAAGTTCGGGTCCAAGCGGGAGAGAGGGAGCGATATCAAAGCTAATGATTTTTGGATTCTAAGCCAGAGAGGCAGAGAGCAAGCGAGGGAATATGATCATGTACAAATGGGTAGTTTTAGCACGATAATTTTGAGGGAAGTTTCTAGGATTTACTAAGCTCCCTGTCTCTGCTTGATTAATCTAAAACAAGCCAGTTTCTTGCACGCAAGGCGCGCAACTAGGCCCATTGGAAGGCCCATTCCCGAACTCAGCTTTTTTGCCATTTTATTGATTTAACTTAGGCCATTGGAAGGCCCATTTATACTAACTCAGCTTTTTTGTCAATGTTTTGCCCCTTTTCTGCATTTTTTTGGTTGGGAAACGGTAAAAACAACCCTTTTAAGGTCTTTAGAGTTATCATAAGTCAGTATTGTCTTTGTCTCTTGCTATTTACTCTCGAAAATAAGCTTCCTTTCTCTATTTATAATCTTCTAGACCTATGGGGAGAACAGGAAACAAAAGGCATATCTTTATTATATCATATGCCATCTCTTATCTTCGTCTCTCGCTATCTACTCTAAAAAATGGTTCCATTCTAAAAAAACCACCAGATCTTATGGGGCATTCTATAGCATTTTGATTCAACTATGAAAATGAATGCCTTATAAGGACCGCTTCAGCTTAGACGTAAATTTAAGCACTTGTAAATTTGGACTTCAACCCCTATAAGATACTAATTCGTGTATAAGTGTAGAGCATTTGGAATTGGGGGATGGTGCTGTCCCTAAAGGGACAGCATCCATGTTGTCCCCAATCTGGGCCGTTCGTGCTCGGCAATGGACGGCTCGGATTTGTTTGGTAGCGGACGGTTCGGATGTGTTTGGACAAGATGTGATCCGAGCCGTCCATCGGCGAGCACAGACGACCTAGATCGGACAACATGCAAAGGGACAACATGAACCCCGGATCCGAGCATTTGGTATTTAAATTTCACAGCAACTTTACAACTAGCTGTCTGTGTTATTTGTCCAAAAAGTGCGAAAAAGTAGGCATGGAAAGTGGTAAATGTAAGTAATGTTTGACAACTTCAAGCAGCTGTCAGGACACTAAGATCATACTGAATTTAGGTGTGTAACCGGTTTGGTTCGGTCCGGTTTCGGGCTGTTTTTGAGTGAATCAGAAAAACCCGGTTTGGGGAATTCCATCGGTTCGGAGAGAGAGAGAGAGGGAGAGAGAAAAAGATCAGAATTCAAAAATCACAAACCCAAATAGATCTAGACTTCAGAGGATCAAAATCACATACATACATACACGAAGCAGATACATATGCACACATACGAATCATAAAACGGTGTGAGATCGAGATATATATACATACACGACTCCAAAAACTGTGTGAGATCGAGATATACATACATCAATCATGATATACACGCAAATACATCTGTGTGAGATCGATTTCCAGTATAAAACCATCAACGGACGGACGGTCGATCGATATCAATGGTACGGTCTTCGTCTATCTCGATCTCTCTTGATGGGGAGAAACTGACGATCTCGTTCTCGTCGTATGTCTATCTTGGTGAGAACGTTTCTGGTTAGATCTCGTCAATGGAGAGTGAGAGGTGAGAGACGAATTCGCCATGGATATGTAACGAGAGAGAGAGAGATTGTGGAGACGGAAGGTTTTCCAGATCCATAACCTGATATGGGAGAGAGAGAGGTGGTGGCGGCGGGTGAGAGGAGATCTGAAGTGGTAAATGATTTAGGGTTTGGGGCGTGTTAGCTCTATATATATATAGAACCGGTTCGGTTCACGTTAAAAACCCTCTGAACCAGTTTTCAAATTTTAAATTTTCTCGAAATTGGAACCGAACCGGACAACTAAAGAACCGAAAAAAATCTCGGTTCAGTCCTGTTCATCGGTTCGGTTCGGTTTATCGGTTTTTATTTTCACCCCTAATACTGATTTTCATGCCAGCCGAATTTCTAATTCACAAAAGTAACTCATTTTTCTGACGAAATCAACCACATATGGCAGGTATCGGCGATTCCGGACAATCTCGGACAAGATGGCGGTAGGCAAAATTTCGTCCGAAATTTTGCAGATCTCTACTGAACACGATGATCAGACGCTTTTGAAGATGATAATCAGATGAAATTTCACAGATTGCTGCTGACTCATAGACACAGAGAGAGAGAGAGAGAGAGAGAGAGAGAGAGAGAACTCGAGAGAGAGAGAGAGAGAGAGAGAGAGAGAGAGAGAGAGAGAGAGGGGCACTGAATCGAACTCCATTACCATCAATCCATCACCGCTGATGAGGAGAGGTAGAGCTAGGGTTTCAAATGGAGAAGAAGAGATGAGACACATGATATAGAGAGAGAGGTACCAGCTGTTTTCCCAAATGGAGAAGAAGACATGGGTTTAGTGGCGTTCTGCTGTGTACCAAATAGCCTCAATATATGAGCTACAATGCATTAACAGCTGGAGTATTTTTCAAAAATGCCCATAGGTTTCTTTTGTCAATTTTTTATGTTCGTTTTTTGTTTTTGATAGGCTTAAAAGAATTGTAAAGCTGCTAGGATTAAAGAAGAACTATAAGCCTTTTTTTTAGAACAATTCTACGCGCACACCACATACGCGCACCCCAAATGCACACCAGCACATCTCGATCGTCCATTTCAAGAATCAATGGTCCGCATTTTAAAAAAATTGTTCGTGCAAACAAACAAATTGTTCGCGTGAACAATTTATTTAAAATCTGGACCGTCGAAAATGCGCGGTGTGCATTTGGGGTGCGCGTATGTGGGGTGCGCATATCTTTTTCTTTTTTTTTATCCTACATACTCATATAATCCTTCCTTTTCCGTAAGTAATATTTACAGTGTATTTGGATATACAAAGGAATAATTTAAAAAAATAAAAAACAAAGTTTATCACTAAACATATAAATGATATGTGGAACATTTATTTGTTAGTTTAAAATCCATTTTATGATATTTATTGCCTAATGATAGTTTATTTTTTGATGAATTAGATGACATGGAAAAATAACGTTCAATATACATATATATACATGTAATACTGCTAAATCCGAAACGGTATCCGGTACCATCCGTACCGTACCAATAAGAAAACCGGTTACATGATTCAGAACCTTGCTTAAAAGGTAGATTATACTAATCAATGGAATTGGATTAGATGTGATGTGAGGAGGTAAGGGAGATATGAGAGCAACAAAACAAACTAATTTAGTACAGAAAATAAAAATTAACAGACCAAAAAAGAAAATACAAACTCGTAGCACTACCCCAGTTCATAGTTTAGAGTTTAGAAGATTCCGGAGTAACCCGGAAAACTCCGTCACCTTCCCTAAGCTTCTGGTAGCTTCAAAAATAACCTGGGGCATTCTAATAGAATCTGGAACCTTCAACTAGAGTCGGAATATCGTTAAATATTTTATTAAAAACCGGAACATTCCGGAAGCATCCGGAGACTTCCAGAGTGTTGGTGATGAATCTCAAAAAGGTTTTCATCCTGTTCACTCTTTGAAATTATGTTTTCATATTTGAATTTGAATAAACTCAATTTTGCCCTTATTTTCCCCGTAAAACGTGATCCCTGATTTTGGGAATTGGTTATTAGGGCGTTAAATTTTAGGACCAAAACATAGCTTTTTCATCCAATGCGTGATTTGGGTTTTGTTGTTGCAAAACCCATTTTTATAGTGTGTCAAATACCCAGATCAAAAAAAAATACCCAGAAATAAAAATTGTAAAAAATAGGTGGCCAAACACCCCCTAAAATCAAAAAGTGAAAACACATTATGTGAAAATGATTTTTGGGTTTTTGAGTTTAGAGAAGAGAAGTCAAAAATAGGTTGAGATGAACTTTTTGACTTCTCATTTTCCACATTTCTCGTTTTGATTAACAAAAAACCTACAAAATGTATTCTCCACATATTTCTCAAACACTACTCTTGTTTCAGAATGCATTCTGTACATTTCTCCCAAACACACATACCAAATTCAATATACATTCCGACTATAATCCAAAAAACCAACAAATAAAAAGTTAGAAATGAAAAGTTGAAAATGTGACTCCCAAACACCTCCTTATAAAATACTCGAAGATGGGTTCTTTTTGCCGATTGTTGATGATTGTGATTGGGTTCTTGTTGATTTCAACGTCATTTTTCATAAATTTACCATGATTGCTTGCAAAATTTTTCATGAATTTAACATGTTTCAAAGGACGAAATTCCTACAGTGACAGACCAAGGTGCACCGATGGTGCATCGATCGGCGTCAGGGACCCACTTTTGGGTCCCACACGGAAAATCCGAACCGTTAGATCATCTTAAAATTGTTTTCCGAGGGGCCCTATGCGAGAATCGAGACAATCGAACGGCCCTAAGTGCTTGTCTCGATTCTCTCGTAGGGCCCCTCGGAAAACGATTTTAAGATGATCTAACGGTTCGGATTTTCCGTGTGGGACCCAAAAGTGGGTCCCTGACGCCGGTCGGTGCACCATCGGTGCACCTTGGTCTATACGAATAGAAGGGTTCCTTTTTTAATTGTTGAGTATTTTATTTTGGACTATCCCTTAAAAGTGTATATTTTGAAAAGTTAAAAGATAAAAGTTTATACAATTATTGTTATGTCCTTTTGAGAAGTTAATCGGTAAATAGTTGATGGGTAAAAGTAGATAATACTTTTTGAAAATAGAGGTAAAAATTTATGTGAAAAATGTAAAGTGAAGGTAAATATTGATGGAAAGGAAGTAATGATGATATTTATTTGATAAGTTGGTACAAAGCAACACACTGAGTTTTTCATTTGATTTTAGCAAAAATCAACTGGGTTGCTAGAATCAAATGAAAAACTCAGCCTTAAAAAGAGAAGGAACGAGTAGTTTTTCGAATTTTATCATGAACATTGTGATAAATATTGGATTTTAAAGTTTGTTGTGAAAATTAGGACTATTTTTTTACAACTTGCATATGTTATGGAAGATTTCTTTTGAGTATCTAGATTTTTTGTAATGAAAAACACGTGTCCCATTTATTTTGTGTAATGGGCAAGTAGGATGTTATTTATCAGGTTTGTTTGATATGCGACACCGCGATTTAGTAGGAGCGATAATGAGTTGAGACCAAAGTTCTCACCAGCAAAGGGTAATGCATTGCCTAATCATTTGTGGAAGTTTGATCCATTAAATCAACCATGATCAGGGCCGGCTTATGGCATAAGCCAATGAAGTCATTGTTTCGGGTTGCTCAAAAAAATGTAAAAAAATAGGGGCTTCAAACATGTAGGCCTCCTTTTATATTGTAATGTTACTTATTTTTGAACGACTATATGTTTAAATTTTTGCAATGATAAATATTTTGTAGTGGCTTTTTACGAAAATTTGTGTCGAAAATTTTTATTATGCAAAATACATGGAGGGCCTCATCTCGTGAGTCTGTTTCAGGCCTCCAAAACTAATGAGACGGCACTGACCATGATTTGGATGAATTTGATCAATTATGTTAAAAAAGAAAAAAAAAAGAAAAAAAGAAGAAGAAGCATAAAAGTGGTCACATTTTATCTATATTAATGTAAGTTTTACCAAAGGATCATGGTAAATATTTGGGGTTGTAACACTTATTAGAATACCCCTATTCTGTTTCATTGATGATTTGAAATAAGGTGGGGATGAAAAATGGTCAAAGCCCACAATTTTATGAAAGTATGATTAATTATAATCCTAAAATACAACCCATTTAATTAGACAATTATATATTATGCTAAATAAGGGTAAATATGGGTTTTCACAAGGCAAAATCATGCAATACATAATCTTAAAAAATTGAAGGGATGGAAACTTATGTAGTGTCCCTAAATAAAATTATTATCTGAGTAGCTCTTTTTAAATCTGTGTGATGGAGTATCTTGTAGTACTCCATTGTACTATTTCCTTTTCATTTTAGTCATATTTATTTTTGTTGAAAGCCATTTTATTTGTTTGATCAGTTGTTTTTAAACATTTTATACTTCTTTTTTTTAACCTCTTTACACTAAAACTATATGGTACGCAAATTGATAATTAACTCATAAGTATAGACATAATGATTTTAAGAATAACTAGAAATTTGGAATAGTATCCATTACTACACTAGTACCGATATTTACCGTACTAATAACAAAAACTGAACTATAATCGATGCGGATACTCTCTCAAAAGTTACAATCTGGGTTTCGTATGGCATAGATACCGAACACGGGTGGTTGTGCCTTAAGGCCTAGCAAACTGTTGTGGCTACTAGCTACGCTTGACTTGCAAAACTATGGTTGTACATGGTCCGGATTGGACCGGTTTTTTAGAAATCCAAAAACCAAACCACATCTAATGATTCCAAAGAATTGAGAACCCATAACTAGATCATTACACATATAGAACCAAACAAGAACCAAACCATCAGACCGGTCTGGTTTGATTCGTTTCCGATTCTAAACTATGTTATCATCTACAAATTGCAAAAAAAAAAAAAAAAAAAAAAAAGAATAACATATACCATTACTAACAAAATAAACCGCAACAATGGCAACAATTTCATTAATGTTAAAAATGAATTTTGCCCACAATATCACCATCAACTAACCCATAAATTGATCAAAAAGCCAACAAAATAACTAAAACAACTATTAAAATATTGTGATGAAAAAATCGCAATAGGAAGTAGTAGTAGGTATATATGGGTAAATGATTCGGTTTGGTTCGATCAACGGTTTGTAATTATAAAACCAAGGACCGAATCATAATATATGGTTTTTATTTTTTTAGAACTAAAACCAATCCATTAAACCATATAACCAATCCAAATAGATCGGTTTGGTCCAGTCGGTCCAGTTTACCCTTTTTTTTTAGTTTTCTTGTACACCCCTATGCAAAACTGGTAGAATAACATCATTTGCTTAGTCGACAAACCCAATTAATCAGCTGTTTATTGTTGAAATCAGATTTACTGTTCAATTATTGAAGAAAAGGTAATTTGTTTACTAGTTGCCAATATTTGATTGACTTAATTTTTTCCAATAGGACTATGGTTATACACCTCAAGCTTATAAATGTATGATTTGGATCACACTTTAAACCTTGGGACGAGGTCCAAATGAATGGTGTGACAGCCTATCGCTACAACCACATAAAAATTTTCTTAAGAAAAAACTAGTGTTAGGCTATGTACAACGCACGTTACCCCATGCTCACTGTTGTTGAGACGAGCTGCCTAATTATTGTTATTTTTTTTAATATGCATTACTTTCATTTTTTTTGAATTTTTTTTAATATACATTACCTTCCATTTTTTTGATTTTTTATTTAATTACAAAGAGAGATATAGGTAATTCTGGATTTTTTTATTTATAATTCCATTTTGTGGAACTGTAATTATGAGATAAACCCAAACGATAGTTCATGGTGCAATTGTGCACAATTGAGCTGAGATTTTTTTCTCCTATTGTTCATTATGTTGTTCTCTCCGTAATTAAACTAAATAAAATAACCAAATCAAACCTTACCTCTCAACTAAAACACATCTATGGAATACTTAATGGTGTCATAACTACTAAGTAGCATACACATGAAAAAAAAGAGGACGTGAGTAGATGAAAATAAGGGAAGAGAATAAGAATGGGGAAAGAGGTAAAAAGAAAAAACCCAAAATCAGGGAAAAGAAGAAAAAGGAGCACCATGTGTTCACAGTTGTCTCATCCAAAATTTCAGAAATGCTCTTCGACATGTAGACAAAATTCAAGCCAAAAAAGAACATAGATGGAAAACCTCGGAAATCCAGTAAGAACACTATGGTAATCATGCAAAACTTGTGTAGATGACCTAAATACCCCTCTTTACAAAGTCACTTCATCTCAAATTATAGATGAATGATGACTTTTTGGTTTGGGTTTTAGTTTTGACTTTTGGGTAATGATTGGAGGAAGAAATGAGAGTAATAATTAGAAATATGAGTATTGATTGAAGATGGAAATTGATACGCACCCCTCCCTGACACACATCCCCCCGGACCCCACCACCTTACACCCCCATTTTTACCGAATTACCCCTCTCCCACTCCTTTAATTACTTAATTCGTTTACTATATTATTTATATAATTCATTTATTTATTTAATTCATTTACTTTATTTAATTACTATATATTTATCACTTTTTTCCTTATATCTTTTTTCTCTTTTATCTTTTACCACACTTCCAAGCAAAACTAGATTTTATCCCACAAAATCAATTGGAAAACTCAGTCTAGATAGATTTCAGTTAGATGGAAAAATTAGCTTTTCTTCTACAATGTTAGATGCTTCGGTCATAAATAATAATAATAATAATAATAATAATAATAATAATAATAAAATGGTGGTGTTCACCTTGTTTTATGCTTCGGTCATAAATAATATTAGTATTGTTAGATTACTATAAGGGTCAACCTCTTCTCCATAGGAATTGAACCATATACCTACACTCCAATGTAAATGTAAAAAATAATTTACTTGCAAATGTAATTTGAGTAAACTAAATTAAATAAGTAATTAAATAAATAAAGTTAAAAGAGAAAAAAAGAAAAAAGAAAAGAAAAGTTAATTGGGCCAAAAGTTAATTGGGGGGACGGTATTTGCGTTAATAATAACATATGGATTCACCTTTATTTGGATTTACTTCATTGAACAGAACAACCATAGTTGGATTTAAGAGACAACCACCTCACAGCTCAATTATCGATTCACCTTTAACATTGCAAGCAATAATCCATAACATATGGTATCAAAACTGAGATTTGAAATTACATTTCTTTGTGTAGTTTTCTTTTATCCTTCACATTTTTCTACCAACATTTTCTTAGAGTCATCATTCATTTGTCAAAAATTATAGCAAAATTTAGTAAAAAAAATGAAAAGTATTTTCCTTTATGCGTTCATTTGACAAAGGAAACTTAAAAGAAAGTTGGAAAGTAGTAATTTAATTAGGTAGAAATTACTGGAGATGCAAAATTCTTACAAAATCTTGTATTTATTCAAATTATCAATGTAAAAAAATAATTTACTTTCAAATGTAATTTGAGTAAACCAAATTAAATAAAAATTAGATAAATAAAGTTAAAAGAGAAAAAGAAAAAAGAGAAAAAGAAAAAAAAAGTTAATGGCGGAAAAGGGAGGGTAGTTGGGGGAAAGGGAGGTGGGGCCGAAATGGGGGGTGTGTCAGAGGGGGATGTGTAACAGCTCCCTTAGATAGGCACAGAGAGAGAAGTGAGAATATACTTCTTAAAAATAAGAATAATAATTTTAGAGAAATACGAGTAATTTGAAAAAAAATCGGTCTTGAAACTCAAAACACGAACAAGGTCAAGGGTACATTGATCATTTCCCTCTTGCGGTGGCAAGCTATCACCAACTTCCTTATCATACAAGTGAGTTGGCATTTGATGTGACTAATCGTCAAACAATGGGTTGGCTAATTGACATTTGGAATTCTATCATTTAATAAAGAACAACCAACATTGTTCTAAAATGATTTAACTGTTCCGTAATTAGAAACATAGCTGATGTCTACCATTTAATTATCATTTTTTTTTTTTCAAAATGATACTCCATTATTTTTTTTTTTCAGTACATCAAAAACAATCTTTAAAACTTTATTAATTCAGATAATTCTTTGCAATAGATCCACAATCTTTAAAAATAAGTGACAAAAAAGTAAAGACAGACCGACAATCTTTGCAAAAAAATACGAACATTGTATCAAAATATGTGAACTTTTTTTATTCGTCGAAATAACGAAATATTGAATTTTTTGTGTACAAATGTAATCGAACGGACATATCAAAATATGTGAACTTTTTTTCGATTTAAAAAAATTCTTCTAACAAAGAAAACTCTTAAGACATATCGCTTATTAATTTCGTAATACAAATGTAATCATCAATGCGCGCTACAAATGTGGAACTATTGTTAATTTCAAATGTGTAATCAATCTCAATCCAAACCATCCATACGTATTTCAGATGGTTCGATTTAAAAAAATTCTTCTAACAAAGAAAGGACTCTAAACAGTTTTACTCTCAATCCAAACCATCCATACGTATTTCAGATGGTTCGATTTAAAAAAATTCTTCTAACAAAGAAAGGACTCTTACAGTTTTACTCCTATTTAGTTTTAATCATTAATTACCGAGAGTTCTCCGAATCATTAACGGATCCACGGAGACAGCACAGCCGCGCCTTCGCGGTTAATCCAACGGATCCACGGAGACTTCTCCCAACTTCTCCGACAACCTAACAATCCACTTTCTCCCTCTCTCCGACAACCTTTGGTACTCTACACAAGCTCGCACGCACTCTCACTCTACAGTACAATTCACCTTTAATCGTTCTCTCTCCACAACTGTTTCTGAAACAGCGACGCTCCCAGCACACCGACAAAACATTTAGTAACCACCTTCAACCGCCTCTCTCTCTCTCTTTCTCCTCCCGCAATGAGGCGGAAGTCCTTCTCCGGCCTCTTCCGTCTCTCCATCCTCTTCGCCGCCTCCGCTTTCTTCTTCCTTCTCTTCTACCTCCTCTTGTTTCTCTCTCTAGCCTCGCTCCCTTCCCCCTCCCTCGCCGCCACAGCCGCAGCCGTTTCGGATCAGTCCGACGACGTTTCCAATTCCACTGTTGATGATGGATCGACTACTTACAACAATGCCTCTAAGTCTGGCCTTAAAGAAGACACCTTCGCTGATATCATCGATCGAGCTCTCGAGAAGGAATTCAACGAAAATGATCAGAACGGAGGTTTTACATCCTTGCTTTGCTTTCTCACTACAATTTCTTGGAGATTTTCTTTACTTGCTTTCTGATCAACGCTTTGTGTTAGGGTTTCTGCTAGGAGTATCTCTCTTTGGTAGCTCAAAGAGAATTACGTGAATTGAGATGAACTGAAATCTTGAGAGTATTTTTTTTTTTTACTGGAGACTAGAAGTTAAACTGAGTTGCGAGATTTTCTTTACCCTTTTAAAATCAATTGTTTGGTTAGAGCTCTACTATCTCTGTTTTATAGTTGCTTGGGGTAGCCCGACGACTGCAGAAAGGATTGTATAAATGAAGTACTAGATTGTTGTATTGTGCATTCTATTTGCACAGAAAAGAAATCGCCTGAGCCAACAAACTTACAAACCTACGAGGAGCGAAGAATAATCAAGAGCAGCAATAAAAGAAAACAAGAGGGTTTTACGTGGTTGCCCAACTGTGCGAGGAGCAAAGAATAATCAGGAACAGAAATAAAAGAAAAAAGGAGGGTTTTACAGTTGGTTGCCCCACTGTGTTGTTGAGTACATTCACGGCTCACATTAGTTTAGCCAATTTTCTGCTATGTGTGCAGGGCAAAACCTTTGGAATCTTGAGTTACCAGCGATTACTAGTCAACCTGAACATTCTTGCTTTGCTGAGTTTGTGATCTTTTAATTGGGCAATTATTAGTAGTTTTAGGAAATTAAGTCTTTTCATAGTTTCGCCAGCCTTTGCTCTCTATTTTTTTCCCTTTCTTGTTTTGGGTGGTGGTTTTTCTTATGCATGATTTTCTTATAGTAGTGTCTGTGGTTAGAATACTTTTTGATGGCTTGCATTGATATGCGCCATTTTGTGCTTTGATTTTGTTTGGAAGCGATATAAGAAGCTCTGCAACTCTCTGCTTTTTATGTTTTGTAGTTTGAAGCTACCATGCTTTTACTTATCTTACTCATGGAAAGATGGTTGTAAGAATTAGTTATGCCCTGACCTCTTGGGATCTGTACTAATTTGGCAGTAAATGAAACCGGCAGCTTCAACAATAGTGTTGCGGAACAACAGGTTGGTGATACCATGTTTTTGAGATTCTTGAATTCAGTATTTCCACAACTTTAATGCGCTTTCTTTGTGGGGAATGAATCGGTGTATATATTGAGTGCCAATGTGATTTATTTGTTACTGACTGATGACAAGAATCCAAGATCTTTAAACTTCAGTCAGAACTCAGAAGTTCTTGGTATGAGGAAGATGAAAATCACATATCACATGTTTTTCAACACATGTTGAAGCACATTTACGTGAAATGAATTTTCTCACTCACACTCTTACATTGCATCTCTCTCTTTTGGGAGTTTCCACAACGAATCTTTTTTTTTTTTTTTTTTCCCTGAAGCTTGCCTTACATAATGTTCTGGTTTTCCTCTCTTGGTTTAATTTGAAAACGATTTCAAGCTTCAAGCTTTTTCTGAGTAGATCTTTTCCACTTGTTTCTGTTTATCAGGCAGTTTTGGAAACTGTAGCTAGAGTAAAGACCAAGAAAAATGACACGAAAGAGGACAAGTATATGCTTCCACCACATTAATCTATGCAATTATATTAATGGTTTGATTATATCCATGTATTGATGGTTTTGCAAAAGCTTTGCTTCCTGACGTAATCTTGTCATTATTTTAGGTCGTTTCAACTTCACGATGTATTCAATCTGGATAACGAAAACAGAGCGGAAGATACCCCTAGATTGATAGATCGAAAGGTTAGATTGGATCATTGGATGCTTGCTGGGTACATTTTCTATTACTTTTGTGTTGTAACAGGTTTGATTTATTTTCAGGACAATGTTTTCATCATATCTAGTTTCAAATCAAAATATCCAGTGCTCCAATTAGACTTGAGGTAATTTACCGAGTTGACATAGTTTATATTGAAAATGATTTTACTTCGGAAACTTTTATACTTACCCAACTCCTTGATTCGTGGTTTCCATAGATTGATATCAGATCTGGTTGTTGTCATCGTGTCTGCAACCGGTGGTGGCATAGCATTTGCTTGTGCTGGACAACCGGTCTGATATTCCTTACTCTAGTTGAATATATTCCACGTTTCCATACTGAGTCTTGAAATTTCGTTGTTACCTTTTTTCTTTATAACATCACAGGTTATTACTGGATACCTGCTTGCGGGATCTCTTGTAGGACCGGGAGGGTTGGACTTAGTGAGTGAGATGGTGCAAGTATGTAGCTTTTCTCCATGGCTAAGATGTTTTACATTCTCGAACAATTTGTTTTCTACAAAATCTCCTATTCTAATGCTATGCTATGTACATCTATAGCTTTTGCAATACCTTATTAGCCCGGTTGTTTATGGTATATTATTATCGGACTGGAGTATATCTCCAGGTGACCAATATATCAAGTGTTCGGTTAAAATATTTTACAACCCAGATTAACCATGCCTCAGTAGATATAATCCCACAAAGTGTGGGTTGTACAGCACCATGGGGATATAGTATAAATAATCCCTCGCTATTACGCTGGTGGGATTGTATATCCCCTTGCTATTTGTCTCGCCAAACAAACGAGGCCCGTGTGAAGTTTACATGGTGATACTTGTCAAAAGCCGTCAAAAGTCTATTGCTTTGTTTATATTTTCTTCCTTACAACCCTCCAGCACCGGGCAGGTGTCAGACTCTGTACATCGTGTTACCACTTAGCAGAGTCCTGTGTTTTTAATAAACAGTTGCTATCACCTGGTATGTGCCGCTTTCCTAATCAAAAGATAGGAGAGCACCCCTTCTCCCGAAGTTACGGGGTCATTTTCCCGAGTTCCTTAGACATAGTTCTCTTAAGCCCCCTAGGATACTCTACTTGTTAACCTGTGTCGGTTTGGGGTACGGTCAGTTTCGGGAGGATCACCCTCCCAATTTGAAGTTTTTTCCTGGGAGTTTAATTTCATAATAAAATTAGGTGATCTAAATACAGTAACATCATGAAAGTAAGCGTAGAGTTTTACCTACCTAAAAGAGTGTTAGAGTTGTTTCAGTAATTGATGAATGGGCTATAACACACCAAACATGTGGGGTACTCTTGGTCGTGACAGGAATAGTAATCACTTAACATAGGTGGAAAAAGATATTGAATTTTGAACTCGTGTGTTTTACTAATATTGTGTCATTTATCTTTACTTTTTCTTCCTTCAAATAAAATATCTTTATCACGGCTAATAATTACTCGAATTCTATGAACTTACACCTGTCTTGCCACATTTTAGATTGTGCCCTCTGCATTATTCCCATTCTATACTTTTTACAATCTGCGTTTAATTTGCGATTTTGTATGGTCTTGTCCTTACAATACTTTCCTTGTAGGTAGAGACAGTGGCTCAGTTTGGTGTAATTTTTCTCCTTTTTGCTTTGGGATTGGAGTTTTCCACAGCGAAGGTGAGTTGCCTCCTCATACTTACATCGAAAAATATATAAGTGTCACGGTTAGTTTTTATATTGTGAAATCTTAGTTCTTAGTTCTTGCTGTCATTATTTAGATTCGAGCTGTTCGTGCGGTTGCTGTTCTGGGAGGTTTTCTACAAATTGTCCTATTCATGTGCTTATGTGGAATTATAGCCTCAGTAAGTCTTCTAATCTTGCAGAAAACTTATTATTTTTCAAGTTCGTCTCGTTGCATAGTTCCCCTTACATGGCTACCACTTGGTTCCACGCTTTGCTTTTCATAGGAATTGTTATTTGAGTAGAGGAACTAGTGTTGTCACTTGACTAACAGGAACCTTGTGCAATTGAGGTACCAAAAGATCAATACGAAGTGTTAACTAGTTACTAAGAGCCTTACATTGCCTTGTACCAACTGCTTTGACATTTAACTGTTATTTTAGTATTTTGGGCTCTTGGATTCCACACCTTTTGAGCTATTAATTACGTGGTGTTGTTGCCTATCTTGGTGTAGTGGGTAGGTCATATATCTTGCAATATTACTCTAATGGCAGGTAATGGATGATATGGTGACAATGGTACCATATACTTCGATATCGTTTTAGCAGCAAGATGCCAAAATAAAAAATGGTGAGACTGGAGATGCTTTTATACTGCTATAGTCTTTGTATTCTTTGTTAGTCTTACCCTCTATCTGTTCATGCATGAGGTGGTAATGCATTTTTATGCAGTTTTTTTAACAGAATGATTTGATAGTATCAAACCTTAGCAAGTTTTGTGATTGCATTGCTTACGTCTGTCATATGAGATTTCTGAACCTCAATGCTGAAGTTTTGAATCTTCTGATGTTGACAACTGGATGCTACTTGCAGTTATGTGGTGGTAAACTGTCAGAGGGGGTATTTGTTGGTGTATTTCTCTCAATGTCCTCAACAGCAGTGGTAACTTTTTATCGGGATCTGTCACTGGGGGACATCCCCTCTTTTTCCTGTAGAATTCCTGCATAACACTCATGGATTATACATCATGTTGGGCTATAGGTGTTGAAATATTTGATGGAAAAAAACAGCACAAATACCCTTCATGGCCAAGTTACCATGGGAACACTTATTTTGCAGGTATGTTCTTTATTCATGTTCCTTTTGTCGGCATCCCTTCATCATAGATCTTGTTGTTCATTATGGGAACTTTATTAAAGAGGTTTGAGCTCAGGGTGACATTGTCAGATTTCAATATAGCTACAGCTCGTTGGCTACATTGTTTAGAAGTGTTTTTCGTCGTCTACCAGTTTTATAATGCTAGTAATATTGCTTCTGTTTATTCTAAATATATTGGAGATCACAGTCTGAGTATTGAAATGCCTAGTAGGATTGTGCTGTCGGTTTGCTGTTTGCCTTGCTTCCTGTTCTGGGTGGAACTTCGGGTGTCCTACAAGGAGTACTGTCCATGATGAAATCGTAAGTTCCTAACTTGTGGAATCTCCTGTTTACAAAACCATTTTCTATTTGTTTCTTTGCATTTTCTATTTGTTTCTTTGAAATTTGAATTCTTACCTTTTATGCATCCAATTATATATATATACACAGACACGCACACATATATACAGGTTGCATTTGATGTTGCCTTATACTTATGGTCCCTTTATTTCATGGAATAATATTTCACAGACTTATAGTGAACGGTTTTATAATCCCACAGGATTAATAGTGTGCTAGATTACCTAAATCCCACCTGGGCTCCTTCGTGCACCTCAAGCCTTTGGCAACCACAAGTTCTATATACTACATTTGTGTGACCACCATAAAAGATGAGATCCAAACTCTTCAAACGTTTTTATAGTTTTCCAAAGCTATGATGACTTCTCACATCTGTCCCAGTACATCTGTTAGCTATGGGTTAGGACGAGATACATCATACAGTTTTTATCTTAGTTGAACGAGGCGGGGGCGGGAGTGGGCGCAGAATCGGGGGCAGAGGTGGGGGACTGGACGATCATAGAAGCTCCTTGTTTGGGAGCGCCAGGTGGAGTATTAGGCGTAATTTATACGAATAAATAAATAACGCAAGGAAATATCAAAATTCGTAATTCGTGTCTGCTACAAAAATTATTTTACCCAATGCAAGTAAATATTATTTTTCTACTAAGTACTGGACCAAATTTGAGTTAATTTTTTTCTAGTATCTTATTTTATGCTTAGGTTCTATCCTAGTGAGAGCAGTTTCCTATCTCTATGGGAGCGAGGTTCCAAGGAGAGTTTGCCTTGTGAGCATGGGAGCGAGGTTCTGGCGAGGATTCCACCAAGGTTCCTGCAATGAAGTTTTTATAATTTTACAAAACTTTGATGGCTTCTTACAAAATTTCCAAGGCCACTATTAGCTTTTGTTGATGCCAACCAAAGTTCCCAACACAGAAGATTAAAAAGGGGGAAAACCCAAACCTATCCCACTCTCTTGATGTCACGATAAGATTCAGTGGTTGAGACCTCTACACCGTCAAAAGGATACAAACGTAACATGACAATCCTGTACGTTTCTGACAAAATTTGAAGGAACTTCAAGTTTGTGTTTATTAAGGACAACCCTAATGCATGTATGAAGATCACATAATCAACACACTTGAAAGGTTCAGTGGAATACAAATCTTGAAAGGTTCAGTGGCATACAAATATAGCTATGGCATCTAACATAATGTGGTTGTTTGTTGGTGGTGTTCGTGCAACTGGGAAAATTCTCTGCTTAATGGTTCGCAGAATGCAGCTAAAAGCCAAGGGAAATACAATCTCACTTATTCTTCTTCCATTTGAAGCTAGTAAGAAAACTTCACAATAAGAAAATTGTGGTTTAGTGCATTCCTATTGTTTGAGTTTTAGGATACTTACTGCTACCATCGCAACCATCCTTAAAAATATATATATTTGTGCTATAACAAGGTATTTTTCTATTAATCAGGTTGGTGGTGTTGATTGCGTTTTTGGCTATTTTGTCAATATTATCCCGTACTTGTGTACCGTGGTTCCTTAAACTGATGATAAACCTATCGAAATCATCACAGGTATGCATAGTCATTAGTCTCTCTCTCTCTCTCTCTCTCTCTCTCTCTCTCTCTCTCTCTCTCTCTCTCTCTCTCTCTCTCTCTCTCATTGTATGTGTAGCTGTAATTATGCTCATCATTACCTTATGTACTTTGTACTTGTTTTTTGATCAAACTCCATTATTGCAGACCAATGAACTCTATCAGTTGGCATCAGTTGCATTCTGCCTCCTTGTAGCTTGGGTTTGTTTTACTTCCCAATAACTCTCTGGATCTTTTCATCTATATCGACATGCTTACATTTCATCTGAATTGCAATGCATAAGTTAGTAGAAAAATTGGCATCTTGAATTCTTCATTCTCTGGGCTTCTTGTCATTTTTCTTTTCCGTCATTGATCATAAAAATTGGTTTAGAGGAAGCATTAAAAATTAATGTATTTGGTCACTACGATTACATCAAGTGCTCATGGCTTAAACAGACTGTTGCACTAAGTTATGGGCATGTCTTTACAGGCTTTGACAGTCAGAGTAAGCAAACACAAAATGTGTACCCTAGCCGATTGCTAGAAAGGAAATCTCAATGTATACTTATTCAGTTGCTTTGTACTCCATATTCCTACAAAAGGAGCCAATAAACAGTGGGGGAGGGACCAATATGAGGATCGCGATTTCATGGAGCCAGGGGTGATAAAATTGTCTAATGATGAGATCCTCGACAATAGGACAAACAAAGAGGTAGGGGTGAGCATGGACAGGATTGGTCCAGTTTTGTACTAACCAACCAAACCACTACCTTCGGATTATGAATTAGAAAAACCAAATCAACCCATAAAATTCATAGAACCAAACCATTAAAGTACAGTTTGGTTTCGGTTTTGAACAGCGGTTCGCGTGAAATTGAGATATCATCTCCATAAACTATTTAAAGTACTTAAGATTGCATGGATAAGTTAAACCAGAACTTATATTATAGTTAGCTCTATAAAAATCACCAAAACTCACTTAAATCAACCGACAAAGCTAATATAAGGGGGAGCACAGACAGGTATATGAAATGCTTGATCTGCACGTAACGGGAATAGGTGGAAGAAGATCAAAATGCTGCCTCGAAGAAGTCATAAGTGGAACACTCTAGTCATGACACTCTTGACCTGGAAAATTACCCTTTTGCGTAGTTCCTATAGTTTGGGTAGATGTACTTAATGCTTCCTTCCCCTTAGTTCTAAGGACTTTCCTTTATAGCAGGGTGGTGCATAGAGGTAAGTGAGGTAGTCATTGTTTCCTGAATATACTAGAAAGTTAAACTACAACCTGTGTAATTAAATAAATCCCACTTTGATGGTGCACTATAAAAGGCCATTGCCTCTTATTTGTGTTTCCATTGCCTTCCTTTCTTAGTAGGCTAAATGCGCAAAACTTTTAATCGACATCTTACCAAAAGTATAGTGTTGTATATAATGCAAGCTACTCATTATTCTATGTCGCACAATGGTTTTGGAACATCCAAAAAAGGTTACCATGGATAGTTGGAAGGGTGGACCATGAAGCATGAACATGGGTACATGAAAAGATGCGGCAGGAATATGCCAAAATCTTATATGGTAGGATACAGATAGGCCCGGGACATGATTGTGAAGTATTACTTTTACCACTTGCTGTATTATGTGATTCGTGGATGAGAAACCAATTACAGATACAGTCATTTACTTAGTAATATTGTTGTATGCCTTGTACATATGCAATTGTCTTTTAAAGATATAGAAAGTTCTAAGTAGGTATTGGGAATGTGGGGTGATTTTATGTGATAAACACACGTGTGCGTGTGTGCACATATGGGTGTGCGCCTGCGCGCATGTTTGTACTATGTATATTTTCTCCATCACATATTAAGCCATGCAATATTAATAAAAGAGAACGGTTAAATACTCCGAACCCATCACTCCAGGAACCTCTGGACTCCATTGACTCAAACAGAACAAAGAACAATCCGAGATGAAGAAAGATGACCAAGGGACCCATTGACTCCATTGATTCGTTCTTCGGTCTTCAATTTCAAACTCTAGTGACAAGCTCAACCTCACTGTCTACTCAACCTTGCAGTCATTTTCTTCTCGTATTTTCTCTATTCTTCGGTTTGATTTATGCTGGAAGGTTTAGATATCTTTGTTAGTTTGACCCAGATATGGCTTTGTTTGGTTGAGAATTTTGAAAAGAATATTTTGAGAAATATTTTTGAGATAGTGTTTGGATGGGTTTTTGGAAAAAGTAATAATTAGAGAGGTGTAATAATTGGAGAGAGATAGAGAAAGAAATGAAAATAATTATTGGAGAGAGGGGTATGAGTAGAGAGAGAAATGTGATTAATGATTGGAAAGATGAGAGATGGGGAAAGAATCTTTTTGGGAATTTTTTTGGAAATGTGAAGTGAACACAGTGATGATCTTCTGAAAATTGCATTTTGTTTCCCATCCAAAGGGTATCCCTCCATAGCCCTTCTGCATTCCTTTTTAATCCGGGTGGGAATTGAAACAAAAATACAAATAGATAGATGATCCTTATTTGGCATATTTGATACTTATCGGCCCACATGCCCATATCAGACGCATATCCATAATGGAATCTGTAGCCTTATCAGCTATGTGGTGCATATCTGTGTCCAAGATGTATCCGATACGTATACAGTGCTTTTTGTGGAGTTTCCATTCTTTATTAAGGGTGGACTACATAATTGTCATGGAGCAATGCAGTTTTGTAGTTTATTATACGGTTATTGGTTGATATATGTGGATATTCATGAGTGTTTTTGCCCTTGTATGCGATATGGATGTAATTGAGTTGTATTATGGGCGTTAAAATTCCTTATCGATGCATATCAAGCAGCACTATCTTAATTTTTGGATTACTATTTCAGTGTAGTGATAAGCTGGGACTAAGTTTAGAACTGGGTTCCTTTGCTGCTGGAGTGATGATATCGACAACTGATCTTGCTCGGCATACCCTTGAACAGGTAAGGTTTTTTTTTCCTATTCTCAGCTTCTACCCTTTTTTTTTTCCTCCTGATTTTGTTGCTAGACTCAGTACGCTATCTGATTGTCTCTGTCTTAATTTTAGTGTGATAGATTATACTTTCTGGCTTGAAATGAGCCACTGACTGTAAGGTTTTAGAAACTTTTACAGAGATGGAAAAAGTGCTGATCGCCGATGTGGTCTACATTCTTCCGAGAGTGCTGAGAGAAATGGACTGCCTAAGATAACTTGATCAACCTTTTGCATTACTTACCATACAACGGAAGAATAGCCCTGTATCTGTATTTCGATGACCTGTACAAAACATGTCCTAAAAAACATGATTGTCCATCTAGAAACTTCAGGAATTGGTTCGTAGTGAATGTAGAAATTGAGCTGTATAAGATTACTTGCAAGCAAGTTGGAACATGGATGATTTTGTGGCTCACATAAAAGGACTGAGCATGTTGTACGTATCAATTATCAAACAATGTACCATAGATTGCCCAGCATTTAGGGCTTCTCTTATAAAGTTTGTATGTAGAAGTTCCAATTGGAAATAATTGATATGTCTCCTTTTATTTTAAAACACGTTATACATTCTGTTGCCTTTATTAATTAAGATCATGGAGATGTGTTAGTTCTTTAACTAAGAACGTATCAGGGAAGTTACAACCAGGTAGGATTAGCTATTTTATTGGAAAAGCGATGGGTGATACTGATGCCACTCTGCTTGGCAGTTTTGTGTTGGGTGGTTTCTTTTCTGTTGAAGCTTTTAGAGCAACTGATGGCTGTATAGCAGTGACCTTCTCCTGATGCTCTCGCTCTAGATGTCTACACATTGACTTGTATAGTTCCTATATGCACATCAATGTATGTACCATGGTTGTTCGCGGTACAAATATGTTGTTCTCCTTCCTTAACCGACTGGAGTTTTTTGTTTGTTTTTGTTTGCACAGGTTGAACCCATTCGCAATTTGTTTGCCGCCCTCTTTCTTGCTAGCATTGGGATGCTGATCCATGTCCATTTCCTCTGGAACCATGTGGATATCTTACTAGCTTCAGTTATATTAGTGTTCATCGTAAAGTCAATCCTTATTACTGTAGTTGTGAAGGGGTTCGGCTACAACAACAGGACTTCAGTTCTTGTAAAACATTGCACGGCAACTCTGTATCTTTGTTTCTTCTCCTCTTGTTTGGGGGTTGTATCATTACTGAGGCACCTTGGTTCCTCTTCTGCAGGTTGGAATGTCTTTAGCACAAATTGGGGAATTCGCTTTTGTTCTTCTCAGTCGTGCTTCTAATCTTCGTCTAGTTGAGGTGAGTCCAGGGACTGCACTTTCTTCTGCTGATGTTTTCCATCCTGGTATGTGTGAAACAATCTTCAATCCCCTCCCTTGGGAAGCTAAAGGTGGCGAGCATGTCTTTTTGAGTCATGGTTCCCGTTTTTGCGTATTGTAACATTCTCATAATGAATTTGACATGTGAGATTCTCAGATAATTTAATGGAATGGACCCTCTCCAGTCCTCATTTTGGACTGGACCGAACAGTTCAAATCTTGGCCGACCATATCGGCGATTAATGTTCTAGACTTGTTGATAGTCTTTTTATCAACAATTTTTTACCCTTCATTGCCATGGTAAGGAAGAAGATGGCGGCCGAAGTTGGACTGTTCGATCGAGTCCAAAATGAGATCCTGAGAAGATCTGAACCCATTAATTAACAACCGCCATACTGAAGTCTATGAAAGTGGTAACTAAAGCTCTTATTGATATGCAACTTTTCCTTCTCCAGGGGAAACTGTACCTCCTGCTTCTTGGGACGACAGCTCTTAGTCTGGTATGAATTCATTGTGATCATTGACACGTTCATAAATCCTGCAATGTTTGGTACTCTTGGTTTCTTTGCCTAAATTCATTGGAGTCACCTTCCTTCTAATGGGAATGTACAATGCAGTCTTATTAATTAGTTACACCATATCCTATTTTAGTTTATTTATTCTTTAACAACTTTTTTGATGAATAAAAGTGTTGCAAGGATCAGGAAGCCTAGTATGACGTTTTAACGATTTGCGCTAGCCAAAAAATGTCAGGACGGCGACGAATCAGATGATTGTTTATGTTGCAGTTTGATGATCCTAATTTTCTTCGTGCAGGTTACTACTCCGTTGCTTTTCAAGTTAATCCCTGCTGTGGTTCATCTTGGGGTACTGCTACGGTGGTTTACCCCTGACAGTCAGAATGAGGTAATCATGTGATATCTATATCTATGCTCTTTGATTGTTCGATTTCGGCAAAAGAGGTTGAACTGCATCCCTGTCATGTCCCTGAACTCCAGATTGGATTCAAAGGCGATGACCTTCGCTCCGAGAATGCTAAGCAGCGGATCTCAATTTCCAAAGGACCTCTTGATTCATGACTGTTGTGCATACTTGTAGAAAAAGTTTCCAGTTTTGCCCGGTTTGTATATTCAGCTCCAGTCCAAGTCCATTCATTGTGCCAAAGAGCTCAAGTTGGCCATCGCCTTTTTGTTCCATACGAAGTACTCCCACCCAGTATTTTCTGCTACGCATGTCTGACCCGAAGAGAGAAAAGCAAGCAAATTGAGCCTAAAAAATGGCGAAAAGGATAGCGGTAATCTGACTTCCAAAGCAACTAACAAATAGAAGCTTCACCTTCGGTGAAATGACTTCAGTTTCAAATGTAAACATAACTTCAGCTTGTTGTATGTAATACTCATTTGAAGTTTTGATGCTGTATAAATGTGACGCGCATTTACTTGCCCCTTACATCGGAAATTTTAATTGAAAATGTTTCAATCTTTTTTAGTTGGAGTTATTCCAGATAGCGTGCCGAATGTTTGAGAATTACTATTTTTTTTTTTTCTTCTATTCAGAACAACTTTGTGTTTAATCTAGCATTTAAATCTCCATTAAAAATTCAACCGTCAGATGTTATGGCCGACTGGCACTTTTACATTATTGTCAAACTAAAATCCAGAATTCGCCCATGTCTGAACCATGTGTTAGTCAACAAACCAAGCAAAATATTTCGATCTAAGTATCTTAAACCTAAATAAGTCGTGGTAACCAATATGACTGCAAGGGAATATACAAGTTTGCAATTGAAGAAGTGAATTCTCTTGATACAAAAACTGAGTTCCTTGTGTATACACCAAGGCTCATCATTCAAATTATCTTATTTTTTTCTTGGATAAAAAATTAAAAATTAAAAATAAGTGAGCTTTGGAGGATTGTTCTTCTAGGCAACCCTAATGGCTTCAGGAGCAAGAGTAGCATCCCAAAAATTAAATGATTGAATCAGGTAATGCATTGGCCTTGGGGGCTGCAGAGTAAGCTCCAAATCAAGTGCTGCATTATGAACAGAGGACTTTGTTAAGTTGGAATTATTTTTGTACTGAGATTCACATGACCCATGTAGCCAAACAGGAATTGAAGGTTTGTTGGTGGCCCTGCAAGCTTTTTTCTTTTGCCAGAAGCCCAAAGAGATTGAAGATTCATGATGAGATTGGGCCATTTTTTCCTTCCTCATTACCTGCTAGAATAATACAACTCTCATCAATTGATGGATTGTGATGGAAAAGAAGAAGATTCTAGCTAGGTAGCATTTGGATTAGAAGAAAGAATATGGATTTAAGAAAGAATAAGGTAGGATTTTAATTCTTCTCTGGCAGGATCTAATTGGGTCAATAACATTAACGTACTAAAAAGTGTAAAGATGACAAAAAGACACTTTTGTGGGTCATTTCAACCAACAAAAAAGTACACTTTAAAAGTAAAGATGTTTTTCCATTCTACACTTAAAGATGTCTTTTAAATTTGTCTTTTGTTTGTATTTTTAATGAATGGATAGTATGACACACATGAATTAAGATTTCCCAAATTGATATCCACTTTTTTTGTCTTTTAGTGAAATTTTTATGTGTAAAAGTTTTACTAAAAGACAAAAAAGCGGGATGCGATTATCAACTTTTGGGGGTGTGAAAATCAATTACCTGAATAAATACACAAGAAAAAGAGTGTAAAGGGAGCGGGGTCCTTGTACTGATGGGCTCACTACAGGGGTGTAGTGAGCCCATCTGACCGTCCATTTCGATAATGAACGCTCGGATTTTAATACCAAACAATGGACGGCTTGGATCATTTGAAGTAGGGGATTAAATCCAAGGCAAACTAAAGCTGAGTGTGAAAATATATTACCGAAAAGTGATGTCATCCTTATCCAAAAGGGTATTGTGAAGGGTGAGACCTAGACCATTTCAATCAATAAGAGTGACGATAATGTTCACCCTCTTTTAAGAAGGATGAACAAAATCACACTCCCTCTTATATCCATTCTATACTTTCCTGGCTTTTTATCCTTCTGTTTGCTAGATTTTTTATTTTTTATTTTTGCCGAAATGAATGGATAGTATAATAAACTCAAATGAATAATGGGGAGTAATTTCCACACCCCCAAAATTGATATCCACACCCTCATTTTTGTCTTTTAGTGAACTTTTACACATAAAAGTTTCATTAAAAGACAAAAAAAAAAAAAAAAGGTACGGATATTAAATTGGGGGTGTGAAAATCAATTCACTTAATAAATACACAAGAAAAAGAGTGGTTCTGACAAAAAGATTCACGAGTTTGAACCATAGCCATACTTGATTATTTTGAATGAGTTTTCCTACAAAATGATGCGGCTTTCAATGGTCATTATTGCATCATTGTAGATCATTTTTTAAACAAAAACTTAGGCCTTGTTCGTTTCTCTGTTTAGTTTTAGTTTTAGTTTTGATGACATCATCATTTTTCACATTTCTCTCTCTATCTCTCTCCACTTATTACACCTGCTGACATCATCAAAACTCAACTAAACTATCTAACCAAACACAGTCACTATAGTTTGTCATTTCTTAACAGAAAAACAATATATAAGGTTTTCATAAATGAAAATGTTAACCTCAGCACTTAGGGCGGCGGATAATGTGTAAAAAGTGTATCGATATCCGAAAAAGTGTATTGTTTTCGTGAAAGTGTATTAATAGCCGTGAAATATGTACTATTAATATTCAAACTTGTTTGTCGTTATATGAAATATTATCCTCCGCCTAATGGGCAAGCCTAGCAAGACCTTTCATATATGCAAAAGGATGCGGCATTCTTTGATCTTTTCATTTCGAACGAGAACAGTCATCATGCATGGTTTAAGTTTTCGAAATGTCATAGCCACAGCACAGATAGATTTTCCAAAAATAAAAATTCATGCTGCCATTTTTGTTTCCAGAAATCAATATTGTGAAAAGGGTTGTTACCAAATCGAAGAGGCTGGGACGATTTCTTTTCTTCTTGAAGAGAGAACTTTGCCTGACTAAGTATTTCTGGGCATGACTGGCAACTTGGGTCGGAGTTCTTGTGGTGACAAAGTTCCTGGAAATGCCTTTCCAGTTGCCTTTGCCGAGTTCTTGAAGCCCTGCCAAAAATATCAGGTGCTCCTCTTCATTCCATGGCACACCTACAGGTCCAACATTTTCATCACCAAAGCAATTAAATTCTGATAGCTTCAGCTAAAAATAATGGAAAGGAAACAATTTAGGGGTCGTTCCAGTGTCACTGATTAGCTTCAGAAAAAATCATCAGTATGCTTATTTCCTGTGGTGTTTGATAACACAAATTCTATTTATAACTTCATCTTGATGTTCAAAAAGAAAAAGTTCAGAAAAACCATCAGTATGCTTATTTCGTTTGGTGTTGAAAAATTCTGATAGGCCAAACTGAAAGCCATCAAACATTCGGCAATTTTTTTAGCAAACTTTATGTCCATTAGTTAGCTAAAATAGCTGCCAAAGATGTCATATTTGGTGTCAAATTTGGTAACAATTTTGGGTTTGCCAAATCTGCCACATCAAAAAATAAGATGGATTTAATCCTAGTGTTTGGATTTGAGATTGTGCCATTGTGCCACCGAATCAGTGCGGTAACATTACTACTTTTTGACATTGTAGCGAAGTTACAAAATTACTCTGACAAAGTCAATTAGACATCTCACCTTTCTTCTTCTTCAGACTTTGCTCAATAACGCTGTCAGAGATATACCCATTAGATATCTTGTTTGAATTATCGTTCATGGAAGCCTCTGAGTTAGATGCAAAAGAAGAAGGGGAAGAAGAAGAAGAAGGTGTTGATGAAGCTGACAATAAAGGAGAAGATTCATCAATTAGTTGCACTCCAAATAGCCTCAAACCATTAACAAGGCTTCCTTTGTGAGTGGTGCATGCCCTTGAGTTATGTCCAATATTCCCACAATGTGAGCATTTTTTGCCCATTTTCAGCCTGAAAAATAAGTAGATCGCCTATTTATCAAGCTGAAAACAGAACAGAGAGAGAAAGAGAGCACCAACTGCTTATATCTCTGGAGGTTCATGCAATGATGGTGGCATATATAATGATAGTGGGTATTTGTGGGCATGGAAAAAGGAGATTGAATGTGCACTGTTTCAGGGACGGGGGGCAAGAGGGGGGCTGGGTGTCATGTGTGCCACCCGGGTCTCAATAATAAATCATTTTTGTATTGTAAGAACAATGTTATTTTTCAAAATGCGTATATTATTTTTGGTATTAAGCATATTGATAAGTGACTAATTGGGTATTAGGTATGTTGATGGATGATAAACATATGAAAATGTGTATTCTTTCAGCTACTAGAAATACTTAGAACACTTGTACTTTTTGTTATAATAGGGGGTTGTTTTTCATTTGCTAAAATCAACTCATTTGACGAAAGGAAACGGATTCTCTCCCACAATTGTCCGGGAAGTTGCGGAGTTATTTCACAAGTATGGGTTCCACAAAAAACTCTTGACCAATAAAAGTCTACTGCATTGTGAGCAAATTGTAGGAATGTACGAGACAATAACCGGAGATGATCAGTTCCAATTGTTAATTTCTTGGAAGGTTCCAACCTAAAACCAATTGGAAAATAGGTGAAGTAACCTCAAGAATTTATTAACCAGGTTTGGGTGGTTTAGATGAGCAATGTGGGATAATTTAACACCAATAAAGAAATTCTCTTTTCCTTTTGTCTCCCTCTGTGTCAATGGATTGGGAAAAGCCTACCTCGTAATGGAATCTATGTTGGTACAACTTAGGCAAATAATACTGGGGGAGATGGTCTCGTTCCTTTGTACCAAAACACCAACTTTTTAGTTGTATTATTGAATTTGACACTAGTATTTAGGCAGTTGTGAAGCCAGAATTTTAGACCGAGAGGGACCGACTTAAAAACCGTATTTTTAATATAAAAAAATATGCACTCAGCGTATCTCGTGGATTGTGTAATATGACATTGTTTTGATCGATACCTATAACTCCCCTAACACCTATGTGTAATTAATTAACTGAGTAGATCTACGAAAGAAATTGAGAAAATTTCACATGACTATATAGAATTATTTTAATTTTTAACTCTATCAAACCCAATTTTTTTAGATTTTAAGAGATATGTTATTATCTAATTATCTAGACAATAATTATACTGTATACATCATTAGTAAATTCTTGTTATTATTATTTATTTATTTTTATTTTTATTTTTTTTTTGGGGGATCCCAGGGCCCTATACCGCCCCTGTATTTAGGTGATCAAATTTTAGTGACCAATTTTGGGTATCATGCGAGGTTTCAGATTTGCATTAGTAGATTGTGCCGCATTTTATCAGGTTGTAAGAGCACATTCTATCAATTAATATCAATGCATTAGTAACACATCAAATGATACCCAAAATTCTACCATAATGTGACATCGAAGTATCTCCATCCAATTTTCGATGAACCAAAAAAAAAGAAAAAGAGTATCTCCATCCATGCATTAACAGTGGTCTCTATAAACTCCCCTTGTTTTGTTAAATGATAGATATATTTTCTTTTTATTTCTCTTTTTTGTGTAAGAACTTTATTGATAAGAGAAATTACAACGTAATGATAGATACATCCAGCGATAAATAAGATATGTAGTTTCTTATTTCTGTCCATAAATGACTTATACAATTTTTTATTACCTAAGAAATTGTAATTCTTTTTGTTTGTTTTTTACTGGAAAAGCTAGTATGTTCATGCGTACATACTTCATTGAAGGCATGGCATGTTGGAATATCTAAAATATTTTTTCGTTTTTTTCGTTTGTCCTTATTTAATTTTTTTTTTGAATTTGTTAGTTTTACGTCGATTTTTTGTGGTTTCTTGGCTTGTCTCGATGAGAAGAATCTAAAAAGTATAAAATTATTAACCAAATTTAAAATTGTTTTTTAGATTATTTTTTGTCTTTATTCACAAAACTTTAAGTTTGGTTAATAATTTTATAATTTTAGATTCCTCTTGTCGAGACGAACCAAAAAACCACAAAAAATCGACCGAAAACTAACAAATGCAAAAAAATAAAATTGAATAAGGACAAAACAAAAAACCAAAATGGTTTTTTCACCCAAAGGAGCTCGAAATGTCATTTAAATATATGTGCGTGGGAGGGAGGACTACTAACAAAGTTGCGAGAAAGCAAGTCGTGGTCTCATTGAGCCCTGTCAAGGTCTACTTTTGCCGACTAACATAATTTATAAATAGTCTATAAAAAATAATCTACAAATTACTGGACCAAAGCAGGAATATAAAAATATGGTAGAAGCCATTGAAATTGAGAAGAGAAGATTTAAAGTGGCACGAAATAAAATTGCCGTTCAATGTGGGGCGCTACTATTGCAATGGCAAAGGATTCTGCTTAGTGGTTTCTGCATGCTTCTAATTGGCTTACCAAGTCCAAATCAACAACTCCTCCAAATGCTTCTACCCCTCATACTAAGGCTTAGTTTTCCGTTTGATTTTAGAAACTCAGTTGCTAAAATCAACCATGATTTTAGCAAACGAGTTTAACATGTGCTAAAATCATGATTTTGAAATAAAAAAATGAAGTGGTTCTGTGTATCGTTTTTCAATTTTTTTCGCACCAAATTAAAGTACTCCTCGCGTACTTTAATTCGGTGTGAAAAAAATCGAAAAACTATAAACGGAACCACTTAATTTTGTGATTTGAAAATCCTTCGTTTATTATTTCGCACTCTCCTATCCTTGAATCTATTTTACGCACTTGTTATCTTCATACGGATGGAGCTTGGAAAGAGGGCAATGATTGGAGTGGTCTGGGCTTTACAGCTAGCCACCCTGATGGGACCCTAATTGCGAAACAAGCCTTATCTGCGTATAGTGTCAAGCCAATACAAATGGAAATACAAGCAATATATGAAGCTGTTAAATGGGTATTAATTCATAATTATAATGCGGTTTATGTTTTTTCTGATTGTTTTAATGCAATTATGCATATAGCAGGGAGGGTTGAGTGTCATCATCATGACACTTTTTTGTTACGCAACCTGGTAGCCAAAATGTCCAGCGAGCTCTCCTGCTTGCTAAACATGGCCCTGACGACTTTTGTTCCTCACCCAGACGTCACCGGTGATGGAAGTTCTCTTCAGCCCTCTATTTAGTTTGCTTGTCTTTGTCGTCATGATCTGGATGTCATGAGTTTTATTTGGACTAAATGCATTGCTTTGATGTTTAATGACATTTCTTCCTACTTCAAAAAAAAAATAAAAATCCTGGTTGTGTGTGAATACCAAACTGACTTCATTTCTTAAGAGTGTGAAAAGGAAAGTGCAGTTATAGCTAGGGTTGCTAGCTCATAGCTGCATGTTCATCTAGTGTATAAAACATGGGATAAAAAAATGGGTCCATGGAAGTATATTCATTTATTAATGGAAATAAGATACAATTAGCCTGATTGATTCGATTTTTCGGCGAGTCTCTCTGTTGTAATGTTGTCTGTCCCTATTCCTCTCTTGTATCTTTCTACTCTATATATTCTTCTTTTGCGCGCTGAGCCAAAAAAAAAAAAAAATTGTTCTTCTAGAAATATAATTTTCGTGTGCAAAGAACACTCTCGTTGTAGGTTTTTTAGCTAATGAAATTGTATACTTTGGATAAATAAGCACAAGTGTTGGGAATTAAAGTCACATAATGTGCACTTGCGCTCATGAGTCCCACGAATGCACCATATATGAGACCCAAATGCATGCACCAGATAACTTTGAACACATCTATATCCAGATTTACATCTGGATGTTTGCGTCTGATATATCTTTATATATGTATATGTATCAATGTATGTATATAATGATATGGGTGGTGTTCTTTTTAAGTCTTTCATTTGTTTTCCCCAAGACAAAGCATGCTAAAATATTCTTGTTAGTGAAGGAATTACCCCAGACATGCCATCCCCCTAGATACTTGCTTTTGTCTTGGTAAGTGGTTCATGCCAACCTGCTAAGTTGTGCCTTTATAATCTAGGGATTATTACCTCTAGGTCTAGAAAAGAGATGTCTAATTACCAATAAGGTAAGTCATTTTTTTTAATTACCACTAAGGTAAGTCACTCTTTTTTGGAGTTTAGGTTTAGGGTGCACTTTCCTATTATAGGGTTTTAGTGGTTTCGACACTTTCATAGAGTACCCTAGGATTTTAGGCACTTTCATTTTAGGCAAGTACCCTAGTCGTAGGATACCCTAGGATTTTAAGCACTTTCATAGGGTACCCTAGTCGTAGGGTACCCTAGGATTTTAAGCACTTTCATAGGGGCGACTAAGGTACCCTAGGATTTTAGACACTTTCATAGGGTACCCCAGTCATAAGGGTACCTTAGTCGTAGGGTACCCTAGAGTTTAGGTTTAGAGTGCACTTTCCTATTATAGGGTTTAGTGGTTTAGGCACTTTCATAGGGTACCCGAAGATTTTAGGCACTTTCATAGGGTACCCTATGATTTAGGCATTTTTATACGGGTTAGGGAGTTGATGGGAATTTTTTAGAGTTGGGCTTGACCTGATGGTAATTATGAGATCCAAGGGTGACCTGATGGTAAATGTCCCTTTAATCTATTGTACAATTTTTACATAACTTAATCCCATGTTGTATGAATATATACCAAACTAAGATCATTTCTAAGTGTTTGTTCATGACAAGTTGAGATTATAAAACGACATTGATTGCCTTATAGCGTTATAATGTTGGGAAACTTCTTATCAAAGAAAAGAAGGAAATTAATAAAAATAGTTTTCGGATCTGGGGCTGTTGTGCAGTCCCGTGCACAGCAAGTGTTGTGCACATCCGGGTTGTCCGTTGCTCGGATGGACGACCCAGATTTTAACTCGACACTTTTGCATTCGAATCGTTCGTTAGCGTGTGTGCAAAATGAAATCTGGGCCGTCCATCCGAGTAACGGACGACCCAGATGCGCACAACATCTGTTGTGCACAGCAACAACCCCAAGTCCTGAACTGACTTGTTTACCCAAAAAAAGTCCTGAACTGACTTTAATTAAACAACTTTAATCCTTAATCCTCTTGAGTGCTTTGTAGTGTTTCTTATCTTAATACTAGTGTTGAAATTGCCGTGCTTCCGCACGTCATTTTTGCTCATTGCAACCATCTAAAATTTGTCCAATAAATTATAAGTACAAGGTAATGTATGTGGTAATAATGATCCAAGGTAAAACATTATCTAAGAGAAAGCAACAATTAATGTTTTCTGATAATTCAGGTGTCCAGATCAGCTTAGGAATACCAACTAACCATACTAACCAACATTAGCGCCAGTGATACGTAAATACTAATTTGTAACCAAACAAAAACAAAGTTCAAAAGCAAAGCCGGCTCATAGATTTTGGAGGCCGGAATCGAGTGAAAATTCGGATCGTTACCATTCGATACACGTGAGCAAAACATTTTAGTTTCAATTCAAATAATGCATATACTTCCCTTCCGTAACAAACGGACTAATTGGGACCTCAAGCTAACTCTTACGCAGAGCTGAAGCGAGCGTGTTCTTGACTTACTCTTTTTAATAAATAATCATGGTCTCACGTTGCCTACCTTTACAAAGCATGAAAATTTTTATGGTCTTTTAATATATGGAAACCAAGAATTTGAATCTCGTATCGTGTTAGTGGGTACCATTTTTTTTTTTTTTTGCAAATCTAGTACCCTTGAATTGCATTTTTCGTTAGGCTCAAATGCACTCGGCACCGTGCAAGAATTATTTTTTATATATGCATTCTTCTAATTTTTTGATACATATGAATTCCCTAAATGGATTACAACTATGCACACGTTTTTCAAGATTTACCCGCAACTTGTCATGTAGGTGGGATGGGTAGGGTCATCTGGTGTTGTAATTTTAGTTATAAAATAAACAAAAAATCTACGTGCACGGACGAATTGTGCACGTATTGTGCACGTACACACACGGGGGCCCACTCCAGGTCCCAAAAAAATTCTAAAAAAATACCATAAATTTTAAAATATCGTCCCTGCGAATCTAGAAAACATATTTGCCGACATCCAATTGAGCTGATTTTTTACAGGGTCCCCTAAAATAATATTTTAAAATTTATGGTATTTTTTTAGAATTTTTTTGGGGCCCGGAGTGGGGCCCCCGTGTGTACGTGCACAATTCGTCCGTGCACATAGTCGGGTTCTAAAATAAAGAGTAGTAAATTGTTTTGCAAATTAACAATAAAGTCTGGTGCCAACGAGCTCTTACCTCAACGGCATGGCCCCTGGTTTTCCATTGTTAGAATGGTTCCCATGGTTTTCAATTTGCAGAATGGACGGCCGGATTTAAGTAAAGTACTTTAACCCTCTTTTAAGTTATCAATACCTTAAAAACCACTTTGAGGTACAGCAGAAATATATAACTTTTTGTTTATTTAAGCATTGACTAATCTTTTGTCCCTCGTACATAACAATGCATGCACCTAGAGCACTGCCAGTGCCATGCATGTGGTTCTCCGGCCACACCTGATCAAGTGGCAAATGGTGATGTTCCAAGAAAAATTAATAAACCTCCGTGAGATGATGTAAGGCTAATAAGTCACTTTAACTTAAAGTGATGTTTGGGTTTGTCTTTATTTTTTTTTTAAAATTGCGTTTGTTAGTTCTGTGTCAAACTTTTGAGGATCGTTGATTCTTTTTGAAGAGAGGAATCGGGAAAACAAAAAATTATGACATTTACACTATTTTTTTAAGAGTACAACTCTTACGGTTGGAATTCCACCCCCCACAAAAAAAAGGGTAAAAATAATACTAAATTTTTACTTTTCGATTCCTCTCATTAGAGCATCTCCACTCTTGGACCAAATTTTTACTCAAATTTGGTCAAAAACTTGATTTGATACCAACCCTTCCAACGGGAAACCACCATTTTTACCAAATTCTAGTTAAAATTTTGTCAAAAACAGTTTTTTTTTCATTTTGGCTCCAAAACTTTTCCACCGTTTTGTAAAAACAGTTTTTTTTTTTTTCATTTTGCCTCCAGTGAAAACAGTGAACAAATTTCTCATCTTCCTCACCTTCCTCATCTGCCGAAACAATGAAACAAGAGCAAATAGTACACTGATTTGAAGAAAAAGAGGGGTTGCAAATTTGGTGAAGGATTTGGTGTTGAGCAAATTTGGTGAAAAATTTGAGCAAATTTGGTGTTGAGCAAATTTGGTGAAGGATTTGGTGAATGAGTGGAGTGGGTTTTTGGGTGATTTTTACTCAAATTTAAATTTTGTGAAATATTTGGTCCAAGAGTAGAGATGCTCTTAAGATGAACTGATGAACCAGTAATTCACAAAATTGGACGCAAGACAAACAAATGCAAAAAAAAAAAAGAGAATAAAGACAAAATTTAAAAAGTCAAGTGACTTATTTTGGAAAACTACCTATATAATGGGTGAATAGCTGGCCTAGCACAACCCCAGGTAAGTGTCGTTTGGATGTTGTGTTCATAGAAGTGTGTTATTTTTTTTAACGAAAATGTTATGGCCGGACATAATATTCACATGGGGTAGGTTCGATACTCCACCTTATATAGTTATATGAGTATTGTGTTCGGATGTTTTGTCCGTTACACTGATATTTTCTTTAAGGCTAAATAGGATCCAGCCAATAAAGTATCCGAGGTTGCAATTCTAGTCAAATTCTGTTGCATTGAGCAACGCATGAAATCTATATTCCCAAGATTTTTGTTCCCTTGTATTCCAACAAGTCCTCAATCGTAGGAAATTGATTCGAGACTACAAGGGTGAGTTTCGGCTATGGTATTTTCGGTATTTTTAGATTATAAGTTATCAAATCAATAAAAGTCATTCTCACATACATCAACTAATTTGACAATTTATAGTCCAAAAATATCAAAAATACCGGGAAAAAAATGCAATGGAAACTCACCCTAAATATTATATTCTTCAGTTGTGGGATCTTGATTCGAGATTAAACAGTTTTCCAAAAGATTTTAGCACCCAGTTGCTAAAATCACCATATTTCAAATCAAAAAATGAAGTGGTTTCATGTATCGTTTTTTGATTTTTTTTGCACCAAATTAAAGTACTTGAGGAGTTCTTTAATTTGGTGCGAAAAAAATTGAAAAACGATACACGGAACCACTTCATTTTTTGATTTGAAATATGGTGATTTTAGCAACTTGGTGCTAAAATCTTTTGAAAAACTGGGTTTTGAGATTTTCTTCATATTGTTGCTTGCTTGAATACTAAATAAAGAAGACTGTCAAGACATCAGCAACCTCCGTGAGTCGAAATGTGAATTTTGACATCAGCAAACCTAGTCATTCCTCTGTGATCAGAATGGAAGCGGGGGAGGTGTTGTGCACGGCCATGCTGTGCATGGTGTTGTGCACCCCTCGGCCGTTGGATCGAGTTTTGGACGGTTCGGATGTGTTTTGATTTTTTACCGGTAAAAAAAATCCAAATTAAAAAAAATTTGCCGAACGCATCCAAGCCATCCAAAACTCGATCCAACGGCCGAGGGGTGCACAACACCGTGCACAGCACGGCTGTGCACAGCACCTCCCCAAGTCCGATCAGAATCCAAGATTACTGAAAATTATATTTTAATTGTACTTCAAAGAAAGCAACAGGGAATACGTAATTGGAATAATGGAGGCATGATTAGACACTAATAAGAACGCACGTGTTTATGAAAAAATATAGGGGTAAAATTTGAGATTTTTACTTTTAAAAAGTTGTTGCGAGTATTTGTCAAAAAAAAAAAAATTTATAACTATTCTGAAAGTGAAAATTTGTTTCTAGCAAAGCTGAAAAATGGTCTCAAATGTGATTCTAGCAAAGCTGAATTTCGTACCTTGTAAGTATTCTAAAAGCTTATTTTCAACTTTTTACAGTGAATAGTACCTCAGTGCCAACTTTTATTGCAACTCAATCATAATTTTGTAGCTATATATAGTGAACATGTTCATTTGCTTCTAATAAAATAAATGCTTGTCTTGATTGATGATTAAAAAAAAAATTGATTGTCTTGATTGGTAAGAGCATTTCTTTAAAATTATTATTCAAATCTTCAAAAATGAAAATTTTGGATTCTCAAACCATACTTCATTTTCATTCTTAAAAGTGAAGAAACAACTTTGATTCTTCGAAAGTCGAGCATCATCTCTCCCTTGAAGAGCATCCTTCAAATCCAATCGTACTTTAGAGTTGAAATATCATTAGAAATGTATTAACAGTATCTTCAAAAGGAAAATAAAAACTTAAATTTTGGAGAAAAAGTTTAATTTTTAAGAGAAATGGATGAGTTTTTAAAAAGAAGAGAATAGAAATAATGAAGTGTGATTGAAATATGAATGAATAGTATATGCTTTTTAAGTAAAAAAAAACATAAAATTGAAAAGTTTATAAAACTTACAAGTCTGTGCTTTTCTATCCTGGATCTTAATGAATGGAGGCCCAATATTTATGGCGCAGCCGAAACTCTATACGTTACATGGGCTTCAAGGCCTCATATATATCTGTTAAAGACCAATATTGGTCATTTGTTTTCTTTTAATTATTATTATTATTATTTTATTTTTATTTTTTTTGTATACATAGGAAGCTAGAAAACACTACAGCCTTTCAAAAGCCACACTCCTCATGTCAACTTCATAGGGCCGGCCCCGCCTCAAGGCCCAAAAGGCCTGGGCTTTGGGCATCCAAAAAATTCAAAAAAAATAGGGGCGCCTTCATAATTTTTATTATTAGGCTTGAGTAGGGATATAGCTAAATAGGCAAAACAAAAAAGGGCCAATCAGATCTTTAAAAAAAAATGCCTAACCAAAAAAAGTCCATTTGGCCTAAATGCAAAAAATAAAATACACAACAAATTAAAAATAAGTGATACTCATGTGTTCTTGAGATGATATGTATTTGGATACTTTGTATTTTGTGTTCTTTATATAATGATTAGTAGAATTTTAATTGTTTTGGATTTTTTGTATTACGATTGTTGCCGTAAAATTGTTTAAGTGTTGTACTCTTAAGGGCGCAATTCTTAGAGTAGGTCTCGGGCACTAAAACCCCTTGGGCCGGCCCTGCAATTTCAAGTAGGGGGATGACGTCCGCAGGTGGTGAGATGTGGGAGACCCACTTGTGCTCTTGATCAACTCCCATGTTCGCAAGTCTACCACTTTATTTCCCTCCCGATAGATTTGCTTCAACGAGCACCTGTGCTAACCATCTATGCCTTGCATGCCTTAATCAGAATCGAGTAGGGGGAATGCTCTGGAGCCTCCTCATTGATTAGAGCAAATTGCAGCGGTAGAGTCCGGGTCCACTTCCAGAGCTTCTATGCCTTGGCTTTGCACCAATTCTAAGCCCCTAATATACCCCAAAGCTCAGCCTCAAGGCTCGTACAGTCTTCCAATCTCACATAGAATCTGAGCACCCAATATCCTCTCTCTTCCTGAACACTCCACCACACTCAACTGGGCTGGATTCCCTCGATTGCTCCCATCCATATTTAATATATTTCAGCTTTCCTGTACCTAGGTATTTCCACGCAACAAGTTTTAAAAATTTGGTGCAGGATCCAGATTTAAAATATGTATAAGTTTACAATTTCAAATGCGAAAATTTGAGACAACTAGTGTGAACAAACGCTGGGTTAGGATTGATGTTATCAAACAGATTTTTATTCCTCATTAACCAACTATTCCACAAAGTAACTAAAGTTAAGACAGAATTAAGAAGACTCCCTGAGTTCCCTCATGGTTGTTAGATGTTAGACTTTAGCCAAGTCCTCCATTCTTAAAAATCCCCCATGGTCAGCACCTAGAAGTTAAGCATTCCGGACCAAATGTTAGCACTAGTGTGGCAATCCAAAAAAGATGTTTAATGCTTGCGCCCTTGGATTGTATCGTAGATGATGTCGCCCCAAGCGTAGGGTTAGGTATCGCATAGCATAATAACCGGTAAGACCGGGTCGAATCCACAGAGACCAAATGCACCCGGCGTGAGAGTTGTCTTGCAAGTGTAGGTTTTTAGCCTTAAAGCGGCAAACTTGGCTTTTAGAGTTTGGTTGGTGGAATTCTCTTAACTTCGAGAATGACGCGGAGTTTGAAAAGACTAAATAAAAGAAGGCAAGGTCAAAGGGTTCACAACACCCATGGCTTAGGCCGATTCATTCTCCTCTAAAATGACCGGCTCGGGGGCGTCGTTAAACAACCCCGAACGGAAAATTTGGTGATTAAACTCGTTTTGACTAGAAATGGTGTTACTCAAAGAGTAGGATTCTTGTGCCAATTATACAAACATTTTGATTGACATCGCCCTAAGCATCACACGTGCCAAGTGGTCAAGCCCTTGGCTATGTGTGATCAAAGGGATTAACAAATCCAAATTTTGTTACATAAAATTAATCTTAACTCTTTGATTAACATGCAATGTTTGCATTATGGCGAGGAGAGTGAATGAACCTAAGTCACGGGGTGCTAATCACCCCATAACCGAGCCTAAACCGCCTACTCGATCATAACTACGGAAAACATTACCAATTTTATAAAGGAAATAAAAAACATGACATATGACTTTAGAAACTGATTTTTAATGTAGATACTATGTTGGCCTAACACTTTAATGCTTGAAAAATTAATTAACAAGGTCTTGAACAAGGATTTTTAAGGGAAAATGACTAGAGAAACATGGAAATGAGAAACTTAACAAGAACGAAAATAAACTAGATAGATAGAACAATCTAAGTACGAGCTACAACATTAATAAACGACAAATTAACGGGAGAGATAAACTTACATGAGAGTTCTAGAGAGATAAAGCTTGAAAATCCTCCAATGGAGGAGCAAAAACTAAAACTAAAATGAAAGAGTAAGTCATGGGAGAAGGAGAGAGGAGAGAGCCCAATATAGTCTTCCCTTTCTCTCTCTACATAATATCTAATAAAGCACACACATTAAACAAAAGTTTCCATAAAAGGAAAGTGCAAAAAGAGCTCAAAAAATGATGGTCGGAGGTATTTGGATCGATCCACACCACATCTGGATCGATCCAGATTCGTTTGTTCGGGCAGATTTTTTAGCCAACTTCGCGGGCACGCCCCGGCTTCGTCCGAACTCGGAATGAGGCGATTCTTGAACCGTTGGAAAGCTCTATGAGTCTACTTTCAAACCCAATTGACCTCATCTTCATAGCATTTGTATCTTGAGAGAAATGAGCATTTTTCTATCGGTTGGTCAGATTTTCTCAAGGCTCATCACTCTAGATTTCTTGTTCCTTTGTTCCGGGCCTTCCTTGAACCTTCCAAAGCTCCTTGAATCGACTTCTAAGCTTCGGCGATTGTCCTCCACGGCATTGCGGGACTTTAGGTACTTCCGGATACAACCGGGGATTATTTGGAGCTTAAGGATACGCCTTTTGCTCCATTTTACCTAAAACTTGGAAAACACATCAAACGCGCAATATCAAACAATTCAAAGTATTTTAAATGCGAAAGTGTGTGCAAAATGTGAGAGATAAGCCCGGATATATACAACATTTGGGGCTTATCATTTAATATCCTCTGTTACTGTGTCACATCTTGGGCACAAATCATTATCAGTCAGGCCCTTAATTTGCGATGTTGATTCATAGGGATCTTGTCATGCATGCAAGTACGAAGTAATCCCTGAAGTTTTGTAGGAACCTTGAGGTACCAGATCCAGTCCCAGTTATCATTAGCAGTGGAGATGTTAGCCAAACAATCATAAGAAGGGGAGAGTCCACTTTGTTCCCTGTGATAAAATCCTTGATCTATATTAGTAACATGCTTACTTTCTGCAAGACTGGTGTCACCACGCCACCAGTAGTGGCAGGAAATCTCTTTGTTGTTGCCCACAATCCATCTTCTATTTTTTATTGTGAAATCCCTAACTTTGATGATGTTTCTCTAAGTATGGGAAGCCTTCTTGTTAGTGGGCCAATCCTTCTGATTTTTGAGATACTTGCTTTTGAGCAGTTAGATCATAAAGGTTTATTTTCATCAGTAATTTTCCAACCCAACTTAGACACAAGGGCCAAATTAAAAAATGGGGACGTTTGAAACAAAATTGCATGTACTCTTTATAATAATAAAATATAATAACAATCTACCAACTTTTACTTATCTTGAATGAAAATGACTTCTTCTTTCTTTTCTTTTTCTTTTTTGTTATAACTCAAATTTTAATATAAAATGTGGATTATTTTATTTTTCTAAATACGTTTAATTACTGTTAATTTCTTTTTATTACACTTAGGACCCCTAATTTCATTAAATTAAGCTTAGACCCCTAATCATCTAAAAAGCTATCCAAAACAATAACCTCTTCCTCATCTCCCTCATAGCATCACACCACCTCTCTCTCTCTCTCTCTCTCTCTCTCTCTCTCTCTCTCTCTCTCTCTCCAAACCCATCCCATCAACACTTTAAATCAACTCATCAATGCAATCCTACCCTTCTCCTTTACAACCACATCTCTCCCTCCCATCATCTTTATATCACCAACATCATCACCACTCTTCACCATATCATCTCCAAGACTTGCCACCTTTCCCATCATATTTTCCACCCTTATCCTTCCATGAAACTAGCCATCATTCCTTCCTACAATGACAGCTCTAGTCCTTCCCATTCTTTCCCCTTCATTATATCCCATCACCACCATACACCACCCTTCCACCAAATACTGCCCGATCCCCTATAAACAGCTGCAATGTCCCTTATCCCTTCTAAGGCAGCCTACTACTGTCCTTATGCCATCATAAAAACCTCCATAATAAACTTACCAAGCCCCTTGATCTCCCTACAAAGCCTACCACCCCGACCCTTATCCAAAGCTCTACCCACTTCTATATTAAGACACAATTCGTCCCTTCCATCCTCACACCTCTAACACCACCCCCACATACCAAAAAAGAAAGTTAGAGCGAGAAAGAAGTCTCCCACAACAAAACTTTTCCCAGACTCTTACCTAGCACAAATACACCAGCCCACCTCAATACTCAAACCACCTTAGTACTCAAAATCGTGCCACCCCACTCCTACCACACTCTTACCTAGCACAAATACACCAACCCATCCAAACAAACCCAATCGAAGAGCACCAACAGTTGCTGTACCGGCCGACATTTCGTTTTTTTATCCCACTCTCCCTAAGTAGAGGTAGCGTAGACTTTCATCCCACTCTCCCTAAGTATATTTTAGTCCCTATGATTGTATTTTTATGTTTAGAGTGGTAGGAAATTGATCCAAACGTCAAAACTTGAACCAACATGGGCTGCCCTGTTTTCAGCCAAGACAGGTACATGTACCTCCCTATTTGGTACCGGTACCAATTAGGAACCTATTTTGGTCCCTATGATTGTATTTTTATGTTTAGAGTGTCTTAATTTCTCCTACGGACCAACCTTAGTTAGACTCACCTCTCTTCTCCCCCAACTTGATCGATGTACCCTAACAAAGTTTCATCAATAAACGTTTTGCCTATAAAAAAAAATTTGGAATATGTTTTGATTATTCAGAACTTCTTGTGTTTAATCTAGCATTTGAATCTCCATTAATATTCAACCATTAGTTGGAGTTTTATTTTGTGAAACAGATTAATTTACATGTAAATTTCCTATTGCTTATTATGCATGTGTAAAGTTTATATGAATATTGTTGGTTTATTAACAAATACATAATATGCATTTCCAAGTAGAGTACATTTCTTGCATAGAATTTTATATATTTTTGTTATTACTGAACTAAAATCCTGAATTCGACTATGTCTCAATCACATGTTATTCAACTTTCTACTCAAAGAGGTAGTTTGCCGGTCTCAATCAAGCAATCGACTTAAACGTTTCGATCTAAGTATCTTAGAACTAAATAAATCATGGAAACCAATAGAACTATGAGGGATACACAAGTTTGCAATTGAAGAAGTGATCACAAAACTGAGTTCCTGAATTCTCTTGATAAAATAACTTTAGTTCCTTGTGTAGTATACACCAATTCAAATTATCTTATTCTTTCTTGGATGCAAAACTAAAAATAAGTGCACATACACATTACATTAGTATGTAACTTATGTTGTCAATAGATAAGGTTGAGCTTTGGAAGATTGTTCTTCTAGACAACCCTAATGGCTTCAGAAGCAAAAGTAGCATCCCAAAAATTACATGATTGAGTCAGGTATTTCATTGGCCCTGGGGCTGCAAGAGTAAGCTCCAAATCAGGTGCTGCATTATGAACAGAGGACTTTGTTAAATTGGAATTAGCAATGTGCTGAGATTCACATGACCCATGTAGCCAAACAGGAATTGAAGGTTGGTAGGTCGCCCTGCACGCTTGTTTCTTTTGCCAGAAGCCTAAAGAGATTGAAGATTCATGATGAGATTGGACCAGTTTTTCGTTCCTCATTACCTGCTAGAATGATACAACTCTCAATTGATGGATTGTGATGGAAAAGAAGAAGACGATTCCAGCTAGGTAGCATTTTGATTAGAAGAAAGAATAAGGTAGCGATTTTAGCGCTCTTTCCTATTATGTCCATCCTATACTTTGGCCTGTCTTTCTATCCTTTTGTTTGTAAGTTTGTTTTGCCAAAATGAACGGATAGTATAATAAACTCACATGAATAAATACACAAGAAAAAGAGTGCAAATGGCAAACTAAAGTTGAGTGTGAAATCAATTACGGACTGGATATGATACTTTTCCGATTACTTTAAGCAAAATTTTAGTTTGTCATTTCTGTTTCAAAAAAAAAAAAAAAAAACAATATAAAAGGTTTTCATATATGCAAAAGGATGCGGCATTCTTTGGTCTTTTCATTTCGAACAAGAACACTCATTATGCATGGTTTCCTTTTTCGAAATATCATTGCCACATCATAGATAGGTTTCATAAAAAATTTAAAAATTCATGTTGCCATTTTTGTTTCCAAAAAACAATATTGTGAAAAGGGTTGTTACTAGGGCTGAACAAAGGAACCGGAAGAACCGAACCGAACCGGTTTATATATATTATATATATAAAATATATATTATAGAGTTGACCACCCTTACTCAAAAAATAGTAGGGGCTGGGAATCGAACCCCGCTCTCTCGCATGGAGACAACCACACTTACCAGCTTGGCTAGCAAAGCCTTTGTGTACAGACTAGAAATAATAATATTTATTAGATTAATTAGTTGCCTTATATAAATGTACAGCCCATGAGAAATCCCTTTACTCTCACTTTCCCAAGTTTCCAGATCTGAACCAAACCTTATCGTCTCTCTCTCTAAAAAACGTAAAAACCTCTAATCTCTCTCTCGTCTCAAAATCTCCCTCTCTCCTCTCATCGTCATCGCCAAGTTGCTCAGAGGTACTCATCGTCATCGCCGCTCCGACATCGTCCAGATCTGTTTCATCTCTCTTCTCTCCGATATGTAAATACATATTTGTAGATCTGTTTCATCTCTCTTCTCTCCGATATGTAGATACATATTTGTATTTTACTGTTAATATACATATTTGTAGATCTCTCTCTCTCCCCTTCGATGTGGTATGTGTGTACTTTACTGGGTTTGATCTGTTTTTTTATGAACTGCGGGTTTGATCTGTTTTTTTTTTTGAACTGGGTTTGATCTGTTTATTATGCCTGCAGTTTTCTCTCTTGCTCCCCCCGAGACGAACCGACTTCCGAACCGAGACGAACCGGGACGAACCGAAGCGGAACCGAACCGACCTATAAAAACTCGGTTTCGGTTCTATGGTTCCTCCGAACCGGTTTTGCTCGGTTCCCTCAAAAACCCCTCCGAACCGGACCGAACCGAACCGGTTACACCCTAGTTGTTACCAAATCGAAGAGGCTGGGAGGAGTTTTTTTCTTCTTGAAGAGAGAACTTTGCCTGAGGAAATATTTCTAGGCATGACTGGCAACTTGGGTTGGAGTTCTTGTGGTGACAAAGTTCCTGGAAATGCCTCTCCAGTTCCCTTTGCCTAGTTTTTCAAGCCCTACCAAAAATATCAGGTGCTCCTCTTCACTCCATGGCACACCTACATGTCCAACATTTTCATCACCAAAGCAATTAAATTCTGATAATAATGGAAACGAAACAATTAAGTAATAGAAATAGTGTTGGAATATTGCAACTGAGCAGCAAGTAATAAGTTCAGAAAAATAATCAGTATGCTTATCAATTTCCTTTGGTGTTGATAATTTCTGATTGGTCAAACTAAAAGCCATTCAGAGCAAGTTCACCCGTTATTATATTGCTACCAATGTCAGAATTCGGTAGAATTGCTACTAAAGACGTCATTTTCGGTGTCAAATTTGGGAATAATTTTAGCTTTGCCAAATCTGTCACATCCAAAAATGAGATGGATTTAATCCAAGGGCCTAGATTTGAGATTTTGTCGAAATGGTAACAATCCAATGCAGTAATATTACTTTGTTTTGATGTTGTGTAGCAAGCCACAAAATAACTTTGACAAAATCAATCCGACATCTCACCTTTTTTCCTCTCCAGACTTTGCCCAATAACGCTGTCAGAGAGATACCCATTAGATATCTTGTTTGAATTATCATTCATGGAAACCTGCGAGTTAGATGCAAAAGAAGGAGGAGAAGAAGAAGGAGGAGAAGAAGAAGGTGTTGATGAAGCTGATAATAACCAATCCATGCTCAAACTCTTCTTCATTTTCATGGGAATAGAAGTAGTTGATTTTAAAGAAGAAGAAGAAGATTTATCAATTAGTTGCACTCCAAAAAGCCTCAACCCATTAACAAGGCTTCCTTTTTGAGTGGCGCATGTCCTTGAGTTATGTCCAATATTCCCACAATGTGAGCATTTTTTGCCCATTTTCAGCCTGACAAATAAGTAGGTCGCCTATTTGCCAGGCTGAAAAACAGAACAGGGAGAGACAGAGAGCACTAACTACTTGTATCTATGGAGGTTTATGCAATGATGGTGGTATATATAATGATAGGTGGGTATTTGTGGCAAGAATATTGCAAATTAAACATGCATGGAAAAAGGAGATTGAATGCGCCCTGTTTGTGATTGGATGCTTTCATTTTCCACCCACTTTAAGTACCTAAACATAATTTAAAGAAAGGAAACAAATTCTCTCTGATAGTTGTCCGGGACAGTTACTGGAGTTATTTTACGAGTACGGGTTCAAAAAAACTCTGATCTGTTCCCCTAATGAAATTCTCTTTTCCTTTGTCTCTCTCTTGGTCAATATATTATTGGGAAAAGCCTACCTCATAATGGAATCTATGTTGGTACAACTTAGGTAAATAATACTAGGGGAGGTGGGAATCTATGTTGGTACAACTTAGGTAAATAATACTAGGGGAGGTGGTGGCGTTTCTTTGTACAAAAACACCAACTTTTTACTTGTATTATTGAATTTGATAGTATTTAGGTGATCAAATTATTGTGACCAAATTTTGGATATCATGTGAAGTGTCACATTTGTATTGGTAGAATGTGCCGCATTTTGTCATGTTGTAGAGAGCACATTCTATCAAATATCAATGCAAAATGGTGACACATTAAATAGTACCCAAAATGCTACCCTAATGTGATAACAAGTGGTCACTATAAACACCACTTGTTTAGACGTGGCTCTATACCCATTTGGTTGTACTCTTGACTTCCAAGGGAGAGATCTGGGATTCGAGTCTATGGAGAGACTTCGAACTCCTTTTAGTTGTTAATACACTAACTTTTCTGCTAACCTTATTGATGTATATCGATCGTATGGCAAAAAAAAACACCACTTGTTTTCTTAAATGATAGATAATTTCTTATTTCTGCTCTTTTTTATTACCTAAAAAACTGCTATTCTTTTTTATTTACTGGAAAAGTTAGTTTGTTCATGTGTACATACTTTATTGAAGGGGCATCACATGTTTGAATACGTGCCCGAGAATTTATACCCTATTAATTAATTACTGCTGCTGCTTGCACATGTAGATTAATTACTTGCTTATTTCGATGATTCCTCGATACAGAAGCAAGAGTTCGGGATTTACTTTAGCGCATTCAATCGTTGAAAAGGAGGATTTGACTGAGTATCGAGGAGTCAAACTATATTCACATGTTTGAATATCCTAATAAGTACTTGAATATGTGGCCGTGGATTTATATCTTATTATTTAATTACTACTAATACTTGTACATTAAGATTAATTACGTGGCATAAGCATAATTTAACGAATGCTTTCATTTAACGAATGCTTTTCATTATGAGAAATGAAGCTTGGTGAAGAAATCTCATTTAATGACTTTGAGATGAGAGAAGAAATCTCATTGAAAAATGTGTGCGGAGGGAGGACACAAGTTGATGATAATTTAATCATATAGCTGCATCATTGCTTGCGATTTAAATATCTCACGTGGTAAATGTACTTGTTTATTAATCATTTATAGGTTGACTTATTCAACTTATTTTTCAATAAAAATTAGTGAAAAAGTATTTTGGGAAAAGGCTACAATACACACTCTTATTTGGAGACCTATGTTTCCTGTTCGAGTACATGTTGACACAGCCTAAGCTTCTGAAGATCATTGGCCATGTTATTCTAAAAGCGTAAGGGAAATCGCAAAAATGTGCAAAAGGCACACCTTCAGCAAACTCCCCATAGATGAGGCATAGGCTTTTGGAAGGTATATTACAAATTTGAAAGCCGAGCCTTGAGGCGGGCCTCAACTTCGCCTTTGAAAACATTGAGTATGCTTATATGTTATCCCCATCTCCCTTATGTCAGCTATGAGCCTTGTTGTTTTAATGAATTAGGAAACCTGAAGAATTTTCTACCACAGAGCATCGAGAATATACTCATCAGAAGCATCCAGCATGAGATATAGATCCTCTGGCTTTAGGTGCAATGATGAAGGATGAGGGTGGCATGCAAAGTAGTGTTGCAGAAATGGAGACTGAGGAGGTATCTGTTTCTGATTTTGTATTCCTCGGCCTTTTGATTTTACCACTTTGTACTTGTTGAAGAATTTTGAACCTGTGAGTTGTGTTTCAGTCAATGTGTTTGGATTTGGGGAATGGCTATCTGGAATCATGCAGAAGATAAAAAAAATTAGTACGGCAAAGAATCTGGATCGATACTGCTTTCTAATTGATGAGTCCAATTTGATGTGCCAACGTATGATTAAGTTTTGTTCTTTCTGTTTTGCTAGCAACACTTCGTTTTTTAATTACCTGAGTCTTGACAAATGCAAATTATAATTCATTAAGGCTTGAATGAGCACAATACTGCTTGACAAATTCTTGGATTGACTTGCATTGTTTGTCTCGCTGACCTGATCTTGATATGATTCATGTTGGATGATGTTACCTAGAGATTGGGTAGGAGAAAGAACATGTACATTCCACTTTTTGCTTGTCTGGACATTCTGTCTTTATGCTACCAGATCTTGAACCGATCTACTACACTTGTATGCATCAAGGCTTGCATCTTCCAAATTCCATTTTTGGACGGTGATGGTGGAAAATGTTTTCCAGCAGTTGCTTCTGCCTAAGCTGTATTTGTGCTTATTAGAAAGTACCTATTTCACTAAAACTGAAAAGAAAATGATTGTATTAAGTTGTGTGTCTAGTTTAATGTTTATTTTATCCATCACTATCATCATCGTTTTGCAGAATTGTTCCTACAAGTGTTGATTCGTGATGTAGAGCTTAGTTCTCCATCCTTGGGAGCCATAAGGATATGTTAATTAATCTTAAATGTGTAACATCATCTTAATTGTTGAGAGTCAACACTTGACTCTCCATAGATCATGGATCTAGAATCCTCCATAATAGAACAGAGAATTCTAGAATAGTCCAGAAGGTTCGAGAGTATTCTAGAGAATTCTAAAATAATGGAGAACTCTCTGGAAGGTCGAAGAATAATCTAGATAAATCTAGAATGTTCTAGATATTTCTGAAAGATTCTATAAGTGGAGGACCCTAGAGAGTTCCGGAATATTCAAGAAGGTTATGGAAGACTCCACTACATGCTAGACTTGTGTGGAGAGTTCTAGAATGTTGTGGAGGTGTGAGGAGGAGAAGATATTTTCTAGGAGGATTCTAGATGAAGAATATGGATCGTTAAATGAGAATGATCTTGGCCGTCCATTGAGGAGGTGGATGGCTATATAAAGGGTGTAAGGCCTCATTTGTGATGTGGTGGTGAGGAAGTACCACCTTGGTGGTGAAGAAAGCACCCCTTGGGTGGGAGAGTACCCAAGTGGGGGAGAGACCACCGAATGAGTGAGCACAAAGAGTGTGCCCAGATATTGTAAGTGTCGTGACATAATTTCTGTATAGATAGTTGAAATTTGTTGTATACAATTTGACCTTTAACTTCCTTGATAGGATGAATCCTCAAGGAGGACTGATGGATAATATATCGCAAGACATCGTGGATAAATACAATGAGCTTAGGAAATATGCCAATGATAATCCAAGAATTGTAGTGGGTGGTAGAGTATGGAAATTTGTAGCAAGTGACGACGGGCGTTCTGGGTACCAAGGAAATCTCAACTCCGTTGCGAGGAGAAAGCACAGAAGTTCATACTTCCACCGACCATTCTCGAGGCCAGACATCGATGATGCGGTTTCTAGTGCGAAATTGTGTTTTAGAGTGCGTACAGCTCTCATTCTCAAAAGAAGAATGACTTCTCGGTTATACCCTACGACGAAGGACGGGAATGGTGTCGTGAAAGTTTATGATCATTTTGATGCAATCTTTAAGAAGTGGATTCGGAGAATCAACGGCAGGATTTGTCGAAGAACAAGGGATGTTGAATCCTTGGTGGCGGGCGCAAATCGGTATGTTTGATTCGAATTCTTACAAATTCGTGTCTTAATTAATACTATACTAGAGGTAGAGGCCGTGCACATGCTATGCTTGTGCAACAAAAAATGTAAATCAATCATTCCATTATGCAATAACTAGTTCTCTTTAGTGTTCACTTTTCATAATCTTACAGGAACATATTGGAGACACTCAAAGATTGTCACGAAAGATGTTGTTCCATGGATCATTGGGGGACGATTCAAGTTATGTGGTGGTCGACGATGATACCATTCACCTGGTCAACTTGAAAAAGAGAGATACTTATTGCGATAAGTTGATCCCTTTGTTTGTTGTTAGACGCTCTCTTCTTCAAGTTGATCAGGTGAATGGTATCGTCGACCACCACATAACTTGAATCGTCCCCCAATGATCCATGGAACAACATCTTCTCGTGACAATCTTTGAGTGTCTCCAATATGTTCCTGTAAGATTATGAAAAGTGAACACTAAAGAGAACTAGTTATTGCATCATGGAATGATTGATTTACATTTTCTGTTGCACAAGCATCGTGTGTGCTCGGCCTCTAGTATAGTATTAATTAAGACACGAATTTGTAAGAATTCAAATCAAACATACCAGATTTGCGTCCGCCACCAAGGATTCAACATCCCTTGTTCTTCGACAAATCCCGGTTCAGGATTCTCCTTAATCCACTTCTTAAAGATTGCATCAAAATGATCATAAACTTCCACGACACCATTCCCGTCCTTCGTCGTAGGGTATAACCGAGAAGTCATTCTTCTTTTGAGAATGAGAGCTGTACGCACTCTAAAACACAATTTCGCACTAGAAACCGCATCATCGATGTCTGGCCTCGAGAATGGTCGGCGGAAGTATGAACTTATGTGCTTTCTCCTCGCAACGGAGTTGAGATTTCCTTGGTACCCAGAACGCCCGTCGTCACTTGCTACAAATTTCCATACTCTACCACCCATACAATTCTTGGATTATCATTGGCATATTTCCTAAGCTCATTGTATTTATCCACGATGTCTTGCGATATATTATCCATCGGTCCTCCTTGAGGATTCATCCTATCAAGAAAGTTAAAGGTCAAATTGTATACAACAAATTTCAACTATCTATACAAAAATTATGTCACAACCCGAACCCGTCCCTATACAAAACATGTCCCCCCTTCATATAATATCCATGGAGTTCACATTTTATAGCAAAGCATGTAAATAACACATACCAGCTGGATCTGATACAAAACCTGTATAAAAACCATGTAATTTATGTACTAAAATCACTCACCTCGATCTACGTCTATGAAGCGCGGGTACTTCTAAAATCCCAAAGTACCCGTACCGTACCCGTACTGGGTACCGGTACTTCATAGGTATACGTACCGGGTACTTTTGAGTTTATGGGTACTTTTCTGGGTACTTTTGGGCCTAGTCATAAAGTTTTCAAAACTTTAGGGATTCAGTATGGAATAAAAACTCAAACTGTTGGCCTTAATATGCAAAAACTCAATGCAATAAAGTCATAAACTCGAGACCACAACTCAGATCTAGAGTTTGATTTTGGAAAAACAAGAGCAAGGTTGACTAAATTTTTTGTCTATCTTCTCTCTCTCTCTCTCTCTCTCTCTCACACACACACACACACACACATTATTTCTGTTGTCCCTTCTCACTCGTTATTATGTCAAAATCTATTCCTTTTTTCAATTTTAGATGGGCCTTGAAATATCTTTTGCTCTCCGTCTTGAAACCTATGACAATTGCATGCACAAAACTTAGGCTATTGCACTTTATTTCATAGGAAGATGAGTCCATCAAGCAATATGAGTTCAAGTGCTATTAGCTTTTGTTATCTTGCTTCCATCTATAAAATATGTTATACTTGTTATATCTAATGAATCATGCCAAAATTGTAAAAATATATAGATATAAAATCGTCGTACCCCCGCCGTACCCGTACCCGTACCCTACTTTTTTGGGTTGTTGTCGTATCCCATACCAGTACCTGTACCGTACTCCGTACCAGTACCCGTGCTTCCTAGATCTACGTGCTCATTCGAATATACCCTAAAATAATTGCATGATGAAAACATAATTAGACGATGCTAAGCGAGTATAAACATGCCCCTAATGAAATTCTAGAAATGTGCAAACCCAACACCAGGTTTAAACAAAAGTTGCTGAAAATTACACATGGGTACCGGTACTAGCAAAAAGGGGGTACCGGTACTAGTGGATCAAAGAGCAAGAAAATGGGTTGGGTACCGGTACTAATGAAAACCCAGTACCGGTAGAGACTGGGAATTTCTGGAAAATCAGCTTGAACCTCATTCAATTAAAGCCTTGAATCTCACTCGAATCCACCTCAAAACTTGATAAAAACACATACAAACGAGTAGATTCCGTAACCTACCTTAGAGATAACCAAACCTGATTCCATAACCTACCTTAGAGATAACCAAACCTTATTCCAAAACATGATTTCCACACATTAATCTGAAGGATTCAAAGGTTTTTCTTGCGTTCAATTGAAACCCCACTCAAAACCTACACAAGCCAGAATTAACTACTTGATGCAAGAGACTCAGCATTAAAACCATGAAATTCAACTACATGAAGCAGAGAAATATACCTATTAAGCTTTAATTCCAATTGCACCAAGCTCCCCTTTTAATTTTCCCTTAATCCTCTTCTTTCTCTCTTCCTAACCGAACTTTCTCTCTCTCTCATTCAAGCGGTGTACGGATAAGGCTAAGAGGAGGTTACAGAACTTCTCGGCCTCATATACTAAGAGGAAATTTTTCGGTGCGATGGTGTGATGGTGTCCCCATGTACCATAACAACCAATCACATAAAATAACACACACGTGCATTTAGACAATTAAGCTAGGGTAGTTAAGCTAGTAATCCATGAAAAAATCTTTGCGCTTGTTTGGTATGCTTCGCCGGGCCTCAGATAATCAAAGTTTTGCCATATGTTCTAACTTAGAATAACATAATTTAATTATTTCATTGAGAAATTAATGTATTTTCTCTAAAATATAATCTCTGACAATTATAGCTACTGGGAGTCTGGGTCACATTCATAATTGTTATACGTTTGGAAAATTGTACGAGGTAATTTCTGGTTTCCTCATAATTTGTATCCTTGCAGGATTTTCTTTGCATATTGTTAGTCACAATACGTCCATACTTTATCCGTTTATATATTACAACTAGGGTCAGAACTTGGTTCGGTTAGGTCCGATTCTCGGGAGGATTTTGACCAACCGAGTAAAACCGGTTTGGAGAGAACAAGGAACCAAAACCGGTTTTGAAGTGACCGTCTTCGTCCCGTTCTCGATCGGTTCGGTTCTCTTGACAAGAAGTAGAAAAACTCAGCAAGAATCGATAAAAAAAAAGGAAGAGGAAGAATCGGATAAAGATCTACAGATACATATCCAAAAATACATATCCAACGACCATGTCCATCTCCTCTACTTTCATTACCCGGATAAATAACGACCCAGATTTCAATTCTTGGTTATAAGTGAAATTATCGAGAGGTGACCCTCTTTTGGGGTTTCATCTCGTGGAGAAGACTTCTTGCACAGAGAAGAAGATGAATCGAGTTGTATTTTCCGAGTCCGATAAGGATCTGATCCAAACCTAGTCTCTCTCGACCTCCAATGGCGGAACAAGAAGAACTCACCGTTTGGAAAGAACCTGGGTTTTGATGGTGTCCGATTGGTAAGAAGGAGGGAACGTGAACGAGTAAAGAGTCGGGCAGCCACTCACCCTTCACTGGGTATTTCCCTCTCTTTACATCCATAGCCACCACTTCTCTCAAACCTAACCACACCTCTCAAAACCAGATCTACCGCCTTCGGAGCATCTCCAATCTTAATCACTTGCATATTCGGTTTCCCTGGGGCGAGGGCTTTCTTCCACCTCCGGCAGGTCATTTTCCGGCGACTTTCCGGCGGATTTTCCGGCAGCTTTCCGGCAACCTCTCCGGAGTTTTGATTGATTTCATTTTCACGGTACGTCTCTCCCTCCCTTTCTCTATTGTTCGGGTAGTGAAAGTGTAGGAAGATCAGTAATGGGTAAACGTAAATCAGGTACGAAACTAACGTTACGGGATTTTCATGACCAAATTGGTAATGCGTTTGGTTTTTCGGATGTTGAGATTGCTTCTATTGATGAGGAAGATGATATTTCGGTGGTGGCCAAAAATGCCGATGCAGTAGAATTGCAATTACCTCTGGTCATCACTGATACTTGGCCTAAGATTGGTACCCCAATCAAGGCAACTAAGAGTGGTGGAGTTAACACGACACCACCTCAGGATCTGACTAAGTGTGTGGCTGCTAATACCATGTCTCCTCTTATTCAAGAGGATAAATTAGAAGATAAAGCTCACTTGAATGCTTGGACAAATGGGAAGCCTTTACTTAACAATGAGGTGAAAATTGGTAAAGCTAAGTAAGTACCTTAAGAGGTTTCCTATTGAATATGTGAATAACCAAGTCATGATTCCACTTAAGATTTCCGAAAATGGGGCATTGAAATGGAAACACGCAATTGTGGGATACTTTGTGGATAAAAGCTTATCCTATTTTCAAGTTAGATCTTGGGCTCAACGGGTATGGAAAATTGATGTTGAGGATGTGGTCACCCTAGACAATGGGTTTGTTGTGTTCAAACTTAGGGACGAGGACACGTTGGTCTCCATTCTTGAGAACGGTCCTTACTTTTGTGTGGGCAAACATATTGTGATTAAACAATGGCATCCAGGGATGCAACTCACTAAAAGCGTCTTCTCTACTTTTCCAGTAGGGGTTAAATTCTACAATGTTCCCCTTGAATTATGGACAGAGGATGGATTAAGTAGTATTGCTAGTGTCATAGGCAATCCTCTTTACCTTGACGATTTCACGCAAAATCATAGCAGGTTGACGTTTGCTAGAGTATGTGTTGAGGTGGAAGCGGCGAAGGAGATTCCCAAGACCTTCGTAGTGAATTTGGGTTATGGAGAGCCATACGAAATTAGAATAGAGGTTCCTTGGAAACCTCAAGCTTGCAATGTTTGCAAGATCTTTGGTCATTCTACCAACACCTGCACTATTAAGCCAAAAGTTCCACCTCCTCCAGTGTGGAAAGCCAAGGAGAGTGTAGGTCAAGAGCAAAATACCAAGGAGAGAGTAGGACAAGGTGTCCCGGTTGGTCATGAGCGAAACAAAAAAAAGGGAGAAGTTGGAGGAAATAAGGATGATTGGATAGAGGTGGTCAAGAGGAAAACTCAAACTCCGGGCTTGTCATTGGCCAACTCCTCTTCTGGCCGTGTTTCTTCTACTACTAACGCGTTTGGCGTTCTTGAGAAATGTGAGGATTCGAGAGCCTCCTTTGTTGTGGACTTTGATACGAGGGATGTATCGGGTAATACTACCCCGATCCTCCATAGTTAGGCTAGTACTCAACAAGAGCCTCCCCATGTGGCTCTCCGTCGGTCTACACGGTTTCGAGAGCCTCCACGGATTCCCTTGGAAGACGATTTCATTGGACCTCGACATAGCTTGAACCAAGTGGTGGGTGAACCCTCAACTCCATCATCCACTAGAGATCAAAACAAAAAGAAGCTTCAGGAAAAAATCAAGATGTTAAAGGCTTCAAGAGTTTAGTTTTTGAAGCTAGCTAGGCCTTCTTTTGTTTTGGTGTTACTTCTTTGAAGTGTGTTTTGAGCTTTGTTGACTAATTATTTTGTTGTGGTTTAGCTTTAGATTTTGTCTTCTCTTTTTCTTTCTTTTCCTCCTAGGGTATGTCCCTTGTAAGCTGTATATTCGGTTAGCATTTTTTCTATTTCAAGCTAATTTATCCAAAAAAAAAAATACATATCCAGAATCACATATACAGATCTATACTCATATGCATACTTTTATACTGATATATATACACATATATACATCTACACATGAGAGAGAGAGAGAGAATACAGAACCATAGATCGAAGTGACGATGATTCCGTCCATTGAATGGTCGAGATGACGATGATGATGCCGTCCATTGAAGGTCGACGATGATTCCATCGGTTGCTAGCATTGATTCCATCGTATAATAGGAGTCCGAAAGTTTTAGATCTGAACGATGGGTTTGGGGATTCTTAGGAATGGGGGGGAGAGAGAGAGAGAGAGACTGTTGGGTTTTTTAGATCTGAAGTCTGAACGATGTGTTGGGTTTTTGTGCACTGCAACAGGTTATAAGAGTGTGTAAATATATACTATAAAGGGATATTTATCAAATGTTAAATATATTTATTTCCTCCATTTAGAGCAATGGCGTTGGTAGCCTAGTGGTTAAGCTGTGTCACCTCACGCGTAAGGTTGAGTGTTCGAACCTTGTTACCAACATTTTTGTATATACAAGTGTATACCGGTTCGGTTCACATCAAAAAACTTCTGAACCGGGAACCGAACCGGGAATCAAAAATTTTAAATCTCCCGAACCGGCCTATGAAAGAACCGGAAAAAAACCCCGGTTCGGTTCTTCTTTTTTTTTTGTTCAGCCCTAATTACAACTAGCTGCAATTTTAGTAGATTTTGTTTTTATTTTTTTTTTTATCGGCAATTTTAGTAGATTGTTGTAGATGATGGGTGTAACACCGTTTGATTTAAACCCAGGATTATAGCAAGGGTAATGATTTTCACACCCTCCCCTTCTATCCCCAAACACTCCCTTTTTTTATGTCTTTATTCTCTTCAAAGTACCAAATTGCGCTTCATATGGAAAAAATGACTCATGTCGTAAGGGTATTTTGGTAATTTCAAGGTGAATAAAGACAAAAAGGAGTTGTTGGAACTTGTGGCTCATATGGAGAAGTACCGAGATGTTCTAGTAAAGGGGCTAATGCGGAGCAGAGTGGAGTGAGGGAAGCGAAGCGACCAACAGAGCAGAGCAGAGCGACCCATAGCCATGCCCCCCACTTGCTATGTTGCAAGCAGGCATTCATCCCTATCAATGGGACAACCCATGGGTGGGTCATTGTTTCCAAAATTACACTTTACTATTGAACACAAGTTAGGTGAATTTTTCATGCCCTTCTACCCTTCTTTCAGCAACTTTATCAAGATCGTTATTTCAGCTTTCATAATTAGTTCAAAATGATTAAAAAATCCAACGTATCCTATGACATGTCAAAAAAAAAGTAACGACGGGTAGTTTTCGAGTTTAGTAGTCACTGGATTTCCATGGAGAGACTAATAAAAAAATTCTTGATCCTAAATAAAGGATGCGCCACCCCTTCAAAACATTTCACGTTACTCTCACGCCATATAATCCGCATCAAACTAAGAGGGATCATGGTCCAAGCACGCTTCCTTCTTTTTACCACTCTAGCACCTCTTCACGCGACTAAGAGTTCCATGACATTCCTCAAAATGGCCCATTTAATCCAAACCAAGAAAACACCAAATCCAAAGATCTCATGCCACCAGGCAATGAATAAGAAGATGGTCAACCATCTCGACATCTTTTTTTCACATACAACACCAATTGACAATGATTGAATCAAATTATTGATAGTAAGAATCTTTCCTTGGGCCTCACACCATCCAAAAAAACTTACCTTCAACGAAGCATTAGTTTTCCAAATTTCTTTCGAGAAGAAGTGAGGATTCAGGATCAAGAGATACCAAAAAGTGAGCATTTTAGGTAATTGGTTCAATGTTTAGCAAGGATGGAGAGATTATGGACGATGTAACCCATAGGATCCAAGTTGGGTGGCTCAAGTGGAGAGCCGCTTCCGGTGTATTGTGTGATCAAATGATACCTAGCAAACTGAAAGGGAAGTTTTACAGAACTGCTATCAGACCAGCGATACTTTACGGGACGGAGTGTTGGCCTATCAAGAAGCAATAAGTGAGTAAGATGAGTGTAGCTGAAATGAGGATGTTGAGGTGGATGTGTGGCAAGACTAGGAATGATAGAATTAGAAATGAAACTATCCGTGAAACGATAGGAGTTATACATATACAGGATAAGTTGAGAGAAAATAGATTGAGGTGGTTTGGACATATCTATGTAGACCTCCAGACGCAGTAGTCAAGAAGAGTGACATGATATAAGTAAACATTTAATGCGGCAAAGATGTCTATATCTCTGAGAGCAAACTCTGGGAGAATCATAATCAGTCATTTTCTTTGCAAATTGGAAGGCAACACTGATTAAAGAAGCATTCTCCATGACCAACATATATAATGGTTTTAGGAGCTCTAGGGGTGGGTTGTTTGCAAAGGAATAAGGCTAGAAAACCAAATCATTATGTGTCTTGTCTATCAATTGGGTTTTGGCTACATGTATCTCATTCTGCTCTCTAATATTATGCTCTTGGTTTAATGCAAGTTATTCCGCATTTGTACGAGTTGAGGAATTCATCAATTCCAAGAGTAAGTGATTGGTTATTAGTTGGGCTATGTGTGATAATGGGCTTATGTCCTGTTTAAATGTAATTGAGATATTTGTCTTCTTCTAGCGATTGTAACAAAAGAGTTAAACTAAAAATTTCTCAACAGTAAGAGCACTATTTTCAATACTAGATTTCACAAGTTTCAATTCCTCTATTTTTTTTTTAATAATTTAGTCATTGCATCAACTTACGCGTATCTCGACTATTTAATCTAGCCATTTCATGTAATGGAGAGGAACTAAATTATTTCATGTGTGTACACATACAATATATATGTGCATATAGAAGATGCACAAATATAATTGGAAATCGGTATATATATATATACAGAGAGGCTCAAGTCAGGACTCCCTAACTTTGTTAAAATACGGACCTCCCCTCTCCCGGCCATATGGTCGGGATCCGAACCGTTAGATATCTTTAAAATGTGTTTTCAAGGGCCTACGCGAAAATTTGGCAAAAAAAAGACCCTGAAGGGCTTCATCCGAGCAGTTTTTCATGAAATATATATCCTATGGTTTGTATGAAAAACTGCTTGGATGAAGTCCTTCCCGGTCATTTTTTTTGCCGAATCTTTGCGTAGGCCCTTGAAAACACATTTTAAACACATCCAACGGTTCGGATCCCGACCATTTGGCCGAAAAATGGCCGGGAGAGGGGATGTCCAAATTTTAACAAAGTCAGGGAGTCCTGACTGGATCCTGACCTTATATATATATATATATCTTTGTTGTATACAGAAAGTAATTTTAAAAAGTGTTTGTGCCATTTCTACAAGTATGAATCAAAATGTGAGGCATTGATTTAAAATGAAATGACCATATGGAAGGTTTCATTGTGTACAAAGCTTCTATTGCATAATCTTATGTGCCTTTAATTATAGTCGACGAGTTATAAAATATCAACGAGTCCAATCACAAGAGTTGATCGTTATGTAATCCAGAATAGTAGTAGAATTGCACCTAATGCAATCCAAATTCTTACTTGAGCCAAACCTTTGGAGGGGTGTTGTTAGTAGGGGAAGGAGGGCTCGAAACCTGCCCTCATGCAAGAAAGCGCCAACTGCACTTCCCCTCCACTTGCATTGGAGGGACTTAGGGGGGGTGCTGTGCATGGGATGCACAACACCATGCTGTGCAGCCCCACGGCGGGCCGCGCCGGCATTTTTTTGATGATCGGAGACATTCACCACGTAGACCTCGTCGAATACTACAAGTGTAGAAAAAATCAATTCGATCGGATATCTTTAAGTACGTCATCGGAACACAAATACTTTGAAAACAAATGGAACACAAATGGACACAAACACTGGATCAAAATCACTTTTTCATGTTATTTGTGTGCCGATGAGGCACTTAAAGATATCCGATCGAGTTGATCTTTGACAGACTTGTAGTATTCGACGAGGTCTACGCGGTGAACGTCTCCGATCGTCAAAAAAATGCCGGCGCGGCGGCGCCGTGGGGCTGCACAGCACGGTGTTGTGCATTGGGATGCACAGCACCCCCCCAGGTTCCGCATTGGAGATAGATCTTAGAGAGAGTAAAGGTTGTGATGGTACAATTCTAAAGTAGAGGGGACACATTGAAAATGTTTATTAAGGGCAAGGATGCAAGTGAAATTACTCTATAACTTTGCAACTGAAGTCGTACTTTGGGACTTGATTAAAACCAAATCGAGGAAGAAGAGAGGAAACCCTAATAATTTGCAGACAAAGGAACAATCTGTATCTGTTGTTTGATTCACATCACCGTCCAACCCTAACAAGCAGATTTCACATCACCGTCCAACCCTAACAAGCAATTTCCGTTCTCCATGGAAGGCAGAGAAGAAAAGAGGAGGAAAGTTACGACGGAGGAAAAGGAGAAACCGTCGATGTCCAGGTCGCTTGGGGCGGTGCGGGAGAAAACTCAAACGATGATGTCACTTCATTTGATTGCGGATATCAGCGGATTTCCTTCCGCTGCTGGTGCTGCCATCTACGAATTGAAGATCTCAACAACAGGCGAGGAAGAAGTCGTCGTCGTCCATGATGAACTCATAAATCCCTTGGAACTGGTTTTCAAACGCGTCGACGAAACAACTGTCTTTTACGGGGCGTCGTGCGGTGCCTTGGGTTCCGACGTGTATTTCTTCGGTTACAAGGCGTGGGGGGGCAGTTCTTCTGATTCAACCATTCCTCCCGCCTGCGTTTTCGACATGAAGACGAAGGAGATCCGATCAAATTCAAATTTCAATCAGCGAAGCGATACTCTGAAAGCTTTCTCCCTCGTGATGGGCGTGAACGGCAAGGTTTATCTTCTTGATGATGCACCTCTTTTTAAGGACGAAAAGTTCTCAAGCGTGCCGTTTGAGTCCTTAGATCCGACAACAGGTTCCTCGAGTTTCGATTGTCAAAGTGGGTCTGAAAATGGCCCTTAGAGCATCCTCATCAGGCTCAACAAAAATTGGGCCAAATTTAACCTCAAAAACACATTTTATAAATTAACAAGTCACTTTTTAAAAAACTCACAAAATTAGACTCTCTATTCAAGAAGTCAGGAGAGAGAATTGCTTTAACCCGTGAATAGTGCCTCAAAGAATTTAGCGAGTTACTGTAGCAAAGTTATAACTTTTGCAGATTTACAAAAAATTTGTTGAGTCTGATTTTGGGGGTTTTCCCTCTTTTCACTCAACAATTTAGCCATCAGGGAGATTTGCCTCCCCGATGAGGATGCTCTAAGTCGACTAACAGTTTCGATTGTCAAAGTGGGTCCGAAAAGGACCCTCCGTGGACTAACAGTATGGTCCAATCCTTTTTTAGGAATTTGAGAGGAGTTGAATCCTTTTTGCTAATCTAATATCTGTAGGTTCTGATTGCAGAAGTTCTTTTTTTTTTTTTTTTGAAAATAAAAGAGAATTATATTAAACAAAGGACTGATACAAAGACACCCAACCAAAAGCCACCAAGAACCCAAAACGGAACTAGGAAACCAAGTTGACCAGAAGTCAACAAAAGAAACAACACCCAAAGCCTGACAGACAAAGGCTACAAGGAAAACAAGGAATAACCCAACAGCAGCAACAAAACTTCCATTTCAGACCCCTAGCATCAACAACATGATCAACTAAGAGAACCCAAACAACAATATATATCACAAGCAGAAGTAGAACCCTGTGAACACTCCCCCAGGTTGATTTGAGTTTCAGCAAGAAAGCAAGCTATTAGGCCAGCATAGCTGCCCTCTCTTCATCTTCGATTTCCATTTGAACCATCTTGCTAATTACTTCCTCTTCTGGACCTGTATAGTCATTACCTAGAAAATTATCCAATGCCCATACAGCTTGAGCCTCATTCAACAGAATCCTATTCCTGTTCACTATCCCCTCAGTAGAGACAGAGAGGGCAACAGTTGCTGCTGCAGAACGAAATACAGCACACTTTTGCTTCTTCCTTACAGAGGATTGCTTAGTAAGGCCTAGAATCTCCTCAACTGTCTTGAACTTTCTCCTGGACTTAGAATTTACAGCACTAGAATGAGGTTGTGCAATAACTTTGTTTGCACCAGGATTAACTAACTTCTTACCCCCATCTTCTACTATTAGCCTGTTTCCCACCTGACCCACAAAGTTTATTGGCCCAGGAATATCCAAATGGGATTGAAGATAGTTAGCATTCAACATATGGCCCGATAATACATTAGAAAATTTGGCATGAAGATTTACATGTAGATTTCCAAAGGCCTCCTCTGTAGGCCTATTGCTCCTCACCAATGCAGATGATGGTGTCCCAACTGTTCCATAATTAGCACCCAACATGTCTTCTGCCGAAACCTCCTTAGTTTCTTCCACATTATCCATTAGTCTACTCCCATTATCCGCCATTTGTTCCATCTGTCCCGACTTATTTAAGTCATTAACCAAATCAGCGTCAACTGCTCCCTCCACTTTTGTTTCTTCCACGTGGCTTCCTTGTTCACTCCTGTTATCTTCCAATTGTTCCATCATGTCCAAGTTATTAACCAGCTCATCTTCTTCTATGTTCAACTCCCCCTCTTCTTTGCAGCCCTTGCAGTTGCATTCAGCTTTAAGGATGGTGTTAACAACAATTTGCTCCTCACAGACTCTGATTTTGAATTGAACTCCCTTGTTTTCCACTAATATCACTTGATTGATCACATCCAACGTTTGAGTGGAAATAAGAACTTTGCCCACAGAGAATGACGTTTCCTGGATTGTATCATTGCTGATCTCTAAGACATTGCCCCATCTCTGTCCTATTTTTTTAAAAGTAACAGAGTTCCAGAGGTGAAGGGGAACCCCAAAGCAATTTAACCAAATGGAACGAGATGGTGGAATGACCCTATGTTTATCCCATTTATGAATTTCCAGGAACCAATCTTGAAGCCAAGCAAATTCACCATTGTTGAAAACTGAATTACAAGCTTCAACAGTAGGAAAAGTGAGTACTAAGTAATCCCCACCCATGGTACGCACCTGAATGTTCAAGTAACCCAGATTTGCGAGTTGATCTTGTACAAGTACCAGTGATTTTGAGGGGGCTAACTTTGCTGTTGCACTCCTAAGAAGCCATTCATTTCCAATCTCATCCAGTTTGATTACAGATCCAAAATTATCTGAACCTTTCACCACTTCAGAAAAAGATTTGAAGCCCTTGTTCCATACGTTAGTTTGGTGCTCCCCATTCTGCACCCCAATATCCTTCGAAGGCCCAGCTACCCCAGACCGATCGTTTTTGGTGAAGCTTGCCATCTTGACGAATAGACTTCTGTTGTCAATCCGTATCCCGTGCGCCTTTGCGATAGCCATATCTGCCTCATCCCTCTTTCCGAAAGTGATGAAACCGAATCTGCAACCAGATCTCTTGCTGATTTTATGTGGGATGAAAGATTTCTTGACTATCCCAAGTTTTGAGAAAAAACTCCTGAACCACCTAGGGCCCACATCTCTTGGGAGATTATCCACAAAGAGCGTGAAGGATGAATCTTCGAAGGAGCTGAATCTTCTGTGATTGTGGATGCCTGGGTTCCAACCCCCATTCTCCCTTTCTCCCTACACCAATCGTCTCTCATTTAAGAATTGATCGATATGCTAAGAAATAGGTCCAATTTGTAGGTAGAAATCAGTCTCTCGATCATAATCTCTCTTCATCCTTTGATCGAACACATGGTGTGCATCAAAGAAAACCCCAAGCTTTTGCAAGAACTCAAACCACGGCAGATGATATATGCAGGCAAACAACAACAGAGGAGCCCAAGTATTGAAGATGAAAGGCCCTAAACGATTGGGTGGCAGCTACGATGGGAAATCAAAAACAGAAGGGTAAAAGTAGGGAGGAGAGTGGGAAGAAGGGGAAAAGGGAGGGAAACGGGAGAGGTGGAGGACTGGGTTGCGGGTGGGTGGGAAAGAACCGGCCGGCGTCGGCAGCCGGTGGGTGGCGCTGGGTGGTGGCGGGTATGGAGTACGATTTATATGGTGCAGTGATCTAAAAGAATAGAAAAGTCCAGCTCTACCCACAGGTGAAGAAAATGGGGAACTTCGCCAATGATTGCAGAAGTTCAATTGATAGGAATGATCATAACCATCAAAATGTTGTCCACAATCAGATTATGCACCCGTCATTTCCAGTGTAAATTTCTTAGATTTTGCCGAGCAAAAAAAAAAAAAATCTTTGATTTCTGGAACGGATTTGTTTTGCAAAATGGAAAGCCTAATTTTAACATACTGTCACTAAATCAAATGGAGAAATGCTGATTGCGGCTCATGGCTCACTCCCACAGGGTTTGGCTAGCCAGGAGGTCACGGGTTTGAGTCGTACTATCGACGCCATCTTGAACTTGGTCCTCCCGCAAAGCCTGGCTATGGTCCGCTAGCCCGGGGGTATTTGCTATGGTTCTTTGGTCCTCTCCGGGTAGGCCGCGGGTTTGGAGTCCCTATGGTCGCGCCCAGGGAAGGGTTTATGTTTGGTTGCCCCCTCCTCCGCCCTTTTAACTTAGGAAAAAACATAAGAAGAAGAAGAAGAAATAGTAAGCAATCATGAAAATTCATAAGACTTAAATAGGACTCAAAAGCCAAGCTTTCGAGATCACAATGTAGTCACTAGATTCAATTCCAAAAATTGAACAATCAAAAGACGAAATCTAATCATAGATGCCTAATCGTATCAAACAGTTATTTTTTAGAGAAGTAGTGAAACGCCTCGTATGTGGATTTGTTTGTCCATTGATTTTGTAGACCTTCAAGATTTGAATTGATAATTTTGTAGGCCAAGATGGGAGCTTTGCTCTCACTAAATGAAAATACTGACTCCGCCACTGCAGCTAAACTTGGCAGGTGTTGCAATAGGAAATGGACTGACGGATCCAGCAACACAAGTAGCTACTCATGCCGTGAATGCCTACTTTTCTAGATTGATCAATGAAAAATAGAAAAACCAGTTGGAAAAACTTCAAGATAAAGCAGTTGAACTGACGACGAAAGGAAATTGGAGCGCAGCAACTGATGCAAGAAATGCGGTCTTGCGTTCGTTGGAAAACATGACTGGACTGGCCACTCTGTACGATTTCAGAAGGCTAATTCCCTACGAAACGAGCTTGGTGACCAAGTTTTCAAGCCCACCGGAGGTGAAAAAGTCGTTGGGAGTGAACGAATCGATGGCTTACGAGGAATGCAGCGACGTGGTGGGGGCCGCATTGCACGAGGATGTGATGAAGAGTGTTAAGTACATGGTGAAGTTTCTGGTGAAGGAGAGTAAGGTTTTGCTTTACCAGGGACACTGTGACTTGAGAGACGGTGTGGTTTCGACAGAGGCGTGGGTGAAGGAGATGAAGTGGGAGGGGGGATTGGGAAGTTTATGGAGGCTGAGAGGAAGGTTTGGAGAGTGAATGGATTGCTAGCTGGGTATGTGCAGAAATGGGGGAGTTTGAGCCATGCTGTGGTGTTAGGGGCTGGACATCTTGTGCCTACCGATCAGCCTGTGAATTCTCAGGCTATGATTGAGGATTGGGTTTTGGAGAGGGGAGTTTTGGCCAATGAGCAGGTTGGGGATGTTTCTTTGGATTTCCAAGGGGTAATTTGAAATTGTGGACATGTTTTTGGTGGTGTTTGTGATATTGTTGTTGTTTGTGATGTATGAAATTATTGCTAATTCAAATTCAAAAGGACTTTGAATCTGTGTGCTCTAGTAGTAAATAAGAGTCATTTGGAAGGGAAGAATTTCATTAAAGCGGGTACAGTTTAAGGAGAATGACAGCAATGAAATTAGCAGAGAAATTAGTGTCTGACATTGTTTCTTTGGTTGGACACGGAGAGGAAATAAATGTGATATAATGTGTTAGTAATTTGGAGGAGTCCTTGGTGGATTGGACAATGAAAAATAGGTCCCCATGTGTTTGCCAATTTTTCTATTTTGGGTGATTCTCGTTTCATACTGACTTAAGATAAAATGGCTTTAGCAGTTAAAAGTTAGTAAGCTAAAATCAACTTGTTCTACTAACTTGAGATATTTTACTGACTTATGATAATTTTTGACAATATTACCATCATTCAATGTAATGCAACACAACACTAATAAGTCTGAAAGGCAATTTAGACATTTCACACTAATAAGTTGACTTATAGTGTTTTTTTTTTTTTTTTTTAAACAATCTGACTTAACGCATCTTTGCGAACCTTAATTCGGGTGTCGTGGAATGATCACAAAACTGGGTTTATGAATTCTCTTGATAAAAAACTTAAGTTCCTTGTGTGTACACCAAGGCTCATCATTCAAATTATCTTATTGACTTATTCTTTCTTGGATACAAAACTAAAAATAAGTGCACATATTTATGTTGTCAAGAGATAAGGTTGAGCTTTGGAAGATTGTTCTTGCCGATCAAAAAAAGATTGGTCTTCTAGACAACCCGAATGGCTTCCGAAGCAATAGAAGCATCCCAAAAATTACATGATTGAGTCAGGTAATTCATTGGCCTTGGGGCTGCAAGAGTAAGCTCCAAATCAAGTGCTGCATTATGAACAGAGGACTTTGGCAAATTGGAATTAGCAATGTCCTGAGATTCACATGACCCATGTAGCCAAACAGGAATTGAAGGTTGGTAGGTGGCCCTGCAAGCTTGTTTCTTTTGCCAGAAGCCCAAAGTGATTGAAGATTCATCATGAGATTGGGCCAGTTTTTCCTTCCTCATTACCTACTAGAATAATACAACTCACATGAATAAATACACAAGAGAGAGTGCAAATGGCAAATTAAAGCTGAGTGTGGAAATCTATTACCGAATGGTTATGACAATATCAAGATTATTTTGAAGGATTTTTCCTACAAAATGATGCCGCTTTCAATGGCCCTCTCGTTTTCAAACAAGAATGTCATTATCGCATCATCGTAGAAAATTTTTAAGCAGAAAAGAAAACAATATAAAAGGTGGTGTTCATATATGTAAAAGGATGCATGTGGGCATTCTTTGGTCTTTTCATTTCGAACAAGAACACGATCATCATGCATGGTTTAAGTTTTCGAAATGTCATTGCCACATCATAGATAGATTTTATAAAAATAAAAATTCAAGTTGCCATTTTTTGTTTTCTAAAAAACAATATTGTGAAAAGGGTTGTTACCAAATCGAAGAGGCTGGGACGAGTTTTTTTCTTCTTGAAGAGAGAACTTTGCCTGAGAAAGTATTTCTGGGCATGACTGGCTACTTGGGTTGGAGTTCTTGTGGTGACAAAGTTCCTGGAAATACCTCTCCAGTCGCCTTTGCCGAGTTTTTCAAGCCCTACCAAAAATATCAGGTGCTCCTCTTCATTCCATGGCACACCTACATGTCCAACATTTTCATCACCAAAGCAATTAAATTCTGATAGCTTCAACTCAAAATAATGGAAAGGAAACAATGAAGTAATAGAAATTGTTTTGGAATATTGCAACTGAGCAGCAAGTAATAAGTTCAGAAAAATAATCAGTATGCATCTTAATTTCCTTTGGGTTTGATAATTTCTGATTGGTCAAACTAAAGCCATTAAGAGCAAGTTCACCCGTTATTATATTGCTACCTATGCCATATTTCATTAAATTTGTTAGCAAAATTTATGTCCACTAGAGACTAAAATTGCTGCCAAAGATGTCAGAGTCAAATTTGGGAACAATTTTAGCTTTGCCAAATCTGCCACATCCAAAAATTAGATGGATTTGATCCAGGGCCTAGATTTGAGATTTTGTCATAATGGTAATCCAATGCAGTAATATTACTAAGTAGCAAGCCACCAAATAATTTTGACAAAATCAATCCAACATCTCACCTTTTTTCCTCTCCAGACTGTGCCCAATCACGCTATCCGAGAGATACCCATTAGATATCTTATTCGAATTATCATTCATGAAAACCTGCGAGTTAGATTCAAAAGAAGTTGGAGAAGAAGAAGAAGATGGCATTGGTGAAGCCGATAATAACCAGTCCATGCTCAAACTCTTCTTCATTTTCATGGAAATAGAAGTAGTTGATTTTAAAGAAGAATAAGAGGAAGATTTATCAATTAGTTGCACTCCAAAGAGCCTCAACCCATTAACAAGGCTTCCTTTGTGAGTGGTGCATGTCCTTGCGTTATGCCCAGTATTCCCACAATGTGAGCATTTTTTGCCCATTTTCAGCCCGACAAATAAATAAATCGCCGATTTTGTCGGGCTGAAAACGGAACAGAGAGAGACAAAGAGCCCTAACTACTTATATCTCTGGACGTTTCTGCAATGATGGTTGTATGTATATATAATGACGGGTGGGTATTCGTGGCAAGAATATTGCAAATTAAGTATGCATGGGAAAAGGAGATTGAATCTGTACTGTTTGTGATTGGATTATTTACATTTTCCACCCACGTTTTACTACCTAAACAAAATTTAAATAAAGGAAACGGATTCCCTCCGATAATTATCCAGGATAGTTGCCGGAGTTGTTTCACAACAGCGAGTTCCACCAAAAAACTCTGACCTGCATTATGAGCCAATTGAAGGAATATC